>CM053610.1:48861862-48904275 GCA_028646535.1 Procyon lotor
GTGTTTTTTTTTGCACCCTGATCTCCTCATTCATCAGCCCCAAGAGCCAACAGAAGCTGACCTGAATTCCTTTACCTGTGGTTTTCAACCCTGAGTGCACATTGACTCCCCTGAGAAATTTTTAAAAATTCCAATTCCCAGGCTAGATTTTTTTCAATAATTCTAGAAGTTCATCAATGGCAATGATTTTTTAAGAACCAGCTTTTTGTTTCATTAATTTTCTCTATCTTTATGTTTTCAGTTCCATGATACTTATCCTTTATCATTTTCTTCTTTCTGCTCGATTTGGGCTTATTTTTCTCTTCTTTCACTGTTTTCCTAATTTCTTAAAGTAGAAACTTAAATTACTGATTTGAGGCCTTTCTCTCTTCTAATCTAAGTATTTAGTGCTTTGAATTTTCCTGTTAGCTTTGCTTTAATGCATCTTAAGAAATTTTGATGTGTTGTTTTCATTGTCATTTGGTTCTATTTACTTTTTTATTTCTTTTGAAACTTCTTCCTTGACCCACTGATTTTTTTTTAATTTTAAAAAAGATTTTATTTATTAATTTGAGACAGAGAGAGAGTGAGCATGAAAGCAGGAGTGGTGAGAGCAAAGAGGGAGAAGCAGACTCCTGCTGAGCAGGGAGCCTGATGCAGCTGGGGGGGGGGCGGGGGGGGGGGGGAGCTCCATCCCAGGACCCTGGGATCATGACCTGAGTTGAAGGCAGATGCTTAATTGACTGAGCCACCCAGGCGCCCCAATTTTTTTTTAAAGTAGGCTACATGCCCAACGTGGGGCCTAAAATGGCACTAAAATCAAGTGTTTCATGTTGCTCCAACTGAGCCAACCTGACACCTCCCAGTGATGATTAAGAAGTATTGTCAGACCCTTGGTTCCTGGACCTGTTTTGAAATCATAAGCAGAACTATGGTTGTATTTGTTGCATTATTAACTTAGCTCCATGTTCTGTTTTGTTCCACACTTATGGTCTATGCATCTCTTAACCTTATGCTTGATAAAATCATTATCCCTACTCATTTACCCAGTGGTTGTAGAAACCTAGTGGGAACAGGATGGTATCATTTATTTGTCTTCATATATCTGTTTGTACCCAGTCCTAAATAGTACCCTATTGTCCAAAAGAATGATTACCTCCAGACTGTTTCAAACTGCTCCCCTCATCCCCAGTTTCAAGAAATCCCTTACTTTTCTTTCATGTATATAAGCTGTACACAGGCTCAAGAGAGCAAGGCAGCTTTGGGAACAATTCCCTGCCTTCTCTTTGGGCTACTCTTCTGATAGTAAATCTTTCTTTGCTTCAAAACCGGTATCTCAGACATTGCCTCACTTACATCAGGTACACAGACAAGTTTGAGTTTGGTAAACTTGTGCTGTTCATTTTTCAAGTGTTTGGAGATTTTCAGGTACCTTTTTATTATTTATTTTTCGTTTGATTCCACTATGGACAAAATATACTCTGCATAATTTCAGATTTTTAAAATTTGTTAAGGTTTGTTTTTATGGTCCAGGATATGGCCAATCTTGGTGAATGTTCTATGGGCAATTTTAAAAGGTGTTTAAGGTCCTGCTATCACGGAACTCACTCTTGACTGACTGTTCTACCTGAATCCACCTTATGGAGTAGAAGCTGTGTGGTGGGGAGTAAGTGCTGGAAAGTGGTCCCATGCCAGGCTGCTGCCACTCCCAAATTGGTCCCCAGTACAGATCTTCTGCAACACATGTCCAAAGAGGATGAGATTTAAAATTTACGGGTTGCCAAATCTACCCAAAATAAGTCTTCTGCCCTGGGAAGCTAGGAAAGATGGAAGCTATCATCCATCTGCTGAGCCCTCCAAAGCCTCTCTTCTGCAACACAGAGCTGTGTTGGAAAGGCAGGTTTTACTCTTCAGTAGCTTTCCTTCCAGAATCTTCTCTACATCCAGAAGTTGTGAGTAAGGAAATGAATGCCACCTTACCGCCAACACTCACTTGCTATAGACCTTCTACAGCATAGAAATATAGAAATGGCATCTGCCCATGTTCATTATCTGCCCAAAACACTGGGAATATCTGTTCCAACCCATATAGCTGGGAGAGATGTGAACTGCCATGTGATTGCTGAGCTCACTGGAACAGTTCTTCCATAAGGCAGAGCCGTGGGAAGATGGGCTTGAATACCATGGATCTCTACCATTCCTGCTAAGTTTTCACAGATTTTGTTGAATTAGTGTTTCTCCATTTGTTGTAAACCCCTCCATCTCCAGAGATTTTGAACAATTGCCTGTATTAATTTTGACCAGCTTAATAAGGGTCTCTGTTGGGGAACGGTTGCCCTGAGCACCTCACACTACCATTCCAGAGGTCCTCACTGGGGTCATTTGTCATGCAGCAACAGATAACTAACTAATAACAACATCCGAGAAGGAGTTATAACAAATCAAGACAAGCAATCAGTTGGATGGAGAATAGGAAAGACATTTCAAGCAGGAAGAACAGAAAGCGCAAAAGTGTGGAAGGTGGAAGTACTGAGGAAGCTCTAGGGGAGAGAAGTGGCTCTCAGATGTGGTTTCTGCACCAGCACCATCAGTTTCACCTGGGAGCCTGTTAACAATGTGAGTTCTTGGGCCCTATTGAATCAGAATCTCCGCAATTTGGGTTTCAGCAAGCCCACAGGTGATTCTGAAGCACATTAGAGTCTAAGGACCATGAGAGTATGAGTTGTTTTTCATCAGCCACAATAGCTGGGCTCGTCTTGTGTCCAGATTCTAAATGGCTTTCCTCCCCTATTCCCCCCACCCTTCTTAAGTGAGAGATAATGAGCTCATAAGCACTTTCTCTCAGCGAATGCTTTAGGGCCTTATTAGAGATAACCATTCCCTGACACCAGTCACAGGAAGTTGGTCAAGCTACAGCAAAAAGATAGCTTGCTCAATTTTTTGCTGGGAATAAGTCACCTCTGATTTGAGCCGAGTTTTATTTAACTCCAATTGTTTTTAATGAACCATCCTGCAGTTGCCCTGTACATGGCCGCATCAGGCTTTGTGAGGCCTTTGATCCTGTGTGTGGCTGGTGGTCATGGCAGCAGAGGGAATTGTGGATATCTGACTTTAGCATGATTTAAAAGAGAATATTTCAATGGGCAAAACCCAATTAACTGAAGAAGTTAAAATGTATCCAGGACTAAAACACTGAAGATAAGCTCAGACTGAAAAAGGATACAAGCAGCTCTGCTGTTCTCTAGGCTGGCAGAACAGACCCAGATAAAGCCAAATGTGAAGTTCAAAGAAAACCACATTTCTTCCAAAATCTGGCTGTGGCTGGCTGTAACATGCCATAAAAGCCCTGCTTTGAACGGCCACAGCTTTCTTACCACTGATGCCCCCAGATCTGCTTTATTACACCTGTCTTTTACTAGGGATATCCAGAGGCCAAGCCATCCTTTCTCACCATGGTACCCAACCCCTGCTTACTTCTACTTCCTCCTAACTCTGCCTCAGAGACTACAACTAGCACAGACATAGACATAGACATGCTATACAACTAGCATAGACATAGACATAGACATAGACTCCCCACTTCCTTTAGCCTCTTCTCAGATCCTCCAGCAGGAGCCTTAACCTTACAAATCTCATCCTTCCTACTGAGCAGATTTCACAGCTCCTTTGAATTGCCTCCTTCACTGGATCAGGTCAATAAGTCTGATTTTGTTGGCTTGTCCCTGGAGGTCTTTGCTTGCTGAAGCTTTAACAGAAGGAAAATGGCCCCTTGGCCCTCTATTTGGGGGAGGAGGTGCTGGTGATGTTTGTTTGTTTGTGTGTTTGCTTGTTTGTTTTATTTGACTTGATTCCCAATTTTAGATCCCAGGTCACAGAAAGGAAGCCAGAGAACAGAAATTGCCCATGATGACTTCTCATCACATTTCAGATTAGACCCCACCTCTGCCTCTCCTTATCATTAGTATTTTCTTATAACAGTCCTACACAAAAATCAAATATTTTCAGCTCTGTGGATGAGGAGGTCAAGAAACCTAAGTCCTGAGTGTCATATGTTCCCAGGGGCTTTGAGGATGACACAGGACAAGAGGTGGTGAGGGAGACCATGAACAAATTCCTGTATCCCTCAAGGGAAGAGAAGTGCAGCCAGGATATCTGTGGATGACAGAATTGAGGAGGGGTGGGATGGCTCAGCTGGAAGAAATGAGCTACCAGGAAGTGCTGAGTTTTAGGGGAGGACGGAGGATGACTGGTATGGAATTCTTAAGGTAGTGAGGAGGACCTCCAGGGAGGCACCCTGGAAAACCTGGTGTTGGGCCCTGAGCAGCCTCTCCCACACCAACCCCTCCCCAGGAAGTCCTGGGGAAGAGAAAGGAAGTGGAGGTACAGAATTCGCAGAAGAGATTGCAGATAAAGAGGGCTTTTTATCCTGACACTAATGTCCAAAAAGCCCAGAGGGAGTAACGGCCCTGGGGGACAGGGAGGCAATGGGAAGATGCCTGAGAGAAAATTCCAAGATGGTGTGAAGTTTGTCTCCTCTTCTTTGAAGGCTATAGCTGCTGGCAACATGTGGAGAGACCATGTATGTGGGGAGTGAAGGGGTCTGTTGGGTTGGGCTGCTCTGAGAGATCCTAATGCCTGAGACACTGGGCTGAGCAGTCATGAGCAGTTAGCAATGACTGGGGTAGGTGGATGTTTAAGGCCTCAGTAGATCAAGTACCCTGTCTAATGTCCTGAGGATGATGTAGGCAGTTGACAGAGGTGGCTCTGAATCCCTGGGAAGGATCTCAGCTGCATTAAACTATAGTCTCTCCATTAAACTGTAGTTCCCCTGTTTGGCAACAAGCCATAGGGCCTGGAGAAACCCAATTCAGTTACTAATTGAATACCTACTATGTGTTGAGCATGTATTTGGAACTGTATGTACAGCATGAACCTAGACAGTTGGGGTCCATGCCCTCAGGCCCTCGTGCCTTCATGGTGTTTTAAATCTGGATGAGAAGGCACATTAAATAGGGAATTATGAGTGGTTCAAGGGTAAAGCACAGCTTACTAGAGGAGAATGTCAAAGAAAATATGCCTTGTGTGGGCAAACAGAGTCCCTGTAAAGAAATTTCTCTCTAAGCTAGAAAAGCATAGCCCTGCACTATGCTCCTCCCACCCCCTCCACAGTAGAACAGAGTGGAACAGTCCATCCCTAAGCAAGTCACTCAGGATCCAGAAGGATTTTAGTTTTTCACTTCAGGTTCCAGTCATGCTTTCTCATTCTTGGAGAGAACATTCACAGAAATGTTTGGGTATGGAATCTTCTTACCATTTAACTTACCTTCTTTCACCAGGTATCTCTTCAACAGACACAGCTTTCACTTCAGTTCTGGGGCAGCTCCACATACCCATCCCTTCTTGTAGCCACTGGGTCATTGACCCCTCCCCTTTACATCCTCTCTCTTCCCTCTTCTGAGTGGTCTGGTCTGCAGAATCCCACCTCTTCTCCTTGACCTCCAATTTCAGTAGACAGCCATTAAGTTCATCAAATTCATCTCAGGTCAGGGTGGAGGAGAGGGCATGTTGGATTCTGCTGGTACAGCATCTACCAACCCATGACAGGCTTTTGCACTATCGACATCCTCTTTCCCTTCACATATCACAGCATGAGCACTTTGCTGAAAGAATCTCTTCCCTTTCCCCAATGTTGGGTCCTGTGTTAGTCAGCTGATTGCTCACCAGGTGACTTTCTTCTCTTCTTCTAAATCTAGGGCAGCAGGGTTGTAGTAGGCCACGGCCAGCCACCCAGGTATGGACTACATCCCCTGAGTGTGGTCCTGTTGCTGATTTCTCTCCAAGGGAGGGAAGTGGTGTTTGTCATTCCCTTAATACACTGTGATGCACCTCACCAAGCTGGAGTGCAGACTACTGGCAACCCAGCTTTGACAAGGCATGTGATAGAGGGGCGGTGATTTTCAGGGCCCTGTATCTCTGAATGGCTCACAGAACAGAGCTGCTCCACAGGTCTAGGTTGCCCACTTCGAGACTGTAAGCTAGAGAGAAAATCTTACTTGTTCTTCAGATCACAATATTGTTGGGTCTCTCACTCTAAGTAAAACAAGTCTCCTTACCCAGGGGTCCCTGTTTTCTAGGTCAGTGGGAGGGGTCCCAATCCCCTGATAAAAAGGTAGATTTTTGCAGGGCTATCCATCATTGAAGCACCAAGCAAGCATAAAATCTCCTCTCCTGTGGCTCTCCTTCCCACAAATGTTCCTCGCCCTTCTTCCACTGCTTGAGGTCATGACAAGTTTTCCCTGAGATGTGGTGGCAAGTGGTAAGTTTTCTCTTTGGCCACTTCTCTTTCTGAGTCTGCAGCCACTTTGTCTGCTGCCCACTGCCTGGTGCTCCAGCATCCCTGTAGCTGCTTTGCAGGGCAAGCCTCTTCTCCTGGGCTCTGCTTTATTACAGCAATTTCCTCAGTTCCATTTCGTCAATGTCTGGGAAGACAAAGACTAAGCATATAAATATTGTTAAGTCCTATTACCTTCTCCTTCAGGGTTTCTATTGATTGTGACTTAATCTCTTGAGGCAAATTGATGGTTTTAATATTAAACTGAAATGCCAAGAGTCAGCAAAGAGATCAGAGAATTGAACAAAAAAATAAAATTGTCCAGAAGTGGAATTTTTCAACTCTCTTAAGGGGTTTGTTTGGGCCAGGCACATCTGTTTCTTTCAGGGATTGAGATACACAAGAAAAATAACTTTATAAAAACTAATAAAGCCAGAGTCCCTAAACATCTTGAACTGGGAAAGAATTTGAGAGCCCAAGTCAAGGTGGGGAGGTCCCTGCTCGACCTCCCCCAGTTTATCCAGATCCCTCCCTTGGCCCCTAATTAGACACGGCCCTGGCATTACTTGGCTGCAGTGAACTTTTGCTTCACTCCATTCTTGCACAAGGCACCTCACCTCTACTTAGCAAGTCAAGGGCTGAGGTAGCAGTGATTATAGCTTTGTAACTTCATGCACAACTAAACCCTCTCCCCTAAACCCACCCCCCTCCTGCACCCAGCCAAGGTCTAATACTGTGTCCCTGAGAGACAGCCAGCAACGGTGAGTCACGAGCTCTAGATATCGGAGCCGGTCACACCTGGGTTTGAATTCTTACTCTGCTATTTAAGTCAAAGGCCTTGTGCAAGTATTTAATATCTGTGAGTATCAGTTTTCTCAGGCCCTACAGATAATGCTTTTACTGCAGCAGAAACTAAGCAGCAGTTGCAAGCTGGTATAGCCACTCTGGAGAACAGTATGGAGGTTCCTCAAAAAGTTGAAAATAGAGCTACCCTATGATCCAGCAATCGCACTACTGGGTATTTACCCTAAAGATACAAACATTGTGATCCGAAGGGGCACGTGCACCCGAATGTTTATAGGAGCAATGTCCACAATAGCCAAACTATGGAAAGACCCAAATGCCCATCAACAGAGGAATGGATAAAGAAGATGTGGTATATATATATACAATGGAATACTATGCAGCCATCAAGAGAAACGAAATCTGGCCATTTGCAATGACGTGGATGGAACTGGAGGGTATTATGCTAAGCAAAATAAGTCAGTCAGTGAAAGACAATTATCACATGATCTCTCTGATATGAAGAATTTGAGAGGCAAGGCGGGAGTTCTTGGGGGTGGGGGAGAGAAATGAAACAGGAAGGGATGGGGAGGGAGACAAACCATAAGAGACTCCTAGACTCACGAAATGAACTAAGGGTGGCTGGGAGGTGGGGGGCGGGGGGGTAGGGATAGGGTGGCTGGGTTGTGGACATTGGGGAGGGTATGTGCTATGTTAAGTGCTGTGAAATGTGTAAGCCTGACGATTCACAGACATGTACCCTGTGGCAAATAATACATTATATGTTAATAAAAATTAAAAAAAAAAATCTGCCTCTCCTTCTTCCAGGCCACTAAGCTAGGTTACGTTTCCAGACTCCTTTCCAGTCAGGCATGGTCACATGACTGAGAACTACTAAAAGGAGTGGTCTGAACTCTAAAACTCCTCCCTCCTGAGAGCCTCTTATAGTTCCACATCTACCCACGGAATAGACCAGGAGGCCTTGAGCTCATCATAGACAGAGCCTATAATGGAAGAGAAACCTGGAAGAGTCCAGTAATAAGAAACACGTGCAGTGGATTATTTAAGAGTTGGAAATGAAATTCTACTGGATTAAGGCAACAAGAGTATAAGACATTATTGTGGCAGTAACTAGCATTTCTCTAATACACTACTTTGCAGGACTATGAAAATTAATATAAAATACCCACCATCATGTCCAAAAGAGTGCATACTCAGGAAATAAAACTATTTCAGGTCTCCAGAAATGGAAATGCCCCGCACAGTATCTATGATATAACATTAGCTTATAGATACGTGTTTGTAAATTGTGCATGCACCACGCTGAGACCTTACATTCATTCCTATGTTTAATCATAACAGCATTATTATATCGTAGATTCTATCATTTGTCCCATTTTACAGATGAATAAGCTAAGGCTCTAAGAAGTTAAATACATTATCCAAGATTATAAGAAGATAATATACACAGGGAGTAGCCAATGACAGAGCCGAGACCTTAGCCCAGTTTCAGTTATTTTATTCTTTTAAGCTCAGAAAGGAGAAATCTATAGGGTACACAAAGCCTAATCACTAATTTGATGTAGGAGAGAGAGAGATTTTAGGGCCCAGTCAGGATGACTTCCCTGGCAACAGGCTTCAGACAGTCTCCTTTGCTTGTGCTGTAATAACAACAACGAACATAAATAACAAATACCAACAGAACACCTATGAGATATCAGGCAGAGTTCTAAATTCTTTGCAAGTATTTACTCAGTTAATACTCAGAACAACCATACAGGATAGGTTCTATTTTTGTGCTCACATTAATGGTAAGGAAACTGAGGCACAGAATGGTGAGGTAATGAGCCATGGTCACCCAAATAGTAAGAGTCACAGGTAGAATTTGAAGCCAGGCAGTCTGGCTGCCAGGCCATGCACACTGCCCATATAACTTAACTATGGCTTGTCATAGCTCCTCAACATGGGCCATCGCCTGATCTCCCAATTGCTTGCAGTCTCACCTCACCCCAGTTTCAACAAGTGATATCTAGCCTAACAGGAAGGTTGAACATGTGGGGTGGGGGGCTGGGGTGGGAAAGCAGGAAGATACCATTCTGCTGCTTGCAGTCACTTGAACATGCACTTCCCCACCTGTGTCTGTTATTCTTTCTGTCAGGGATGCTCTTTTCCACTGTCATCCAGAGAAATTCTACAGATACTTCAAGAACCAACTCAAGAACTACCTCTCTCCTTGATTTTCCTGGACACAAACAATCTTTTTCTTCTCTGTGCTGCCACATAAATTCATTTATAAATTATTACTTTTTACACAATTAACATCCAACATAAAGATTACCAATACAGTTGAAGCCCCACTGTGGCTCTCCTGGTTTGTGTCAGTCTTCCTTCCCTCAGGAATCACAGGTCTCCTAAATTTGTTATTTGTTTTCACCACAGTATTCAACTTAGATAAATGTTATCTTGCTATAAAAAGCATCTCATTTGTTTTACTCAACATCATGATTTTAAGAGTCTTCTAACTTTACACAAGTGGTTCATTGATCTTTGTTGCTATATAAATGTCATTTATATGAGTATTATATTTCTTTCTTTTCTTGTTAATGGACATCTGGGTTCTTTCCAACTCTTTTGCTCTAAAAAACCATGTGAACACTCATACCTCTGTTCTCGTGGACTTTGAAGACTTTCTCTGTTAAATAGGTGTCAGGAAGGATAATGTGGCAGTTAAGACTTATAGGGCCAAGAGCTGATTAAGATGTAAACCCAGAAAGGTAAAATAAAACTTGGGGCTAGTATATTTCTTATATGAATATCTGAAGGCTTTAGAAAGGCAGCTGTGAGACTGAAAAACTGGGCAGCAATGTTTGTCATCATCTTCTAAGGACCAGGGGACAAAAATTGGAGTCTAGGCCATGCAGTGGAGGAGCCCATGAAAAATTTTCAGCAATTTCATCAGGGCCCCAAAGAACTATACAGATGTAGTGAAAAGAAGGGCCACATGCTCCCCAATTTTCACGGCAGCAATGTCCACAATAGCCAAACTGTGGAAGGAGTCAAGATGCCCTTCAACAGTTGAACGGATAAAGAAGATGTGAACCATATATACAAGGGATATTATATACTCAGCCATCAGAAAGGTTGAATATCCAACTTTTGCATCAACATGGATGGAACTGGAGGAGATTATGCTAAGTGAAATAAGTCACACAAAGACAATCATGGTTTCACTCATTTGTGAAACAAGGAATAGCATGGAGGACTTTAGGAGAAGGAAGGGAAAAATGAAGGAGGGGGATTAGAAGGGGGAGATGAACCATGAGAGACTATGGACTCTGGGAATCAAACTGAGGGGAGAGGGGCCATGTGGGATGGGTGAGCCCAGTGATGAGTATTAAGGAGGGCATGTACTGCATGGAGCACTGGGAATTATATGCAAACAGTGAATCATGGAACACTACATCAAAAACTAATGATGTACAGTATGGTGACTAACATAATAAAAAATTATTTTAAAAGAGTAAGGGTGAATAACAAGCAAAAATTGAGATAAATAGCAAACAGTGAAACAGACATAAAGGGAACCTAGATAATTTACTCATAAGGAAGATTCTAAAAAACATATCTATTCTTACTATGTTAAAGGAGCAAAATGTCAAGATTGAGAATCTCATCAGAAAGCTAGAAAATAATGAAATTAGCAAATAGAAATTGTAGAACTGAAAAATATGATAACCAAAATTAAGAACTCAGCTGGTGACTTTAATAACATAAGAGACACAGCTGAACAGAGATTAAGTGAACTGGAAGATAGATCAAAAGAAAATATCCAAAATACACACCAGACTCATCAAACAATATGGGAAGTCTATAGCTTACAGTTAAAAGAACTAATATAAATGTGATTAGAGAAAAAAGAGTAACAAATTATGTGTCATTATCAGTGTTTAAAGAGTATCTGTGTAAGAGAAGAGAAAGGGAGAAGACAGGACAGGGCACACAAGGACAGAGGTAGAGATCTGAGTGAAGCTGCACAACCAAGAGGAACATCTGGAGCCACCAGAAGCTAGAAAATGTGAGAAAGGATTCTCCACTAAGATCTTCAGAGGGAGCATGGCCCTAATGATCCTCTTACATTGGACTTTTAGCCTTCAGAGCTGTAAGGGAATACATTTCTGTTGCTTGAAGTCAATCAATAAGCTTGAGAAAATTTGTTATGGAGGTCCTAGAAAACTAATATGGGGTAGTAAAGTCAGAGTGAAGAAAGCAATTAGGTTTTATTTTTTTCATATATTCTATCTATTTAGCTGGGAGAGGGAGCACAAGTAGGGGGAGGGGCAGAGGAGAAGCAGACTCCCTACTGAGCAGGAAGCCTGATGCAGGGCTCGATCCCAGGACTCTGGGATCGTGACCTGAGCCAAAGGAGGATGCCTAACCAACTGAGCCACCCAGGTGCCCCAGCAATTAGGTTTTAATTGAAAAATGTGAACTTTGTTCTGGATGTGCTTGACAGTAGCCTTGTAGCCATGAATAAGTCAGTTGGCCTCTCTGGGCTGCTTTCATCAGTAGCCCACAAGAAGGTGGACCTGAATGATTATCAATGCAAGTGTTCACTCCAACGTTCTGAGAGTTCCTTTCCAATTCTGTTCTGGCTAGCCTCAGACCCCTGGTCTTCCTGAGGC
The DNA here is from genome assembly GCA_028646535.1 of Procyon lotor. Taxonomy (NCBI): domain Eukaryota; kingdom Metazoa; phylum Chordata; class Mammalia; order Carnivora; family Procyonidae; genus Procyon; species Procyon lotor. Next base: position 48,873,638 of record CM053610.1, read on the forward strand.
TTTCAGGGGTCTGGGCGATGGGCTGAGGCATGGCCTCTCCTTGTGAAGTGACCTTCAGTGTTAAGATGGCAGGCATTCTCTCTCTAGAGACCAACATTGGGCCTAGGACTCAGTCTTATTTGATGGGACACCTGGATAGAGTGCTTGCAATCTCACCTCATCCCAGTTTCAACAAGTGATATCTAGCCTAACAGGAAGGTTATATCAATAAGGTTCCTTTTCATAGGACACCAAGTTAAAAATAGCTCAGCCCTGTACACAGGGAGAACCAGTTGTCACAGTGTGGAAGCTGAAGCTTATATCACAATCTGCTTTCCTCTCTGGATTTATTGGCACTGGTGGAGTATCACCAGTCACTACTGTGGGGAAAGGAATAAGACAATGTCTGAGATTGCAGAGACTGTCTCCATCTCCCATCATCAGAGACTGGCTTGGCAAAGGAAGAATTTTTAGCTCAAGTTCCTTAGAAGTGGTGGCCCTCTTTGCCCACCCCTCGCTCCCATAACCATCGTCTTCCAGGCTGGCCCGTGGCAGGCCTGTGCCAAGTGTATGATCCTCCACTGGGGTGGAATCAATGATGACTGATTGAATGAAGAGGATTCTGGGTCTTGGTTTGGGGTAGAAACAGCCATCGTTGGTCACTTGAAAAGGTTGAGATTGTTCCTGCAGACTTGTGCTGGAGCGCGGGACGCCATGGCTGTGCTTTGCTCATACTGTTACAGAAGTGTGAGGTTGAGCAAGGCAGCCTGTGCTCCTAGGCCCTGGGATGTGCCAGGCCGCCCAAGCTGCCCTGTTTCCTGAGGAGTCTGGAATTGTTATATGTTAATCTGGTGTTGTAACCTCAGGTCCCTGGTCACTGAGCTAGAAGCAGCTGTCATTAGGGCAAGTTGCTGTGGAACTATTTGCATCATGAAAATAATCTTTGAAGCATCATTAGAGCCAACACTTATCGAGCACTCACTAAGTACACGAGCCTGCTAAACCCTTTCATAGACGGTCTCCTCCATCATCATAAAAATCATGTGAAGGTATTATTATTACCAACTCTATTTTACTGTGGAGGAGAATGAGGCACAGGGATGGGAAGTGACCAGCCCACAGCCCCCAGCTAAAAGGTGAAAGAATCAGAACATGAAGCCAGCCAGTCTGTCCTTAGCCTGGGCTCTCAATTCTCCATAACAACAGGATATCTGGGACATGCTAAAACAATGGCAAACACAGCACATTTAATCAATATGTATATATAAATATATATATGTGTGTGTGTGTGTATCTTACTATTTTAAAAATACATCTAATCCCTCCCCTCAAGACTTCCCAATAAGAAATGAAAATATTGTGTCCATGCTATTTTATTTTTTACACAACTGAATATTCTAGTGAATATAGAGCAAGAGAATTATCTTTTATCGCTCACAGAAAGTTGACATATGTTCAAAATAATTGCCCGATTTCTTTATCTGATCCAGTTTCTCTTTGCCACTGAATTCTGAAAAAGAAGAGAAAAATGCAGTGCTTGGATCAAGTCATTATCACAATCAAGACGAGGCCTGTGGGCATGTTATTGTACAATGTATTTTAAAATTATGTCTCAGTCTGACAAGTCATAAGTGCCCCAAATCGGTACTTATTTATTTTTGCAGTATCTAATTGGGCCATTCAGGCTGTGTGAGTGCCGTGGCCTCAGGGAACCTCTTCCCCTACTTTCAGCTGGAGAGCTCTGTCTGCCAACATCTGGACAGCTTTCTCAGGTACCCTGGCCGGTTAGGATCAGGCTCCAGGAGGGAGGCTATGACACCTCCAAGGGAGAGCTACCTCATGTCTCTGGGACCACACCATCATGAGAGGCAGAGGAGGCCCAGAGTTGCCCTTGTACATGGACTTCACCTCCATAGGCCTGAAGACCAAGAATCTCCTCAGATCTAAAGTCTGGGTCTCAGAACACTGTTGAACAGGGGGTGTAGCCTTACCTTAGAGATGTTCCCACTCTAAGGTACTGCCCCGCCCCCCCCCCCCGCCCCCACGAAGCCTGCCCAGGGGCTTTTCCCTCATCAGAAGGGTCAGAAGAGACGTTCTGAGAATCAGCTGGGCCATGTGGGGCTCTCACTCCCTCATAGCTCCTGCTGGAGAACCCTGCAAAGATCCAACAAATGGGCAAAGGCTGCCCTGAGTGCTCAGGACAGCTTCTACCACACTGCGGAGGGGCTCTCTGTGATGTGGGGAATAGGGAAGGGAGGGGGTAGAGGGCCCTCCGACGTTCCACACAGCCCCTCTTCTTTTGAACTGCCACCCCTCTGGCTGCCTCTCACTCCCCCTCGGCCAGACACAACGTTTGCTTGGAGGAGAACAGCTGCAATGGCACTGACCTTGGACTGTCCTACTGGGTGTCATCTTCAGTGTTTCTTCCATTCCTTGGCTGGGGAAAAAAAAAAAAAGGAGCAGTTTACAGATACTGAGACAAAACTGCCTGGAACTTATTTCTGGGCTTTAGATCTTTCCTCAACTGGGCCCTAAGGCCTCGTTCTCCTAGCTGGGATGTCAGCAGCCTCCTTGGGAGTTCACTCGGGAACTTGCCAAGGGCTAGTATGCAGGTTCCCTGTGGCAGAAACCCAGGACCCTTGCTGCTCCTCCAGCCCGACACTGTCCCGTCCCCCACCACTCCACCCCCTAGCCTCTGTTTATGTGGTACGATGGTCTTCAAACCATTTATTACAGGACTTCTCATCCTGAAGACATCGTGGAGACCCAGTGTTTCTCAAAGTACTTTCTAGAGAACAACCACTAATAGGTCATACAGGCAGCATGAAAGTAGAAGAACTTCCATGATTAGACAGGGACGGAACTAGGTTTCTCACAGCTTTCTCACACCCGCAGGACATGCTGGCGTGTACTGTGAATCTTTGAGAGTGTTGGGTGCACTGTTTCCCAGTCTTGTCTGATCTTTGCAGAGTAACCTCTTAGCACCAGTGACCCACAGAATACGGTTTGAGGGGCAGGAGTCTATTTGATTCGTAGTCTGATTTTTCGGATGCAAACCCTTGAGGATCTAGGGGATGAAGCATAGCTAGTGAGTGGGAGATCACAAACTAAGACAGTTTCGGATTCTGTGACTTTTGCAAGAGGTTCAGGGACCCCAGGGGAGGAGAAGAGGATGGTGCCTACACTATTTGGGGGCACGTATCATGGACCTTCATGCTCAAGGACAGACATCAATTCTGGTTGGCCCCCACGTCTGTCCATCAGCAGCATTCCTGCCACCTACCCATGCTCTTAGAGCTCTGGTTCTCTCAGCCTGTGTCCTTCTGCACCCTTTCTTTTATAAACATCAAGTTTCTAGGAGGAGACTTTGAAAGTCACCCGTAAGGAAAGGATGAGAGAGTCCCCATAACCATTCACCAGCTTGCCATGGGGTGCTGGGCTGTGCTCATTCTAGGGGAATCCATAATTGCGTGGCAGAAGGGAATTGGGGTTAAACACAGAGAAAAAGAAATGCTATACCCTGAAAAGGAAAAATGGTCGTCCCCAGGTGGCAATGTGATCCTGCAACATAAAAACACAAACCATTATGCAATCACTTTGTGCTCAAGGTCTGAAGATGTCATGACCGAAAGTTTCAAAGTGTGGTCCCCAGACCAAAAGCATCAATGACACTGAGACTTAACTGAGGTTAGAAATGCAAATTCTCAGGTCCCTACTGACTACCTGGAGTTGGGGCCCAGTCATCTGAATTTTAACAACGTCCCAAGGTATGGATGACTCATGGTCAACTTGGAGAATCAATCGCTGGTATACAGGGCTTATGCACTCACCGTACCTCTCCCCAAGTTTGTACAACTGTCCTGTGGGCCCTTAAGTCACATAAAGCAAATCCTCAGGAACAGATGGGTCCAGGTGACTCATCTGCAAGACTGGAGATGAAATATGAACAGCCAGAAGCATTGCCCAGTGAGTCCTCTCTGCCTCAGGATAAGCTCAGGAAAACCTGAAATTAAGCGCTCAGCTTCCAAGACTTTCAGGGGCATACTGTGAGACCAGCTCTTTCCAGAAGTGATCTAAAGGGGTGACAAGATTGCCCAGCTCCAAGCACTTCTCTTGTAGATCTGCAGGAGTTGGGTTCTCCACAGGGCTTCCATACCTTCTTGGTGAAATCCACTGAGGCAGTCCCTGAATCCTGTGAGGGAAGGAAGGAGGCACAGGTTAATGTAACAGGAACCACATCCCCCAGGCTTGCCGTCATTTGACTGTGACCCTGCGCCCTCTGGTACCAGAAATGGGTGCAAAAAAGCAGTTAGGGAAGGGCTAACCATGTAGCCAATTATAATAGCCTGTTCCAGAAGACAGGCATGTTCTCTTGATTGAGGTACCATTTGTATCCCAGACAATGGACATATTGGCTTGCTCTTCCCAACAGCATCAACTTGAGATTGATACGCCCCCCTCCCCCCACCCAAGACAGTCTCAATATGCCCTGGCAGCTTCCTAACAACAGATCAGACTCAATCTGGAAGGCTGCAGGGAGTAGCTGGATCAGACAAGACACATGCTGCTGGTGATTAAGATGACCAACCCATTTTCCAGGAACTGAGCAGCTTCCTGGAGGGGTCTGGGGATTTTCAGAGCTAAAACCAGGAATATCCTGGGCAAATTGGGATGCATTTCAGCAATGGAAAGAAATGCTCTTTTCTCTAAGAAATACTCTTTTCTTTCTCTTTCTTTCTTTCCTCCCTTCCTTTTTTGGCTACAATGTAATAAAACTTCGATTAGCATTTCAAACAACTATACCTATTATTGAAGCTGGTAATTTCTAAGACCCAAAAACAAACAAACAAACAAAAAAAGAACTGTGTTTAAAGAAACAAAGTTCTGAGATAGGACAAAAGGGCAAGTGGAGAAAGAACAGAGAGCCCAGGGGATCACCAAGGCAATGTCCATGTCAAGAGGAAGAGGAAGAGTCGGGGAAAGTGAAAAAATAGCATGGAAACTAAAAGGAAATATATGGAAGATGAGAGCGAAAGAGAAGAGGTTGTCTTTGCCCTAGGGGCCTTCCCTAGCCCTGCAGCCACTCTGTGGGGTTCAAGGTGAGGGACTGTGGTGCAAGGCTGGGCCAGCTCTCCTTCCCAAAGTGGAGGCCGAGAGTCAAAGATAGCATGCAAGTGAGCCCACCTTATCCCTGTTCTCCTCTCCCCCTAGCAACCACATGCATTTACCAGGGTAAAGTGAACTTGGGGTGACATAAGAAGAGGGCCCAAGAGAAAAGCACCTACGCGCTGTTGTGGAAATCTTTTCACCCTCCGGTTGGCGAGCTGCGCAGCCATGTGCATTAACGGGTGCACGGGAGGAAACTGCAACAGAGGGGGCAGGGAGGGGGGGTTGGACACCCGCTGGTTTGCAGCCGAGACTATGCTGTCCTCTCCACCCCCTCCCTTAGATGGGTTTAATGTCCAGAATAAAATCCATGTCCATGCCTAAACTCGAAACTTTAGGTTTTCAGTAAAGAACTGCTAGCCTTTATAGCAGGTGACAATTCCAACACATCACTTACAAATACTCCCTTAGAGTGAATCTGACTTTTCTTTGCCTTCTCCACAAGCATTCTGTCCTTCTAGGGTGGAGTGTGCATGGTCCTTGTTCACTCCAGGCGTCTCTCCTCGTCCAGGGGAGGAGGTGGAAGGACAGACTCCTGAATCCCCTCTCCCTAAGGTGTTTGATTTTCCTGCACTTCTTGTCTGTGACTGTGACACACGTTCAGACACGTATCTTATACCTGTGTCTTATATCTAGTTTATGTGAATCCTCCTTGAGTATTTTGGCTCAGAGTAAAGGTTCATTTGTGTGATGGAGTTTATCTTTCTCCTTCCAATGTCTTTTCTCCCTTTGTAGTGCCCTTGGCTCTTCCTGATACAATCCTCATCCTCACCTGATCCTCATCCCTAAACCTACACTACAGATGAGACTTTGCCTCTTAGGGAAAACACACTTTACTAGTATTTTTTTAAGGATGTTCTTGAAGACTTGGAAAGCCTTGATTATTTAAATAAGTGACTTTCTAATGGTAGAATTTCAGTTACTGTAATAGAGCCTCTGAATTAAAAAATATATTCTATGACCTTCCTAATATTCCTCAAATCATACCCTGCAGAAATTCACTTACACAACCTGCTTCTGAGGGTAACTCAAGTTTCTAATAACAATGAGGTGATGCACGTTATTCCCATAGCACATTTACAGAGTAACAGCTACAGAAGGTGCACCTGCATGGATCACTATCGGGGATATGGCATTTTACATGTCACAAAGCATTTTCTAAAATAAAAATAAGGTAATACGATCGATATAAATTGAGCTCAGTATTTATCAGGCCTTTTTCAAATATATGTTAAAGGGCATAATAAAAAGTTAGTTTTCATTCATTTTTCCTTTTCTGGAATGTATTCTCTAACTTTTCAAATCTGTCAGCCTCCCACCACCCCCAGCCCAGACTGGGAGAGAGAGAGAATCCTTGAAGCCCCAGTAAAAAGCTCTTAGAAAGCTATTACACAGATAGTGTCTGCAAGCCCCCTGCTTTTCTACTTATCTGCACATATTAATTAGGATGGAATAAAAGACAAGCAGAGGAGAGTCACTTTTACAGAAAGATGAGTATGGTAAAATACTGACCCCACTTTTAACTGGATGTGTCGGCTTCTGAGTTCTGGAGTAGTGAAATAAAAACTGAGTAAAAAAAAAATAGCTGAGTTTAGTACAATATCACTTGTTATCAACACAAAATTTGCACGCCTACATTGCCAGAGGACTGGGTGGTACTCACCCTTTTGTATATGTCTTGATCATCCTAGAAAGAGAATTGTGAGGGTAAGTTACATGGAATTTTACTGGGGCAGGCAATTGATGAGGTTTTCAATATAAGTTACACCATAGACCTTATTGAATTTATCTGAATATAATGAAATAAATTGGCAATCTAAAAAGAAATCCAAACTTAGTAAGACTATAGTTGATGCCAGGTCTTACAAAAAAGCAAGTTGCCAGCGATAAATCATTATTTTAAGACTGAATCTCATTTTACCCCCAGTCTTGGGGGAGAAAAGCATGCTCTGTAGTGGATAGAAGCAGCCCCCTAATCAAGTCCCAGATAACCATCAAAGAGTTGGAATAAAATTAATGATAGCAATTTTTAATTTTTTCCTGGGTGTCCTCTAGAATTCAGTTTTTTTAAGGTTGGCTCAAATCGACTAAACTCTCTCCCTGTAAAAAAAGCTTTCTACATGAATCTCCACTCTTCTTGCAGAAAGCCCAGCTCTTCATTCCTCAATCCCTGTTAGAGCACCATCTTGCCCTTGTCTGCACAGATGACAGGTGGGAATGGTTGTCTTTGCAGCATATTCTACTCCAGGATCCTGTTGTGAAGAAATCTTACAAAACAATAAATCAGGTTTCTGTGTCTGCATTTTGTAAAATTTCTTGAGATGATTACTGTGAAAGATATTTCAAATATGCTGATCTGGCTAATATCGATCATTCACATCTCAATCACACTGAAACCTTTTGAATCAGCTCACACTTAAATCAAGACAGAAATGAAAGCTGTTAATAACACTTTTAATTTGTGGCTGTTGATACAACTACATCTTCCTACAAACTGTGAAGTTTCTACATGGGAAGCAGCCCATGCTTATGTATACCACACATACACACACAACCTGCCCTATTGTGTGTGTGTGTGTGTGCACACGTGTGTAAGTGTATGTGTGTTTTCTGGACACGTATTGGGCAAACAATTGATTTTATGTACCATATTTATCATCTTTATAATGTTATGTTTCAAGCCAAAAAATAACAAGGAATATGAAGAGGCTTTTCCAGGTGCTCAAACACCATTCTCCACATTTCATATGCACCTTGCTTGCTTCAGTTTTTTTCTTTTTACAGAAAAAAATATTTTTCAAAATATACTTACCTAGTTTATTATTTACTTTTTATTATTTACTTCCCCAACTAGAACTTAAATTTCATGAGAGCAGGTAGTTTTGTCTGTTTTGAACACTACTGAACCTTTAGCACTTAACACATGGCATGCTCTCAATAGGTATCTATTTTTGAATGGATGAATAGTAGAACTGCCTTGACAAGAATCTATTGTCCCCTTTCCTAGCTAAAGTTCTGATCTCATTGGAAACAGAAAACAGGAAGACCTTTTGCAGGTGCCATTATTTGTAGAATGTAACCCTGCTTTCTGAATTGCTTAAAGATAAAAGTGCCCTGGAGGCACAGACCTGGCTTTTCTGGAGACCAGAACAGAAAGTGGACTTAGAGCCCAGGCAGCTCATCTGGACGTGGGATAGTTGAGGGAACCAGAGCCCCAGGAGAGGTAGTGACAGGCCCAAGATCCTATTTTAATGCAGCAGGAAGACCAGGAAGAGCCCTTGTATGTCTGTTAACGGATGTAAAATATTGATAGTTTCGTTCACCACACAACCCCTTGCTCTTCTATGACTAGAAATGACGAACAGGATCAGCTTTGGGAAAATTGAGAAAGTGGGCAGAAATTCATTCCAGGTGGGCCCTTGCACTTGGGGAAACCCACATGTGACAGCTACACTTCCACGTCTTCTGATTTGCAGGGGACACCCTCACAGCCTTCATGTGAGGGACAGGGAAGCACATCACGTGTGAAGAGAAGAAGCAGTGGCAAGGAGATGGAAAACTGAATTTTCGCCCAGAATTGTTGCTCTGGGTAGCAAGGCTGTAAAGATTAAAGATAAGAGATGACGGGGCACCTGGGTGGCTCAGTGGGTTAAAGCCTCTGCTTTTGGCTCAGGTTATGATCTCAGGGTCCTGGGATGGAGCCCTACATGGCCTCTCTGCTCAGCAGGGAGCCTGGTTCTGCCTCTCTCTCTGCCTACTTGTGATCTCTTTCTCTCTGTCAAATAAAGAAATAAAATCTTTAAAAATAAATAAATAAATAAATAAGGAGAAATAGGCATGATATACTTATGAAGTCTAAAAGACAAAGTGGGGCACCTGGGTGGCTCAGTCCATTAGGCTCAGGTCATGATCTCAGCCAAGGTCACAGACTTGAGCCCTGTATCAAGCTCCCTGCTCAGTGGGCAACCCACTTCTTCCTTTCCCTCTGCTGCTCCCCCTGCTTGTGCTCTCTTACTCTCTCTCAAATAAATAAGATCTTTTTTTTTTCAAATAAATAAAATCTTTAAAAATTTTTTTTAAAAAAGAGAGTAAGTATGTTTGAGTCTTAAGGAATGGTCATTAGTTGCATCAGGGACAATGGTAGCAGCTGATACTTAAGTACTGTTATTTACTGTGTTCTAGACACTTGAGAATACTCCACAGAGATTCAAGCACTCAATCCCCACAATAACATTATGAGGCTAGTATAACTATTATTCCCATGTTACAGATGGGGAAACCAAGACATGGAGAAATTAAGAAACTTGCCAAAGCTAAGGAGATAGAGGTTTTGAACCCAGGTACTTTGGTTTTAGAGTCTGAGCTGTTAACACACCTTGCAAAGGTATTTTTGGCTAAGGAAAAACCTGTGCACAGTTATAAGGGCCTGGTGAATTTGGGGAATAATAATAAGTTCAATGTGGCCAGGATGCAGTATGCTATGGCTTGGGAGGGGAAGGAGAAAGAAAAGATATAGCTCAAGGTGAAAACATGAGAAACATGAAAACATTCAGTTTATGCTTCAGAATCATGGACTCCACCCTAAGACCACCCTCTTGCACTTTTGATTGAATCAACATTTACTTTGTATCCATGGAAACATTTCTATTGTGGTTACTATCACTGTTAGGTCCTTTACATGAGATCTTTTGTTTTTGAAGAACTATTATATTATAGTGTATCAATCTGTAACGTATGTCATGATATATCATAACATACATAATTAATGTAATTATACATGTATACATTATAATGATAATTGTAAGAATATACATGAACTACCAATATTTTATAGTATTTTGTATTTGAGAAATTCACTGGTTATTTACTAAAACTGCATTCTTAACCACTTACTTAGACACATACACAGATTTCTCCTGTAGGCAGCAAAAAAGTGTGCTTATTACAGATATCAATTATGGTATAAACATGTGCACTTATAACTAAAAGAATTATTTATTATATGGGGGCACCTGGGTGGCTCAGTCAAATGCCTCACTCTTAATTTCGGCTCAGGTCATGATCTCAGGGTCATGAGATGGAGCTCTGCCAACAGGCTCCATGCTCAGTGGTGAGTCTGCTTGAGATTCTCTCCCTCTGTGCCTCCCTCCTACTCACAGGTGCACTGACTCTCTCTCTCTCTCAAATAAATAAATCTTTAAAAAAATAAAGATAAAAATAAAATAATTATTACATATGAATTTTTTTTTTACCTTAGGTTGCCTAGAAAGAGTTGCCCAATATGCCAGCCGCTAAAGAAAAATACGAAAAATGAATCAAAGGTCAGTATAAATTCCTTAGTCAATAGCAATCTATTAAAACACATATAAAATTCTAAAACTGTCCCATTTTTGAACCTTGCATTATCTTCTCACATAGTGGCAGCGAATTTCAACACAACTCGCAGGATGCCTTAAATGAGGCCATGAAAATGGCAACATGGGTTCCTGCTGCAGCCAAGAATCTGATCTTAAAATAGTTTCAAGTGAACATTACTCACGTGATATTCTCAAGGCCAAGACTAAATAAAAAAATCTCACATTACTGAAAAAAAAAAAAAAATCTCACATTACTGAACAGCAGTGTACCTCAAGCTGCATGATATCCAAGCCATCTGGGGGATCAGCTAGAGGTCGAGGAAATCCTATTGTGAGAATAATAAAAATATTAATTAGGGGTGGAAAAGGTGATAGCATTAACTTTTAAAATCATGAAAAACCTACAAAGATTCTAGAAATACAGTATTTTTAAAAGTATTTACAAAGAAAAAAAAGTATTTACAAAGAAAACACACTTTTACCTACCAACAGTACATTGAGATTTGTACCAAAATTAATTTAAAACAGTGTTTTTTTTATTTACCAGGAGTTAGCAGTATAAGAGTTAGTAACTCCAGAAAAAGGGAAAAGACACCTGGGTACAATTCAATTTGTATTTTGATGGAATTTATGAAGATAGACTATCAGGAAATGGTGTCGAAGAAAGTATGTGCATCCAAATCACTCTTGGAACTTTCAAGAAATACAGATACTCATCTCTCTGCCTCATCAGACTCTTCAGGGGTAGGTTCTGGGTAAGGCTGTTACCAGCATGTACTGGCACCCTATGCCAGTCAATATTTAGCTGGCCTAAATGAAGTCTTCATCTCATTTGTGCATGATACAACACTTGAGAGAATAGCTAATACAGCAACTGAAGGAATCAATTGGATAGATGAGATTAAATGGGATAAATGTAAAACCCTGAACTTAGATACTCACATTTTTTAAATGTAGGACAGGGAATATTTGGCTCAAAAGTAGTATATGTGTGTGTGTGTATATATATTATATATACATATATATTATATTTATTATTATATTATATATATTATTACATATATTAATACTGATATTTTGTTTCCTGTAATCTCTCTATGAGCCAAGAAAAAGCTAAGGCAATCTTGTGCTATACAGAAATAATAGTGTCCAAGCCTTGAAAGGTGATAATCCTATTTGAAACAATAGAATATGTAGTTGAGTTAGAGGTACTAAGAATAGTTCTCTTTGGCAAAGAGGAAAATTAGGATGTGTATGCTAACTGCCTTCGATTATTTTGAGAACTGTCATAAATAAGAGATATTACTCCTATTCTGTATTCCCAAAGGATAGAAATAGGGATGATGGTTAGAGGTTACATGTGATCAGATTTCAGTTTAGTGTAAAGAAAATTTTGATGATTGGAGCTATTCAAAAATGCAAAGTAATGTGAACCAATCTTATAAAGATTTATTAAGAGGTTCTGTGTTAACAGTAAAATGATAAAGACCATAGAGACCTACCCTCAGGAAACATAAAATCAAATAGGAAAAGGGGGAGGTGGATATATAAATATACAGACAGATAAAAAGTAATAACAAATTCCCAAAACTGTAACACAAACAGATTCTACTGGAGCCTAGAAGAGGCAGCTACTTGCTCTCTTAGGTTGGTAGTGGGTCTGGTGTCACAGAAAGTAATCAAATAGGGAAATTATAGATCCTTGCTCTCCATGAAAGTTTAGAGGACTTCCAAGGTTCTTTGCAATGCCTAGGTTTTGTGATTACACTACAGAACATAGCAAAACAAACATAGTGTTTGAAATACATTTTCTATTTGAATATATTTTCAAAGATTTTCTACACCCCTAGATCAGATTTCTAATGGAAAAATCTGGAATTTTAAAATAGTCCCTGCTTCCAATTAGAGCTAATTTTGAAATAGTCCCTGCTTCCAATTAGAGTTACCACTATAGGCTTCCCTGCATCATTTGGAGAATTACCTTGAAATGGGTAGCACATTCTGACTACTGACCCCATACCCCACCCTTGGTTCCCTACAATCAGACTGATTCTCAGAAGTTACCAAAGCAACATCCCTGTCCAGTCAGCACCTTGGACAGCACCCAAGTCCAGGAAGATCTGGGGTCTCTGAAGGTCTGTCTGGGATCCTGCCTCCTGGGATCCCACAGAAAGGTTATGACAATATTCCTTTTTTCCCTGTTTCTGCTTCCTCCCTGCCCCTTTCCAAATGTCCCTCAATCCTCAGTCTTTGGGTCTGTAAACTCAGTTTCACTGTCTCTGTTCTCCTCTCATCAGAGTTCCCAGAGTAGAGATGGCTAAGACATTGGGGTCCCTAAATCATGTCCCTCACAGTTTTGGCGGCACATCTTTGGGATAGCCCTGAGTCAGGAAGCGTTTAAGGAGAGTTCCACAAGGGAAAGTCACCTCTTTTGGTAAAAGGCTGCAGCATCTAATTCTGTCCACCCTCTCTTAAAGATTAGAGACAAATGAGAAGCCATTTCAAAAGGGAGGAAATGGGGGTAGGTGAGGGGATTAAGTTTGACTCCCTCCAGAACCACCCTGAAAGATCAAGGTCCGGCTGCCTTCCTGAGAGCTCAGGCTAGCTGGTGGTCTGATGAAGGGGTCTTCTTACCTGAAGAGGGAATCTGTAGCATGCAGAAGCAATAGATGGCCAAGATGGAAGAGAATTGAGGAACAAGGTGTTTCATCTTCAAAGCCCAGTTTCTCTTTGTTGGCCACAGATGTAGTCTGCCAGGACAGGAGTTGGAGCATTTCCTGAAGTTCCACAGGCAGAGGCAACACACTGCCCTGCTTCTGATCAGGCCCAGTGGAGAAGGGACCTTTATTTGCAACGCTCCAGAGCCCATTGGCTGAGCACCAATCAGTTTTGCACAGAAGGACCCTGGCTTTCTCATAAATGTCACGCTGGGCCCTTATTTGTAGAATAATATCCTCCGGGTGTAGGCATTGTAGAGAGTCATCTTTTTCAATCCAGCAATAAAAATAAAAAGTAGAGAGTCATAATTGTTATTCTATAGTGGTTTGAGAAACATTTCTGACTCCAGGAAGGCTTTTTCTCTTTTTTTTAATCAAAGAACTGGACAAAAATCCATATACTCTTCCATGACAAAGTCTTATTTCCTAAGAAGCTATTTATTTTCCACCATTAACAAAGGATGTTTTATAGTCTTCGGTGCATCTGAGAACAAAATTTGGAGTCCTAGATATAATATTACGAGAAACTCAAAAGTTCAAGTAGATTTTTAAAAAGTCATGGTTGAAAATTAGACTTCTTAAGGCAGACTCATTTCCATGAACAAGTTAAATATCTCAAACTAAATCAGTATGCAAGAAAATATGACAGTGTTTATTAGTAATAATATTTCATCTACTGAGCTCCTATTTAGGATTCCACATAAGTTATTTCATGTGTTTCTCACAGAAAATCCATAAGAAATGTATTATTATCCTAAATTTATGAATGGGAAAATTGAGGATGAGAGACAACAAAATTGCCAAGGTCACCAAGCCATAAAGGATGCAGAGCAGGGATTTAGACTTAAAGGAATCTGAGCCCAGTCATGTCTGTAAAAGTCTAGGATTTTAGTCAAGGTGTTCATTTTTTTAGTAGTAAGACCCTCCTTGACAGGGAATTCATTCAATCTGTAGATCGCTTTGCATGGTATGGACATTTTAACAATAGTGTATTATGCTAAGTGAAATAAGTCAGGCATAGACAAAGACTATATAATGTCACTTATATGTGAAATCTATACAACAAAACAAACAACAACAACAAAACAACAAAACCCAGAAATAGTGTTGATGGTATAGTGGTGAGCATAGCTGCCTTCTAAAACCCAGAAATAGATAGACATGAATACAGAGAACCACATGGTGGTTGCCAGAAGGGAAGGTGACACAATGAGAGAAACACGTAAAGGGAATTAAGAGGCACAAACTTCCAGTTACAAAATAAATAAGCCATAGGATAAAAAGTAGAGCATAAGGAATATAAGGAATAATATTGTAATAATGTCATATGGTGACAGATGGTATCATAGTGAATATTGTGTATGGTATAAAGTTGTCAATTCACTATGTTGTACACCTGAAACTAATATAATAGTATGTGTCAACTCTATTTTAATAATAAAAAAATTTTAAAGATCCTTCTTGAGATTGGATATGAAATAGAAAGGAGGAGAAAGAATGAAGTCTTCTGTCTTGCAGAAAGGGTAACCTATATAAGGCATATATCAAATAAATATCTTTTTATCATTATGCATATCTTTAACTTTTGCTCTTTTAAGGATTAGGAGGTACCTAACAATTGTTGAAAATTTACAATGTGCTTAAAACATGTCAATCCTTTACCTAAGTCATCTTACATCATTTTTTTTTCAATGAATGAAAGTTTTAAGAATAATTTTGGATGGGAGTTGCTCAGAATAGACTATTTATGACTTAAAATGTGGTGTTTTGCCAAAAAATTTCTAATTCATAAGGGAGTGGGAATTATAAACTACTGTATCACCATAATATTTTGTCTACTTCCTTGAGATAGCAAGAAATAGATTTCTATTTATTACAGTATTTACCACTTTAGTTCAAGGAGAATAACCTAAGGTCTTCAAACACCAGGAAGAGATGAAGTCTTTGAATTGAAATGCACCCACTGTCCAACTGCAGGACTTTACTAAATGAACAGGAAAAAAATGAATGATTGTTTTTTGAACATAAACCACCTATCTGTATGGTATTAAACACAATTACTTATGGACATTTTAAACACAACACACACATAATAGCAAAGGCTTGTGGCAGTTCTACTGTCAGTCAATAAGTATTTTTTAAACATTTGGTCTGTCTCTACCATGAACTAGGTGCTCTATGCACAAACATACCTTTTTCAAATAAACCTATGTTGTAACTCTGATTTATATCGAATTGACTTGGTTTCTTTTGCACATTTTGCACACATTATTTCTCAGATATTCAGAATAGGAAATAAAAATATTATTTTTTATACCATTTTAAAAAATATTTTATTTCTAAGTAATCTCTACATCCAACGTGCGGCTCAAACTCACAACCCCAAGATCAAGAGTCACATGCCTCACCACCGACTGAGCTGGCCAGTCACCCCTAAAATATTACTTTTAATACTAATTCAAAAATGAGATTATAATAATATCCCAGAAATGGAATATGTTGAAGCCCTGATCCCTAGTGTGATTGTATTTGGAGATCTGGCCTTTAAGGAGATAATTAAGGTTAAATGAAGCATAAAGATGGTACCCTACTCTGCAAGGACTCGTGTCTTTATAAGAAGAGGAAGAGAGATACCAGGGCTCTCTCTCTCTGAGCGCACACAAAGAAAGGGCTAGGAGAGGACACAGTGAGAAGGCATTATCTGCAAGCTCGGGAGTGAGGTCTCATCAGAAACAGTCTTGTTGGCACCTTTACCTGGAACTTCCAGACTCCAAACTATGAGAAAATATATTTTGTTGTTTAAGCCAGCCAGACTATAGTTTTCAGTTATGACAGCCGGAGCTGACTAATATGAACACACAAGGGGTTTTAGCCAATTCAGCGCCAGAAAATAAAAAAGTAAAATAATGAAATGAAAGTTAAAATAAAAATTAGAAACTCTCATGGTTTTAAATGCTATGATTATCTACCCAGAAAATCCAAAGGAATCAAGTGGCAAATTCTTAGAATGAATGCGTTTACCAAAATGGTCAAATTTAAAGAAGACTATTTTCAGGATTAATTTTCTCAAACATGAGCAAAAATAAATTTTAAAATGTATTAGAAAATGTAAATAGCTTAAAAAAAACCATGTAATTTGGAGAACTAAGCCAAAAAATAAAAATGCAATATATTAAAAAAGAAAACTGTAAAATTTACCAAAGGACATAGGAAATAAGTGAAAAGGCATATCATGATCATTGACAACAGTCAAGGTTGTTAGAAGTTCAAATGGTGGCAAATTAATCTATAAAGTTAGTGTAAGCCTTATTAAAATCCCAAAATGACTTTTTCATGGAATTTAAAAACTGACTCTGAAATTTTTTTGAGAGAGAAAATATTGAAGAATATTCAAGATGTTTTTGAAAAAATGAAACATACTTTGCCAATATAAAAACGTACTATAAAGTAGTAGTAATTGTTACACTGTAGTGGTCATTTTGTTACCGATCTGGTAATAGGCAAATAAGTAGATCAATGGAACAGAATAGAGTCTTGAAGCAAATCATCTAAATACAGAGTGGAGGTGGTATTTCAAATCAGTGCAAAGTGATTTAACTACCCTAAGTGGTGTTTAGAACATTTGGCTATCCAGTTGACAAAAATATTCACTATTTCACAGTATAAAGTCAAATAAATTTCAGAGGATTAATGAATTAAACCTAACACATGCACACATACACACAGATACTTACATGAAATTCTGTATTAGAAAGAAATAGAGAAATTAGAAATTTCTCTATTATTATTAGAAATATTATTAATATTAGATATTAGTTATAATTATATATTATATATCAATATTAATATTAGAAATAGAGAAATTAGAAAGAAATATGGCTAGGAAATCACTCTTGAGCAAAATTTAGAATAGAGAAGCCACTAAGGAAAAGAGTGACACATTTTATTATATATTTAAAATGTCCGTGAAAAAGATGATTCATATTAGCCAAGAAAAGACAGAGTAGGGGAAAATATACAACAACTATAGAGATAATTACAGTACAGTAAAAGAGGGTGAAGGAGAGAAGGAGGCAGGCAGGCACAACCTAAATGTCTGACATAGAGAAAATATTAAACTATAGAATATTCATAGTATGGAAATTCATGTAACTCTTAAAAAGAAGAAGATGGATCTTTATGCATTGACAAGCCAAACTCTTTGTAACATAGTGAGTAAAGAAAAAAAGTTATTAGAACTAGTTTGTTTCTGCTCATAATACAGCCAGTCTCCACACTTAGTTGTTCAGAACAACTATTAATTTAGCTCAAAATTATGCACGTCAGTAATTTGGACTGGACTCAATTGGGTAATTCTTATGGTTTGGGCAGGGGTCAGCTGATCTCAGGTGGGCTCACTTAGACCCTTACATTCATCTGATATATAGACTAGGGCGTCTGGGACCTCTTTCCATGTGGTCTTCTGGTCTCCAGATGGCTAGTCCAGGTTTGTTCCCACGCTGGTTTCAGAGTTCCAAGGCAGGGACAGTAGAAGCTACGAAGCCTCTAGTTATGGAATTGACACAACATCACTTCTGCATTATATTGATCAAAGCAAGTCACAAGGCTAGCTGGATTCAAGGGGTGGGGAAGAAAACTCCACCTCTCAATGAAAGTAGCTGAAGAGTATACAGACAATTTTGCAATCTACAGATCTCTACTTCTGTACACATTTTTTCAAAATAGCCCATGCAATTCCATGAGTGCATATGTAGGTCACACAAAGAAAAAGGGTTAGGAGGTCACACAGACACACAAATAGCAGTGGCTCTAGAGAAATGGGATTGTGAAGGGGTCATAAATACCTTTCACATTAGCTGCACTTTTGAATTATCACACTGGCTATCTGTGAATTACCTGTATAAGTAAAACTAAATTTTAAAAATGTAATAAACTGACAGGCAGAGCTAGATAGGGATAGATAGGGGGCTATGTGATCAGGATCACAGAAATCCCCAAAATGTGGATATATAAGAAAACCAGAGATAAGGGAACACTCCAGACCACCCTGCCCCAGGTGTCCAAAGGGGGGGTCGTATTTACGACAGTCTCCTGTGGTCAACAGAAAGTAATCAGACCCTAAAAAGAAGTAAGCCATTCAAGATGTTATCACTAGTCCTCAATCAATAGTGCTGCCTGTAGAGAAGGCAAAAAGATTTAAGCTTCCTGGTTAGCCTTCAATAAAATAGCAACCCTAAAAGCCCTCAGTGCCAACCCTGGGACTGGCAGGGTCCCAGGGACCTCTCTCTCACTCCTGAGAGCTTGTTTTTCTGTACTCTTGCTTAATAAAAACGCTATTGTTTTACTCACACACACAAAAAATGTAATAAACTATAAACACTATTATGAATATATGGGTTCATATTTAAACATCTATGAACTTACATATATGAAAGAGCAACTTCTTTCTTTTTAATTTTTTTATTGTGTTATATTAGTCACCATACAGTACATCATTAGTTTTTGATGTAGTGTTCCATAACTCATCGTCTGTATATAACACCCGGTGCTCCATGCAATCTGTGCCCTCCTTAATACCCATCACCAGGTTCACTCAATTCTCACCCCCCTTCCTTCTAAAACCCTCAGTTTGTTTCCTGGAGTCCATAGTCCCTCATGGTTCTTTATTTATTTCATTACATTTACTTTTCCAAAATGTGTCTTTGTTAGGCATTATTGAAAAGGTTGTGACGAGTGGATTTGTCAGTGCCAAGCCAATTTAATGAGATATCTTTTTCTTTTTTAATACATGAACTTACCATGAGGAGCTTCCACACCATTTGAAACAGAACTGAATGCCGAGAATTACATTAAAAATTTCTCTTCCTTCACACAACAAATTAGCTCCCGCTTTGTAAATGGTTATTACAAAAAAACTCAGCAGGCTTTTAAGGAACTGGACTTTAATCTACAGGCTATTTTTTAAAAATGTAATTTCAAAACCGATTGTAAGTTTCTGTGCTCAAAGCATAACTTCCTGAGCTCTTTAGAGGCATCCCACATCCTTCGAGAACCCTGAGTCTACAGCAAGTGAAGACAACAGATATGAGGATTAATGTCTGAGGGGTTCTATTCCTAGCAGGGTTTCGCAGAAAGTAGTGATAGGTGTATTTGAGGGGCTGGCTGTTAAATCCCCAAAAAGCTATTTGGTGACAGCAAAGTCCAGCCTCCCACATCTGCTAGCACTGTCCTCACTCGCCTGAATATACCGTCTCTTGTCCTCCCAGCTTCTGAGCCTGTATCTTGTGCTTTTCTCTTGGCTTTTCCATTTACTCTTATGGGGGGCTACTTAGGGGAGGCAGGGGATGGAAGAGCTGTGTAATCTCAAGACAACTGGAATATGCTAGTAGACAAGACCCATGAAAGTAAGAACCATTGCTTTACTCACTGTGTATTTTCCTTTGCCCAGAGTAACCTATCAGACAGTGGGGTCAGTTACTTGTCTGTTGGCCTTCAGCTCCATAAATGCCCTTCCTTATTATTCCCATCTGATTATGAAGAGCTAGAAACCTACAAAATAAACTCTCTTCCCAGCTGGCTTCCCAGTGGTTTTTGACAATGCGAGAAGAGGATGGGAGGAGTTTGGAGGGTGGAAGGGACAGCCATTTTTTTTTTCTGCTTTGGGTGATGCCCCCTGCAGAGGTAGCTCTCCAGGGCTCCACAAGCACCCCACAAACAGTACTACTTACACATGACTTCATACTCCCGTGGTCCTGCGGTGTCATGAGAGTGGGTGCTCCTGGCTTCCTGGAGAGAAGGAGAGGTGATAAGTGAAATGGCAGTTCTAGTAGAGACCCCATTAGTCTTAGTGGCCGAGGAACATGGGCTCTGAAAACACCATTTTTCCTTATGTTCCTCCAACTCTAGGGGTAGATGGGGGCTCTGTGCAGTTGCTAATCTCTGGGTAATGTCACCACTTTTCAATTCCAGCCTCCTTTTGATATTATTAATTTACAGTTTTGTTGAGATATACACATGTATTTAAACTGTATAATCTGATAAACTTTAATACAAGTATATGCTGTGATACCATCATCACAATAAAAATAACACGTTATTTCTTATGCTCCAAAAGTTTCTCATGCTCCTTTGTAATATCTCCTTCTTCTTCCCTCACCACAGATCTGCTTTCTGTCATCATAGCTTCTGTTTTCTAGAATTTTATATAAATGGATTCATATAATATATGCTTCTTTTTAATTTTGATTGTTTTAATCAGCATAATTAATTATTCATTCCTTTTTTGTTGCTGGATAGTATTGTTTATTTTGTTGTATGTATATATTACAGTTTGTAATTCCATTCACCAATTGTTGTTTTTTTTTTTTTTAAGGGAGAGAGCATGAACCTGCAGAGGTGGGAGGAGAGGAAGAGACAGAAAAAATCTTAAACGGGCTCCATGCCCAGCATGGAGCTCCACATGGGGCTCAATCTCATGACCCTGAGATCATGACCTGAGCCAAAATCAAGAGTTGGACACTCAATGGACTGAGCCACCCAGGCACCCCTTCATTCACATTTGATGGACATGTTTGTTTCCAGTTTTGAGCTATTAGAAATAACGCTGCTATGATCATTTGTGTATGAGTCTGCATATGAATATCTGCTTTCATTTCTCTCAGGGAAATACCTAATTGTGGAATGACAAATTATAGGGCAGTATTAAGTCTCACTCTTTAAGAAACAGAAAAGGAAAGAAAGAAAAAAGAAAGAAAGAAAGAAAGAAAGAAAGAAAGAAAGAAAGAAAGAAAGAAAGAAAGAGCAAAGTAATTTTCCATAGCTGTATTATTTTCATTCCCACCAGCAGTACGAGAATTCCAGTTGCTCTAGATCCTTGTCAACCCTTGATTCAGTTACTGTTTTTACCTTCAGCCATTCTACTCCTCCCAACACTTTTGTAACCAATTCTCTAAATTAACTTCCTCTGTTTACAACACTTAGAGTGATTTCTTTTTTTTCCTAGTTGGATGCTGATTCAATATAAAAATTAAGCGCCTCAACACTCAATATGTATTAGATGAATGAATGAAGAACTTATTGAGAGGAAAGCTCTCAGGACTATGAAAGGATAAAAAACCAAGAATAATGTCTAGGCAGACAGAGACTAGGATGAAGTGAGAATATAAAGGCTCTCTTTGAAGTACAGGCACAGGAGGGAAGCAAGAAAGAATCCCTAGCAAACACAGAGCAGGAAGGTTCAGAGGTATTGGATGGGAAACATTTAACAGAGAAGAGTAAATTGCTAGTGTTTAGAAATAGAGACTAAATAATGGAAGAGTATAGATGAGAATCAGTAATTTAGCAAGCAAGAGAGGGTAAATAGGAATGGCAATCAATAGAAAAGATAATAGCTTATGTTGAGTGGAACTCTATATAAGGACAGATTTGAATAAGGAGGAGGGGTTTCATGGGGGCCAATTAAAATAACTGAATACAAGAAAACATAAACAAGCAGCCCACATGCCCCAGCGCAGCCTCAGGAGATCAGAATAGTAGATCTGATGATGACATAGGCCCTGGCTCTAGGAGCTCCCCCAGCCTTTGTCTTCTGGACAGGTGCCTGGGGTGGGTGGGTAGGATGAGTCAATTTGCCGTGGGCAGGCACACGGGTCCATCTAGCCTGATGATTCAGGAACTGGAGGAGAAGGGAGGACTACCAGAGCGGGAAAGAAGGGATGACTCTTGCTTGGGACGTGGAGCAACCTGAAACAGTGCCTCCTCCTCTCAACTGCACCATTTATTACTTGATTCCCCTGCCTTGTCTGTCCATGGCACCTGGAACAATGAGAGTCATTCACTCACTCACTCACTCGCTCATTCATTTCTTCATACATTTGCTGAGCTCCAACTCTATGCCGGGCACCAGGGATAGGAATTTGAGTAAGAAAGACTCTGAGCTCAAGGAGGTCATGGTGCAGCAGGAAAGGCAAACACAACAATAATTCCCTATTAGAGCACTAAAGAGCATCCCTTGCAGGGGAAGCAGAGAAGACTCTGCAGCAGAGAGGGCTTCAACAGGGGGCTTGAAGGCCAAGAGTTTGCCAAGCAGAGCAGGCAGAAGAGGGGGAGTATCCATATGAGAGGTACACAGGTGGGAAAACAACAGACGAAAGTGAAGTCTGGTGTTTCCAGAGGCTGGAACAGAAGCACGGTTGATAGCTAGAGTAGAAGGAGCTATAGCTGTGGCATCTTTTGGAAAGTTCTTATGACAATGACAAAGATGTTAAGGGAAACAGAAGGAAGCATAAAATAGAAACAGGCTGTCAGGTTGCAGACTTGTAGAAAGAGCAGGAAATGGATGGTGTCATTTTTATAAGCTTACTTTCCCCCTCTGCAAATGGAGTGCCGACCACCAGCTGGGTACCTCTGATGTCAGAACTTGGCCTCGATTCCGATTGGGAAGGGAAGTCAGAAGGAGAGAATCCCACTGGTTGGAGACATGGACTGCTGTACTGGAGAGCCTAATATGCTACTTCAGGAGCGGGCTGCATGGTGTATATCTCAGGAAGTCATCAAGGGTTAAAAGCAGTGGGTGCTGGGATCTGTGGTTACAGAGAGACACTTATGTGAGGAAGCTTATGTGGAAATCTATCAGGAAGCATCTGCAAGTGAAAAAGAGTGAGGACCAGACCCAAGGTAGTGTCAGCGGGAACAGAAAGGAGGGGGCGGACTCAGACATTTTAACTGGAGAATTGGCAAGAATTGGGGAAGATGATCTGGAGGCTAAGGGAAAGGAAGGAGCTGGAGAGGCTTCCAACGGGTCAAGCCTGTGATGCAAGAACAGAGTGGCCGTCTACACAGAGACTGAGAACGGAGTGAAAACAGGGGGCTGAGGTGTGGGGTATGTGCCTGTGGAGAACGCAAATGGAGGTGTCCAGGATGTAGCTGGAGATGACTGGCTCATGCTTAAGAAGGAAACTGAAGTCACGTGTGTAGATTTAATCATCAGGAGCACGTGTGTGGGGGCTGATGTCACTAGAAAAGATGAGATCGCTTTGGGAGAATGAAGGGAGGAGTGAAGGAACATGAGACCCTGGTGAATATCAGTGCTAGAGCAGAAGCCAAGAGGCAATTGTCAGGGAAAGCCCGCCTGCAGGAGAGAAGTGGATTAGCCCTTAGGGTGTCCCTGGTGAGCAGCCTCCGTAGGGGCTGGGTTGAGGGTGTGTAGAGAAGGCAGATACAGATCAGCCTTGCAGGAGGACAGAAGGTGAAGGGCTTAGGAATGAGGGAGACTTTGTAATAAATGCAGGATGAGGGAGATGTGAACATATACAGAGGCAAAGGAGAAGAAGTGGGGGAGACAGAGAAGAGAAAGGAAACTAAGGAGCCAAAGTCATGGAGCAATCGAGAGGGATATAATCACCAGCCAAGAGGAAGGATGAGTCCCCTTGAAACAGGAGGAAGGGAGGTAAAGACACACACAGATCTGGGGGTGGTAGGAAGGAATTTAAGCAGGTCTTATGATGGGGTACTTCTCCTTTCTATGTAAGGAAGAGGCTAAAGTTACCTGGTTGGAAGCTGGCAGGAAGAATCGGGGAGGAGAAAGGGGTAAGCTAGCTGCTAAACCTCACATGCTCCATATCCAATTTGTTAAATTTTCTTTCCACTTTTTCCTGCTCTATGTTTTAAGTTTTTTTTAATAGATTTTATTTATTTGAGAGAGAGAGAGAGAGAGCATGAGCCAGAGGAGGGGCAGAGGGAGTAGCAACCTCCCCGCTGAGCAGGGAGCCCAATGGGGGACACTATCCCAGGACCCTGGGATCATGACCTGAGTTAAAAGCAAATGCTTAACCGACTGAGCCACCCAGGCGCCCTTATATTTTAAGTTTTTAAATATATTAATAAAGTAGGTCTGTATTACTTCTCACAATGTTAATTAAGGAAATCAAAGTCCTGGAATAACAGACCCTTCTACTTGTGGGTGAGAGAAATCTCAGGTAGTTAAGAAGAAAATATATCTTCTAGCTGAAACAAACCAAACAAAGCGAAAACACACAGAAATTATTCTTTGACGTCTTTAACTACACTTGCCAATGTTATTTCTAACTCAAGAGTAATAAAAACATCTGAACTTCAGAGATTGTTGCTCTGACTTGTAGATATAGCTGTAGCTTCCAGGAAGGTGGTAATCCTCAGAGGTCTTGTTTAAAATGTGTGGCTCTGGCAATGTTCCATTAGAGACATGTTTTCCTGAAAGCATATATATTTGTGAGTCTCCTGAGTCAGAAGAGGGTTATGGACACTTCTCTCACCTCTCATCCGTGCAAAGGTAAGAGTATAATAATGATAATGGTAATAATAATAAAACTAACTCTATGATTCTTTTATCTTGGTTAAACAGAGTTCAAAAGAATAGTTCATGTAAATTAACAGTAATAAATGCTTGAGAAGTCATGTGGTAAATAAAAAAAAAAAGTCTAAGGGCAGAGTCAAGGGGAGCATGGTCAGTGGGGATATCCTGTGTAACTGTGGGCTGTTCTTTGCAGTTTTACATAGCCTGAGGGACAGGAGAGGAGGGTTCTGGAAGCTCAAGGAGCTGTGGAGGGGGCTCTGGAACTGAAGCCACAGGACTAGAAAGACCTCTTTTCGTAAAGATTTTTTTTTTTATTTGACAGAGAGAGAGATCACAAGTAGGCATAGAGGCAGGCAGAGAGAGAAGGGGAAGCAGGCTCCCTGCTGAACAGGGAGTCCATGTGGGGCTCAATCCCAGGACCCTGGGATCATGACCTGAGCTGAAGGCCGAGGCTCTAACCCACTGAGCCACCCGGGTGCCCGAAAGACCTCTTTTCTAATCAGATCTTTGACTCTGAGGGTTCTTTCCCAGGCCCTGACTGAAGAGAACCAGCTCCTGGGGGAAGATGCAAGCTCCTCTGGTCATCTTTGGAAGCCATTAGCAAGGCAGTCTAGTGCACAGAACTGAACTGCTGTCTGTTTGCAGAGACAAGCTGCCTATCCATCTCAGTAGGGTGCCCCTTTGAGTCACAACAGAGTCATAGAGACCCGGCCATTCTCTCTGACCAGAGAGAATGGGCCAAGTATGTTAGTTATCTGAGGTTGGAGGTGGAGAGAAGTTAAATACCTCCAGTGGAAATAGAGATCAGATCATTAGCTTCGTGGACACTGTATGCTATCATGATTTGTAACTTCTGAGGGGACATGGATCCTTCCGAATATGTGAGGAAAGGTATGGATTTTCATCCATGAAAAAGGCAGAGGCACATCTAGATGCCCAAGTTTTCACAACATTTTGGGGGGTTCAGGTGCACGATTCTTTTCCATAGTCCTTTTTCACAACCACCCACAAGCAGTACAGGGTTTCCTCTGAATATAGTCTCCAGACCACATGCTTCAGAAACACCTAGGATGCACAGGTTTCTGGATCCCATTCCAGACTCTCTGAGTCTGAATCCCTGGGAGTGAGGCATAGGAATCTGCATGATAAGCAAACTTTCCAGGGGATTCTGCCCCAATTTGAGTTTCAGATCTCCTCCTGCCTCTGGGTTCGGACTCTAGGTTGAGAGCCTCAGTTCTGCAGAGCTAGGCATTTTCTCATTTGCTCAATAGCTCATTCTCAGCCTATTCTGGGCTCTTTCTATGTTGTCTCTAGCCAGCATGATCCTGGACTCTCCTCTCTCTCCATCACCTTAGAGATGCTCAGGACATGAAAAGGTATTTGTATATTGGTTCTTGAAAAACACTTACAAAGAGAAATCTTATGCCCCAAATAAATGAATAATAGAGGACTCCCCCGGCAGCCACGTGGACTGTCTTGGGTGATCCGTGCCATAGCCTGGCCTCATCACAGCTGCTGGCGTCCATATGATCAGTGCACAGCCATCTGTACATGTAAAAATATCATTTGTGCATTTGCCTAAGTGGCCCTGGTGAATGGAAAGTTTCAAGAAGCCTTTGAGGACTACAATTTGTTATTTAGAGAAGCAGTATGCAAACAACACCCGAGTATTGCTGGCTCCTCTGCTCGGTGGGCATCCTGGCCTTTCCATTTTATGACCCACTGTGAATAATTCTCACTATGCACCATCTCCCTATTAGTCAGATGTCACAGGTTTATTTTTTTTTATCCCAGAGCCATATTTTAATACCTTGTAATGATGTTCTTCCTCAGGATTCTGTGTTTTTATCATCCATCGTGATACCATAGCAGCATGCTTCCTCAGAAGGCACTGAGGGCCCTATTGACCACTACCGAGGAAGCAATCAGTTCACAGGAAATTAAACTGGACTATAACCATACATTGATTCCTCCACTTCTCACGTTAATAATTTTCTTTGTGGAGAGTTTGCTGACCAAGTCATGGACTGACTTAGTTCCCTACTGTGGGAAAGCTACAGAATTATTGCAATTATAATTACTCAGCTATAATGTGATACCACTATATTAATCAGAAGGCACAAATTCAAGTCCTAAGTCTTATGTCATACCATTAGGCATCTGTATAAAAAGGCTTTGGATGGTATTATGAATCTTTAAAACCTGGAATGTGTCATCAAAAGGAAAATGAGGATTTAGTTTTCTTTCACTTCAATTCTGACGCATTTGGGCTTTGGATATTTAAAATCCACAAACCAAAATCAAGACGGCCAACATTTGAAGTTGTCTGTTTTACATAAACATTAGCTATGGTATTGTATTTATTATATAATATATTATATTATATTATATTATATTATATTATATTATTATATTAGCTATTGTATTCACAGACATTGGCTATCAGGGGTATTTGGTGTGGAAAATGTTACCGATCATGGGGAAGGACTGGTCAATAAATGGAGCTGGAGGTTGTCTCCCAGCACTGAAATCTCAAGGAGGCCCAATTAGAAATGGAATAGAAGGTACACATTGTACCAATATCCTTATGAGATCACAGGGTCATCCTTAAGTGTTGATGTGACATCCCCACCAAAGCCCTCTCAACCTCCAAGGTGATATAAAAGGCAGGCTGCCTTGATTCTATAGCCTCTGGCACTTTTCTCTCCCCATAGGCTGCTGGGACCCCTAAACATTCAGACATACTTCCACACTAACAAAGGAGATTTTGGAGAGCTATTTCCTCGAAAGTATGTCCTTAACCTCCTGTGTCCCTTTGTCCTGATTGTTGACTGGCTCAGTAGTAAACAAGAGAGAAAGTAACCCAAGCTAAGTGAGGTCACCGTTCTCACTTATCCTATACCAGCCATGGTAGTCTGGCCTCGCTTAGCTTTCTACAAGGAAACATATTAGTTGTATACATACTCTATATCAAAATAAACTCCAGGGAGGTTAAATATTTAAATGTGAAATTCAGAAATTTTAAAACAAATGGAAGAAAATACGTCATAACATTTTATTATCTGAGAGAAAGATGATTTATAAAAACAGCGGATGGGATGCCTGGCTGGCTCAGTCAGTTCAGCATCTGACTCTTGGTCTCTTGGTTTTGACTCAGGTCAGGAGATAGAGCCCCCATGCTGGGCTCCCTGCTCAGTGGGGAACCTGCTTCCCTTTTCCCTTTCCCTCTGCCCCTCCCCCTAATCATGCACACACATTCTCTCTCTCTCTAACATAAATAAATCTTTAAAAAAAAAGACAGCAGAAAATATTTCTATTATTATAAAAAATGTTAAACTCTTATATGATAAAATGTTATAAATTATGTTTAAAGACAAGCCATGTCAGAGAGAACATATTTATAACGGAATGGATGGGAATTTATATCCAAGTACAAATTAATATACATGCCATGAATTAGTAATAGTTAACACACTTGAAACAAATGGAAAAAAAAAAAACAACAGTCTCAATACAGAAATAGAAAGTCTCAAAAAAGAAATAAAAGATATATAGAGGAGGCAAATAGAAATTTTAGAACTGAAAAATGTGATAACCAAAACTGAAAACCCAATGGACAGAGGGGAAAAAGGAAAGACTCAGTGAACTGAAAAAACACAACAATAGCAATTATCCTCAGAACAACAGAAAGAAAACAGACTGAAAAAAAAATGACCAGAGCCTCAGGGATCTGTGAGACTATAACAAAAGATCTAACATATATAGAGAGTACTCAACAGTCAACAATAAAAAAAATCTGGTTAGAAAATGGGCAAAGGACTTGAAGAGTAATTTCAATGAAGAGGGTATGCAGATGCCAGTTAAGCACATGAAAGGCATGAAACATCATCAGTCAGGAAGGAAGAAAGGAACTATTTATTAAGGACTGGTATGGCAGGTATTGGATGAGGCATTTGTGGGGCATGCTTAGATACTAAGACAAGGATCCTTCTTTCAGGGTCTTTATAGTCTACCAGGGCAGGAGAAGTCTCAAATAAATATTATGTAAAGACAGAAAGCAGTAAGTGTCCCACTGGAGAGAAAATGAACCCTTTGGGGTTAGAGTTTCTAATGAACATGTACCAAGAAAGATGTTGTGTCATGGCTGACATTTGACATGAAGAATGAGTAGGTTTGGGGCAAGAGGAAATGTAGGAGGGAACACGTTTCAGGTGGAAAAACAATCAGAAGCAAGCCTTGGAATTAGTACAGCGTAGAGGGTTCATTTGGGCTGGTGCAGCCAGGATGAAAAGGAAAATGACAAGGAAATGCTGAACCAAGGAAGTGAAGTTGGAAAGGCGGGAGGGAGCCTGGAGGACTGTATAGATATTAGTTAGATATGAGCTCGTTGCATGAAAGTTGGAATGTTCTATGTTGGTTATGTATGAAAATAACTTCCTTTGGTAACTAATTCCACAGCAGCAAACTAAATGGACCTTCTACTCTTCTACCTTAGGCTACTCTTAAACTTTGATTAGAGAGGTGTCAATCGCTGATCCTATTGCTCTAATAGGATAAAAATGCAGATAAAACGTAGAACCTGGAGCTAATGGAGGCAAGCTAAGGACACAAACAATATGTATCCATCTTCTCAAAAAATATATGCTGCAGCCAATAATCAATCTGTTACAAATTCATTTGATTTTCAGGCTCCTCTTTTAAAATTCAAACACCCTCAGGATTTGGGGATTGGAGGGATGGTGGGTTAAATAATTTCTTGAGTTGGGCTTTATCTTCTTTGACCAATTTTTTAATCTAGTGGCCTGTTCCATTTGCAAGTTCTTAGATAATCCATCATATTAATAGGTAAGAAAAAGATCAGAGACAGCTCTCTAAAAGGAAATTCAATCACCATGTTGCTTATGTCCGTGAAACTTTCAATCATGTAACCTCAACATAAATTTACATAATAGGTATGCTACTCCAAGCACACAGGAGAAATAGTTGCTGTACTGGAAGCTTAGGTTAATCACTGAAAACAAAGCCAC
Organism: Procyon lotor; assembly: GCA_028646535.1. NCBI lineage: Eukaryota > Metazoa > Chordata > Mammalia > Carnivora > Procyonidae > Procyon > Procyon lotor. Next base: position 48,903,216 of record CM053610.1, read on the forward strand.
CTTCCTATCTAGCTTAGCAAATAATTAGTTTCAACACTGAATATAATAGTATTTGATCTCCCAACACTGTTTTGTGGAGAATAGTGCTGTATGCATAACAGTGCTTCTCAAACTTTCAAGTGCATACAGATTACCTGCTGCTCTTGTTGAATTGTAGATTTTGACCCAGTAGGTCTGGATTGGACCTAAGATTCTGCATATCCAGCAGCTCTCGGATGCTGGTACTGCTGGTGTGTGGATAACACTTGAGTCCTGAAGATAAAGCCTAGGTTTGGGAACCAGAGAGAACTGTCCAAATTCCAGCTATATAACTTACGAGTTTTGTGGCCTTGGGAAAGTCATTTAACTTTTCTGAGTCTCCATTATCTCATCTGTAAAATACAAATATGCAGACTTATCTTGCAGAGTTAGGGAGAAAATGAAATATTATCTATTAAAGCCATTTGGCCAGGGCATGACACTCAGTAGTGACTCAATACATGACAACAGGTAGTATTTAGGCTCAGTGAGCAGCATTACTATAAAAGACAGTCTGCCTGCTATATATTTGCAGCTCGGTGGAGGAGAGAGTTGTGAGTTATTGTTTTAGTACACAGATAAGAGCCATATTATCATTGTTTCCCACTGGGAAGAAAACCTCAAGGTAATCATTTGCTTGTTAGGAATATTGACATACCCTTATGAGCTATTCTTGGCTTATACATGTGTTTCTATCAGATCCTAATATTTTATGTATTTTAATAGTTGGCTTAACAGTAAGCAGTACATCCATAGGAAGGTCTATGTCAGAGAACATAAAACAACTTAAAACGATGATGCAAAATTAATCCTAACATTCACCCAATAATTTTATGTCTGGTCTGTCACATCTTTACCCTTATATACATACAAAGCAAAAAGGGGCTAGTGATCTTTTTTTTATTATCTTGGAGAAGTTTGGAGAGCCATACAGGATAGGCAACTTGTTCGTGGCCCTCCAGTGGGTTAGTAGCAAATAGAGGCCACGGCAGCTTGTACGGTAACAACTTAGCTCCACTATGTGGCTAGACTTCCCTCTCCT
>CM053610.1:48904775-48976093 GCA_028646535.1 Procyon lotor
CAAAACAAAACAGCTCCACATTCCATTTGCTAATAATCCTATTGTACCCTCTTTTCATGTTATAAATTTTGAGTCTCTAAGGCTTGTCTTTTTCTCTCAGTGCTAATATAATTCCAGTGCTTAGCCCTGAGAATGCAGGCCCTTCTAGCTGTGGGTGAGAGACACTGCAGGAAGAAAAGAAGAAAGCATCTTGTTTGTCTCCCACCTCTGGGTAAACAGATTGTTTTGCATAATAAAATTATTCTTACAGGGGTGCTTGGGTGGCTCAATTGGTTAAGCATCTGACTCTTGATTTTGGCCCAGATCATAATCTCAGGGTCCTGGGATCCAGCCCCAGGGCCAGCTCTGTGCTCAGCAGAGAGTCTGCTTAAGGCTTCTCTCTCCATCTGCCCCTCCCCCTACTCATGCACATACACTCTGTCTCAAATAAATATATTTTTTAAAAAAGCTGTTTTTACAGATGTTACTGGACTTCAGAAATTGTTACCATGACAGTAAGCTCTTATATCAAAAAGTCTGTAATTTCAATGGGTTATCTTAATATTTTGCCCTGACTCTAATATTTAGCATTTCCATCTTCTGGGAAGTTTAAATACATTGGGTTTTATTCGTTAAGACAAAAGAGGATCATTGTCATGTCCTTTTTTGCCCTAAGAGGTCAAAAAGGAGCAACACTTAATAGTTCATATTTTAAAAAGAGTTTGAAATGCTATTTCTCATAGATTTTATAGAAGCAGGGAAGAATCAAAATGTGCTCTTTGTAGCAGGCTTGAGCAGTGGAAACCTAATAGGGCCCACAGTGACCACTAAACTGAATGCAAACAGGCTCATTAGGTCACCCACCTTAAAAAAGCCATATGCCCTAGCTGACCAACGGGTTATTTACAATCGGGCATAGTTACCAAAAATGTAAAATTCCATATCCCATACCTCCTCACTCCCTCCCCATAACTACAGCCCTTCTACCACTGCGTCCTGGCAGATAGTCTCTTCTTTGTGGTCCTGCCCACTGCTGCCTTACAGTGTATTCACTGAACTTCTTTATCTTTTGCTCTGCCTTGGGTGAATTCTTTCACTGCCCATGCCACTAGCCTCTGCCTGATCAGGTCACCCCACACTCTCCTGATCAAAGCCATTTCATAAGGTTCAATGCCAAAAATATGTTTTGTTAGATATATTTTAAGTAAAAAATGATTTGGGAAATTGTGTGAATATTGTTCTGATGGTCACAAAATTATGCTGCCATACTCCTCAAGATGAAAGAAATTAAATAGAACAAATCAAACAGAACAAGCATTGGGTTATTGACGCCAATGGGCCAGGTACAGGGACCCAGAGGGGGTCCCGCAGGACCAACCAACAGGGTCCCTGGCTTCACAGAGGGTGGAAAGCAAACACAAGCAAACTGGAAGTGAGAGCAGAGTTTACTGAACATATAGAGAGAGCAGATACAGATGGAGGATCCAGGAGACTTGGAATGGAAAGGAACATGAGTCTGATCTTTGTTTGGAGTCTGGGGTTTTTTTTTATTGGAGAGTATAGCCTGGTTTACGTGTCCTCTAAGGCATCCAAGAGCTGGTTAGAACAAAAACAGGGGCCCGAGTGTTACTCCTTGGAGACAGGGGGCCTTGTCTAGTACCCGGTGGTCTAGAACATACAATACAAGTGGTCTTGTCCAGTCATTCTCACCTGGCCCTTCCTTGGATGTTATCTATTCTATAGACATATAACTATCTAACTCCTTGTCCCTTACAAAGAGGACATACATTATTTGCATGATGAGGCATGTGTAAAATGAGGGTGCAGGTCTTAGCAGGAACAGAAGCAGAAAAAGGAGCACAAAGTAGGTTTTTTATGGAGTCTTTCAGTGTCCCTGTCTCATTATGACCTGGAATACTTACATGTACAAAACTTACAGAATGTAACCAAAGCTGTACTTAGAGGGATATTTACAGCTTTACATGTAAATATTAGAAAAGAGAAAGGTTGAAAATAAATGATCTAAGCTTCTATCTTAAAAAGAACAGCAAATAAATAGATGAGAAAAAAGATAAAAGCAGAAATTAATAAAATAGAAAGCAGACACTATTCTATTGTCTCAAGAGAGAAAAGAAAATCAATAAATATCAATAATTCAATACACTTTTAGAAATTAATAATAAATTATAAACATTAGCAAGACTGGGCAAGAAAAAAAGAAAGAAAACACAAATGACCACTATCAGTAATGAAAAGGGAGACATTAATGTAGCATGCTACAGATATTTTTTTTTTAAAGATTTTATTTATTTGAGAGAGAGAGAGATCACAAGCAGGGGGAGCAGCAGGCAGAGAGAGAGGGGGAAGCAGGCTCCCCACTGAGCAGAGAGCCCGATGTGGGGCTCGATTCCAGGACCCTGAGATCATGACCTGAGCCGAAGGCAGAGGCTTTAACCCACTGAGCCACCCAGGCGCCCCTAGCATGCTACAGATATTAAGACAAGATAAGATACTATGGATAACTTCATGCAAAGAAATTCGAAAGTTTAGATGAAATGGAAAATTCCCCCCAGCCCCGAAAACTCAACCAACCAAAAAGACCAACTTACTCAAACTCAACCAATCTACACAAAAGAAAACAAAATTTCTGAATGGCCTTATGTCTGCTCAAAAATTGAATCTGTAAGTAATGCATACTAATGCTTCTAGTAATAATGTTCTAGATCAGTGGGTTTAAAACTGTTTTGACCAAAACAATAGGAAATACATTTTATATTGTGATCCACTGGACATAGACGCATGAGTGTATATGTATATGAAATAAATGTTTTATGAAACCAATTCTTACTGTTGTTGAGAAGGAAGAATTTCCTTTGCTCTTCAAGATCCTTCTACTCGGGCTAAGGATCAAGTTGACTTGACACAGATTAACAGGAAAAAATCAAATTTAATAGTGTACACATGGGGAATCTACAAAGACATGGAAATTCCAAAGATAATGACACTTATATGAGCTGAGGAGAGGGGAAGGGGTATGAGGATACAAAGGAGATAAAGACCATTAGCAGGAAGAAGATGTTTGGAAAACACTGGTGCCCTCTATGCAGGTAAGTTTCTTAGGTAAAGAAGAATCTCTGTTGATAGCTCTCTTCCTTATACTAGCAGGCAGTAAATGGGGAGATATAGAGCTTTTCCTGAATCTGCTGGGTTTTGATTGCTTTTACTCAAAATAATGTTCATGCCAAAATGGCCCATTTGGGCGCAGCTGGCCATAAGCTCTATATGATCTTAATATGAGGGAACCACCCTGTTATTTCAATTCTTTTCTGTTTTGTTTTGTTTTTTTTAAGATTTTATTTATTTATTTGAGAGAGAGAAAGAGATCACAAGTAGGCAGAGAGGCAGGCAGAGAGAAAGGGGGAAGCAGGCTCTCTGCTGAGCAGAGAGCCCAATGTGGGGCTTGATCCCAGGACCCTGAGATCATGACCTGAGCCGAAGGCAGAGGCTTTAACCCACTGAGCCACCCAGGTTCCCCTCTTTTCTGTTCTTTTAAATGATGGCTCTGAAGCACTAAATTGATTTTGTGATCCCATTAATAGGTTGCTATGTGTAGTCTGAAGAACAGTGCTTACATATAGTAGTCACTACATAAATGTTTGCTATGATTGCTATTATTCTTCATCTAGGGATCTCCAGCATTTGTGCAATACCTGGCACATAGTAAGCATCTAATAAATGTCTGTGAATGAATTTGGTTATTAGTGGCCTTTGAGAGAGTGGTCGCAACAGAGAGTTGCCCCTCTTAAGACATTCTTCTCCTTAACTTCTACTAGGAACTAGGGTATCACTGACATCCATATCTGCCTCTTATAACTAATAGCAAAAAAAATTTGCCAGCCATTTGAATGAAAAGGAGGTTGTCATGTAGTTGTCATTGGCTGTGCTTTACAAATTCATGCAGACAAGGCATCTGTTCACCCCATTGTCATCTCCAGTAAATTACTTCGATGGTCCCTAAGGTGGCTGAATTTTAACTTGAATTTGGATTACCAATTTTCATTAACAAAGAAAAGGCTTACCACCATGATGTAGTATTGAAACTCGGTCTTTGGGGGGGCGCCTGGGTGGCTCAGTGGGTTAAGCTTCTGCCTTGGGCTCAGGTCATGATCCCAGGATCCTGGGATCAAGCCCCGCATTGAACTCTCTGCTCAGTAGGGAGCCTGCTTCCCCCTCTCTCTCTGCCTGCCTCTCTGCCTACTTGTGATCTCTCTCTCTCTGCCAAATAAATAAATAAAATCTTAAAAAAAAAAGAAAAAAGAAATTGGGTTTCTGGGTATACAAACTAAGTCAATTCAAGACAGAGGGAATTACCAAACCTCTCAGATCACAGAACTTCCAAAGCTAGGTAAGGTAATTGTAAGCAACGCATATATTGCAACAGTCTACTCCGATGCCTTGAACTACTCTGTCAAAAGTAGTTTTGAACTACTCTTCAAAAACTTTGAAGAGAAACATTTGAACATTCAGTCGTGAGTGAATCAATTAAGGGAAGAGGAAACAAAGCAGATTTTGACCAAATGGAAAATACAAATAAAACACTAGTATTCTCGTCAGTGTGTTTCGAATCACTCAATCCTAAGAGTTTTCAAGCAATCAAGAACATAAGCATAGGTTAATAATGGCAGCTTGTTTCCACGATGCTGTATCATTGCCAGGGAATCAGTAGACTCTTAAGACTCTGGAAACAGAGAACTTAGGCTAAAACTTTGAATGTGGTGTTGAAAAAGGAAGGGTATGTAATTGGATGTATGATTACTATTTTCACTTCATAAAGAGTTTTGGTACAATTAATATAGTGTTTCTCTGTCCTGTCTCCAAAATTAAATAGAAATTAACATAGTGTAACTGGGGCATAAGGGTGTAGTAGCATCTGGCTCCCAAATGGACCAGGTTCGGCCCACTCACCACTGATAAAATCCAAAGGCAAAGAGATGAGTGGCAGTGAAACAAGGAAGGAATTTATCTCAGTGAGGTGAACACTGGGAAGACATTGGACTATCATCTCAAAGACTGCCTCCAAAGTTCTGAAAATACTTCTAGGTTTACATAAGGAAAATCTGGGACAAAGGTCAGCGGGCACATGCCAGGGGGCAATAGAAGTGAGGTTGATCATCATCTTGGAGTCATTTACATGGAGCCTTGCTGGCAACAGGGTAGTATCTATTGCTAGAGCTCTAGTTTCCATTCCCATCATGGGATGCTTTGCCTGCAGGGTCTTTTGCCTGAATTAAGAGATAAGCTGGAAAGAAGAACTTAATCAATTAGAAAGTACAGACTGAGGTCAAATGGAGGTGGCTGGAGTCCTCCATCAGTAATATTTTATAGTCTGTGGACTCTGAGTACTAAAGATATCCAGTAATTCAAGGCCTTGATTTGACAAGTATTCCCAAACTCGATTGCTCATAATCATCTGAGGAGCTTTTAAAAATTAATGTCTCCAGGGGCGCCTGGGTGGCTTAGTCGGTTAAGTGTCTGCCTTTTTCAGGGTCCTAGAATCGAGCCCCACATTAGGCTCCCTGCTTGGCTGAGAGTTTGCTTCTTCCTGCCCTCCCCGCTGCTCATGCTCTCTTTCTCTCTCCGTCAAATAAATAACTAAAATCTTTTTTTTTTAATTAAAGATTTTAGTTATTTATTTGAGAGAGAGAGAAAGAGATCATAGGTAGGCAGAGAGGCAGGCAGAGGGAGAGGGGGGCGTAGGCTCCCTGCTGAGCAGAGAGTCCAACACGGGGCTTGATTCCAGGACCCTGAGATCATGACCTGAGCAGAAGGTAGAGGCTTAACCCACTGAGCCACACAGGCGTCCATAAATAAAATCTTAAAAGAAGTAAATTAGGTCTCCAGACTTTTTACCTGGACCTATCGAGAAAGAATCTCTAAGGAACAGAGCCACTGACCTGCATTATCTTTACACATTTCCCTGATGATCTTCAAGATTTGAGAATCAATAGTAAATGGGAACCAAGTAGTACTCTGCTGGTCTGAAGAATCAATGCACCTCCCTAACTTACTACTAATGGAAGATTTGGGTGGTAACAAAAATAAAGCATATGTGTGGTGAATTTCCAATTTTCCACCTAACGTAGAGTTGTTCTGATAACAATCCTTTTTTTTTTTTTAACTTTTTTTGGAATTTTTTTCTTAACATATAATGTATTATTTGCCCCAGGGTACATGTCTGTGAATCGTCAGGCTTACACATTTCACAGCACTTACCATAGCACATACCCTCTCCAATGTCCATAACCCAGCCACCCTATCCCTACCCTCCCGCCAGCCACCCTTAGTTTGTTTCCTGAGTTTAGGAGTCTCTTATGGTTTGTCTCCTTCCCTGATAATAATCCTAAAACAATCTTTAGTCATAAAACATCAGGAGTTTGTTACTTCTTGATACTCTCAGCCTATCCATGCTTTGTTATTAACATATCTTATCTGAGAAGGATACATTTTTCCATGCTTTGTGAACTCAGCATCAGAAGTGAGGGCCAGTTTTTCAAAGGGCCACCCTAGCACTACATTACTTACCGTGTTGCCTTCTGAGAAGCATTGCCTGCATGAAAAAAGGTAATAGTAACTTTATTTTAACTGGCAGTTTCTTATCATAAGTAAGAGATGTAAAAGTAGGTCCCATCTTGCCATAACTGAAAAGAAAATAGTAATTATATTTTCAACCAGCTGGATGGATAGTTAATTATGAAACCGTATGCCACATACACAAAAATTTTACTTACTTACTTTTTAATCTCCTTATTTCTCCATATTATTTTCTTCTTAGATGAATGTTTCTGACATTTTTCCTTCCACACTTTGCTATTTTCGTTACAGGACTTAAACCCAGATTTAAATGTACATCCCCCACAACTCTGCACAGATTCAGATCTAGCTTCCATAGAATAATTGGCTATTAGAGCTAGAGGGGAATAGAGCAGTCATTCAAAATAACATTCTGATTTCCTATTAGAAAATCGGGGCTCAGAAGTTAAGTGATTTACCAGACTACACAAAAGCCAGGTTGGAAATCACATCTAAGTATTAGCTGAGCATTTTTCCACCTACCATTCTGTTCAACAGATACAATGAAGCCAACTGTAATATATGTGAGGGTATTTTTCTAAATCATTACACACCCACATTTTTTTAAAAAAAGATTCCATTCATTTATTTATTTGACGGAGAAAAGAGATCACAAGCAGGCAGAGAGGCAGGCAGAGAGAGAGGGGGAAGCAGACTCCCCGCTTAGCAGAGAGCCCGATGCGGGGCTCAATCCCAGGACCCTGAGATCATGACCTGAGCTGAAGGCAGAGGCTTTAACCCACTGAGCCATCCAGGCGCCCCCACATCCACATTTTTAATAAACATTTTTATTGAGCTATAATTCACATACCCTAAGACCCACCCATTAAAAATTAAATGGCTTTTAGTATGTTCAGAGTTGTGCAGCAATCACCACAATCTAATTTCAGAATATTTTCATCCCCTGTATCTATTAATAGTCACTCCCAATTCCTGACCTCTACTCCAGCCCCCAGGCAACCACAATTTTACTTTCTGTCACTACAGACTTGCCTATTTGGACATAGGATATGTGGTCCTTTGTATCTGGCTTCTTTCAATTAGCAAAATGTTTCAAGGTTCATCCATGTCATTCCTTTTTTTTTTTCTAAGTCATAGTCCACTGTATGGATATACCACATTTTGTTTATTCATTCATCATTTGATGGACATTTGTTTCCACTCTTAGGCTACTATAAATAGTGATGTGAACATTTACATACAAGTTTTTGTGTGCACTTAAGTCTACATTCTCTAAGGTATACACCTCAGAATGAAATGGCTAGATTATATGGTATCCTCACATCTAACATTTCCACAACTCTGTTTTCATATTTTTTGATTTTAGCCATTCTAGTGGTATCTCCTTGTGACTTTGATTTTCATTTCTCTACTGATTAAGGATGTGGAGAACCTTTCCATGTGCTTATTGGCCATTTGCATATCTTCCTTGGAAGAATGCCTATTCAGATCCTTCACCCATTCTTATTGAGTTTTTTATCTTTTTGTTATGGAATTGGAGAACTTCTGTATATATTCTAGATACTAGTCCCTTATCAGATAATTTGCAAAAATTTTCTCCCATTCTATGGATTGTCTTTTCACTTTCTTGATAGTACATATTAGGGGAAGAAAACTTCAGGATCACCTGGCATGTTCTTAATGGTGAGCCCTAAGATGGTGGCTTAGATCACTTCTGTGTACATCTCATTGTCCTAGTCACAAGGCCCAAACTTACTCTGTGTGGCCACCTTACTTCCAATGCAATCTTCTATCCTTTAGCCAGTTACATGGAGAATGTAGTCTAATCTGACAGTGGGGTGTGCCTTCCCATCTCAAGAGTCCAGCATCTCTTTGGCTTTCCTCACTTTAATTATATTTAAAATATCTTTTCAACAATTCAAAATGTAGGTCTTAAAATGCCTCAGAACTATGAAATAAATTCTCTTGGCAAATTTTTTCCTAATGGGAAGCCCTATCATATTTTAACTAATTTAGGAGAAAATATTAACAAAACAAAACAAAACAACCCCCCATAAAGACTGTAATAAACTCACTGGAGGTTTTCTGAGGGTAGAGCATGGAATCCAGTCTATTTCACTCCACTGCCTCCTGGTAAACAAACGAATGAACGAAAAACCTTTGAATTACAGGGCCATCTATAAATTGGAAAGGGACATCAACTTGGTTGGGTATGTATCATCCCAACCTCTCTACAACATGTCTACTGAGAAGAACCCTCTAAGTAATTGAACATTTTACAGTCCTAGGACTACATACAGATGCCTGGTTGTGGCCACTACAGCTCTTCTAAAGCTAAGGCTTTAGAAGAACCTGGGGGAAAAAAATCTCACTTCAACTCTGTTTAAAAAAATCTCATTTTGACTCTCCTCATATACCCACCAAGGGAGCCAAGTGCAATTTTTCAGTGCACTTGGGAAAAGGAACTTGGATGTGTGCTCTCTGTATACAATTTTTCATTGCCTTTACAGTCCAGGGTGGCTGAGAAATAATATCCAAACACATTCTTTAAAAGAAAACCCAAGGAAGTCTGTGGGTGGCTGGTGTCAGTTGTGAATACTGTGATGAGAGCTCAGGAAGGAGACAGCCAGTATTGTGGTAACTGTCTCCTGTCTGGGCTGACACGGAGAATGCCTGTGGCATAGTGAGGAGACGGGAAAGTGATAAGAAAAAAACAACGTACCTGACACTTGGACCCCCTACTCTACTTGTGCTTAGGCCAAAACAAAGTACTAGAGATAAATTTATAAAATCTTATTACCAAAAAATGCTCAGAGGAACTGGCAAATTCTTACTTTCATAGCATGGTTCTTCATATATAACCTGTATCTCCATAAGGACATCTAGGTTTCTCTAGATGTATCTATTTGCTATTTGTAACTATTCCACTGGTTTGATTCAAACAGATGGACTTCCATTATTTCATAGTATCATCTCCAGCTTTGACTTTGAAGATATACACTTGGCAGTTGTGGAAGGTGAAAGAATCTGGTACATTTTTCTTTTACCATTAAGAATCTGGGTTTCTTTTAGAACAGTAATTCTCAAATATTTTCATCTAAGGATTCATTGATACTCTTAAAAATTATCAAAGAATGCAAAGAGCTTTTGTTAATCTGGGTATCTAGCTAAACTTACAGATTCAGTAATTAAAACTGAGAAATTTAAAATATTTATTTACTAATTCACTTGAAAATAATAACATTCCCATTTTATGGTACCACAAATAACATACTTTCAAGAAAAATAGCTGTATTTTCTAAAACAAAAATTTAGCATCGTTTATCTTTTTGCAAATCTCTTTAACGTTTTGCTTAATACATAGCTGGATTTATATACTTGTTTCTGCACCTATTTGTTGCAATGTTATTTTGGCCAAAGCATATGAAGAAAATCCTTCTTCACGCAGATAAGTAGAAAAGGAAGAAGTATTTTAATAATCATTTCAGATAATTTTGGGTGTTTTTCTTTAATACTAAACCTGAACTCAGCAAGTTGTAGTTTCTTAAAGTTTAGTACAATGTGGAATCTAAAACCGTGTCAATGAACTTTCATACTCTGTGACATTAAAATTCATCAGCCTAGGTGTTTTGTTTTTTTTTTTTTTTAAAGATTTTATTTATTTATTTGACACAGAGAGAAAGAGAGAGATCACAAGTAGGCAAAGAGGCAGGTAGAGAGGGGGAAACAGGCTCCCTGCTGAGCAGAGAGCCCGATGCGGGGCTCGATCCCAGGACCTGAGATCATAACCTGAGCAGAAGGCAGAGGCTTTAACTCACTGAGCCACCCAGGCGCCCCAGAGCCTAGGTGTTTTCTAACACCAAAAACCAATTCTCTGATTCTCCAGACACTACCTGAATGTCCTACGATTCAATTTTATTCGGATACTCCTTGGAGTTAGCATCAAACTCCACAGGATTAAGGGTTCAGTCCCACAAGGAAGTTCCCACTTCAGATGCCAGTCACAAATATTGGGTCCCCAAGTTAGGGCTATAAATCAGAGGTTCCCACAACACACTTTCCTCAGTTTTGATTATAGTAGAATGGCTCACAAAACACAGGGAAACAGTTTACTTATTATTACTGATTTATAATAAAGGACACAACTCAGGAACAGCCAAATGGAAGAGAGTCCTAGGCCAAGTTACAGGGGGTTTGTGCGCACAGAGCTTCCATGCCCTTTCTACATGGCCACCCTTCCAGCACCTCAATGAGCTTACCAATGTGGAAGCTCTCTAAACCCTATGATTTAAGTGTTTTTATGGAGGTTTCATCACATTGGCAGGATTGATTATTAATTCATTCTCCAGCCCCTCACCTCTTCCCAAAGGTTGGGGGAGGTGGGGGCTGAAAGCCCTGGGCTTCTAATGAAGGTTTGGTCTTTGCAGTAACAAGTCCCTAATAGCTAGAGTTGCCTCATTAGAACAAAAGATGCTTCTATTACCCAGGAAATTCCAAAGGTGTTAGGAGATTTTGTGTCAGGAACAAGAAACAAAGGCTATCTATTTGAACAAAAGATGCTCCTTTCACTCCTATCATTCAGGAAATTATAAAAGTTTTAGGAGCTCTGTTTCAGGAACCCTGGAAAGGGACAAATGATGATATTTCTTATTGAGCCACAATCTATCAGCATATAATATACCAAGAAAAAAAGAAAAATAGAATGAAAGAAAAGGTTGCTAGTATCATCACTGATTTCATCAGCAAAATCGTTAAATATTGGGATGCTGTCAAATTCCTAGTGGCAGACACAGGTTTTCCAGAAGCTTGAATTTTCACTTGAAAGCCTGAATTTTATCACTGGCAACAGATACCATCAGTTGTTTTGCTGAAGTGACAGGCTCATTTCATTCATTTGGAGAAAATGTCTGCCAAATACCCAAGTCTGTGTAACCACAGTTTGTCTGTCAGTTCTTCTTTCAAGTAAAAATGGTGTTCCATGAAAAAAAAAAACAAAAAACCATTGCAAACCATCACCCAAGAGCTTTGCCTCCAGACAACCACCATACTTTCGGTATGCAGCAGGGGGTCTTGTGTGTACTTCCCATCCCGTTCCAAAGGGTACAACTGCTTCATGAGGACATTCTTCAGTGACATTTTTAGTTTGTTTTTATTGCAAGTGTTTGGTGGTGACAAATGCAATGCCCACCAATCCCATTTTATTCCATTGCCTAGATTCATGTTAAGTTTCAGCAATTTTACTCGCCATTACTTTTGTGCCATCAGGACAAATGTCTAAATAATGAAAACCAATGTGCTAGCATTACTGGGGAAACAGTCTTGACATTACAGACCTGAGGGTCTGTAAGGATCACACTTGAGAACCAGTACATTACAAACTATCTTCCTGTAATAAAGACTAAATATTAATACTTTCCTGAAGTCCATTTATAGAAACAAACAACAACAATAACAAAAAACTAGAATAATTTGGGAAATACTCTAAGAAAAATAGTTAGGGGTGCCTAGGTGTCTCAGTCAGTAAAAGGGCTGCCTTCCACTCAGGTTAGGATCCCAGGGTCCTGAGCTCCTTGCTCAGCAGGAAGCCTGCTTCTCCCCTGCCTGCCTCTCCCCGTGCTTGCGCTTGCTCTCTCTCTCTCTCTCTCTCTGAGTCAAATAAACAAAATCTTAAAAAAAAAAAGAGGGGGGGGGGCGCCTGGGTGGCTCAGTGGGTTAAAGCCTCTGCCTTTGGCTCTGGTCCTGATCTTAGGGTCCTGGGATCCAGACCCACATTCTGCTCTCTGCTCAGCAGGGAGCCTACTTCCGCCTCTCTCTCTGGCTGCCTCTCTGCCTACTTGTGATCTCTTTCTCTGTCAAATAAATAAATACAATCTTTGAAAAAAAAGAGAGAGAGAAAAATACTCAGTTACTTTAGTCACCAATGTGTAAGTCCCTAAAAAGAACTATATTTTTTTAATATTTAAACAGCACCTTAGGAATGCAATAAATAAATAATAAAAATAGTTTATGTTTATTGTAATATTTATCACTGGGAGAGAACTGTGCTATGCATTTTTCAATGCATTATCTCCAATATTCTCTGGTACCAGATCCTCATTTTATAGATGAAGAAAATGGGGCACAGAACAATAAAAGAATTTGACAGAGTCACAAGCTGTATGTGGTGCAGTAAAGATTTGAACCTGCAAGGCCTAATTCCCAGATCCTGGACCCTTCAACCCTGCCTAATGTTCTATGTCTCATCTGAGCTCCAAATTTACTAATTGTGTTTCTCCTGTGTCTGTGTGTCCATTCAAATCCTCAAGAAAAAAGGAAATGGTCTCATGTCAACCATAGTGCCCAAAGAAAAGGCTTAATAAACATCAGCATGAGTGAGCAAAAGACCAAGTAAAACACCTTGCCATCCTGAAGCCACAAGGGTTAGTAATGTTAAAAGTGAAATTCTGAAATGGGGTGCCCCATCCATAGTACGTTTAACTCTTTAAGAAGGGTAGGCAAAAAAACAAAACAACAACAACAACAACAAAAAACACACAAAAATTAAAAAAAAAAAAAAAAAAAAAAACCCAAACCAAAAAACACCCGGTTCCTTGAAAGCTCAACAAGTTTTATGTGTGCATACACATAATCTTTATTACTTCGTTTGCTAAATAGATACAGCTAGGGAGTTAACAAGCATGTAGGTTAGATAAAAAAAAAAAACTAGTTTACCTTTTGAAGTGCAATAAACCCCCCGACAGCTTTGGGGCTGCCGTCTCTACCAGGCTCTGAAACTCCAACTTCTTATTTCTGCAGGTTAAGAAGGCGCAGCGCTATAGGGCAGTAAACTGTTCTGGCCTCTCTCAGCTGCGCATTAATCAACTACACCCAGACAACAGTTACATCCCAATGGACTGTCAGCTGAGGGGGGGTCTGCAAAGAACAGAAGGTCCTGCTTTCACTAGGAAGGGTGATCAGAAAATGCTGGGAGGTACCTCAAACTCAAGCAGTTTTGTCTTTTTCCAAGTTTGGATTTTTTTTTCTTCATTTTTCCAAGTTTGGGTTTTGTTTTTTTTTTTTTTTTCTTCTCAAACATCATACCTGTTTTCTGGATGAAGACCCGGTGGGATCTGGTTCGGTCGCACGTTTCTCCGTAATTTTCTGGGACGGAGTTTCTTTCCCGCGGGGAAGACGAGAGGCGCAAGGGCTGGGCGCAGAATCAGACCGCGGCGACGCGCCAAGGTAGACCGGGTCCTGGAGCCCTTGGACCGCGTCTCCCTGCGCCGCCCCACGCCTCCCCGCGCGGCCTCGGGCGGCGCGCGCGCGGTGCGGGCGGGGGCGCGCACAGCCGGCAGGAGGCGCGCGCTGGCCGGCGGGCGGGGGCCGCGTGGGGCGGCGGCGGGCTCGCCCCCCGAGAGGGCCTCGCGCGCCCGGCTTTCTCCTTCCGGCGCGCGGCCGCCACATCCCGGGCCGGGCGGGCCGCGGCGCGGAGGCCGCCTTGTGGCGGCGCCGAGGCCTCCGGGCGGGGCGGGCCTCCCGCGCTCCCGGGACGCCGGGACCCCGCACGCTTGGCCCCCAGGCCCGGGAGGTCCAGGCTGAGCTTCGCCGCCCGAGGCGCAGAAGGGCCGGAAGACCCCGGCGAGCTTCGGCTCCACAGTGGGTGAGCTCTGGGACCAGCGGGTGTGGGTTTCGTAGACCCCGGGGACGCGACCCCCACCCCATCCCAGGTGGGTGGGAAAACGGGGCGAACCGGCGTTTCTTTGTGAGCACCATCCCAGTGTGTTTTGCTGACTTGAGGACCTCTCTAGCTGGTAGGATTAATGAGAAGAACCTCCACCACGTTAATTATGCAATAAGGCGGCGTCCTTGTTACGGGGTGCTGTGACCGATGGAATGATTAATACTTGGTGATCTTTAATTTACTTCTCTCATCTTTGGCCGATAATTTGCATTTGTGATTGGGTGCAAAGAGAAAGAAAATGTTCCCCTTGGGTGCAAGGAACGTGCAGAGAGAGGGGGCAGGGAAGAAGGAACATGTGCACCCTTTCCTAAGTACACAGTTAAGTATGTCTTTGGTGGGTCAGAGGGGAAAGGGTGCTTGGAAATGCATGTTTCCTCCCAGATAGGCTGCAGAGTGCTCTCAGCCCTGAGTTTGACAGTTGAGAGGCTGGTCAGAAGTTGGAGGTTTAAGTATAAATTTCTGCACTTCTGGCTGGGAAGATGAACCAGGTTTTCCAAAAGCTGTCGTTTTTGTTTTCCAAGTCTCTAAAGGCAGGAAAGGGCCGGGCAGTGAATAGAAAGCACTGCAGCCAGGTTCTGTCTGGTTAGCTAAGGGGGAGGACTGTCATAAAGGGCTTTTTTGTCTGAAACACCCAGAGTCTAGGGCTTTGGGCCATGAAGAGTTGGGTATTGGTCAGTTTTAACTGCCAGGGTGAGAAATGTCTCAGACATCCTTAAAATTAGGCAGCTCAGTTTAGGTCTGGCTTGCTGATCTCCAGTACCTATTCACTCTGAAATTTTCAATGACAGGGTGAAAAAAAAAAAGAGAGAAAATAGTCTTCTCTCTTTTCTACCATTGTAATGAGTCCATCTTGGCCCCAAATTGGAATTTCAAGATGGAAAGAAAAATCTTTCCATTTTTGCTCTTGACCCCGAAGGATAGAATCTCAAAGAAATACCTGAAAGAAAAATTCTTTCCTTGCCCAAAATGAAAACTGGAGGATTTGCAAAATTGAACAAAGGAGAGAAAGAATCAGGAAATATCCCAGGCAATTTGCAGGTGTATTCAGATTAGTATTCAAATGCTTGAGGTTAGACAATAAAAAGGTGGGAGAGAGCCAGAAATAGAAACGGGGGAGGGGTAAAATCAGGACCTTCAAGATTGCAGAAAGGAAAGAGTCTGTTTTCTTCTGATACAGGTCTGGAAGAATCTGCATGTGAGTATATAAAGCTTAATCTTGCCATCTGCATAACATGAAATTGCTTTTAGTTTTAATGTTGAGCTCTTTAGAGTAGAGGAAACACAGCTAGACTATGCTATATGTATCCCAGGCAGTTTGGGCTATATTGTGTGTTAAATGAGTTATTTTGCCAGCCAACTCTATTAAATCTGTAATCTCTCTAATTCCACGAGTTCGGCCTGTTTCCAGTTATTCATTCATGATGTGTCATTTGGCTAGAATTTGCCAGGGTGTTAAAGCCTAAAGAAATTCAAAATCCAGAGAACATCTTGCATTGGAAGATTTCATCATCCCATCATCCTCTACAGGAATCCTTTACCCAATGTCAAATATATAAAATAGATATCATAGGATTTGACTCTTTTTGCTACAAAACTTATTTCATTTTTCCTTTGAAGTTACAGGGAACAGTCTTTTAAATAGCTACCTCTTTTGGCACATTTAGAATATTTATTCATTTGCCAGGAATTCCAAGTATAACCCCCCCTCTGTAAGAGACCTGTTGTGCAAAATGTACTTGAATAGTCAAAGTGGTTAACTGTTTCCCAAGTATAAACCAAGTTGTACTAAGTTGATCTTATCACTTTTTTTTTTTGAGATTTTATTTATTTATTTGTAAGAGAGAGAGATAGAGCGCACAAGCAGGGGGAGCCACAGGCAGAGCAGGCAGAGGGAGAAGCGGGCTCCCCGCCAAGCAAGGAGCCCAATACGGGACTCAAACCCAGGACCCCAGGATCACGACCCGAGCTGAAGGCAGTGGCTTAACCAACTGAGCCACCCAGGCGTCCCCGATCTTATCACTTCTAATGATGCTTATTGTTTTTTTTAATTATCCGGTACAGTGACAGGAGGCACCAAGAATTTCAGGCAAAGCAAATACTGCAACCAATGTGGACCCCAGGCCTCAGAAGGTATGTGAAGGAGAATGTGAGCTCCTTAGTTATTTGAGATTTGAGACTAGTTATTTGATATTCATGTCGTTTACTAATCTCATTGCCTCTTTTCTTGCTTGTATGGAGATTTTACGAAATTTAAAATTCTTAAATAGGAGTGTGTATGCTCGATACTTAGAATGTTTTCTTAAATATAATAGTAGAAGCACCCTCCCAGGCTGGGGATTAGGTGAGTTTGGTTTGCTAAGAGTGGTGCCGCTCATGTAGATAACCCCAGGCATGTGTTTGCTGTTCATTATTATTACTCATGAGAATCTGTCTTTTTTTTTTTAAGAGAGAGAGAGCAAAAAGAGAGAGAGAGAACATGAGTGGGGGGAGGGGCAGAAGGAGAGGGACAAGGAGACTCCCTGCTGAGAAGGGATCCTGACTGGAGGCTCCTCCCCAGGACCCTGAGATCATGACTTGAGCTGAAGGCAGAGGCTCAACCAACTGAGGCACCCGGGCACTCCCATGAGAATGTGTCTTAACCTCAGGTACATCCTTCAGTTGGACAGAGTAAGGAGTGTGTTTTCCTGCTGGTAACTAAGGATGATCAGTTATTCCAAGACAATAAGTTGTAATGATTATGACCAAGTGGACAAAGGAAGTTTCTAAACTTAGATTGAAGAAACCCTATGAATTTACAAATCACCACGAGTGTTGTGGCACTTTATATATTTTATAAATTCAAAAGCAATGTTTTATTATGTTGTAATTTAGTAATTTTATTGATTAGGTGATGACATTTTAGTTCAAAATCCAAAGATATGGAAGGTTTGATTGTAGAATGTCTCTGGTTGCTCTAGCCCTTAACTTCTTGCTATTCTCCCCACCGATCCCCCACCCCTGCCGCCCCAGGGTTACCAACTCCTTGTGCTTTACCAGGCTTTTTTTGTGTAGTTTCCTTTAGTGCCTGGCTGTGTTTTGAATGAATGTTAAAAACTGAATACTAGACACGTGGTTCTTTCCCTGGGGTATATATGTGTTGGGGGTGGGGGATCCAGGAGTTTCCAGCTCAGTAAAGGACCCTTGACAGGACTCTTTATCTGGGCCATTTGGCATTAGGGACACTCTCTCCTTGCTGCTTTTGGGACACTGGGACACCGACCAAGCTGCTGCATGATTTCCCTGACTCTGTTCTGTCTCTTCTCAAGATTCCCCTTACCCTTCTTTGTTATTAACTGTGGCCCTTCTCACTTGATTACATATGTATATGTAATCATATATAATAATAGCTCTATTTGTTTATTGCCTGTCCGCCTCTATAGAAGTACCATGAGAGCAGGAGGTATATATGTTGCCATATCCCCAGGGCATAGCACAACTCCTGGCTCAAAGTGGGCACTTGGTCAATAATGCTGAATGAATGAATGAAAGACATTTGGAAAAAAACTATTTAAACAGAGTTAAATGGGCTTATTTACCACAGAACTTTTCAGAACCTTTAATAAGCAAATATGCATAGGAAAAGTGGAACAAGACAGGTGGAAGTCAGGCTCTTCAGCACAAACCCAAAAAGGTTTTGTGCTTTTGGAGGACAGCTCAAACACAAGGAAAGGCCACTGCCAGGAATATTATTGGCAGCTGACCAAAGTGGATTTACAAGCATCTTTTTGAAAATGTGGAGGAGAGAGAATGTGTACCAGAAGATGTTAATAATACCAAGCCCATTGTTAGTCATTATACCAAACCCATTGTTATTCATTATACCAAACCCATTG
This sequence comes from Procyon lotor, assembly GCA_028646535.1. NCBI lineage: Eukaryota > Metazoa > Chordata > Mammalia > Carnivora > Procyonidae > Procyon > Procyon lotor. The sequence goes on from CM053610.1 coordinate 48,922,938, forward strand.
TTAGTCATTACAAACATGTAAAATGTGTGCTTTCTTTTAGTTTAGAGGAAAAAAAAAAAAAAGACTGAGATTTCTGGTAGTTTCAACTATGTTCTTGTTTCCCTAACTCTGCTTTCCCCATAAGAAGGGAAACCACCTTAACCATCATTTCTAACTTGTGGGTTTTCTAAGAGTCCAGCCCTCTAGCTTGGTTTCAGAACCTGACATCTGCAAGTGAAAATCTCATTTAATGACTAGAAATAGGAAAGCTCTGAAGACAGTTATGCTGACTCCTGGAGGCCCCGGGGCTCAGTTCAGGGCCACACACCGTGACCACTGGGAGCCTGGGGAACACTCAGGTGTGCCACCATTAGCTGCAAGAGGCAACTTGGGAGTTGTCTTGGCTCCTTGAACAAAGGAGAGTTAATTACAGAAAATGTCAGGCTTTTAAAAGGCCATTTGTCACTAGGCTGCAGGGGGAGCAGTGGCTGTTGGCAAGAGCCATGGAGGAAGGCCCCAGGCTCTCTGCACACAGAAATCGTGAGCCTTGAGGGTGTCATCCTTGTACAGAAAGCAAACCCCATGGAGAATTGGTATATTCAGGGAAACAATACAGTTAGTGGGGTGGGCTTAGAGGAGCTGGGCCTAAGGGAATTCGCAATGCCTTTCATTTTGTTTAAGCAAATAGGGCAAATTATTGTGATTTTTTCCAAGGTCAGACGAAATCCTAATTCTACAGAATCTAGTTACCTATAGGCTAGAAAGAAGAGTAAGTGGGAACAGTGTTGGAGTTCTTTGATTCTAATTAAACCTCTTTAAGCTGTTTTTTCATAGCATCAATGGACGCTCCTTGACAGATATTCTTTTGCTGCTAGTTTTCATTCTTATAAAGGAAGGAGGTGGTAGGAGAATGGTTACAATGTCAGAATGCCTAGAATCTGCGTTTTAAAGGGCTGGGGCTTGGACCAGCGGTTCTCAGCCTTGGCTACTTATTAGAATCCTATGCAGAGCTTTTAAAACAAGCCCTGGATCCATCTCCAGCGATATGTGTTGTCTTGGGTTCAGTGTTCTTGGGACCCAGGGCATTGCTATATTTTTTAAAAGGTCCCCAGGTGATTCTAATGTACACGCAGGGCTGGAACCACTGGCCTACACATAAAGTCAGCCATCATTAGGTAGATACCTAGATTCAGGGTACATGAACTTCCAAAGCAGAAACATGCTATGGCTAACTGGAACCCCTAGTCTTCAGGATTTGTGAAAACCCGACCTGTCAGATACTGTGGATCTTACAAGTTTACGTGCTAGTTTTTAGAGACCTTGATGGAGATGATGAGGATGGCATGATAGTGGTGATGATGATTATGGCGGCAGTGGTGGTCGTCATTGTCTAGGAGGGTAGGTCTTGGTGGTGATGTGGAAGGCTTAGCTGTGTTAGAACACTCCTGCTGCACTTAAGGAAATGATGTTGAGGCTGGGGAATGGCCAAGTGGATAGTGCTTTACATTTTTGACTGTGCTTTCGGAGAAATGGCTTCAAAGCTTAAATCAGAATCATGACACTTCTACCCCTCTTCTCAAGGAAAACTCTTCACCAGCTTTCCATTGCTCACAAAGTGAAACTAAATTCCATAAGTGCTCTATAGGATGCAGTGTTCTCTGACCATAGCTGCTTTTGCTCATCTCTAACGTTGACCTAGAAACTCCAGCCCCTGGGGCTTCCTTTGGTTACTCAAGGACCCCTGGCTTTTCCTGCCTAACCCCTAGGCCTCCATTCCCTGCTGGTCCCCTCGCCTGGGCACCTCCTTATGTAACTGCCATCCCTGACCTCTCCACCCAGGTTCTTCCCTTTTGTATTTCCCTCTTATAGAGCCATATCTCCACCTCACACCACTTCTGGGATAGACTCTTTGATGCATGTGGGTCTCTCCGTTGGACGGCAGGCTCTGTAAGGATATAAACTGTGCTTATGTATTTGGTTTGGACTCTGGATCGTATCCCTGGGACCTGTTTTGTTCGATAGATGAATATACCTTTTCATGATGTATTTGGCAAATAATTATTTTTTTAATTGTGCCCTTAAAAGTATATGCAGATATACATCTACTTGTGTTTGTGTGGCATATGTTATGAACTGTAGCGATAGTGGGCCTGAAGGGAGGGGTACTTGAGAGGGACCAGGCTTTCGTCTTACTGGTTCTGGTTGGGGCACATAGTTACGTGACTCAGTGAACAAGTCCTGGTTTATTTAAATTTTGACCTCAACAGCTTTGTGAATTTCTTCACTATAGACCATGAAGGAAAAAAGGTAGGTACTTAAAAATAGTGCATCTCTCCACCCCAGGCTTCCCCCACCCCACAGGAGCCTCCCTAGAAAGCACCCAGGCCCTGGGTGAACATGCTTTCCCACCTTCTGCAGCTGGCCCCACCTTCCTCTATGCGGGGAAGACCACCTTCCAAACTGCTGCTGCAGACTCAGAGGACCTAAGTCTGACAAAGTGTAACGCCCTTATGGAGCAGTAGGTCTGGGGTGCAGGAGATTAGAGCCGGGTGGGGGCAGAGAGGGGCTCCAACCTTACTCTTCTAACACTTTCTTTCCTTTAAAAAAACACTCAGGTAAGTACAGCAAGACTATTGAGCCAAGAATCTGTTTTTGTTATAGTAGTCTCTGCACTTACGTTTTAAATATTAGATCATTTTTAAAAGCTAAATAAAAACCAATGATGACAGAGGCACCTGGGTGGCTCAGTCAGTTAAGTGGCTGCCTTCGGCTCAGGTCATGATCCTGGGGATCAAGCTGGAAATCGGGCTTCGTGCTCAGTGGGAGTCTGCTTCTCCCTCTGCCTCTCAGCCTGCTTGTGCTCTCCTTCTCTTTCTCTGTCTCTCACATAAATAAAATCTTAAAAAAAAAAAAAAAGCTATTGAAGACAAAGATGTATTTACTAAATATTCAGATACATGTTGATTTTGTCACTTAACCACATTTTCTCCCAGCTAGAAAAGTATTTACCATCCTTTCCCCCACTTTACCAAGTGGTAAGGAAACTGCAGTCTGTAGTGGTCAGGTAGAAAAAATAAACAGAAAGAAAAACAACGGGGCATGTATGAGAGGCATCTGTTATATTTTATTAGTTTTTACTATAAAATGGAAACATGTTTGTTGCAAAAGTTTTTTTAATATGTAAGTGTGCAAAGCAAAAAGTAACTGCTTTCATCCTCTCAAGATTTTATTCTGTGCATTACATACGTCTATGTATTTGGATATGTATATAATCACATACATTCACATATATAACTTTTACAGAGAGGATGATACGTTCAATTTTGCAACTTGCCCTTTTTGTTTATGGATATAAGTTGACATTTTGGATCGCTGTAATTGTCTTGCCCTTCAGCACACAGTTTTTAAATTTTATTTAAAATTTAAAAAAATTTTTTTGGACTCCAATGAGATTTCTTTTTTTTTTTTTTTTAAGATTTTTATTTATTTAACAGAGAGAGAAGGGGAAGCAGGCTCCCTGCTGAGCAGAGAGTCCGATGTGGGGCTTGATCCCAGGACCCTGAGATCATGACCTGAGCCAAAGGCAGAGGCTTTAACCCACTGAGCCACCCAGGCGCCCCTCCAATGAGATTTCTTTTTTTTTTTTTTAAGATTTTATTTATTTATTTGACACAGAGAGAGAGAGAGAGAGAACAAGTAGGCAGAGAGGCAGGCAGAGAGAGGAGGAAGCAGGCTCCCTGCTGAGCAGAGAGCCGGACGAGGGCCTGATCCTGGGACCATGACCTGAGCTGAAGGCAGAGGCCTTAACCCACTGAGCCACCCAGGCGCCCCTCCAATGAGATTTCTTAACCAACTCCCCTGTCAGTATATTTAAGTTGTCTATCTGTTCAAATGTAAAGTGCTGTGATTTATAAAATGTAATTTTGTTTTCAAGTAATACTGAAGTTCTAGTAGCTTTTAATTGTTTTCTAGACTCAGATAACAGGTATTAAACATATAACTACTTTCATGTGGATACTGGAGAAATATTTTGAGATTGTTGAATTTGGCGGCCTCATCCTTTAAAGAGTTCGGGAACTCTCAGGTAGAAGGTTGGGAAAGGTGCCTTCAGAAGTATACCTGCCAGCTCTCCTGAGTTTTCCTAATAAGTTTCTAGGTGTATATAGGCATTGACCAAACAATGGTTGCTGTTCCGGGCACTATTTTAGTCCTTGGTATACTCGGGGGCACTTAGCATTCTGGGGGAGGGGGAGGGGGCGCAGATGGTGAACAAGTGAAAACAGGCTCTGGTAGGTACAGTGCAGGATGTGAAACTAGGAGGAGTGATGGAGAGAGGCTTTAGGGGTTCCAACAGAGTGGGCGGTGGGGAGAGCTGCCTCTTCCTCTGCTGTGCATGGGAGGCCCTGCTTACCTCCCATTTACAGAAGCCTGCTGGCCAGCAGAGAGCGCTCCCTTGTTAGCTGCCTTTCACAGTGACCACACTCGGCAATAGGGCACAGAGTCATTGTCAGACCTCAGTCTAGTCTGGGCAGCTCTACCCAAGACACTGGCCAGGGTCTGTAACTTTATAGTCCTCTTCTCAAGAGAGCATTTTTTGGCAGGGTCTAGTGCTTATGCACGTGAACCTTTCCACATCTGCCCTTATCAGCGGCCCCAGGTGTCTTGGGCTGTCCCTGCCCTGACCAGGTGGGCACACAAGAGTTGAGACGGAGGCGGGGGGCCTTGCAGACCTCCCTTCTCCTGACTCAGTGCAGTAGCCAGGCTCAGAGCAAGAAGGGGCACTCTAGATGTCCTAGTTCAGTAGGAGTTTAATTGAAGTCACTTTCGAAGTTAAACGTGTTTGAAGTAAAACTCCCCATCGGAAATAAGAGATTGGCTGGTGGATTGTAAGTTGTAGAGGAGGTACTTGGCAGACTGTCTCACGGGGGCCTCACAGCATACTAGTAGGTATACAGTGGTGGTTTTATCCTTACAGATGTAAAAATTGGGAAGATTTTCTGGGAGAAGAGAATTAGATACCCCCTCACCCCACCGCCACTCCAGGCCTGGGTGAAAGAGTAAAGCATTCCTGGCTTGAAATTAAAATCCAAGCCTTAGGAAGGCAGGCATGGCCTCAGCATAATGCAGATCTCACATCTCAGCGAGCCCAGATGTAGAAATCCTATCCCTGAGCCACTTGTCTTCCTGAAGAGCAGATGATATGACCCTTCATTTTCATGTAAGGCTGTTTATTCGTGATCTCCTGACTTTTATGTAGAGGTGAGCTCAGCAGGCACACTCAAATCAGAGCCTTTTGGAAGGCTAGTTCCCACTGGTAAGATAAGATTCTTAAGCCAGAAAAACCTCCCAAGTGCTGGCTTAATGCCCAGGAGGGTGCTCAGGGGCCGGAAGCCTAGGTCTAAGCAGAGCAGGGCACAGTGAACCAGCAGTGCCCAGAGGCTCTCTTGCTCTGTAGAGTAATCAGGTGTGAGGGAGGCAGCCCCAGGTGGCTCCCCTCATCTGTATTCGCTTGTCCCGAGCACTTCTCGTAGCAAAGCATGGGTTGCAAGCCCCAGGCCTCTCAGCACCCAGAATGTTCCTTGGCCTCTAAGGCTTCCTGAAAACTGGTACAAAGGAACACTGCCCCTGTCTTCTGGTTACCTGCCTTCTGCCTGGTACTTGTCTCCTTTCTCTTTCCTCCCTCCCAGCCCACACTCTGCCCCTTTGCCCTTCTGTTAAAAAAGGCCTGCATTTGGGGTCTTTGGGTGGAGTGTTCCCACTGTGACCCATGGGGATGGACCCCTCCGAGTATAACTGTCTTATAGGGACAGGACTGCAGTGCCCTATGCTGCTGGGCACAGTCTGCGCCTCACTTGTCTCCGGAAGAGAAGAATTAGGAACTTGAGTCCCCTGGGATGAGTCTGGCTTTCTTTCCCCTCTTCTTGGGGGAGACCACACTGTCGCATTCATTTCTGGACACTGCAGTTAGCTGTTTGCAGATCAAATTGGAAAGTCAGAGAGGGTCAGTTTCTGTTTATAGGGGCATGGATACAGGCCATTTAATCCTCACGACCACCCAGGAAGGAGGAGGGCCTTGTCTCAGGTGGGAAATCAAGGCTTAGGGAGGTTAAATGACTTGTTGAGTCACAGAGCTGGTGAGTGGGGCCCTCTAGGCGCTTTCCTTTGTGCCTCAGAGGAGCAGGACTGAGGAAGGAAGGGAGACTCCACTTAGGCAGGCTGGCCTCAGGCAGCTAGAGAGGGGTGGACTTGCCCCGCGTTGGGCACTGCGGCCGGAGAGAATCTGGGACTCCCAGTGAAATTTGAAACACAGAGAGACAATAAATTGCTCTTCAAAGTGTAAATATGTCCCATATAATATTTGGGACATACTTCTACTAAGACATTATTCACAGTAGTCCCCCACCAACCGCAGTTTGGAAGCAGATAATTCTCCTTCTGGCGAATGGTCAGAAGGTCAGTAGTAGCCCAACCCTATGTCACTGTGCCCACGTCCTTCCCCTCACTGCATCTCATCTCATAAGCAGTTTACCACCTCACATCATCACAGGAAGGGTAAGTACAGTGCAATAAAATATTTAGAGAGAGAGTCCATATTCACATTACTTTTGTTATGGTATATTGATATAATTCTATTCTAATATTAGTTATCATTGTTAATCTCTTACTGTGCCTAATTTATAAATTAAACTTTCCCATAGGTATGTATGTATAGAAAAAAGCAGAATATACAGTGTTCAGTACTCTTCTGCGGTTTCAGGCATCCACTGGGGATCTTGGAAAGAATCCCCTCTGGATAAAGGGAGAATACTGTATTTATCTGAAATTCAAATTAACCAGTATCCTACATTTTTATTTAGTTAATCTGGCAACCCTCTTTGCAGACCCCAGGAAACACACTGGATCTAATGTGTGTGCACATGAGGGTGACAGAGGGTGGCTCCCAAACCACGTGTACCCAAACCAAGCCTGTAAATGTATAGGCTGCATCTCAGGTGGTAAGCTCCCCATTACAGGGTATATTCAAGTAAAGGCTGGAGAACTATTTGGTGGAGGGAAGTCAGGTTTCAGATGCCTGCTTCTACTGAGATTCTAGGAGGTAAATGTTGTTAGGACAAGGAGGAGAGTTGCTTACCTGGGTCCCCACTGAGCTCTGTCTCGTGCAGCATTCAGAAGCTGTCTGAAATCATACATCATCAGCACCTCGTCGAGAGGACCAGTTCTCCCTGCTGCCCAGGAGTGATGGATGGCCTCAGTTGGCTAGTGGAAACCAACCCAGCCCAGCATGGTCTCTTTAAGTGGTTTGGTTTGGCTTAAAGAAGCACTGTGTTAACGGTGAAATGAAACACACTTTTTTTTGTCTCTCTTGCCCAGAATTGACTGTGACTTCCCGGCTCTTTGTGTGTCCCCTGCAGCATGACCTGCTGAGGATTGACATGCCCTGCCTCACTCTCAGACAGTGACAGCATGAAAAACACCCACCCCCAAGGTTCTGCACAGACTCTTGCAGGCAAGTAAATGGAGACAGAGGTGCTCTGGTGTTGATTTTCACTGTTTCAGAGATTCTTTAGGTGTGGCTGTATCCATCTTGTCAGCATGTCAGGATTTTTACACAAGACCTGCTTGTAATTGCCTCAATATGGCTTCTGCCCTCTGCAAATTACCACAACAAAGGTCCGACCCTTGGCAGACTCCTGCCCTCCTGCTTCCAGGCGCTGGCTATTGCTGGGTACCAGGAGTATGCTTTGATGTTAGCTTGGGCCAGAAAGGAGTTCCGAGGCAAATCTGCAAAAGCAAAATCCTATGTATTCCAAAACCAAACAGACATGGCTCCTTTCCACTAGAGTGTTTTAAATTTTCTGGAATTATCAGATCGATAACTTCATGTTATTAAGAATAAAATTTAAATGCTCAAAGTACCCCAATATCCATAGAAAAATTATTTTAAATATTTGTATTGAAGCTGTTAACTAAAATCAGCTCTTCTTTTTATCACCGTCTGTTTAATTGATTTATTTATAAGCGCCAGGGGCATCTCACTTTTGTTTTCCAGGAAGAATTACTGAATGGCTGACATTTGACAACATGCACCACCAGTGGCTTCTGTTGGCCGCATGCTTTTGGGTGATTTTCATGTTCATGGTGGCTAGCAAATTTATCACGTTGACCTTTAAAGACCCTGATGGTAGGTATGCTTCCTCGTGGAATGGATTTCAGCTAATCCAGACAATGCTGTGGTATTGTTTCTGGGTACAGGCACAGATGACCTTTGTCACAGAATCGAAGGAACATTAATGCCAGAAGCGACCTCGAAGGTCATGGCATCCAAATCCTTCATGTTACAGAGGGTGCAGAAGAGGAGGTGGAAAAGGACAAAAGTGTCTTCCCTGCATGTCCCTTGGGCGTGGGTGGAGCATGCTTTCTCTGTGCGCTTCTTTGGTGGCCTCTTCCCAGCAGTACCATTTGCCAGGTCATCTCCTGGACCCAGGCTTGGGACTTGGCCCTGCTCGATGTCATCATGAGACTTCTATGATTGACCAGCAGCCCTGTGTTCTAGCTGGTGCTGCATGCTGGTGGTCATGCATTTGAAAGTCACCTTGGTTCACTGGGAGGTGATTTAAATATTGTGTCTGGTAGTCTTTGAGGTAACTCCCCTTGACGTGATGACATGGGTGTTCAGATGAAGACATACAAAGAACACCAAACCCAGATTCGGAAGAACTTAATTTAGTTTATGCTCTTGACCTTGGCTTACCTAGGCATTAGTGTCCACTGCAAAGTGGACACGCTCTGATAGCTCCAAGACTGACCCAAGTACAGTGAGGCTCTCTGATATGTGCGGTAGCTGGGTGTACATAAGGAGGTGCACCTGGCACCCCAAGGCAACTCCTTCCACGGCACAGTGAGGCAAGGCAAACAGGAGATGTTGAAAAGGCTCATGAGCAGCTTCAGGCTGGCCTGACGACATCTGCCTAACAGGGAGGATGCTTGCCAACATAGGTGTGCACAGCATCTTCACATCATCTTCAGCTGTACAGCCCTTCACACATTCTTCTGTGGGTGGTGGCCCTTAGGAGGGGGTGCTCAGGAGAGTATCCGTCCGTTCCCTTCTCCCAGCAGCCGCACGAAGGTGCCCTCCAGCAGGCTCTGGGCTCCATTCCAGCCCAGACACCTCCCTGCTGTGCCAAGGGCTTCCCAGCGCCCCACGCCTCCTGCTCCCATTCATTCTCTTTCCCTCTCTCTCTCTCACGCTCTCTGGAGAGGAACAACGAGGCTGGAAGGCAGATGTGCAGGCCAAAGAGGGAGGACCTGAAATTAGTCACAAGAGGTGGTTCTCAGCTCTAGGGTTTCCACTCAGCCCCTTCCTTCTCGGGCCTGACAGGCCGTCATTACAGGTACACCCCCATCTTCCAGGAGCTCTTGTGAGAATCTGAGAGATTTTCACAGCCTTAGGATGGCTGTGTTAACTGCAGGTATAGGGGGTGGTCAGGAGCATCACAGAGCATTGTGGGTAATCACAGATAATCATGGCTCCCACCAAGGACCAGGGTCTCTGTTAGAACAGCAGGCACCAGATTCTTGGGGGTCATTGGACACTGAGATAGTGACCTTACCTTGACCATTTAGATGTTTCTTTAGCTGCTCCAGTCCAGGTCCACTTACCTCTGATGGAGATCCCTCGTTGAGAGTTAGAGCAGTGGTTCTCATCTCCGGGGCACATTAGAACTATCTGCAGGACTTTGTAAACCTTTCTCTGCCGGCCCAACCAGAGACCAAGCGAGTTAGAATCTCTAGGAGCACAGCTCTAGAGAACTACAAATGCAGGAAGAGCTGTAGCTGCTGAGAGTATGAATTTGTTGTTACAGGTCCACACGTTTTACTCATGATTCCCTTAAATGTCACCTCCTGGTGAGTAAGGCACTTCAAAGGCAAGTTATGAGGTTATATTGTTTATGGTTTACTTTGTTTTAAAAACTAGGAGTATAGGTATTGTATTTTATGAGACTTCCACCAAAAATAATTAAGTGAGATATGTGCCTTTGAATTGTAATGTTCTCTGGCAGAGACTAGCGTCTGAAGAGCATGTCATTCCTCAGTGGTATCTGATAAGCAATGTGTCATTCTGCTAGGATGTGGCAAATTTTGTGCTGAACACTTTCAGGAAAGTGTAGAAGCTCTAGAGGGTTTTGTGAAGTGTGGAGCAAACAGTTAAGGGGGTAGAAGGTGAAACCTACAGGGAAGGATGAAAAGCTTTAGGATTTTAAACCTGGAGGAAAGATCTGTGGTCATCTTAGGTGCTGCTCACAAAATAGTTCCTGCGTCCTTGGATGTTCGGTGTGGTTGCTATGGTTAGTGAATGGGAGCACAGTGATGCGGACAACTTCTGGTGGGAACCTTAGAGCCAGTGCACACTTGGCCCCACTGCCCCCTCCCACCTCCAGGAAGCGGGGGGGAGGGGCACCGGTGAGGACACTGTCAGCCCCACACTGTGCAGAAAACTTATCTAATTGTCCCAAGCACCTGGTTGGGATCATGAAGATGGATGTTCACTGGCTGAGTTCTGAAGGAAGGAAATGAGCTCTCATGCAGGGTGTCTTGCCAGTCTGGGTGACCTAGCAGGGATGGAGCACCCATGAGAAGTTAAACACGCGGCCTCCGGGGAGGTGGCCAGAGAGAGCATCTCCTGCCCCTCCAGGGCTGTGGTTTGAGAGGTATAGCCACTTAGCCTTAGGGGGCCCCCTTTGTCCAAGGAGGCATTTAAACCCCCTGGTGGATCTTAGAGCTGTTCAGGAAACTGAAAGATGTAAACATGTGCCTGGAAGAGATTTTTCTCAGGTGATTTATTTCGCTCATGTTCACAGTGTTTTGGTTTTTGAACCAAAAGTCCAGTGTGAAGTGTCATCACAAAGAAGAGACTGACAACACAGCGGTCTCCTAAATGGTGATGTTCCGTTTCCTGTGAAGCAGATGGCAGCTCCTTGGTCTCAGTGTTCGGGGAGCTGATTATAACTCTGGTGTCTGTGGGGTTCCTCCTTGCAGCTCTGACCTCTGGGAAGCAGGGCTCTCTTCCAGTCTGTCGCTGTGTATGTGTGTTTTCTTATCACCGACCTGTTCCTCATGATTTCCCTGCCGCTTAAACTGATGGAAAGAGATTTGTCTTGAAATGCTGCTTAAAGCCTCACTTATACCTTTTTTAATTTTTATTTATTTTTTTTTTAAGTACTGTTATAGTCTCTCTTCAGCTCAGCAGTGAAGCCACAGAGATATTTGTAGCAATGACTCATCCTCGGTTAACAAACCTCAGTGTCATGTGGAACCAGGTTCAGGTGTTATGACTAGACTGTATCACAGGGAAATAAAGCCCATTCAGTGATGGGAATTTGATGGCATGGTACGGTGAGACTAGAAATGAAAAAACGACATCTGGTTGTGAATCCAGTGTGTATGTGTAGACACTGATTTTTCTTTTCGGCTCGGTTCAGCTTCCTCTTCCAATCTTTTGCCTCCACTCATCCCCTCACCTTGGCTGTGAGCTACTTAAGGGCAGAGCCCATGCCTTGAATGTCTTTGCCTGACTTCTGCCGAGCATGTCATAGGAAGGAGACTGACACTGGGGGACTGATGCACAGTGTGGTCAGGGAGAGTCACAGATGTGTTCACTTCTAGAAGAACAAGATGGTGCATCACTTGGCAAATGTAAAGACATTTTATAAAACACTGTAAATATAACAATGCCTGTAACAAAAGTGATCTGAAACATTGAGGACACCTGACCATCCTACAGGCCGAGAATCTTTGATCCTGGAGCTGGAGGCTTGCTCCTGAGGGGTCAGGGTGGGGAAAGAGACTGTCCTTTGATCATAGTGGGGTCTGTGCTATGCTATAGTAATAGCATCTGTTGAAAATAAATGGTTGTCAGCAGAGCAACAGAAAAAAACAAAACCAAATGTAAACTGTGTTATCAGTTTTACCTGAAGCTACTTGAATGAGGACCCAGGGGAGGGGGGAAGCAAAGAACAAGAAGTTTAAAATAATAAAAACAATAAAAATTGGTGGGTGACTGGCTGGTCTGTATCGTGTTGGAAGATGAGATTTTCCATGGTTGCCAAAGCCTGTTCTCTGTGCTTTCAAGTATGGGAAACAGGTTTCTTCAGAAGTTCATTGAGAAGTCAGCTGTTTAGAATTCAGGATACATTGTCCCATCTAAAATGTTATTAAGGAAGGTTAGGATTCTGCAAAAACCATTCAGCCTGGCGCAGAGCTAAGCTTTGCAGTACTCGTCTTAGAAGACACTGTCAGAACACGAAGTGACCAGACAAGCGTAGAATGTGAATTTTCTCATTAGCACGTGAGTGCTCAAAGATGACAAGGTCGCAGAGGAGGATGGATAGAGGGTGGTCTCTTGGAGTCCTCAGAGTGCATTCAGGAGCTCTGGGGGCTGAGGGCACTGATGCTTTGTCTGTTTCATACCACAGATAGGGCTGTGTGACCTTGTTGCAGCTCCTGTGTACAGCTTTGGTTGGGATGGCGTTTTTTGAATCACACATAGACTAGACCAGAGATTGTAGTGACATTCCTAAAGGTGTGTGGCAAAGGTTTACAGTGGAGTCCGATAACCCAAAGATGTGTAATGGACAGGGAGATGGGATTATTATTGTTGTCAGGTACTTGGAAGATGTCTTTACCCTCCCTGAGCAGGGAGGATGCCAGGCCATGGTGTGTACTAACAGCATGCCGGCTGGGGCTTGGGGGAGGTATAGCAGCCTGACCCGTGCAGGTGGAGGGCTGCAGACCAGTGTGCATGCTGTTGCTGTTCATGATACAAGAGGAGTAGGTTTTGATTGTTTTGTTTTTTTAATATTTTATTTCTTTATTTGACAGAGAGGAGAGAGATCACAAGTAGGCAGAGAGGCAGGCAGAGGGGGGGGGGGAAGCAGGCTCCCTGCTGAGCAGAGAGCCTGATGCGGGGCTCGATCCTAGGACCCTGAGATTATGACCTGAGCCGAAGGCAGAGGCTTTAACCCACTGAGCCACCCAGGCGCCCCTCCAATGAGATTTCTTTTTTTTTTTTTTTAAGATTTTATTTATTTGAGAGAGAGAGAGAGAACAAATAGGCAGAGAGGCAGGCAGAGAGAGGAAAAAGCAGGCTCCCTGCTGAGCAGAGAGCCCGATGCGGGCCCAATCCCGGGACCCTGGGACCACGACCCAAACCGAAGGCAGATGCTTTAACCCACTGAGCCACCCAGGCGCCCCTACCAAACTGTTTTCTAGAGTGGCTATTCCATTTTACGTTTCTACCAGCCATGTAAGTTCTTCAGTTTCTCTGCATCCTCATTAGCATTTGGAGTTTTTGCTATATTTTATTTTAGCTATTTTGATAGATGTGTAGTGGTATCTCATTGTTTTCATTTATATTTGCCTGATGACTGATGACATTGAATATCTTTTCATGTGTTTATTTGCCATCATAGATCCTCTTTGGTAAAATGTCAGCTCATGTCTTACCCATTTTCTTTTTTTTCTCTCTTCTTTTTTTATTATGTTAGTCACCATACAGTCCACCATTAGTTTTTGATGTAGTGTTCCATGATTCATTGTTTGTGTATAACACCCACTGCTCCATGCAATCCGTGCCCTCCCTAATACCCATCACCAGGCTAACCCATCCTCCTACCCGCTTCCCTTCTGAAACCCTCAGTTTGTTTCCCGCAGTCCATAGTCTCTCACGGTTCATCTTCCTCTCTGAGTCTCCGCCTTCATTTTTCCCTTCCTTCTCCTAATGTCCTCCATGCTATTCCTTATGTTCCACGAATAAGTGAAACCATATGATAATTGACTTTCTCTGCTTGACTTATTTCTCTCAGTATAATCTCCTCCAGTTCCATCCATGTTGATGCAAAAGTTGGGTATTCATCCTTTCTGATGACTGAGTAATATTCCATTGTATATATATGGACCACATCTTCTTTATCCATTCATCTGTTGAAGGGCATCTTGGCTCTTTCCACAATTTAGCTATTGTGGACTTTGCTGCTATGAACATCGAGGTGCATATGGCCCTTCTTTTCACTACATCTGTATCTTGGGGTAAATACCCAGTAGTGCAGTTGCTGGGTCATAGGGTAGCTCTGTTTTTAACTTTTTGAGGAACTGCCACACTGTTTTCCAAAGTGGCTGGATCAACTTGCATTCCCACCAACAGTGTAAAAGGGTCTAATTGGGTTTTGTTTTGTTTTTTTTTCCCTGTAGAGTTTTGAGAATTCTTTACATATTCTAGGTAGTAATACTTTGTCAGATATTTGATTTGCAAATATTTTCCCCCAACATATAGCTTGTCTTTCCATCCTCTTTATAGGGTCTTTTGCGGAGTAAAAGTTTTAAATTTTGATGAGAGCCAGGAAAAGATGGAAAGTTTTTCCAAAGATTTTCTCCTGTGTTTTAAAAAAAGTTTTATTACATTAAAGTGCTGATCCATTTTGAGTTTGTTCTTGAATAAAGTGTGAGATCAGGTAAAGGTTCTTTTTTTTTCTATAGATTTTCTAGTTGCTGGAGTACCATTAGTTGAAATGACTGAACTGATTTGGCACCTTTGTCAAATGGCTGTCAGGCATATTTGTGTGGGCCTATTTCTGGGGCCTCTGTTCTGTCCTGCTGATCTGTGTGTCTGTTCCTCCATGAGAAGACGTTTTAACCTCTCTGTCTCCTAGCATACAGCGCCAAACAGGAGTTCCTGTTCCTCACGGCTGTGCCAGATGCGGGGAAGTTGCCTGGAGAGAAGCACTTTCCTGAGGAACTGAAGGTGGGCACGGCAAGGCAGAGGGCACTGTCCTCTGTGACGTGGTCAGTGGGGCAGGGGGTGGAGGAGCAGGCCTGCTGCTTCCCAGCCGAGCTGTGGTGGCCCCTTCTCACCCCCTCTGGCCCCAGTGGGTACTCCCACCGCATGGCACTAGCCTCCCCTCTGTCTGTGCTCACATCAGCTAGTGTCCTCTGACCATCACACTCTGCTGCTTGTGGCTTGCGTCAGGTCGGCACATTTCTGCTTATCTTTTTAGCTTCTCTTTGGAGGTGGCACGGTCACATCTATTTTTATGTTCCTCACATCGCTTTGTACATCATGGATCCTCTGTAAATGTTGATTGTGTTGAATTCCTGACCAGCACAGAAGGTGCCTTGGGGGTGAATGGAGGATGGTGGGCTAGGTCAGGAGAAAACCAAGGGAGTGGGGAACGGTCTGTGACCCAGAATCATGGAGTTTTAAAGTTAGAAGGGTTCTTGGACAGAAGAGCAGCTAGTCTCACTTCTGGATGGCATGGATGAGAGAACAGAGTTTAGGGAAAAGGTTAATCATCCCAAATTGTGTGGGACTTAGTGGCAGGGCCCGAGGCTGCTGACTTTTACCCAGTGCTCACCTTCCTTGGTATTCTGACTCTTTCTCCTCAGGCTCCTTTTACACAAAAATCCCTAATCATTCCCCAGCCATGATGGGGGGCACACTCTTTGGATTCCCCTCTTGCTCGCTAACCCCCATTCTGGGTCTGGAAAGTTCGGGTCACAGGTATGCCTAAAGGAATGAAATGGTAGATTGAGCTGTAAGATGTTTATCAGCCCAGATTTAAGCCACAGAGAAAGAGACATTGCAGGATAAGGACAACAGATCAGAACCCAACAAAGTCTAGAGAGTGTGCACCTGGTAAGACTGACGTGCTTTTGGAGTTTATAGGTTGCAAGTCACTGATTGATGGGTCAAGTCTGCAGAACTCCATGAAGTAGGCCTGGAATGTTGCTTTTAGGTTGAGGCTTTCTGGGCAAGGAAAGAGAGTGGATGGACCTCAGAGATGGGAAACCAGAAAAACCTGTAGGAAGTAGGAGGGTGGCCCTAATAGAAGGAGGTAAGGAAATGTTTAGTTTCCTTACTGGGAAGGAAATGTTTAGATCCCATTACTGGGATCCCATCTAAATGTTTAGATCCCATTACTGGGATCATTAATGACAAGGAGGTGGGGCAAGAGTTTGACAAGAGGAATGCGGTGCAGCGTGCTGCTAGGCTGCTGCCGCTCATGAAGAACAAAAGTGACCATCCTGGGGGGTCACCCTTGAGGGATGGAGGAGCACTCTTCCTGCAAAGATTGTGGGCCTGCGGGAGTAATCATGGTTGGAAGTACTGCACCAGAACATGCCTTGCAGTCTACGGAAGACTTTTCTGGGTTTTGATCTTACTGGTCCTCAAAAACAGCCCTCTGAGCTGTAAGTGTTTTTACTCTCATTTTGCACTTGGAAAGTGTGAGGCTCAAGGAACAGAGCCGGTATGTCAGGGACAGCAAGTAGTGGGCTAGGACTTTCAACTACATGTCCTCTATCCCCTGCTCTTGCTACCCTGTCTCCTTGATGCTCATGAAACTCAGATGCAAGGTAAAGGGAGTGAGAAACAGCGGTCAGACATGATTTTCTGAAACCAGGAGTCATTAGATGTGTAAACTCACTGTCTTCCCAAAAGAAAGGATATTTAAACATGTGATCAGGTTGTGTAGCTTGCCTTTAAAAGTTTATTTTGTGCAGCTGTCAAATCAATGTTTGTACACCTGAAACTAATATAATGTGTTCCACTTACACTTCAGTTTTTAAAAACTGCAAAAGAAAGTTTATTTTGTGCATAATATAGCTGAATATTTGAATGGAAGATGTCATCAGTCATTAAAATTGGCTTAGTATATTTGCAAAGGAAAACAAAACCATGCCAGTCCATAAGCACAACTGAATGAGAAATGATTTTTCTTTATATACAATGCTTATTAAGCTTGAGAAAAACAGAAAAGCTTTGAAAACAAGGGAGCTTTTTCCGCAGTTTCTCAAGAGCACTTGTTTGGAGGTAGGTACTGCCCTGTGATGCACAGCTCTCGAGTGTCATCTGCAATCCAGGTTGGAGCTGAGGTTTGAAGCAATTGGAATGGAGTGAGGAGAGGAGAGAAGTGAGCAAGAGTTGGGGTCAGGGAGGGAATGAGGTTAAATTAGACTCCATTTATGAAAACTGGAAGGCAGGAGCCAGTGTGGGAGGAAGGCAGGTCCCCGTGAGGGATCAGAGCCAGGTAAGTCTGCAGGTGCCCGTCCTCACGTCTAGAATGTGTTGACCTCAGGAAGTAGCCCTTGGGCATTCCCACGACACTTCCCTTCACCCCGGAAACCCAGGAAATTGAGTCAAACACGTGAGAAAGTATGTCAGGGAGTTTGATTATGGCAGACCCATGAGGGAAGACCAGGGAGCTAAGGTGGTGGGGTGGAAACCTCTGTCGTCCCAGTATTTCCAGTGTCCTCGTTCCCATGTGTTCTGGAAGGCCATGTCCTTCTCCCCATTTTGTAACTGACCCAGTCCCTGGGGGAGGACTGGTTTTACAACTGCCCTATAAATGGATTGCCTGAATACCCTACTGCATTTTAACAGACAAAAGGGCATTTTGGTCCATTCAGTAAAGTTAGGGGACCGTCTGATTTGAATTCTTGGGAAGAAGTTCTGTGTAATTTAAAGGGAATGAATAGACAATAAACAGCAGCAGAAACATTTCAAAATGCTGAGGAAAAGGGCCACCTCTGAGGTGGCCAAAGGAGTGGAGTTGGAGGAACAGATTCTTTATTCAGAACTGCCTTTTGGGATGCTTCTTGGAAAGCCAGAAGATCTCTGTGGGCAGACATTCCACTGTGATGTGAACAGGGAGGGGTTAATAACTCACTGAGGACAGGGTGGCACTGAACTGCTGGCGTGTCTCCTGCTACCCACTCTGTCTCCCTCACCTCCTGCCCCACCTCTGCGTGCGCACAAACACACACACACACACACACACACACACGGACAGTGCCACACATGTTCTTCCTCAGCTGAGGCTTTCCCAGTGTCTCCACAGGACACTAGCAACTGCATCCAAGCACAGAGTAAAGACTCAATAAATATTTGTCAAACAGTTCATTCTGCCGAGTGCCAAAGCAGTAGAGTTTTGAATCGAGTGTTAACAAAA
The DNA here is from genome assembly GCA_028646535.1 of Procyon lotor. Lineage (NCBI taxonomy): Eukaryota > Metazoa > Chordata > Mammalia > Carnivora > Procyonidae > Procyon > Procyon lotor. The sequence goes on from CM053610.1 coordinate 48,940,919, forward strand.
GCCCTTTTCTGTTATAGATACTGTGTTGGGTTCTAAAGCAGTCCCACAGTATGTCTGGCATGAGTGGAACTTGAGCTTTTTCATCTTTTTTTGTTTTTTTAAGTCAACTTTCTCGTAAGAAGGAAAGTCAGATGAACCCATTTTGCGTCTACTTTCCTTGCCAACCATACTGACTCATCTTTGATTTATGGGGCACTTCAGGAAATGGCTAGAAATAATGGCTGTCTCTCTAAAAAAAGGGAGGAAGGAAAGATGAGAAGGGGCCCATGGCTGGTAAGAAAGGGACAGGTGAGCCCTGGAAGGAAATTCAGAGGGGGTTCTGGTAGAATTATGGCTTTTAGTTGGTGAAGTTCATACTGAAGGAAGAGAGACAAAAATGTGCTATGTTTGCAGAGCCACCTTTGGATACAGAAAGTACCCAGATATGGTAGAAATCATTCACAGAGGACTTGGAACAGTTTTCTAGAACTTTTGAGAAATCTTTATAGGTGCTCCCCCCACCAGTCAATATTTTTAAACCAAGGTTTTTTTTTTTTATGAAGAAGAAAGATATACTCGTGTATTTTAAAGAAATATCCTGCATTAAAAGGGAAAAAACATCATCTGTGGCCCATCGCAATCCATAACTCTTCAACCACTGTCAGAACTTTTATATGTTTCCTTTTTAAGGACATTCGTTGAAGTATAACAAATATATGGGATAAGACTCTCATCTCCAGAGTAAGCCCACGATTATGCCTCTTAAACTATTTATAAGCAGAAGGGTCGGGTTCTACTTAGTAGTACATGGTATGTAAGCGTAGCCACTGTGAGCAAAGCTGGGGCACATCGGTGCTGGTTTCTGCTCTAAGGAGTCCTCCCACCGGGTGGGAAAATCCATGTGACTGCGGGGCTTTCTGACCCAGAAACCCCCACCTGCCTCCTAACCTCAGACTTTCCACCCACTGTCGCACATGAGTTCTACCCCTGCATAAGCATCCTGAGAAAAAGGGACATTTTCTGAGCTGAGGATGCAGGTAGAAAGGGCTCCCTGCCTTCCATGCAAATCCACAGAGAAGCCCACTCTGACTTATCCTGGCAGAATTTGTAATGTGCTGGAACATTATGGAAAAAATCCAACCAGCACCCCAGTATTAAAAATGAGCTGCCTACAAAGAGTGGCAATTGAGGCGGGGTGGGTAGGGTCGGCTGCAGACAACAACCGCAGTGTTGGGTGCCAGCTCCAGCCAATGTAGGGAGAGCCATGACTCAGTGTGTGAAGACTGCAGAGGAATTGTCCTAGCTACACACACACACTGGAAATTACAGTTTTTGAGGGAAAAAGCTTCTGAGAGACCTGTTCCAGATAACTCCAAGGTAATTACACACTTCAGAATTGAGACATCACAGAGTAAATGCAGCCTCAGCAATGTCCTTGTGCAGCCTGCACCCCAACCTCAGAAACCCAGCCAGAGGCTGTGCCCCCCCCCCAGCCCCCACCTGTGGACCCTGTGGGCCCCTTGCTCCCAGGCCCACTTTCCTGGCAGGCAAGGGTTTCTGAATCAGAGCCTTTGCCCAGCGCTCACACAGACTTCCCCGCCTGGTGGAGGACATGGCAGAAACCAGCGCCGACGTGCTCCAGGACTTGCCCACGGTGGCCACGCTTCCAGGATGGCGGGCACCACCCCGCAGAGCCTTCTCCTTAAGCTGCATGCCAGAGAGGCAAAACCATGAGCTTGTCACTGAAGAGATGGAGTAATGGCTTTGGCATTTTTAAAACCTGTACTGAATGATCGAGGGTGTGTTTTTCTAGTTAATAAACCATTCTACTGGTATACCAGAGTATCTTCGAAACAGCACATGTGTAGATGACTGGTCCTCAGCTACCGTCCGCATATGTACACTCAGAATTATGTGGAGGGAAATGCTAGGGAGAAGGAAGGGGGCAGAAACTGGCCTTCATTAAAATCCCAGAACGCAAAGTGTCCTGCGGTGTCCAGGACACTACGGATCCTAATTCCTGCCATCAGCAAGGTGGCAGGCCGACCTCTCACCTGCGCCTCCTCCTTGGTCTGAGCGGTTGAGGGTTAAGGAACCTCACATCTTTGGCTGAGCTTTGGTCTAGCCCATCCGTGTCGCCTGAATGCCCCTGAAGGAGTCTCCCCCCTTCCTGTGAGGCAGCTCTGGTTCTTGCCCTCTGCGTGTCAGCAGGCAACAGGATGTCGGGGGGCAGGGCCTCCCTGGTGGCTCCTGCAGGCTCGCTCCCGTTTGCTCTTGACCCTGCCCTTTGCCGCTTCTGCCTCCTTGTTACCTGCAGCCAACTGGGAAAGTGCTTTCAGACAGCCGGCTTGTTCAACCCCTTGTCTATTTGGAGCGCTTGGAACTCATCAGAAACGTCTGCAGGGATGAAGCCCTGAAGAATCTCTCGCACACTGCGGTCTCCAAGTTTGTCCTGGACCGGATATTCGTCTGTGACAAGCACAAGATTCTTTTCTGTCAGACTCCTAAAGTGGGCAACACCCAGTGGAAGAAAGTGCTGATCGTGTTAAATGGTGCGTGCAGGGCCGGGTGGATGTCTGTGTTCAGTGGACAGCAGGGTTTGCCTGGCTGGGGTGGGGGTGGGCTGTGACCTGGCAGGGGAGGCAGCAGAGAGGAGCCAAAGGCAGGGACAGCTGTCATGGAAGGGTTGGTAACCTTATACACTCTGCTGTGTGTCCCCTGTTGCTGGTGTACTTTAAAAGCTGGTGGCTTGAATGTTTTAGATAACTAAGGCTTTCAAAGAGCCCCACCTGTGGTCAGAATCTCCTTTCCTCAGTTTCCAGAGTGGAATCCCCATCTCAAGCAGCCTGTCCATCCCCCACCGCCACCCTTCCCCCCCCACCCCCTTCGGGCTGATCCCTTTTCTTTTCTTCAGATGCACTGCCTTGCGCCTTACTGGTGGTTAGCTCTGTCCTGGTACGCTGAGGCTCCACATTCACTGGCCCCCTGGCTGCCCCTTTGTAAGGGAAGTGCCTGGACCCGTGCCTGGGAGGGGAGCCCTGCCAGGTGGGCCAGGGGGCCCCTTCACCCACAGATGAAGTATTCTGTGCCACATGGCTAGAAATAAGGCATCCCCATTTTACCCTGAGCTTCCATATTAAGAAGGCTGAATCGACTTGCTTCAGGAAATCAGATGTTTATTTGGGAACAAATTAGATCATTGAAAAGTGACCTCATACTCTACAGGTTTTGATTACTCACTGCTCTTTTCAGATACCATGTTTGTTTGTTTAAACTCCAATTACCCTGAATTGGTCCAAGATAATTATGGCTCTGTCTGTTAACTTCAGCCTCAAAAGGAACATAATTCCAGTCGACAGCAGTTGACTCCAGGACCAGGAATCAGCCCTCAGAGCCCCGTGGGAGGTGGCCCTGCGGTCTCTGTCCTTCAGCCCACCACTCCTGCTGCTGTTCTCAGAGTTGGTGATCAATGGGCCTTTTCATGGGTGCTTCATTCGGCCTTTTTGTGGTTGTGGGGGAAAAAGGAGACCCTTGCTTCGTCTTATGGTGTATAATTAATGTGCTTCTTGAGAAATCTGACAGTTTGTTGAATTTTTGACGTCAAAAAAAGAGGTCACAAATCAAATTTAAAACAATGAATACACAAAAGTCTTATAAATCTGCGATGGATGGGAAGGTTTGTGGAGGCTTGGCTAGAACCTTCTTAGATACCAATGCTTTTTTTCAAGAGAATGAAAAACCCTCCCAGTCCACCAACCTGAGGATGGGGTGCACCCAAGGTCCAATTCAGCAGCCCCGACCCGGGCACTGTGGCTTTGATCCTGCCCTGCCTTCCTAGACACTTTTGTCCTCCTTGTCCCCTGCCTCAGCTATATTATACTGTTTCACAGCACTGGCCAGGTTTTCCCAGCACCAGTTGGCTTTGCCACTTGTCAGTCTGGTATGTGGTGAGGTTGCTTAGGAACCACCTTAGGCTTAGGGATGTGGAGCTGGGAGAGCCAAGCCTGTTGGGGGTGATGGGCCCCGGACGGGGGCATCAGCCAGCAGTATGTTTCACGGTCCTGCTGCTCTGGCATTTTCCCCCAGTTTCAAAGTAGAATGAGTATTGCTCATTTTAGGAATCCTTTCTGCACACAGGGATCTTTTTTAAATGTCAGATTCACCTAATTTAGGTGTTTTGCCAGGGGTAGGTATTGGCAGTGTTTCTCCCCCTTGTTTCCCACTCCCCCCACCCCAACTCGTCTGTTTCCTCTGGTTGGCTTATGGATTACCAGAAGCTTTTCTTCACTCTCTCATCCTGCTGGCAGAAGCAGTTGGAATTCAAAGACCTAAACTGGGACTTAAAAGGGGCTTGTGGGGAACATGGGACCCAAGATAAGAGACTAGGCATCTTCCTTTAAGGGTAGCACTGAGGCAGCCAACCTCTCCTCCCTTGTTTCCTTCCCAGGCGCTTTTCCTTCCATTGAAGAGATCCCCGAAAATGTGGTTCATGACCATGAGAAGAATGGCCTCCCTCGTCTCTCTTCCTTCAGCGATGCGGAAATTCAGAAGCGGTAGGAGTAGGTTCCTGTGGGGAGGGGAATTTTGGTAAAACCTGAGGCTCAGTTCTGTCTTTGCCATGTGCCTCAAATTGCTCCAAGGACTGCTGGGGGGCTTTTGGTTTACATTGGCAAAAGGCAGCCAAGCATATGCCCCATGTTGAGTGCATTTAAATTCACAAACCTTTGTGAGAATTTCAGAAAGTCTTCTGCACCCTTACCTTCATACAGTCCATTAAAGCAAAGGTTACGTAATTTTCTTAATAGAAATGAGTACTCATTTTTTGTCCTGCTTTGGTTCTGTTAAGTTTTATGGATTCCTTATTGAATAGAACCTTTAGGTCACAGGGAAGGGATTTGGATTACAGGAGAACCCCACTTAGTTTTTATTTTCTTCCAGTGGCCTTGCACCTACTTCCGTGGTAGCTGCCTGGAGGACAGGTGGTGAGGACTGGACCTAACACAGGCAAAGAGAATCAGACCTCACTGATCACAGCAGGGATAGAGACCGGACATGTTAAAAATTACTTAGCTAGTGAACTGAAAATTTCTTTCTATTAGCTGTGAAATGACCCTGCAGAACAAGGCTTAGAAGGAATCTGGGGCATGAGTGGCAAGTAGATGTCAGGGCACCAAATGAACTTTGACCTCCCTTGCTTTTCGGGCATTTGATTCTCATTACTTCTGGTGCTGGTTATTTAGTCTTCCCAGTTTGTGCAAAACCTGTAGAATGCAGGTGTGAGATGCAGCACCGGAGAGCCTCCCAGCTAAGTGCGGACCTGCTGTCCTCCTGAGCACTGATGTCTTGGGGCCTCTTGTGAGAGAAGACGAACTCAGGTGTGCAGGGCCCTGAGCCGGTTTCTGGCATGGAGTAGGCACCGTAATTATGGCTATGGCCAGTGTCATCATTCTGTCCGCACTATAACAGGCCTGTCCCGCCACTGCCTCTGCACCACGCCCGCCACTGCTGGCAGCGCCCCTGGGCTGCCTTCCCGCCAGCTGGAGCCGCAGCCTCACTCCCCCCACCCCCTTCTCTTACCTGCCCCCTGCTCTGGCTGTGCCTTCCCCTGGCAACTGTGAATTGTATTTATACAGAGGTCCCTTAGAGTAACTTCTTCTGGACTCTGCTCTTCCTACCTCACGCAGGGTTCCTGACCTTATCAGTTCTCTGCCCAAGAACAGGACTTTCAAACATCCTTGAAGTTTTGAAATATTCGAATATCTTTTGAGCTAAGTAGTGTCTTCACGGTGGCCCTCTGGGGTGATGGGTCCTGTGGCCTGGGACAGTTATGGTTTCCGAGCCTCTCTTTCCTCACTGTAAGATGGGCCAGTGGCAGGCTCCGCTGCCAAAGGCGGCTGGGTGGACAGAAATGCGCGGAACTCACTCCTCACAGGAGAGCGTGTTCTAGCCGCCGTGACCACTGCTGCTCCAGCAGGCACTCTGCCCTCAGGCCACCTCACCCTGGTTACCACCGGCGCCCAGCGGCCTAACTGTTTGTTTCTCTTCATTTCTCTCCTTAGCTTGAAAACATACTTTAAGTTTTTTATTGTAAGAGATCCCTTCGAAAGACTGATTTCTGCATTTAAAGATAAGTTTGTTCACAATCCCCGCTTTGAGCCGTGGTACAGGCACGAGATTGCCCCAGGCATCATTAGGAAATACAGGAGGAACCGCACGGAGACCAGGGGCATCCAGTTTGAAGATTTTGTACGGTACCTGGGCGATCCGAACCACAGATGGCTGGACCTTCAGTTTGGGGACCACATCATTCACTGGGTGACGTACGTTGAACTGTGCGCACCCTGTGAGATAAAGTACAGTGTGATCGGTCACCATGAGACCCTGGAGGACGATGCCCCATACATCTTAAAAGAAGCCGGCATAGACCACCTGGTGTCTTACCCCACCATCCCTCCGGGCATTACCGTGTACAACAAAACCAAGGTGGAGCGCTACTTCCTGGGCATCAGCAAACGAGACATCCGGCGCCTATATGCACGTTTTGAAGGGGACTTTAAACTCTTCGGGTATCAGAAGCCAGATTTTTTGCTAAACTAATGTGTAGAACTGTGAATTCAAATATCTGTTAGACCGGAGGCTAATCAGGTGGGAGATGTGAGCACAGAAATGTCCTGTCCTCCATTCCACTCTTTCTGGAGACGCCGCAGTCTCCCACGGACCTGGGCATGCCTCGGCCAATAGAGCTGGACCCTGATCGTTACAACTTAGTTTGGACATAAGGTGCACTGGGGGCCCTGGCAGATCTCCCCCTCCCCTATCAATGCCATTAGGCCTTTACTCTCCTCAGAAGGGGAAAGGGACCAAACATTTGCAGTCCGACAGTCTGGGAAGAAAAATTACATGGTGGAGGAGTCATTTCCCTCCTTTGTCAAAGAGGCAGACCCATTGGAGGCTCCCCTGGAGAGGGGGGTGGTCCCGCCTGTCACTGAAGGATCGAAGGAATGGCTCCCGGCACTTTGAGAAGAGATGGAGAAGCTAATGGTCTGCAAAAATCGCACGGGGCTAATATAGGATCAAATCTGAGTAATAAAACTACACCTCTGGCTTTCATCCTAGCGCTGCTATAATCACAGAGGCAAACCATTCTTTCCATGACTATTTTGTTCCTGTGAAACTCAGAGGTGACCCGAGGGTACTTTTCAGCAGATTATGCCTAGGTACCTCTAGTCCATGTTTCTGAACTGCCTGCCAAACCATTGTCTCCCTCAGCCCAAGAGATGCAACTTTGGAAAGAGGGGAATGTACATTCTTTCCACTTGAGAGAGGGAACATCTTGGGGGGGGGGGGGGGCTTAAGGGACGCTGGTTGGGTTCTGGCGCTCCAGCTGCTTTGGGTTTGAACACGCCCGCCCTGATTATTGTTCTCCTCTTTGTCCCCTCTGGATGGACAACACCTATCTCCAGGGCCCTCCCCAGCGGCCACAGGGAAGCCCCGGCCCCAGGCCGGCACCGCAGAATCAGTGCAGTGTACACATGCCAGTTTCGTTTCATGTCCGCAAAAGGCTCACCACTGGACCCACTTCTGATAAGGCCATCGTCGTGGACTCTAATTTGGATAGATAATCAAGTTCACCAGCAATAAAATCCCAGGCTGAGGTGTCTTCCAGGCACAGAGGAGGAGGCCACAGCTACTATTCCAGATGTCCGTGACAATGAGGGCTCCTGAGACACAGGCCAGGTTTCCCTGCGAGAAAGTCCTAAGTGCCCGACTCGGTGCGGTGCCCACGAGCCCAGCTTTTCTTTGAGGCAGCCTCAACCTCCCCCTTCTCCAAATGGCTTCCTGAGTTTGTAAATGTGAAAGTAAAAGAAAATAAAAAATATGTGCCAAACGTGCCATGTGCTGCAGTTCCAGGGAAGGTGCCCCGTGGCCACACATGGTCCTTGAGGCCCGGTGACAATGAGGGGTGGGTCAGGCCAAGTAGATGGCTGCCAGTGACAGGACTGTGGAGGGGAAGCAAGCAAGGCTCAAGTGTGACTGTTGGCTGCGTTGACGAAGGACGGCCAGTGTTGTAGCCTTTCATCCCAGCTGACACGCAAAGGATGTAACGAGTTATTTTTCTAGAAAGTTCTAGCCAAGTCTTGTTAAAATCATTTCATACCTGATGAACCGATTACCTCTTTCTATTTGAAATATAATAGTCTGAATAACATGTGTGAATTTAAGGCCTTAAAGTTAGTCCTAACTTAAAAAGATAGCACTCCCTTTCAGAAACAAAAGGTTGGACCCTGAGGTGCCAGTCCCCACTTCTAGCATTTAGATTTAGGTCATTTTTCTCTAGCATTTGTTTCATTTTCCTAACATTTTGCCAAATGAGTGGAGACTGCCACCACAACATCTCCTGGGCATTCCACAGTGTGTCCAAAACCTGCATTCCCACAGCCCTCCCTATCCAGTGGAGCTCCTGACCCTGCACGGCGGCCCCCTGGAACTATGCAGCCCCTCACCCCCTACTGAGGTCGTCTGGCTTCCTTCCACCTCCAGAACCCACTGCCTCGCTTCTGAGCCTGAGACAGTGTCCATGCCTCTGTCTCCTGAAGCAGCTTTTTCTCCCCACACTGCTGCTCAGAGGGAGCTTTCCGGCAGCAACCTGGAGCAAACCTGGCCGCATCCTTCCTGGTATGCTTACTGGCAGCAGCCAGGACCTCCCTCTCCCACAGTCCCAATCAGTGGGGGCCTTCTCTGCTGCAGTGGGGGGTAGGGCGGGGCCGTGTCAGAGGGGTGCCACCACCTGCCCGGGAGCACGTCCTTTGCCTCTGGGTAAGAAAGAGATGGCAGCCAGAGGGCAGCCCCTGGGAAAGGTCTAGGTGAAAACTCAGAAGTAACATTAAGCCTGGATTTAAAAGAAACAAGAAGCCTCTCTGCCTCCCAGGAGTGGTCTTAAGATAGAGAGGGCAATCCCTAAATTTAAAAGTTTAATGGTCGTAGGCTGACTTAATAGGCTTGTACCTTAAATTGCTTTCTCTTATTGGACTTCTCTCCTCACGCATTTTAGCTTTATTGGTCTTAGCCCCAAAAACCATTACAGTGAAGCATTAAGAGCCAAGATGATATTTGATTTTCATAGTGACTAACAGTACACAGAGATGCGGCATCACCGCATGCCGCAGCCTTCAACGCAGGGGCCCAGTGGGAGGAAGAGCCTCTGACCAGGGAGGTGTCCCAGAAGGTTCTCAAAGATGTTGGTTTCCCTTCCCCCACACTCGACCCTTCACCCTACTCCCCCCCACACACACCCCCTCCCACCCTTGCTTCCTTCCTCTAAACTCCAGCATGGCCTGTTCAGCTGGAATCTCCAGAAGCAAGAAACAGCAGAAACCTGAATTAGGAGTGCGGAATAATCAAGATAGTGGCTATGTGATAGGAAGCAAGCCTCGCCACCCACTGGATGAAATTTAAGTTGTTCAAGGTACATACTCTGAGCCTTGCCTCCAGGGTCGTGAGGTTGCAGGCCTGAACCCAGAAGAGCAAGCTCACAAGAGAGGAGAGGCATGGGAAATGCTGGAACAGGGCTGCACAGGCTCCCTGGTAAGTGGGGAAAGTTTCAGGTGGAAGTGGCAGGTATACGGAAAGGATCAGGGAAGGAGCAGGGAGCAGAAAGTACAGACAGCTTTGCTTCCTTGCCCCCAAGCCAGTCTCCCTGTCAATAGTCCTTGTCCTAAAGCCATCTTAAACAAGGCTTGGATGAGAATATAACATCCATAATCTTTCTTTTCCTCAGGCTGAGTCACTGTTTACCTGACAAATCTTAATGGGCCTTTGTTTGATGTATTTTTTTAATCTTATTTCCTATTGTCTGGAATCTTTAAACACTCAATTTCTGTAACAAAACAGTCTCTGTTTTCTCTTTGTCATCCTTATCCCAAGTGACAGTTTCACTCAATATTGTACCACAGCGTGACCTGAGTCTCAATCGTTCTAGTATACAATATCTTTTTTTTTTTTTTTTTTTTTTGCCACTCAGGATCTAACCAGTAGGTCATGTCTGTAACTAGCCCCAATATCAAGGTATCAATTTATTAGGTAGGATAACCTTAGCTGTTGTAACAAATAAACACCATTGGCTTAAGACAATACAATGATTTTCTTGCGCACATAACAACCCAATAGTCTTCCCTGTAGGCAGGGATTTTTTTTCCCCATCATATGGTTTCATCATTTCCAGGGTCTTATTCTCTGCTTCTAGGAGAAGAGTAGAGAGCATGCAGGAGCATTGGGGACATTATGGACCGGTTGGGCACATGTCTCCTTAATTCTTTGGGAACACAACAATTTCAAGGGAGCTAGGAAATGTTATTCCTGGCTTAATAGTTACTTCCTGGTGACAACTCCACAAATTCGAGGGGGACATTGACGAGTTGGTAATAACCCCGATATAACTTAGTGCTTTACCATTTATAAAGCATTTTAATGTAAGTAATGACATGAAGTAGGCCTAAAAGGTTTGTTATCTCCCTGCCATAAAGGGTGAAATGGATTCAGAGATGTTAACTGGTGCAGGATTATACAACTAGACTGCTAGTTTCAGATCCAATGTGTAAAGAGCTTGGAAGTTATCACTCCTGTCCTTACAACAACAACAACAAAAACCCAGAGTTTCAAGGGTTTTACCTCCAGGAACCCCACCAGTTTCTTACAGTAAAGAGTCAGATATCTCCTGCTGGCTCTGGCAGGTCGAGGAGAGAGATATGCCCTAAACATTCTCTATAAGAAAGACCTACTTTCTAGGGGAGGAGACCAGCAGAGCCTTATATTGTAGGGAAGGAGGGCTTTAATCCAATTCCAGCCCCCTAAATCCTTCCTATCTCACCCTAATGGTAAAATAATAATAATAATACCAAGACTCCCTTGTGAAGGTCACAGGCCCTTTTTAGGGCCCTTTTTAGACTGAGATTTAATCATTAGATTAATCATTAGAATCACAGAATGATTCTATGATTCATTAGAATCATTAGAATTATAATGAATCATTACAATTATAGAATGCTTCCCCTCCCCTACAACTTGCCACCGCATCAACAGGAATCAAATGTAATTGAGTTACAACTGAAAGAGCAGAAAGAACAAGGTGTAGACTCTGAGGAGGAGTTCTTAGGGAAGCCCCGAAACAGCAAAGGACATAGAAGCAGGGACCCTGGAGGAAGCTGAAGCCTCTGACACCTACAATTACAACAAACGTTCAACACAGCCCAACTCCTAGCCAGATTAACATAAAGCCTCATGGTAAAGGTCTTTTACCTCAGTTGCTGTTACCTGATACATTAGGGCTGGAATTTAACAAAAAACACAGGGCATGCTAAAAGACAAGGAAAAAAAAAACACACAATCTAAAGGGCATCAGCACCAGACTCCCATATGACACGAATGTTGGAATTACCAAACAAGGAATTTAAAATAACTGATTAATACATTGAGGGCTCTAACGAAAGGAGTAGACACCATGAACGAATGGATGGGTAATTTAAGCTGAGAGATGGAAACTCTAAGAAAAAGCTGAAGAAAATGTTAGAAATCCACAATGTACCAAATTAAGAATGCCTTGTTTGAAGGGCTCACCAGTAGAAAGGGCACCGTATCCGCAACCCTATGGGGCGGACTGAGGTTCTTTACTCATGTATATGCAAACAAACTCAAGGACAACTGCTAAACAGTTTATAAAGGAAATGTAATTGATATTCTAAGAGAAGAGATAAAATGGAGAGAATAACACTAAAGACCTAGTCGTAAGCATATTGCTCTGAGAAATTATCCGAAAACTAGATGGATGGTAAGAAAAATAGCAATGGTGTACTCTCTAGTCTCCAGTGGGTCAGTAGCTTTTAGACAATTGTGACCAAAAGCTGTGGACTTCCAGGCTAGGGACCACCCCCTAGGAAGGCGTGGTCACCACCCTCTAGGTCAGGAAGTCAGGGGAAATTCCAGGACCTCCAATCCGGTAAGGCAGAAAGAAGAGAAAACCTGTTTCCTCCTCCTCCATTTATATATGCACAAAACCTCATGATTCATTAATTTCCTGATGCTTCACAATTTTGGCATTCCAATCGATGGTATCTCTTACTGATCTTAAAAATAGCCAAATATGGGAACACGTAAAATTTTGGATCAATCGAAAATGGTTCCTTAGAAGGAAAATGTCAAGGGCCTCTGATCTACATGGTATTACTACACTCTCAAGTATAAGACGAACAGGAAGACTGATGTGAGAATACCTATTTAACAGTTGGGGACATCACAGAAAAGGAGCTGCACAAGTTAAGGGGGCTTTAGGGCCACCCCTCATTCATCAGCAATTTCTCTGCCAGCTTTGTTTCACCATCTTCCTCCAGGGGGGCGCTGTTTCCTATTCTCGAGCCCCCGTGCCCCCTGCCTCCCCCAAAACCTAGGTTCCCTTTATGTAAGCAGGGAAGTTCCCCAAGATATTCTTAGTAGCTACAGTGATGTCAGTACAAAACACTACTGTACAGAAATTAGGCCCAGGATGTACATGGACAGATTTCTCTCTGCTAAATTGCAGGTGGAGAATAGGAGATCAAGTCAACAGAGGGATCACCGGAAATCTCTGAGCCAGGGAAATAGAAATTTTGTCTATTTCATTAAATGGTAAGCTCTAGAAACAGTGGAAAGCTTCCCTTCTCAGGAGGTAATTCTTAGTAAAAGCTGCTAAAGCTTGCAGTTTTTGTTGTTGCTGGGTGGGGGAGGCGATGATAGTGGTTTGTTTTAAATCTGGAACCCCTTGCTTTTGGTCTTCATACGATTCCCCTGTGATTTTCCTCATGCTTGCCCCAGGGATAGTTGGAGCAAATCAAGCTAAGTCTGTGTCTTGTTCAGAAAGGAATGGGGACCGACTGTGGGCCCAGAGCAGCTTGGAGGATGGTCTTCACCTGCAGTGGAGAAATTGGCAGGCCACCGCAGAGGACTCAATCTGCCTCTGCCTGGGGCGCCTGGGTGGCTCTGTCATTGGGTGTCTGCCTTCGGCTCAGGTCTTGATCCCAGGGTCCTGGGATGGAGCCCCGCAGAAGCCTTCTTCTCCCTCTCCCACTCCCCCTGCTTGTGTTCCCCCCTCTCTGTGTGTCTCTCTCCGTCAAATAAATAAAATCTAAAAAAAAAAAAAAAATCCACCTCTGCCTGAACAGACACTCTTCAAGGCTTTGGTGTGAGTTTCAAAAGAAGAAATCTTTCCCCATGTCTGTCAGCAATTGCACACTCACTGACATGGATAAAACCCAGCTAACTGAAGCCAAACAATGGTTAGGCATGTAGCATTTGTGAACAGTGTTCCTATTCAACAGCTGCTCAACCTTACAGATAAACTAAGTATTCCCCAGAAAGGCTTTCCTAACAAGAGCCCAGTAACCAGTAAAAATAATATATGCAGTAAAAGCTTCCTCTGTGTGTGCGTTTGTATGTGTGTGCATATGTGTCTATCTGTACCAGTATACACATATCCATCTCCATCTATCTGTAGTTATACGTAATTTAGGTTCATTTCAGTAAGCCTGTAGCTTCCAGTCTTGGTAAACAGATATGAAATGTATGCTTTTTTTTTTAAGATTTTATTTATTTATTTGACAGAGAAGAGAGAGATCACAAGTAGGCAGAGAGGCAGGCAGAAAGAGAAGGGGAAGCAGGCTCCCCACAGAGCAGAGAGCCCGATGCGGGGCTCGATCCCAGGACCCCAAGATCATGACTGAGCCGGGGGCAGAGGCTTTAACCCACTGAGCCACCCAGGTTCCCTGATATGTATGCTTTACTTTCATGTGCTCACTGGGGTTTTCCTTCTGTAAAATCTGTGTGCTCCATACATTGGCTAGTGTGTTCGTGTACACACTTCATGGACAACCTTGAACCTATACCACCTAAGATAATTGTCTCCTATGCACAGAAGCCACAGCATCCTATTGATTTTGCCTTCCCAGTATTAATGGAAGGTGGCTTTAAAAATGTAGGTGGGAATCTGAATGTCAATGCAGTCACCTGGAGAGGCCTGGTAGGTACACTCCTTTAATGCCATAAGTAAAGAGCAGAGAGGTGTATAGTGAGTGAGTCCAAGGAGTGGGTACGTGGCCCTTTCAGAAAGAGCTGTGAATGAAGAGAAGGCAGATTAGGCATGCCTGCTTTATGTCTTTAATTTCTTCTTAGCTTACTTGCTTGCTTTTTTACCAGATGACTCTGGATAATGGAAACTGATTGCTAGGTGGTGTATGAAACTGAGTTATATATTTAAGGACTGCTTTGTGAAGATTTGCCAGGGCATTGTAGAAAATATCTGTGGAGGGCAATGTCCATTGTAATGCTGTGCATGCTCAGGCTCAGAGAGTTTCCAAAGAAGAAAAAGGCCACAGAGCTTTTGTCCAATCAATAGCCTCATTACCACTCAGCCAATAACTCCATTAACACTGAGAGCTGATTTCCACTTTTGGCAACAAGTTCCACGTTTGAAGAATGACTGGTGGTCACTTTATACAGAAATCCACACTGTCTCCTGCTCACCGTGCATCTGTGTCCCAGATGGTTGCAGTGTTTCCCATAGCTTATTTTTATACGCTGAAGACTGTATAAAAAATTAAAAAAAAAAAAATCTGCCAAGGGCCAGTATATAATAACAGTGATGGGGAATGTTAACTGTGTTGACCAGCTTTCACATCACCGACCTATAGGAATTCTTCATCCATCATTCAGCTTTAATGCATAGAGAGTCCTACTCATTTCCGCACCAGTGTGTTTTCTCAATACAGTTGGAATGTAGGTATAATTGTTTGATTCAGTGCTCATCAAGGGCCGGCATCAGAGTCTATTAGGTAGTATAGTAGTTCCCCATACAAAACGTCTTATTTTGCTTCTTTCCTTGCCTTAGCATATGATTAAATACTTCACCACTCTGTGTTCCTTTTGTTTTTTGTTTTTGTTTTTTTCAGTGAGAATAATGCCAGCTACAATGCTGGGATGTGATGCTATAAAACCCAATGACATTTCCTCAAGTTTTAGTATTTAAGAGGTGATCCAGGCTGAAAATTCTTAAGATCAGGAAGACCTTGGATACTTTAGTAAATAATAAAGCCATAGAATTTATAATGAAAGTATTCTTCACTTTGAGGTTGATAAATGGACACCAATAGGCTTTCCAAAGTACTGTCAGCTCGGTGACCCTATCAGAAGCAGAAGGATGCATTGAATATAGCATCCCAGTATCCTTGTCATCGTTACCATCAAACAGGAATAATTTTAGAATGCTCAACATAAGATCCACAAAGAACTTGTAATCTGGCAATAGAGCCTATCTCCAGAGAACATACGCTCTAAAATCAATTAATAGTGTCCTTTGGGTAAATGAGAAAAGTGTAAATTTAAGCAAATATATTTTTGGAGAAGCGGAACCCCTTATAGGAAGTAATCTCAGGATGGCTATTTAAATGTCAGCACCGTAAGTCTGTAGTGGGGTGAAGTTAAAGTAGTGGAAATTAAAAGAGACATAAAGATTGGATCAAGAGGGCTCGCAGCACACACACTTACCCTTCCTTTCCACTTCTTTCATTCTTTCTTTCCAACTTCCTTCTTGCCCAGCTCCCCTGGGAGCAAGTTTTCCTCCTTCCTCTGAAATGGAGGCAGAGTATTGTAAACAAGAACAGCAGCTACTGGTATGTGAACAGGGAAACGTAATGATGAATGGGCACACAATGAAGAAATATCAGATACTTGGAAGAAAACTGCACAATCAAGGGAAAACAAAATTCCTTAACAATAACAGAAAAAATTATATATTTATGGAACAAATCAATAGCAGTGCCAGGGAGAAAGTGTGAGTAGGGGCAGGGGGAGAGGGAGAATCTTAAGCAGGCTCCATACCCAGTGCAGAGCCCAGTGCAGGGCTCAGTCTCACGATCCTGAGATCATGACCTGAGCTGAAATCAAGGGTCATGTGCTTAACTGACAGCCACCCAGGCACTCCTGACAGCTAGTATTTTAAACCAATGATTGAAAGTGAGAAAGATAATTTTCTTATCTTTTTTTTGTCTCATCTGAGCATAAAGCAATGCTGCCCATTGTTTTCTGTGCCCTGGAACAGTTTTTATAAGATATTTGTTCCCCAGAGATTTCAGAAACTACACCTAAACCACTAAATGTACCTTAAACCTTTGGCAGGGAGAATAGCATTTTGAATTCTATTTCATTTTTTTCCTATTGGTCTGTACAAATTTTTCACTTTACTTTCAGCCAACTTTGATAATTTCTATAACATCTATTTCATCTAACTTTTAAACTTAATGAAGTAAAGTAATATCAATTTCTAATTTAAAAATCTTTTCTGGGGGCACCTGGGTGACTCAGTGGGTTAAAATCTCTGCCTTCCACTCAGGTCATGGTCTCAGGGTCCTGAGATGGAGCCCCGCATCAGGCTCTCTGCTCAGCGGGGAGCCTGCTTCCCCCTCTCTGCCTGCCTTTCTGCCACCTTGTGATCTCTCTCCTCTCTGTCAAATAAATAAATAAAACCTTCAAAAAAAATTTTTTTTCTGTATCTGTAGTTAAGCCTCCTTTAATTCCTGTTGTTTTTCATTATTATCTTATTCTGTTTTTCTTGATTATACTTTTAAATATTTGTTAAATATTTTGGTCTTCTCAAATAATCTCTTTGATTTATATTAATCAACTCCACTCACTTATTTTATTGTCTATAACTTCAATATTTTGCTTTTCCTTTATTATTACTTCAGTTTGCTTTCTTTGAACTTACCCTCTTGGGTTTTTCCCTCCCCTTTTGAATGAAATTTATTAATTTTTCAATTTTTCCTTAAGGCTCTAATTTTTTTTTCTCTCAGCACAGTTTTTTAGTTGTAGGTCTTTTATTAGTATTATAGCTACATTTTTAAAATTACCTTTTAACATAACCATGTACAATTACCAGAATTTCTTATTTTGTTTGCTTGTTCAGTGCTTTCAATGATTCTCAATGTCATCACAGTATACCTAGTGAATCTGGACTGTAGGACAATTTTGAAATTTTTGATGAGATTTCCTCTGTGAATTTTTGCGAATATTCATTGTATGTTTGAAAAGTATGTATTTGCTTTTGTGAAAAGAGCAAGTTTTTATATTCTCTATTTGGTGAAGCATTGTTCTCCTACTTTAGTTCTTTTTGTTTTTTTTTTTTAAAGATTTTATTTATTTATTTGACAGAGAGAGATCACAAGTAGGCATAGAGGCAGGCAGAGAGAGAGAGGGGAATGCAGGCTCCCTGCTGAGCAGAGAGCCCCATGCGGGGCTCGATTCCAAGACCCTAAGATCATGTCGTGAGCCGAAGGCAAAGGCTTAACCCACTGAGCCACCCAGCCGCCCCATCCTACTTTAGTTCTTCAGATATGGTTGCCTTTAGTACTTTGAACATAGTTCTTTGAACAGCTAATCTTTGTCTAGCAATCCAACATCTGGGATTCCTCAAGGACATTTTCTGTTGATTGTTTTATTTTCCGCTAGGTATGGGCCTCACTTTCTTACTTCTATGCATGTCTTACAATTTTTTGTTGACAACTGGACATTTTAGAGAAAATAATGTGGCAGTTCTGGAAATCATCTTCTCTTCCCTCCCCAGGGTTTTTGTTGTTATTGTCATTTGTTTGTTCAGTAACTTTTCCAAAATAATTCTGTAGAGACTACTTTTCTGTCATGTGTCGTTGCTAAAGTCCTCGCTTGGTTAGCTTAGTGATTAATTAGACAGAAATTTTTTAAATGCCTAGAACGGGCAAGTCTTCCAATTTCCTCTGAGATGCTCTTTGTGTGTTAGGGCATGCTTTCAGCACTTAGATAGGCAATTCCCAGGAATATATAGGAGCTTTTAAAAAGCCTTATGGATATCTCATTCACCAGCTTTTACTTTTAGGCTTTATGGTTAGTCTGCTGACCTCCTCGGGCAGCTGTAAATTTGAACAATTGCTTCTAAATATTTTCTACAACTGCCCATAGAGGACAGACTTTCCTGTACTGGGTGAGCTACAAATCATGTCAAATAAAGATAACTTTATAAGTAGGATCTTATAGAGAACCACCAGACTTATCAAATAATGACAGTTCCCTCTGAATAAGGCTTTAAAGGAACTCCCTAACCCCATTCTGCCTTCTTCAATGTCTGGTAAGTCCTGGGTTTCACCGTGACTGTGGGCTCTTGCTTTTCAAGGCTACCCTAGGGCTGACAAGAAGGGTGGGGACTAAGGGCACCTGGCTAGCTCAGTTAGGTGTCTGCCTTCAGTGAGGTTCATGATGCCAGGATCCTGGGATCCAGCCCCAAGTTGGGCTTCCTGCTCAGCAAGGAGCCCGCTTCTCCCTTTCCCTCAGCCCCGCCCCCCACCCTCCCGCCTGCTTGTGTGATCTCTTTCTCTCTCAAGTAAATAGATAAAATCTTTAAAAAAAAAAAAGAAGAAGAGAGGAGAGTAGACCAAGTTAAAACACTGTTCTTACTGAGATTCCAACAGTTATCTTAAATACATCCTGGATTGCTGCAAAACCTTGCCAAAGTTCAAAAAAAAAAAAAAAGGTTAATTCTAAAATTTTTGCCAGTTTTCTCATTGCTTTTATGGAGATGATGTTTGAAGGTACTTACTATTACATTTCCCTTCATGTCACCCTCTTATTAGTTGTTTAATGGCTATAGAATCTGTAGTAATACAGATAATATAATTTCTGATGTGTGTCTTTCTTATTTTTATTGTTGTGCATCTTGCTAGAGCTTTATTAGTGTTAATGACTTTTTCAAATAAACATTTTTTGTTTCATTGATTTTTCTCTTGTTTTCCTATTTCCAATTTCATCATCTTTTGCTCTGATCTTGGTTTTTGCCTATCTTATACTTTTTCTGGAGTTATTTTTTCTTCTTTTTCTTTCTTTTTCTGTCTTTTGTTTTTTGAGATAAGAACTCAAATAACTGATTTGAGTTATTTGAGACCTTTGCTCTTTTCTATAACCATTTAGTAGTATGAAATTTCTTCTCAGAATTGTTTTCAAGGTGCCTGAGTGGCTCACGTCAGTTAAGCATCTGCTTTCGGCTGAGGTCATGGTCCTGGGGTCCTGGGACTGAGCCCCACATTATACTCCTTGCTCAGCAAGAAACCTGCTTCTCCCTCTCCCTCTGCCTGCCACTCTGCTTACTCATGTTTCACTCTCTCTGTCAAATAAATAAATAAAATCTTAAAAAAAAAAAACTGTTTTCAATGCATCTCACATATTTTTATATGTATTTTAATTTATTTTCAGTTCTGTGTATTTATTTTAAATTTTCTTTGACCTATGGGTTATTTTGAAGTGTATTGTTTCATTTCCTCATGTTTATATAACTTTTTTTGTTGTTCTAATTTGTAGCTTGATTCTATTATGGTCAGAAAATATACTCTTTATGATGCAATTTAAGTTTGTTGAAATTTGTTTAACGACCCAGATTATGGTCTAAGTTATGAATATTCATGGATCTTGAGGGGGAAATGTGTATTCTGCTGTTACTGGGTACAGTATACAATATATATATCAATTAGATTCATTGGTTGATTATATTGTTCAGATTTTCTGTATCCCTGCTAATTTTTAGTCTGGTAGTTCTACCAGTTGCTGAAGGAGGATGTTAAAGTTCCCAGGTATAACTGTGGATTCATCAGTTTCTTTTTTTTTTTTTTTTAGCTCAATAAGTTTTTGTCTCATTTCTTCTAAGGCTTTGTGGTTTGGTTGATACACACTTAGGATAATTATGTCTTTTGGTGAATTGATTCTTTTATCATTATGCAATGCCTCTCTTTGTATCTTGGAATTTTCTTTGCTCCAATTCTACTTTATCACATATTAGTAAAGTCTACTGTCTAAAGAATTAAAATTCTAAATTAAAAAATAAGTAAATTTTAATCATTTTAATGTAATATCAAGAATGAAATATATATCACTACACATATTTTTAAATAATATTAATTATTACATTTTTATTTTTAAATTGATGTTTCCTTGGGATATATTTTTTACATCCTTTTACTGACAACCTGCCTAAGGTCATTGAATTTGAAGTGAATTTCTTTTAAACAGCATATGGTTAATCTTTTTTTTTTTTCATACATTCTGCCATTTTCTGTTCTTGGATAGTAGATCAGCTAGTGACAAATTCCTTTAGTTGTCCTTCATCTGAGGTCTTTATTTCCCCCTTATTCTTCAGGAATATCTCACTGGTGATAATGAACTTACAGATGACTTTTTTTTTTCTTTCATCACTTGAAAAATATGTGTCGCTTTCTTCTGGTCTCCATGGTGGCAGATGAGACCCACTGTCATTTTAATTGGTGCTCCCCCATAAGAGGTGCTTCATTTATCTGTGCTTTCAAGATTTTTTTCTTCGCTTTTGGTTTTCAGAAGTTTAATTATGATGCCTGTGGTAGGCAAAATAACACCCCCAAAGACATCCTGGCTCTAAGAATATGTTACCCTACATGGCAAAGGGACTTTGTAGATGTGTTTATTAGGTTAAGGTCTCTGAAATGGGAAGATTATCCTGGTTTATCTGGGTGCGTACAACCAAATTTTCACAGCTATAGTCAGAGAGCAATGTGACAGCTGAAGAAGGCACAGAGAAATGTGACATTGCTGGCTTTGAAGATGGAGCCAAGAAACATGAGCAGCCTCTAGCATCTGGAAAAAGCAAGGAAACACGTTCTCCTCCAGAGTCTCCAGAAAGGAACGTAGCAACCTGATTTTAGTCTGATAAAATTTATACTGGATTTCTGACTTACAGAACTATAAGGTAATAAGCTTGTTATGTTTTTCATTTGTGGTCATTTGTTCTGACAGCTATAGAAAACTAATACCATATGTCTTGATTTCATTTTTTGGGGTTTATTTTTTTTTTATTTTTTATTTTTTTGAGGGGGGTTATTTTATTTGAGGTTCATTATGTTTCTTGAATCTGCAAGTTTGCAGCTTTCACTAAATGTGCACTGATTATTTCTTTGAGTATTCTTTTAGTTCCACTTTCCTTCTTGTCTCTTTTGGGGACTCCAGTGATAACAATGCCAAATCTTCTACTATTCATAATAATTCTTCTGTAGGACTCTGTCCATTCTTCTGAGTCACTTTTTGCTGGTTAGGTTGGGAGAGTTCTATGGATCTATCCTCACATTTATCAGTGCTACCCTCTGTCATCTATACTATTAGAGAATATACTATGAGCTTGCCCAGGAACTTTGAGACTTTTCTGTTGTATTTCTGTAGAGACTACACCCATTCTGCCAGTTGTTTTCAGACCCACTTTTATGGGTTTCCACACAAGTGGGGAATCTGTTGTTGTGCTCTTCTTTTCCCTCCACAAACTGCATATCTCATGTGGGACCTGTGAAGGCCTTCTTGTTGGCAGATGGTCTGTCCTACTTATACATACTTTAGGTCTTGTGGGTTATCTTGTCGCTTAGTTTTTTTGTTTTTTTTTTTTAAAGATTTTATTTATTTGACAGACAGAAACACAGCGAGAGAAGGAACACAAGCAGAGGGAATGGTAGCAGGACAAGCAGGCTCCCTGCTGCACAGAGAGCCCGATGCGGGGCTTGATCCCAGGACCCTAGGATCATGACCTGAGCCAAAGGCAGACGCTTAACGACTGAGCCACCCAGGCGCCCCATCTTGCTGCTTAGTTTTACTGAAGATGTGGTCCATGAGTTTTCTTTTGCTTGCTTCATTTTTGTATCCATTTTTAGGAGGAGATTTAAAGGCAAGAGAAAATTATGATGCCATTAGAATTTTGCCTCAATAGGAAGTCTTTCTTTTTGTTTTTTCCTCAAATTTATTACTCCGAATGAATGTTGTCTTGAGTTGGAATTTTTGACTCTGGGTTCAAATTTTAATTCTAGCTCTTATCCCTCAAACATGGTGTTTATATTGGCCTTTCTAGAGCCTGACTGTGACCTTTTCAAGTAGATAGATTTGATTTGCCCCTCATTCTGGATACATCTCTTCACCACAGAACCCAGCTGTGACAGTGGCCATCCTGTCCAATTCAGCTATGCTCCCCGGTTCCCTCTGAGTCTCATGGAAGAATCATTTTATTTATTCTTCTCCCTTTATAGATGAGGAAATTTAGGCTTAAATAAATTAAGAAAAATATGCAGATTCCCGGAGTTTCTTCATAGCAAAATGAACTAACTTACTAGTTTATCTAATATTCACTGGTAAGCTCTGGCAGAAATCAGTCCTGCACTACTTCCCACTGAGTCTGAATAGGACCACAAAATCCTCATGAACACAATGTTCATGGCAGTAACTTCTAGAAACTCCTAACCCCTGCCCAGTGCACTTTCTAAAACACACTGTATTCTTGTTTGTTTTTTTTTTAAAGATTTTATTTATTTATTTGACACAGAGAGAGAGATCACGAGTAGGCAGAGAGGCAGGCAGAGAGAGAGGGGGAAAGCAGGCTCCCTGCTGAGCAGAGAGCCTGATATGGGGCTCGATCCCAGGACGCTGGGATCATGACCTGAGCCGAAGGCAGAGGCTTAACCCTCTGAGCCACTCAGGTGCCCCTGTATTCTTGTTTTTAACTGTTGCAACAAATATACTTAACTTTTGTCTAAGTATACCATAATGCTGCCTTAACTTTTTGTGTGTGAGGTTCACTATGATCCCTTCATCCTTTTCTTTTGTTACCTCAAATAGAAGGAAAGACCCGATTGGTTTTTTTTTTTTTTTTAGTTTCTCTTCCTCCCCTTCCTCCTCCCTCATTTGTGTGTGTGTTTTTTTTTCTGAGCATTCTTCCCCTAGCCCTTTTTAACAACAAAGTGAATGATTTAGAAGAGGAAAACTAATTTAAAACCCTAAATGTGTACAAAATTGCCCACCAACATCTGTGAGCAGATCAGCATATTTTTTCCCAAGGCACTTCATAAAATCTTTTAACAATATCTTCAGCATGATTTACATGGATTTGAATGTTTTTTCCACCCACTTGTTCAGCCATACTATTTATTAAATTGCACATTTTTATGCTTCAGCACATCTTGTACTGACCATCCAGTGAGAAGAGGCTTTTAATGTTTTATTAATGCCTCATTCGTTTGTGGCCTGTCCCTTCCTTGCTCTCACTGCTGTTGCTTTATGGGCTGCACAAATGAATATTCATTTGGCTCAGCATGTAGGTTTATAAAATCTGCTACCTAAGTCTTATTTTGTAATCAGAACTTCTGTCAGCAATTTTATCCACCTCTTTTCTTCCAGTTTGTTTTTTTTCCTTTCCATTTCACTTGACTAAAAATAATATGTATAAATTTTCTATCTGCCTCATATGCTTGATTTTTTTTCTTTTCTTTTCTGATTTTCTGCTGAGACTTGCAATATATCAGGATACCCTGAATCCCTTTTATATGATCAGGTTAGCTATAAAATAAAATTGAGAGGAGTAAGTATATCTAGGTCCCCTTGGGCTGAGAAAAGGCAAGTTCTCCATGTTAAACAAAATTGCAGAAAACATATAAATACCGGGAGAACAGTGGGGGGCTTTCATGTTTTTTAAAATTGGCTAGAAGAGATGATTTTCACTTTTGTCTTGGATCTTTCTGGCCAGTGCAGGGGCTGGGATAGGTCCCTACTCTTGGGCACATTAACCAGAACTCCACCCAAAGACCTGAAAATGACTCCTTTCTCAAGGAGAATGTTTGGTGTAACAAGACACAGGAGTTTGTCCTGCAGCCTTCCCATGCCCAGCGGTGCAGCCAACCCCAGGCCCTGCTAAGAGCAATCTCATCTTGCATTGAGGAATGAAGGAAAGAACAATATACTGTACACTGATGGGGGTGCGAGGCAAAGTTGGTGTTTGTTGTCCAGTCGTCCTGGCTGGTTCTCACAACACCCCAGTGAGACTTGTATTTTGAGCCTATTTTATCAAAGACTGTCAACAAAGTTGAAGGCTAGAAATTCTCAAGTATTCATTAAGGTGGAACCAAAATTCAAAGCCAGGTCGTCTGATTCCTTATCTCAAACTCTTCCCACCATTCCTCTGTGACGACATCTTCCTGTCTGTTCTTCCTGATACCAAGAGGACAAACACTTAACAAGGGAGTATATAAGTGTCATCATCTATTTTAAGGTATTCTTATTCTTAGATTTTGATCTTTTTTTTTTTTTTTTTTTGGCTTCGTGGTATAAATCCTTGCTTCACTCTGTACACTCTTGTTCATTTTGATCTGGTTTAAGTGTTTTAGATGAATGTTGCTGTTTTGAAATTAAAATTATTCAGAGACCAGGGTTTATTCATATTAACGTGTCTTAGAGCTTACTTGGGTAGGTGGGCTGCCCCACTGCTGATAAGGGGAACTTCCCCAGCAGGTGGTAAGAATCCTCTGGTTCTGGCCTTGGGAGTGATCCAATGTCTTCCCCTCCATGTCAGTGTAACTGTCTTCCCCTTCATTCTTCCAATGTGGTCCTTGTCCCTTTGATCTTCTTCTCACATCATGGGAGATGCTGTCCTTGTATGCTTGTCCTTGTATCCTTGTATGTATAACTCCCCACTGCTCTCTGAGGAGTATGGCTTGGTCTAGAACAGAGTTTCTCAAAGTCAAAGCACTGCAGCTCTAGTTAAAATGCAAAATCTGATTCAATATATCTGAGGCAGGACCTGTGATCTTTCATTTCTCAGTAGCTCCAGGTGATGCCAGTGATGCTGGTTGGTAGATGCCTCCTTCTGAGCAGCAAAGTTTGAGAAGCCCCATTTTGCTCTACCCTGTAGCATAGGCTATTCCCAATTATCCAGATTACCAAGGGGAAGCCAGTTTACAGATTATCAAACATCATGGTAAAAACAAGGCCATAGTCATCCTTTGATTATCTAGGAATAAATTAACTGTGACAGCTACAGCAGGAACCTGGATCAGAGGGGCTGATCTCCCTAGCAGGTGTCCTTAATTAGGTTGATAATTAGGCAGCAGTTAATTAGAATTTCTGACTGTTACAGTCCAGAAGAATGCCAACTGGTTGGGTGGGCAGCCCAGGAATGATACTTCTTAATGGGGGCAGAACAACAAGGAGAGGACCTGAAGCCCAGCCAGCCCAGGATGTTGTGGGAGGGAACTGGGATCACTAACTGGGAAGGACAGAGCTTGCTACAATAGTGAACCACAAAAGGAGACTTTAAAACAGCACAGAGGGGATAGCATTCAATAGACTTATATTTGAAGGTTGGCTTCTGAAGGGTCCCATTATGACAAAAATATGGGTACCTACAATCTGGCCTTGGGGTATCACCCACCACTCTGCTCAGACTTTATTTCTATCTGACACCCCTTGTCAAGCCTACTGACCCTTGCCATGTTCATGATGTGTAATCTGACTGGCTTCTCCTGATTGCACGTATCAGTATGGATGCCTTAAATTACTCCAAAATGATTTAATCTTAATCATTCTAATAATGATAATCCTTCAGTCTGATCCTTTATAAGCATTTCTGTGAATACTAGCTTACTCAATCCTGAAAACAGTTTGGGATTGGGCGGAACACTGGTCAGTGCCTCATTTATAGATAAGAGAATTAAAGCCACAAATCACAGAGTAACAGTTTATAATTGAAACTAGAATCCAAGTTTCTTTATTCTCAGACTAGTCATCCTCCCATCATGTTTCCTGCATTGTCATTTCACTTAACTTCCATGCTGCGCTAAAATAGTTTTAAATTATTCTTACTGAGAGAAGATCCTGAAGGAAACTTTAAAATACTAGTTTCTTTTTTCCCTCCTTTTCTTCTGGAATGCCTGGGGGAAGAAAATTGTTTGCTTAAATAGCTTTCTTCCATGGGCTTACTTCATCTGCTCATCAGATTAACCTTAAGCTTAGAGAAAATTAGATCCTAAGATAGGAGAGGGGTTGTTTTTGTTTCAGTAGTAAATATTGTATATATGGGACAGCTTATTCTCTATTATTCCATGCATGCAAAAAGTATATATATATGTTTATCCCCATGATACCTAATCATATATTCTAATTTTTGTTTGGATCATGGAGCAGGGAAGGTATCCCAAACAGAGAAGAAAATTCTCATGGAGTTTAGGAGACAGAGACAGGAGTATAGGCCACTGGAAGCTGTGGGGCAGAGTACAAGGTAGGAGAGTAACAGAATGAAGGGCACAAAGGGCCACAGAAATTTGCATGGGTGTCTCCTTGAGTCTTTCCTGAATAACAGGATGAAATTCTATGAGGTAGGACAAAAGTCAGAGAGTAATGGACTGAATGGTTCCCAGAATTCAGACAGTCCTAGAAATTATGCAAATTCACCATTAGCCAGAATAAAATAAAGAGTCCTCCATTATCATTCGAGCCATTCAATAGAAACTTCAAAAAGAGCCACATCTTAGAAGTGGGGCTGCCCTAAAATAAAAAATTAAAAAGTCAAATAAAATATTAAAGAAAAAAAAATTTTTTTTAAATGGGGCTGCCCTATCCCTAAAATAAAGGCAACTCCAGATGAATCAATACAAAAACTTAATACAATAAAAGAAACATAACAAAACTTAAAATAAGAGTTGAAGATAACCTATCAGAAAAATGCCCTACACACATTTAAGAACAACAAAAATCCAAATACTCATCAAAATAAAATTTATAATTTCTAGGATCCAATTAAGAATTACCAGACATGCCAGGAAACAGAAAAATGTGACCCATAACTAGGAGGAAAAATTAGACAATAGAAACAGATCCAGAAATGATGGAATTGACAGGAAAGTACATTAAAAGAGCTACTATAATTCTGTTTAAGTTATTTAAAAGAAAATATTAATATAGTAAGGAAAGAACTGAAAATATATAAAAGAAACAAATGGACTTTCTAGAGATTAAAAACAATCTCTGAGAATACTCTATGGGGTGGGGTGAGAGGCTGGGAAGACGGTGGAGTAGGAGGACCCTGAACTTACCTTGTCCCATGGATACAACATAAGACAAAAATAACCTCCAAAATGATCTGAAGGTCGGCAGGACAAACTCCACAACTAAAGAGAGAAGAGGCTACATCAAAGAAAGTAGGAAGGCAAAGTATGATTTGGGACTGAAATGGACCATGGCTGTTAGTGGTGGGTAGGGAGCCATTGGCACAGAGAAGGGCAAAACACAGACTATCACATTAGAGAGTCTGTACTGGGAAAACAAATCCCCATAACATTTGGCTTTGAAAAGTGAGAGGGGCCAAATCTCATGAGTTCTTATAACCAGCAAGACTTAAAGCCTAGAATTTTAAAAATCAGAGGGCTTGGCTCTGGGAGGGCCTGCAGGGCATTAAGAATCTGAGACCCCACTGTTAAGGAGACAGCATGACAAACAGCAGAGATACAGCAGAGAAGAAGCAGTTTGAAAAAATGTCATGGGCAGACTAGAGGAAGAGTGTTTACTCATCTCAGAGTGTGGCCCAGAGAGGCAGGAATCATAGGAAGTCCCCTCCAGGGACAAAGGAACTGGCAGGCACCATTTCCCTCCTCTGCCTCCCAAGCATAAACACAGTACCACCTGCAGGAGCTGGCAGGCACTGACATTCCCTACTTAACTTGCTTATACCACGTTAGCCCCCCACGATGGTCCAGCAGATCCCAACTTCCCAGTCATGCTTGCCTCACTCCTGGTGCTGCAGGGTTACTACCTGAGAAGAAGAGCACAAAACTTGCCAGTACCCTGACTTCCCACCTGCAATTTTTGCATGGCCTTAGTTCCAGTGGCAGTGGTGGCAGGTCTCATTTTGCAAGCAGATCAGCACAAACCTTGTTAAAATGTACCTCACTTGGCCAGGGACCAAACACTGCTCATAACAGGCAAAGAGAGCTTCTGCGGACAACTGGACTGAAGGATAAAGATGCCAGGACTAAACAACAAGGCATGAGCAACACGCATAGGGGTCACTCTCTGAAGCACCAGGTCCTGGGGAACAGGACACACTGCACTGCAGGCCACTACAGGACCTCTTTTTCATAAGGTCATTCCTTTTTTACTTTCAAGGGCAAGAGATGTAACCAACTTTCCTAATACACAAAACAGACATGGAGTTAGATAAAATGAGGAGATAGAGGAATATCTCCCCAGTGAAAGGGTAGGACCAAACCACCACAAAAGACCAAAGTGAAAAAGATATAAGTAATATGCCTAATAGAGATTTTAAAGTAATGATCATAGAGATACTCATTGGACTTGAGAAAAGAGTGGAGGACATCAGTGAGACCCTTTATAAAGAGATAAAAAAGAACTGATCAGAGATTAAGAAGATAATAAGTGAAATTTAAAATATACCTGATGGAATAAATAGCAGGCTAGTTGAAGCAGAGGAATGAATTAATGACCTGGAGAACTGAGTAATGGAAAGTAATAAATCTGAGCAAATTAGAGGGAAAAAGTTATGTAAACTGAGAATAGTCTTGGGGAACTCATGATTTCATCATACACAATAGCATTCATATTATAGGAGTCTCAGAAGAAGAAGAAGAGAGAAAAGGGGGTAGAAAATTTATTTGAAGAAATAATAGCTGAAAAATTTCCTAATCTGGGGAAGGACACAGATATCCGGATCCAGGAGGCACAGAGATTCTTCCTAAAAAAATCAACCCAACGAGGTCCACATGACACACAATAATTAAAAGTAGTGATAAAGAAAAAAATTTAAAGGCAGCAAGAGAAAAGAAGACAATTACATGCAAGGGGAAATCCCAAAGGCTGTCAGCAGATTTTCCAGCAGAAACTTTGCAGGTTAGAAGAACTTGGCATGATATATTCAGAGTGCTGAAATGGAAAACTCTGCAGCCAAGAATACTCTACCCAACAAAGCTATCATCAGAAGAAAAGGAGAGAAAAAGAGTTTCCAAGACAAACAAAAGCTAAAGGACTTCATGACCACTAAACCAGTCCTACAAGAAATATTAAAGGGGACTTTTAAGTGGAAAGGAAAAACCTTAAGTGAGAGTATGAAAAGTAAAAAACACAAAAGCAGTAAAAATAAGTATTTCTATAAAAATCAATCAAGGTATTCATAAAATAAAAGGATGTTAACTATGACACCATACACCTAGGACATGGGGTGGGGGAGAGAAGTAAGAAATGGGTTTAAACTTGAGCAACGATCAACTTAATATAGATGGCAATATGCAGAAGATGTTATATATAAACCTAATGGTAACCACAAATCAAAAACCAGTAATAGATATGCAAAGTATAAAGATAAATCGAAGTATATCACTAAAGAAAGCCAACAAACCATGAAAGAGAGCAAGAAATGATCAGAGAAAGATAACAAAATCAACCATAAAACAAGTAATAAAATGGCAATAAATACAAATCTATCAATAATTACTTTGAATGTAAATGGACTAAATGTTCCAATCAAAGGACGTAGGATGACAGAGTAGATAAAAAAAGAAGACCCATCTATATGCTGCCCACAAGAGACTCATTTCAGACCTAAGTTACCTGCAGATTGAAAGTGAGGGGATGGAAAAACATTTATCATGCAAACAATGTCAAAAGAAAACTCGGGTAGCAATACTTATATCAGACAAAATGGACTTTAAAACAAATACTATAACAAGAGAAAAAGAAGGATACTAAGTGATAAGAGAGGGGACAATCCAACAAGAAGACAGAGCAATTATAAATATTTATATACCCAATATAGGAGCACCCAAATACATAAAACGGTTAATAACAAACATAAAGGAACTAATAGATAGTAACACAATAATAGTAGGGGACTTTAATAATCTACTTACCTGGATGGACAGATCATCCAAACAGAAAATCAATAAGGAAACAGTGGCTTTGAATGATATGCCAAACCAGATGGATTTAACAGATATATTCAGAACTTCCATAAAATACACATTCTTTTCAAACACACATGGAACATTCTCCAGAATAGATCACATATTAGGCCACAAAACAAGTCTTAGCAAATTCAAAAAGATTGAAGTCATACCATGCATCTTTTCTGACCACAATGCTATGAAACTAGAGATCAGCCACAAAAGAAAATCTGGAGAGAGCACAAATACAAGGAGGTTAAATAGCATGCTACTAAACAATGAATGGGTCAACCAAGAAAACAAAGAAAAAATAAAAAATTACATGAAAATGAAAACACAATGGTGGAAAGCCTTTGGGATGCAGCAAAAGTGGTTCTAAGAAAGAATTTTATTGCAATTCAAGTCTACCTCAAGAAGCAAGAAAAATCACACAAAAAAACAACATAAACTTACACCTAAAGGAGCTAGGAAAAGAACAAACAAAACCTAAAACCAGCAGAAAGAAGGAAATAATGAAGATTAGAACAGAAATAACAGAAATAATTCTGATTTAGATTCAGAAACTAAAAAAACCAATAGAACACATCAATGAAACCAGGAGCTGATTCCTTGAAAAGATCAACAAAATGGATAAAACTCTAGCCAGTCTTATCAAAAAGAGAGAGAGAGAGAGAACCCAAATAAAATCAGAAATGAAAGAAGACAACTAGCAATAGACACCACAGAAATACAAAGTATTATAAGAGAATATTATGAAAAATTATATGCTAATAAGTTGGACAGCATGGAAGAAATATGTAAATTCCTAGAAACCCATAACCTACCAAAAGTGAAGTAGAAAAAAAAAGAACATTTGAACAGACTGATTACAGCAATGAAATTGAATCAGTAATCAAAAAACTCCCAACAAACAAAAGTCCAGAACTAGAAGGCTTCACAAGGGGAATGATACCAAATATTTAAAGAAGAGTTAATCTTTATTCTTCTCCCAACTATTACAAAAAATAAAAAAAGAAAAACTTCCAAATTCAAAAAAAAAAAATTGAGAGAGAGAGAGAGCTCACTACAAGCCAATATCTCTGATGAACAAAAATGCAAAAAGCCTCAACAAAATACTAACAAACGAAATCCAGCAATACATTAAAAAAATCATCCACCACAATTAAATGGAATTTATTCCCAGGATGCAAGGGTGTTTCCATATTCACAAATCAATCAACGTGATACATCACATCAATAAGAGAAAGGGTAAAAACCACGTGATCATTTCAAAATATGCAGAAAAAGTATTTGACAAACTACTTTTATTCATGATAAAAACCCTCAATAAAGTGGACTTAGAGGGAACATACTTCAACATAATAATGGCCTTACATGAAAAACTCACAGCTAACATCATATTCCATGGGAAAAAACTGAGAGCTTTTCCCCTAAGGTCAAGAACAAGACAGGGATTTCCACTCTCACCACCTTTATTCAATATAGTACTGGAAGTCCTAGCCACAACAACCAAACAATAAAAAAATATAAGGCATCCAAACTGGTAAAGAAGTAAAACTTTCACTATTTTTCACTATTTTCAGATGACACACTATATATAGGAAACCCTAAAAACTCCATCAAAAAACTACTAGAACTGATAAATGAATTCAGTAAAATGACGGCATAAAAAACCAATGTACAGGGGCACCTGAGTGGCTCAGTGGGTTAAAGCCTCTGCCTTCGGCTCAGGTCATGGTCTCAGGTCCTGGGATCGAGCCCCGCATTGGGCTTTCTGCTCAGCGGTGAGCCTGCTTCCCCCTCTCTCTCTGTCTGCCTCTCTGCCTACTTGTAATCTCTCTCTCTGTCAAATAAATTAATAAATAAAATCTTAAAAAAAAAAATCAATGTACAGAAGTCTGTTGCATTCCTAAACACTAATAATGAAGCAGCAGAAAGAGAAAGTAAGGAAATAGTCCCATTTACAATTGCACCAAAAAGAATGAAATGTCTAGGAATAAATTTAACCAAAGAGATGAAAGATCAACACTCTGAAAACTATAAAACATGGGCAAAAGAAATGCAAGACAATGAAAAGAAATGGAAAGACATGCCATGCTCATGGGTTGGAAGAACAAATATTGTTAAAATATCTATACTACCCAAAGCAATCTACACATTTAATGCAATCTCTATCAAAATACTAACATCATTTTTTCACAGAGCTAGAACAAATAATCCTAAAATTTGTACAGAACCAACAAGACCCAAAGTAATCTTGAAAAAGAGAAACGAAACTGAAGATAGCAAAATTCTAGACTTCAAGTGATATTTCAAAGCTGTAGTAATTAAAACAGCATAAAATTGCCATACATATAGACACATACATCAATAAAACAGCATAGAAAACCCAGAAATATACCCACAATTATATGGTCAATCGTTCTTTGACAAAGCAGGAAAGAATATCCAATGGAAAAAAGACAGTCTCTTCAATAAATGGTGTTAGGAAAACTGGACAGCTACATGTAAAAGAATGAAACTAGACCACTTTCTTATAACACACACAAAAATAAACTCAAAACAGATTAAAGACCTAAATGTGAGACCTGAAAAGATAAAATTCCTAGAAGAAGGAATGGGCAGTAATTCTCTGATATCAGCCATAGCGACTTTTTTTAGATAATGTCTCCCGAGGTAAGCAAAAATAAACTATTGGGACAACATCAAAATAAAAAGTTTCTGCACAGTAGTGGCTCCTGCCTTCAGCTCAGGTCATGATCCCAGGGTCCCAGGATGGAGCCCCACATTGGGCTCCTGCTCAATGGGAAGCCTGCTTCTCCCTCTCCCACTCCCCCTGCTTGTGTTCCCTCTCTCACTGTGTCTCTTTCTGTCAAATAAATAAATAAAATCCTAAAAAACAAACAAACAAACAAAAAAAGTTTCTGCACAGTATAGGAAAAAGAAAACCAAAAGACAACCTACTGAATGAAAGAAGATATTTACAAATGACATATCTGATACAGGGTTAGTATCCAAAGTATGTAAAGAATTTATGCAACTCAACACCCCAAAAACAAATAATCCAATTAGAAAATAGGCAGAAGACATGAACAGACACTTCCCTCAAAAAAAAAAAGACATCTCGGAACGCCTGGGTGGCTCAGTTGGTTAAGCAGCTGCCTTCAGCTCAGGTCATAATCCTCGAGTCCTGGGATCAAGTCCCACATCGGGCTCCCTGCTCAGCGGGGAGTCTGCTTCTTTCTCTGACTTCTCCTCTCTCATATTCTCTCTCTCTCTTTCAAATAAATAAATAAAATATTAAAAAATAAAGCTAAAAAAAGACATCTCACTGTCCAACAGACACATGAAAAATGCTCAACATCGCACATCATCAGGGAAATGTAAAGCAAAACTACAATGAGAAATCAACTCACACGTGTCAAAATGGCTAAAATGAACATCACAAGAAACAACAGGTTTTGGTGAGGGTGTGGAGAAAAAGGAACCCCTTGTGCATTGCTGGTGGTAATGCAAACCCGTGTAGCCACTGTGGGAAATGGTATGGAGGTTCCTGAAAAAGTTAAAAATAGAACTACCCTACAATCCAGTTATTGCACTAGTGAGCATTTACCCTCCAAATACAAAAATACTAATTCAAAGGGATACCTGCTCTTCTATGTTTATTGCAGCATTATTTATAATAGCCAAACTACGGAAGTACCCAAGTGTCCATCAATGAATAAATAGATAAAGAAAGGTGATATAGGGGCCCTGGGTGGTTCAGTCATCTGAGGTCTGTACTGCTTTTTTAAAAGAGATTGTCAGGACACCTGGGTGGCTCAGTCAGTTAATTGGCTGCCTTCAGCTCAGGTCAGAATCCTAGAGTCCTGGGATTTAGTCCTGCATCAGGCTCCCTGCTCAGTGGAGAGCTTGCTTTTCCCTCTGCCTGCTGCTCCCCCTGCTTGTACACATCCTCTCTGTCTCACTGTTGCTCTAGCTCAAATAAATAAGTCAAATCATTAAATAGATAAATAAATAAGTAAATAAATAAAAAGGGATTATCGTTCTTACTTTGAACTCAATATATCACTATAATGCTCTCTGTAGAAGTTTTGAAAGTAATAACACTATAAGGAGACTAGAGAAACAGTTACTCATATGATCCTGTTTCCTGGGAACAACACCCTATTCTTAATATTTGCAATATTTTCTCCTGGTCATTTTTCTATGCATTTAAAATTTTGAAGTCATATTGTATAATTTTGGTTTTATTTTTTAATTTATGCTTTTAATGAATATATTTTGTTGTGTATCATCTCATAAACATTTGTCTATGTCATGGAGTATCCAAACACTATCCAAAATGAAGCACAGGGATACAAAAGACTGAAAATAAATGAACAGGGCCTCAGTGACCCATGGGGTAATGTCAAGTACTCTAGTGTACTTGAACTACCAAAAGGAGAAAAGGAGGGACAGAAACATTTATTTGAAGGAATAATAGCTCCCAAGTTTCCCAATTTGATCTAAACTGTATATATAGTCATTGAATCTAAGAAGCTCAATGAACCCAAGAAGTGAAAATAACCACCCCCCCCCGCAAAAAACACAGTAAGATATATGAAATTCTTGAAAACGGTGTTAAACAGAAAATCTTAAGAGTGATCAGAAGAAAAAAGACATATGACCTTAAGAGGAACAAAGAATAATCATAGACTTCTTATCTGAAACTATGTAAGCCAGAGCAATGGAAAACATTTTAAATTGCTGAAAGAAATTTCAACTTAGAATTCTGTGATCACTAAAAATAATTAAAGGCAAAATGGAGATTTTTTTTTCAGAAAAAATATCTAGGACAGAATAGCACAAAAGGTAGGGTGGAGGGTGGAAGTATGTTATAGGTTTCTTACATTATTATTGAAGTTATGTAATAACCTGCTATAGGTTTACATAACAACCAATGTGAACATTTTCAAATGTAAGTCAAAACATGTCAGCCCTCTACTTAAAACCCTCCAATGGCATCCCACTTCACTCAAAGTGAAAGCTAAAGTCTACAACATCCTGTGAGGTTGGGTGTATCTGAACCTACCCTCAAGTCCCACTACCACTGTGACCTCAATTAATAATACATTGGCAGAAAAATCAACAGGACAGTAAACAACAAATGTTGGAGAGGGTGTGGAGAAAGGGGAACCCTCTTACACTGTTGGTGGGATTGCAAGCTGGTGCAGCCACTTTGGAAAATGTATGGAGATTCCTCAAGAAATTAAAAATAGAGCTACCCTATGACCCTGCCATCGCACTACTGGGTATTTACCCCAAAGAAACAGATGCATTACAAAGAAGGACCACATGTACCCCAATGTTCATAGCAGCAATGGCCACAATTGCC
>CM053610.1:48976593-49012627 GCA_028646535.1 Procyon lotor
TAAGACCTGTAGAGAAAAACTACAAAACATCACTGAGAGAAATCAGAGAAGACCTAAACAAATGGAAAGATGTGTTAATCTTTAGGTATTGTCTTTGTAGCACTAAGTTTTAAAAAAAATTTTTAAAGACTTAATTTATTTATTTGAGAGAGAGAGCAGGAGAAGGGAGAAGGTCAGAGAGAGAAGCAGACTCCCCATGGAGCTGGGAGCCTGATGCGGGATTCTGGGATCATGACCTGAGCTGAAGGCAGTCGCTCAACCACCTGATCCATCCAGGCACCCTGTAGTACTAATTTAACTACTCAGCTTTTTCCTCCTAGCTTTCTGTTTGTTGGCTGTGAATTTGTTGAATAAGCAACCTTCAAGTAAGTGAATTGTTACTGTATAAAGAAAGTAGATAAAAAAAACTCCGAAGTGATTAAAAAGAGAGTTTGGAATAATTCAGTAATAAGAAACACATCAAAACTTACTTTACTATAACTGTTATCTGTCAAAATAGAGAGACCTGTGGAAATCATTCATGGAAAGGGCTGGCGGAGGGATGGGAGGTGGCAGGATGTGCTCTACATTGATTATAGGACTAGAAAGTTGGCCAAAGTTTGTCTCTTTTTTCCCTTTGTGAATTAGTCTAATTTTTCTCTCCTCACCTAAGGAGGAGGCATTTCCTCTTCCCCAAAACCAGATTTGATTAAGGTATTTTATATTTCCTTAGTCACTAGCTGTAACGTTAAGCCTCACAAATTTAGAATAAAGAAATTTCGACTTGACATAACGAACATACAGTTTTGGCATATTGCATTTTATTGCATTCAAATACATAGAATAAAATAAATGGTGGGACAATAGGGAAACAATAAGCCATGTCTAGTGAAGAATTCTAAAAGCTGGTTAATGAACACAGAAAGAACATTTAGTCCTGCTCATAAGCCAATGTAGCTTTTCATTTATTTATTTATTTATTTATTTATTTATTTATTTATTTATTTATTTATTTATTTATTTATTTATAATGTAGCTTTTAGCTCCTTCCTTCCAGCAACTTCTGTCTGCAGTACTCCACGGTAGGAGACATTTTAAGAAATCCTATTTCTGCTTTTCTAAATCCAGGGCGCAGTACACTTGTCCATTTCTCAGATTCCTCCTCCTCCCAGCACCTAGCACGGGATTTCTTTAGGTTCCCTATTAAAACTACTGTTCTAAATTCCAATTCTAAAATGTCCGGTGTAACATTTAGAATTCCATCAGGAAGCTTGCTGGAGATCTGTTCAGTGTCCACTTCAGGCTCTCCTGTCACCTAAGACAGTTTCCTGAATCGAATTCGTGACGTGCTTGGTAACTGCCTCGGTTCCCTTTTTAACCGCGGCCACAGGTTGTGCGGGCGGCCAGGCCTCCGGGGAAAGGCTGGAGGAGAGCTGGGCGCTGGGCCACCAGCCGACACCTGTTCCGCGCGCGGCCGCGGCGGCGGGAAGAGAGCGCGCGGCGAAGGGCGCGTGTAGGCGAACGCGCACGCACACGCGCGCCCGGCCGCCCCGGGACTAGGAGGGACAGCGTTTGCAGGGGACGCGGACGTGGGGAGGGGTCGCCACGTTCTCACGGGCCGCCTGGGTTACATAAGCGAGCGGGGCGAGGAGGGCGCTTGCTCGCGCGGGGACTCGGGCCGTGTCTGTTCCGTCCCCGCCCGGGAGGGGTTGTGGCCCTGCGAGACCTGCCGCCCACGCCGCGCGGGCGACACCGCCTCGGCCTTCCGCCCGCCCCCGCCACTGGTAGCCGCGGCCCACAGCGGAGGCCCCCAGACGCGCGTGGCTCTCGGCGAAGGCGGCGGCCGCGGTCCCGCCGCCGGGCCCCAGGCAGCGGAGCATCCTCTCGCCTAGGCTTCTTCCGTTCGGGCCTACGGCGCCGCAGCCCCGCGGGTATGAGCCCCGAACCGGTCCCGCCGCCGCCGCCCCCGCCCCAGTGCCCCGGCTGCGACTGTGGGGAGCCGCTCGCCAAGCGCTTGGAGAAGGGCGACGAGGCCTTCCGCGCCGGCGAGTATGATATGGCAGCGGAGCTCTTTCGCTCGATGCTGGCCGGGCTGGCGCAGCCCGACCGCGGCCTGTGCCTGCGGCTGGGGGACGCGCTGGCTCGCGCGGGCCGTTTCCCCGAGGCCCTGGGCGCGTTCCGCGGCGCCGCACGGCTCGGGGCGCTGCGGCCCGAGGAGTTGGGGGAGCTCGCGGGCGGCCTCGCGTGCGCCCTGGGCCGGCGAGAGTGGCGGCTGCAG
This sequence comes from Procyon lotor, assembly GCA_028646535.1. Taxonomy (NCBI): domain Eukaryota; kingdom Metazoa; phylum Chordata; class Mammalia; order Carnivora; family Procyonidae; genus Procyon; species Procyon lotor. The sequence continues at coordinate 48,978,851 of CM053610.1, forward strand.
CCCGGGAGGCCGGGCCGCGCCCCCGAGGAGCCGCCTGGGGAGCAGCCGGCCTCGGCGCCGGTCGCGCCCCGTGATCTGCTGGGTTGTCCGCGCTGCCAGCGGCTGCTCCACAAGCCGGTGACCCTGCCGTGCGGGCTGACGGTGTGCAAGCGCTGCGTGGAGTCGGGGACCGCACGGCCGCAGGCTCGGAGAGTCAACGTGGTGCTGAGCGGCCTGCTGGAGAGGTGCTTCCCGGCCGAGTGCCGCGTGCGCAAGCTGGCGGGCCAGGCGCGGAGTCTCCAGCGCCAGCAGCAGCCCGAGGCCGCGCTGCTCAGGTGCGACCAGGCTCTGGATCTGGGTAAGTCGGCCTTGGGAGCTGGTCCGCCAGCCTTGCCCACCTGTCGAGCAGCAGGGGTGGACGTGGAGAGCTTTGTTCAGGCTTAGGGGTTGTTTGCTTCCGAAGGTGGTTAAGGTCTCGCAGCAACCGAGATGACTGGTCTCAGAGGCCAGCTGCGCCTCGCTAGTCCTGTCTTTTGCAGAACCTCCGCATGACGCCGAGATTGCCTTTCATTCCCGTCTCAGCTGTCTAGAAGTAGGAGGATGACCAAGTGTTTTTATTTGTCCTGCAGGAAAATGCAAATAACTAACACACTAGAGGCGTACAAACGGAGTGCCTTGTGATGTGGAGGATTTGCTCTAGGGGTTTCAACTAAAGAATTCAGGAAAGATCCCCTTCCATTCTGCTTTTATTACTTGTATATTCTCTCTCGAAGGGCATTAGACGTTATGATGTGATTAGCTTATTAGATAGTTATATTAACTAGTGTATATGTTTAATTTTTAAAAGAACTAAAATCTGTGACCAGCACCAGGCTCTTTGACCCCTCCCCCACCTGTTAAGAATTTGTAGTTTAAAAGACTTTTTTTTGCTACAGGTTATATATGATTTAAATCGCTAGCCAAGAAGACTTGGTTTAATTTTTGTTACTAAAAGAATCTTGTGTGCTGTAGTCATTATGCATTTTATTTTAAATTTTGAGTTAAGGTTTTTCCCTTTTAGAGGGCACACCTGTATTTAAACTGGGGGATTCTTTGTTGGAGTAGAGCAGTGAAGTTGCGTTACATAACAAGTATTCTGTACCATTTTTACAGTCAATATCCACGCTTTAGCAGGCTGTATATTTTTGAATTTTCATCTATCTTGTTTATGTATATGTAGCATGGAGCAGCACTATCCAGTGGAAATATTGTGTAAGCCACATATGTAATTTTAAATTTCTGGTAGCCACATGTAAAAAGAATAGAAGTAGATGAAATTTATCTAAATTTTTTTTAGACCTATACATCCAGAATATTATTTCAACATACCTTCAGTGTAAAAAATGGAGATTTTACTTAAAAAAAACCTTTCAAATGCATTGTGTATTTTACATGTACTGTCTACCCAAATTTGGATACAAAATTTTCATCAGAAATTGTTTATATTTCAATTTCATAGAATTTAGAGTTGAAAAAGTAGATTGTCATATTGAAATTATTCCAAATTCGAAGTTTTCCACTGGTCAATAGAGTATCAGCTTTTAAGTTTAAATTTAAATTAGTTACAATTAAAAAGTAAATGCTCAGTTATTCTGTTGCACCAGCCCCACTTCTGTTGCCCACGAGCCACACGTAGCTAGTGGCTACTGTCTTAGACAACAGAAGTACAAAACTTTTAAAAACAGTTGTTGGGGTGCCTGGGTAACCCAGTCAGTTAAGCGGCCATCTGACTCTTGATTTTGGCTCAGGTCAGGATCTCAGGGTCCTGAGATCAAGCCCAGTGGCAAGCTCCCTACTCAGGGGAGTCTGCTTCTCTCTCTCCCTCCCTCCCTCTCCATCTCCCCATTTGCACCCCCTGTCATGCTCTCTCTAAGATAAATAAATCTTAAAGATAAAAAAAACACAGCTGCTGGAAATCTAGAAGATCACAATACCAACTGTTGGAGAAGACGGAAAAAATGAGAACTATCCCATGTTGCAGATAGGTCTGCAAATTATACACCTGGAAAATTGGTAGTATTTGATATGTTAAGTATGTCCTTTGAGCAGTTTCAATAAAAGTTTGTGTGTACTAAAAGAATGTCCAAGAATGTTCAAGAGTGTATATCCTTATGTAGAGATAGCCCTGAAGTGGAAGCAACCCACGTGTCCAATAAGAATGCAATGAATGACTATATTATGATGCGTTTGGGAATACTATAAAGAAAGTAAACCAGCTGTGGTTACACACTCCAGTGTGGAGAAATCACAAACATAATGTTGAGTGAAAGAAGCCAGACTCAAAAGCATTTTTACCATGTGATTCTATTTGTAAATCCAAACAGGCAAAATTACTGTAGCATAGTATAAGTAAGGGCAGTGGTTACCTTTGGGAAACAAAAAATTAGCAGATTGAATCCAGTGGTACACCTAAAACACATCATGATCAAGTAGAATATTCACTTAATCCTCGTATATCAGCCAATGTAATTCACTACACCTACAGAATAGAGAAAATTGTATGACCTGTGTTAAAATCTTTCAGGAAAGTAGAAATACAGGGGAACTTTCTTAATATGTTAAGGAATATCTACAAAAATCTGTAGCAGGGAAATACAAATCAAAACCTCAATGAGATATCACCTCACACTTGTGAGAATGGCTAAAATTAACAACTGAGGAAACAACGATGTTGGCAAGGATGTGCAGAAAGTAGAACCCTGGGGCACCTGGGTGGCTCAGTCGTTAAGTGTCTGCCTTTGGCTCAGGTCATGATCCCTGGAAGCCTGCTTCTCCAGCTACCATTCCCTCTGCTTGTGTTCTCTCTCTCGCTGTGTTTCTCTCTGTCAAATAAATAAAATCTTTAAAAAAGAAAAAAAATTATAAAAAAAAAAAAGAAAGCGGAACCCTCTTACACTGTTGGTAGGAATGCAAGCTGGTGCAGTCACTCTGGAAAACAGTAGGAGGTTCTTCAAAAAGTTGAAAATAGAGCTGTCCTATGACCCAGCAATTGTACTACTAGATATTTATCCAAAGGATACAAAAATAGTAATTTGAAGGAGCACATGCATCCCAATGTTTATGGCAGCAGTGTTTACGATAGCCAAACTATGGAAAGAGTCTAGATGTCCATTGACAGATGAAGGGATAAAGATGTGGTGTGTGTGTATATATATATATATATATATATATGCAATGGAATATTCCTCAGCTATCAGAAAGAATGACATCTTGCCATCTGTAATGACATGGATGGAAATGATATTATGCCAAGTGAATTAAGTCAGTCAGAGAAAGTCAAATACCATATGATTTCACTTATATGTGGAATCTGAGAAACAAATCATGAATATAGGAAAAGGGAAGGAAAAGTAAAACAAGAGAAAAACAGAGAGGTAGGCAATCCATCAGAGACTCTTAACTCTAGAAAACAAACTGAGGGTTGCCGGGGGGGAGGTGGGTGGGTAGAGATAATTGGGTGATCGACATTAAGGAGGGCATTTGATATAATAACGCTGGGTGTTATATGCAACTGATGAATAACTAAATTCTACCCCTAAAACTAATAATACACTATTTGTTAACTAAATTGAATTTAAATTTAAAAAAATCTGTAGCAACCATCGTAATGATGAAATACTGAATGTTTTCCCATCGAAAGAAAAAGTGATAAGGGTGTTCACTGCCATCACTGTCATTTTGCATTGTATTAAGATTCTAGCTGGTGCAATGAGAAGAAAAAAGGTATTGATGTTGGAAAAATAAAACATTATTTGTAGATGACATGTTGAAGTACATAGGAACTTAAGAGGAATACTTGAGGGGCGTGGCGCAGTCGTTAAGCGTCTGCCTTCCGCTCAGGTCATGATCCCAGGGTCCTGGGATCGAGCCCCGCATCGGGCTCCCTGCTCAGCAGGAAGCTTGCTTCTCCCGCTACCATTCCCTCGGCTTGTGTTCCCTCTCTCGCTGTATTTCTCTCTGTCAAACAAACAAACAAACAAACAAACTTGAACTATTAGAAATTATAAGTGAATTATCGAGACTGTTGACTATAAGGTTAATACAGAAAGATCAGTGATAATTATAGATACTTAGTAAAAAAACAACATAAAAAACCCATTTATGTAATCAAAAAGTCTTTGTAGTAAATTGTTTACTGAAAATTGTTCAGTAAAAAGTTCAAGACCTATTTACTGAAAATACAAAACATTTCTGCGAGAAATTAAATAAGTGGAAGATGTCAGTTTTGTGCATATTGAACTACAGATTCAGTGCATTCTCAAAATCTCAGCTCATGGTTTGGGTGGAAGTTGATGGATGGCCAAGGCAATAATGGGGCATAATAAAAAGCTGGAGAACTGATACTGCAAGATACAGAGGCTTAGTATAATACAGCTGCGGTCATTAGCACAGAGTTGTATTGGCCCAAGTATAGACACAGAAAATGACTGTCATGGACAGTCACTTGGTTTGCTACAAAGATGCCAATAGAGTTAAATGGGGGGAAAATTGTTAAAATAGTCTTAGTCTGTTGCTTATCCACTTGGGAAAAAATGAACCTAGATGCCCATTGCACATCACACGTGGAAATTACAATCAGATAACTAAAAGAAATCATAGAATATTTTCATAAACTTAGGGTAGGTGATACTTTTTAAGACACAAAAAGCATAACTGCACAGGAAAAGATAAATTTGCTTTAATTAAAGTTAATAACTTCTGTTCCTCAGGGACCCCCCCCAAAAGAGTGAAAAGGTGACAGGTATTTGTAATACGTATCTAAATGAGAATGTCGATTCAGAATATTGGAAAGAATGTGTATAGTTCAAGAGCAAAAAAGGAAATCTGTCTAAATAGGCAGAGTTGAACAGATGCTTTGTAAAATTAGATATCAAAACGGGCAATAAATAAATGAAAGGGTGCCCAATGTAATTACTGATCAAATTCAAATTTAAACTAAAATAAGATATTAAAGCATATCTGAAAATGAAAAAGAGTAACCATTTCTAGTTTTGGCAAGTACTGGAAGCAATCGAAACTCTTACATTGCTGGTGGAAGTGCAAACTGGTGCAAGTTAAATATGTTTGGGAGTACCTACTAAAGCTAAACATAAACATAACTTCTGGCACAGTATTTCCATTTTTCAGTATATGCCAAACAGAAATTAATGCTTATGCCAACAAAAGACATCTATAAGAATCTTCATGGCAACTGTGTGTGTGTGTGTGTGTGTGTGTGTGTGTGTGTGTGTGTATGCCAAAAATATTTGGATAACAACCCGCCAGTGAGTATATAAATCAAGTCATACAGTGTATTATGCAGCAGGTTTTTTTTTTTTTTTTGCAGCAGCAATAGGTTTTTTTTTTTTTTTTAAAGAAACAGACATACATCAATATTGAGGAATCTCAGAAAATGATAGTGACAGAAACAGAAGAGTACATTCTATTCATATAACCCCATGTATAAGTTCAGAAGCAAGTGAAAGTAATCTATGGTGATAGAAGTCAGAATGGTGGTTACCTTTAGGAAAGGTGTACTACCTTGGGAAGTGTGCAAAGGAGCCTTCTTAGGTCCTGTTCTGGGTAGCGATCACTCAGGTGTATATGTATATAAAAGTTCAAGATACACACTTAAGATTTGTAGCTTTGACTTTGTAAATCCTACATCACTTTGAACAAATAACCCATGAGGAGTACTGCCATTTATTCTTTCTATTCACCAGGACCACTACTTAGCTGTCATTGCTTTGTGTATCAATTCATCCAACTCTTTCTAAATCGCACTTGTAGACTTCTCTACTTCTCATCACTGCCCACTCATTTGACAGGTCTTATGGTGGTAACTCTAGCGCCCAGCATGATGATGACCCTGGGTTGCAGTTGCAGGAGAACAGTCTTTGATTAACCCTAAACACAAACGTGGAGAGTAGACTATCTCTTCTTTTCCTCACAAAGCCTGGTTCTCAAACTGTACTCTTTTTGACTTTTTCCCCATATAGGTGTTATTTGATCAACTGTTTGGGTATTTTTCTAAGTTTCTTGGAAGGTGCACATGCGCAATTTTCTTCTACAACCTGTCTCCACACAAAGAATTTTAAGTTGCTTTTCTTCTTCCATTTATACTTTGTGATTCTTCCAAAAATTCTTTCAGTTTTATTAAGTTTAAGGCTTAATGCTTAGGAAATGTATAGATATTTATTTGAAATGTTTTGAAAGATTACATTACGAAGTTCTGGCTTCATAAATGGGTTGCCAAATAGTGGAAGTTAACAAAGAAAACAGTTTGATTCATTCAGTGTCTGGATGGGAAGTGACTGTATTGGATTTGAGTAAAAATAGACTTTAAAATGTGAGGAGTAGAGGTTTAAATGCATTCATTAGAAAAGAATGATTAAAAATAATGTAAATGAAGAGTGTTTTTAACTCCAAATATTTTGTCAAGATCAAGTAAGCTAACATAAGTTATAAAGAAATAATGAAGAAAACATTAGTGAAACAAAAAAAATTGAGTTGGTTAAAACCAATTCAGTTTTAGACAAATTGTTCAATGTAATTCACTGTAAGGACAGATTTAAGGAGATACGCTCCCAAGTAATCTCTCACATACTGAAAGAGTATACTATAGAATTCAACACCCGCCTGTTATAATGCCTTTATAGAAAACTAGGTATAGAAAAAAATAATTTGATAGATATTCTCTGTCAGGAGCTTACAGTAAACATAATTCATGTTAAAACATTCCACATGTCCTTTTTTAAATTCAAGAATAAGAGAAAAATAACTGTTATCACCACTGTTACTGCAATGTGGAGGTGAAAAGAAACACAAGGAATAAAACTTAACATGCCAGAGCATGCCACTTTGCACATGATATGGTTGTTCAGAAGATTCAAGAAAGTTAACTCTGGCAAAGTGGGAACAAGGTGGAAGATCTTCAGTCTCACCCACATTTGCAGCAGGAGTATTTAAGTTCAAACTATAGTTCTAGCAGCACTTTTTTTTTTTTTTTTTTGAGATTTCCAAAATCTCTAAAGGTTATTTCTGTATTTGAAAATGCATTTGAGAAACAGGAAGGGATGGGTTGGGAGACAAACCATAAGAGACTCCTAGACTCATGAAACGAACTAAGGGTGGCTGGGAGGCAGGGGCTTAGGGATGGGGTGGCTGGGTTGTGGACATTGGGGAGAGTGTGTGCTATGTCAAGTGCTGTGAAATGTGTAAGCCTGACCATTCACAGACATGTACCCTGGGGCAAATAATACAATAAAAAAAAATTTTAAAAAAAGAAAAAGCATTTGAGGGTATTATGCTAAGCGAATTAAGTCAGAGAAAGACAATTATATGATCTCTCTGATATGAAGAATTTGAGAGGCAGGGCGGGAGTGGGTGGGTTGTGGGGGGATGGGGGAGGGAAATGAAACAAGATGGGATTAGGAAGGAGACAAACCATAAGAGACTCCTAAACTCACGAAACAAACTGAGGGTGGCTGGGGGGTAGTGAGGATAGGGATGGGTGGCTGGGTTATGGACATTGGGGAGGGTATCTGCTATGGTAAGTGCTGTGAAATGTGTAAGCCTGGTGATTCACAGACATGTACCCTGGGGCAAGTAATACATTATATGTTAATAAAAAATAAAAAGAAAAGGCATTTAATTGTGCATTTGAGGAACTTTCACTTAGTCTTCAGTTGGAAATGATTAATCTGTAATTATATTTACTGTATAATGACATATTACAGAGACAAATATGAGAAGAATCTAACAGAATCCTACGAAGAACTTCTGAACAATAAAACACTCATTTTAGGGGCACCTGGGTGGTTCAGTCGTTAAGCGTCTGCCTTCGGCTCAGGTCATGATCCCAGGGTCCTGAGATTGAGCCCCGCATCGGGCTCCCTGCTCAGCAGGAAGCCTGCTTCTCCCACTACCACTCCCTCTGCTTGTGTTCCCTCTCTTGCTATGTTTCTCTCTGTCAAATAAATAAAATCTTTAAAAAAAAAAAACCCGCTCATTTTAAAATCATATGCTTATAGATTGACATCCGTATTTCATCTTTCAAGATGAAAAACGTAAAATCTCATTAGAGATCATAACCAACACATGAACATTTTCAATTTATTTTGATGATAGGGAACACCAACTTTGAACTTTAAGGAAATGTCCCTTCTCCCAACGAATTCATTCTTCTAATTAATAGACCTATGTTAACAAAAAAATACTAAATTATTATTTTTTAATTTTGTCAATAAAAAATTTTGTGTGAAAATTGGTTTTTTCTCTTGTTATATAAATACCTATACAATAGCCTCAAGTTTCTTCCTGGCCTACAAAACCTAAAATATTTACTGTTTGGCTTTTTGCAGAAAAATTTTGTTGATCTTTAACCAGTCAATGTCCTTTTAAAAGATTCAACTTTTATTGTTAGAGTCTCCATTTCTACCATTTCTTTCCTCTTTTTCCACCTTTTTTCCTTGTCGTATCTTCTCTATATTACACATATGTAGCAATAACAGTCATAAGTAGCCCCACCATGTCTTGATGTAATATCCTTTTGAATGAGTTCTGTTATGCACACTTACTCATTTACCTACATAAACTAAGAGGAGACATGGTGGCATTTGGAAAACACCAAATGTCTAGTTTGAGAGAGAGTCAGGGTCTAGGATTTGGAGCAAACTGAAATGGGAATTAGGTAGAGAGATGAAAACACGTTAGGTACTTAGAATATTTATTGTCAATTAAAATGCATGCTGTAGTTCTATAACAAAGATCCTGTGATGAGTATAGGTAGAGTGAATGAGGTCCATCAGTATGAAAATGGCTGTGATGGTTCTGCTTTCATGTCACTTTTCCATGGTACCTTGCCAAGTCAGGGACTTCACATACTACACATCAGCTCACAGAGTCACTCTTGGCTTCTGCGTAGCTAAGTGTTTCTCCATAGTCTCATACAAGCAATTCTGAAGCCCTTTTCTGTTTGAGGAAGTTTTTTCCCCCCCTTCTTTGCTCCCTTAAGAGGACATACTGTAGGTACAATTATGGTGGTAAATCCCCATCCATGCGGTTGTATGAGAAAACAAATTATGTGTTCTTTTGTTTCTTGAGTATGAATTTCCTTGAGTAGTTTCCAAAAAGTCAGTCAGTTATTTATTTATTTATTTATTTATTTATTTATTTATTTATTTATTTATTTATGATTTTATTTATTTGACAGAGCACAAGCATGGGCAGTGGCAGGCAGAGGGAGAGGGAGAAGCAGGCTCCCCACTGCAAAGAGCCTGATGTGGTACTTGATCCCAGGATCCTGGGATCATGACCCGAGCTGAAGCCAGATACATAACCCACTGAGCCACCTCAAGAAAGTTATTTTAACTCTTTTCATTTTTAATACATAGTTATAGCATTAAGATGATTCAGCATTTACTAATTATTATTGCAGATTATGTTGTGCCTAGTGTGTTTTCAGCAGCCTGTTTTTCTTGGTACATTTTGAAATTTATTAATCTTTCTGTTTTCCTGAAAGAAGCTATGTAAAGTATACTTATCAAGCTTTTAAACCACATATAATTTGAGGGAGGAAGTATTCCTTTTGCCTTTATGTTTATTTTCCAATTTAATATTTTTAGTGACTTAAAGATTTATTTTTAAATATAGTCATTTTAATTTTTTTCTATTGCCCATGTCTTTCAGCTCCTAGAGATAATTCATTATTGCTGCTGCGAGCAGAGTTATATTTAACCATGAAGAACTATGAGCAGGCTCTCCAGGATGCCAATGCAGTTTGTCAGAATGAACCTCTCTTGACTAAGGTATTTGACTAAGGTATTTGGCTAAGGTATTGGTTGGCTTTAGAGATAATAAATGTAAGTTTATGGGATTTTCTTAAGACTAAACTAGTGAAAAAAAAAAGACTAAATTAGTGGTTGTGGTTAGGGACCTACACACAGTGTTCATTTCCCTCATGATAGTATCTAAATGTAGCAATGCACTTCATACTAAAGCAACTCAGTTTAAAAGACCAAGAAGTCTCCCAAATGGATTTAGTTAAGAAGCACTACTGGATATTTACCCCAAAGATACAGATGCAGTGAAAAGAAGGGCCATATGCACCCCAATGTTCATAGCAGCAATGTCCACAATAGCCGAACTGTGGAAAGAGCCAAGAAGCCCTTCAACAGATGAATGGATAAAGAAGATGTGATCCATATATACAAGGGAATATTACTCAGCCATCAGAAAGGATGAATACCCAACTTTTGCATCAACATGGATGGGACTGGAGGAGATTATGCTGAATGAAATAAGTCAAGGAGGGAAAGTCAATGGTTTCTCTTGTGGACCATAAGGAATAACAGGGAGGACATTAGGAAAAGGAAAAGAAAAGTGAAGGGGGCGGGAATCAGAGGGGGACATGAACCATGAGAGACTGTGGACTTTGAGAAACAAACTGAGGGTTTAGAGGGGAGGGAGATGGGGGATGGATGAGCCTGTAGTGGGTATTGAGGAGGGCATGGATTGCATAGAGCAGTGGGTGTTATATGTAAACAATGAATCATGGAACACTACATCAAAAACTAATGAGGTACTATATGGTGACAAACATAACACAATAATTAAAAAAACAATTTAGATTACTTTTAGGAGATATTTAGCTGAATAACACGCCTTTTAATAAATGACTATATAAACACAATGAAAAAATTGTATAAATTTGTGAGTAAAGGGGAAATGTTTAAAATTATACTTTAGTAAGTTTCTATAATAATTGATTAACAGTTGGGCCCTAATTTGCATGGAACATATAAATGTTTCAGTGAAAGGGGAAGTGTTTTGAATGTATTTTGGAATAATTTTAGTCTGTGTCTAATACTTCTTTCTGTGATGACACAAAATGAGCTTTGTTAATATAATAATGATAGCTTAAGTTGTCCCTGAAGATTAGGAAGCCAAACAATGAAGGTTGTAGCTTTTTTCAGGAATCTCTGGATTTTTAAAAGTCAAAAGAGATTTTAAAGTTTTAAGGAACTCGTAATGAAATTAACATGGATCGCATGCTTTATTAGCTAGTAAGTAAAAATATTTTGTCTCTCTGTATTTTTATCATTTTTGTTTTAGAAACATTGAAGAGGCATTAACCCATGTTAATAGAAAAGATACTCTTCTTTCCTTCCTTCTATCCAACCTTCCCTTCTTTAACACAAAATGTTTTCAGCTTAGATTGAGTGTTAAATTGGAATTGGGGATGAGCCTAAGGATGGAAAACAAATGTTTGTTGGACCAAGCCCAGAAATCTGTTTTTATACTTGCTTGCTTCACTAAAAACATTTTTTCTCTTTTTTCTGATAACTTTTTTCTGTCCCTTGATCTATTAATCTTCTGAGTTAATTTCTGTCAGTAATGATTGAGCCTTAATTGTTATGAATTATAAGTTTAGTATTTCTGACTGACAGTAGACCTGTATTGCCCTGTGAGGCTTGTTTCTTCTCCACAGTATTGATTTTTTGAGCTGAACACTTGGCAGTGTGTCTGTGATGAAAAATAGATACTACAAAGTTACATGGATAATTTTAATTGTAAGAGAGCTAGCAAATGAGTTACTAGTTTTGGGGATTTGGGTTATGTCTTTAGGGTTTATTGAAAATCTGTGGACCTCAATTCTTGATAAGTGCCTAGTGAAGAACGACTTTAGTAGAAGTATACCCTGATAATCAATTTAAGATAATGAAGGATAGAAATTTGTTTACAGGTTAATACTATAACTGAAGGATTAGGGCAGAAGTGACATTAGAAAGTAAGTTGAAAGGACTGAGGGAAGGATGAAGTTGTCCAACTGTGGCTGAGATGACAGAAGCACTTGTAGAACCAACTTTGAGTTTTCAGTTGGGGACTACTATACCGGTGTGTTTTATCCAGGCAAAACTGTCCTTTCAAGCCATCCATCATGGCTGATACTGATTCACAGCTTTTGGTGCAAATGGAGATAAGCCAGTGCTCACAAAATTCTTGCCCATATGCAGAAGTACAAATAGGCATGTGGTAAGTTTGATCTTATCCAAATGGGTAAGCATACCTGTGCTTTTTTCTTTTTTTTAAAGATTTTATTTATTTATTTGACAGAGAGACAGAGAGAGAGAGGGAACACAAGCTGGGGGAGTGGGAGAGGAAGAAACAGGCTTCCTGCCGAGCAGAGAGCCCAATGTGGGGCTCCATCCCAGGACCCTGGGATCATGACCTGAGCCAAAGGCAGACGCTTAATGACTGAGCCACCCAGGTGCCCCCATACCTGTGCTTTTTAATGCTCATAGAATCCTATGCTGGTAAAATAAGTCTCAATAGATTTCAAATTATTGAAATCTTTTTTTTTTTTAAATTATTGAAATCTTAAAGAGTATGCTTTCTGATGATAGAATGAAAAGAGTAATTGATGATAATAAAACATTCAGGAAATCCTTTAAATACCTGTTATTTAATCAGATTACCTCTAAACAATCCATGGAATAAAGAAGAAATCACAAAGGAAACTGGGACTATTTTGAAATCATTGATAATAAAAGCACATTACATCTAATAAGTCATATGCAGCTAAAGCCATTCTTTGAGGGAAATTTGTAACAGTAAGTTATTAAATAAGTGAGGTCTCAAAAGAGTAATCTATTTCCTCCTTAAAAAACTAAGAAAAGAAGAGCAAACTAAAATAAAAGTAAGTAGAAAGAAATAATAAATAAAAGAGCTATGAGTCAATAAAAAAGAAACAGGGGTGCCTGGTGGCTCAGTGGGTTAAAGCCTCTGCCTTTGGCCGAGGCTTCATGATCTCAGGGTCCTGGGATCGAGCCCTGGATCAGGCTCTCTGCTCAGCGGGGAGCCTGCTTCCCTTCTCTCTGCCTGCCTCTCTGCCTACTTGTGATCTTTCTCTCTGTCAAATAAATAAATAAAATCTTAAAAAAAAAAAAGGAAAGGAAAACAAAAACAATAAAGAAAAGTCAATGAAACAAACTAGGTGTTTTGAAAAGGTCAGTGAAATTGATATACCTCACCAGACTAATTAGGAAAAAAGAGAAAAGGTATAGATTACTAATATCAGGAATGAAAGAGGAGATATCACTATAGATCCTACAGACTTTAAAAAGATTAAAAGGAACAGTTTTATGAACAACTTTATACCAGTATATTCAACAACCTAGAAGTTAACAAAATCCTTGAAAGATAGAAACTACCAGTGTTCATTCAAGAAGAAATAGAGAACCTCAATAACCTTATCTCTCTTTAGAGAAATTGAAGTTGTAGTTAACCACCCTCCCCCATAAAATATCAGGACCAGATGGAATTACTGGTGAATTCTATCACACATTTAAGGAAGAAATAATGTCAATCCTTCAAAGACTCTTCTGGAAAGCAGAAAAAGAGGTAACACTTATTTTATGAAATTATGATAACAAAACCAGGCAGAAACTTTAAAAAAAAAAAACTTCAAACTGGTATCTCTCATTATCTCATTTGAAAATAAATTTGTATGTATTGACAGAATGAAGAAATGCTATAAATGAAGATAAAGCACTTGATAACACTGAATGCCCTTCTTGTTAAAAACTTTATATGAACTGAAATAGGGGATTTCCTCAATCTGATAACCGCTATCTAGGAAAACTCTTAGAGCAAACATCATACTTGATGGTAGGGAATGGACTGCCTTTGTGCTAAGACCAAGAAAAATAAAAGGTGTTTGCTTTTACCACTTACCAATAAGGTACCGGAGGTCCTTGACATAATGGTAAAACAAAAACAAAAATTAAAAAGAAAAGAAATAAAAGGTATACACAATGGAGAGGAAAATGCAATACAGCCTCTTCACAGTTGACATAATTGTTAGGAAATCTCAAGAAATTTACAAAAAGCTCGCAGGATACAAGGTGGTATGCATAAATGAAACAATCATATTCTACTCAACATTAAGAAACAATTGTAAAAGTGAAATTTTAAAAATAATACTGTTAACAATAGTTTTTTTTTAAATTGACATACTTAGGGATTAAGTTAACAAAGTACCTACAAGATCTGTATACTGAAAACTACAAAACATTGCTGAGAGAAGTTAAGTATCACTTAAATAAGTATAAATATGTACCACATTCATGGATCAGAAGACTGACTATTAATAAGATGACAGATTCTTTAAATAAAAACAACACAGCCCCAGTTAAAATTCTGATATTCTTCTTTGCAGATTTTGGCAAATTGGCTTTAAAATACACGTATATTTATGTGTGTGTGGATACATATATGTATGTATGGATACATATCCATATGTGTGGATACATATATGGATACATACGTATATGTATCCACACACACATTTATAGAACTCCAAGGGACAGAAGAGCCAACAATTTTAAAAAATAAGATTGGAGTTGCAGAAAATACACTACCTGATACCAAGACTTACTATAGAGCTACAGTAATGAGACTTTTGTAGGTTATTAAAACAGAAGATAGTACAGAAATACACCTACACGTAAGTGGTGAATTCATTTTTTACAATAGTGCAAAGGTAACTCTATAGGAAAGGATAATTTTTCATGATTTTTAGTAGAAGACAATTGGATATCTTTTTGCAAAAAAACCCCCTCAACCCTCTCTTTATATTGTATATTAAAATTAACTCAAAATGGAGCATACACTTAAACATATAGTCTATAAGCATAGCATATCTGAAACAAAACATAAAAATCTCTGACACTTTTTGTAAAGCAAAGATTTCTCATCCAGGGCACAGGACAAATTGTAAAAGAAAAAGTAAATTGGTGTTCATCAAAACTGAAGACTCCATTCTTCAAAAGATACTGCTACAAATACAAAACGGTAAACAGAATGGGAGAAAATATTTGCAAGACATGTATCTGGTAAGCCATATATCTGTTTATAGCATACATAAAGAACACTTACCAACTCAATCATAATGTAAATAACCCAGTTAAGTAATGGGCAAGGGCAGATACTTCACTAAAGAAGACATAAGAGTATCAACTGAACACATGAAAAGAGGCTCCACATCATTAGTTATTAGGAAAATTGCAAATTAAAACCTCAAGGAGATACCACTAAATACCCACCAGAATGGCTTAAACTTAAAAGACTGACCATACTAAGTGTGGATGAGAATCTCCAACAACTGAAACCAATATACAACGTGGTGGGAATGCAAAACAGTACAGCCACAATGGAAGACAGTTTCAGAAGTTTCTTTAAAGTTAAGCATACACTTCCTATGTGACCTAACAATCATGCTCTTAGATATTTTCCCAAGAGGAGTAAAAAGATGTTAATGTAATATTTTGTAACAGCTTAATTCATAATAGTCAAAGACTGAAAATAATCCATAGGTCCATCAACATGTAAACAGAAACTACCAGCAAGATGGCAGACTGCGGGGCGGGGGGTCCCAACACTCATTTCCCCTACAAAATCAACAAAAGCAATAAGTAAACAACTATAAAGCAGTGAAGACAGCTCTGGGAATGCTCTGGACTACAGTAAAGCAGCAGCATAAACTCTGTAGAGCCCCAGAACTAAGGACGACCACAAAGAAAAGTGTAGGAAGTATTTTACCTCTGTCACTCTATCCCCAGTCCAGAGCAGCTCAACACCAAGGATCCCCTCAGAGGAATTTCACCCCATGGGGTAAAGAGAACTGGAGGACTCTTGTGATCCTTGTCATTTCCATGAGCTTCTGCAGGCTTTGCTACTGAGGACCCCAATACTCTTAATCAATGCTGAACCCAGCCGATGGAGCTGCCCAGAATCCTGCCTCAAGATCTTCCCAAGGCTGGCATCATTACTGTGGTGACACCTGCTCCCTGGAGCCAAGTTACTGCTGTGCCCTGCTCTCCAGGACTGAAATGCCATAGGGCCTTACCATCTACAAAAGCAGAGCTGCCTCTGTGTTGTGGCCCACCCCCTCAGTCCTAAGCCCTGTCACTGACCCACCATTTCAAATCTGAGCTTCTGCTGCTCTGTGCCCTGCATCCTGGGTCCTAAGTGACAGCTTTGACCTGCTACCACTGGGTCAGGCTGCCATTGCTATGTATCCCACCGCCTTGGTTCTGAGTCAGGGCTATGTAGCTGCTATTGTGCCATCACTAGGACCATACAGCTGCTGTTCTCTGCTTCAACCCCTTAGCCCTGAATTGGGATACCTCTTTACCCTGTCACTTCCAGGTTGTCTGCTGATGCACCTCATCCCCCTAAACTCATGTCACTGCAAAGAGCTCCAGAGACCCAGATCCTGCTTCCATGGGTGATCTGCACACCCTCTTACACCTCAGATACTATCAACCGAGCAAAGGGAGTCAGTGTCCCAGACCATGGGCTGAGGTAGTTCTGCATGTCACTGACTGAGCCTGTGACCCCAGCTTCTCTGCTGCTGTGAATGCCAGCACACCAGG
Organism: Procyon lotor; assembly: GCA_028646535.1. Taxonomy (NCBI): domain Eukaryota; kingdom Metazoa; phylum Chordata; class Mammalia; order Carnivora; family Procyonidae; genus Procyon; species Procyon lotor. The sequence goes on from CM053610.1 coordinate 48,995,287, forward strand.
ACTGTCACCAGAAGGGATACTCTTGGCCAGAACTTAACACCCAAGGACACCCTAGAACAGGAGGATCCCCACAGGCTTTACCACCGAGGATTCCACAGCCCTAGCCACCACTGCTATCACAGACATCCACAGGATGCCCACAGTCTTGGCTGCTGAATATTCCCACAGCCTTCACCAGTGTTGGACTCCATTGCCAGATCTTCATGAAGACTATGCCATGACACCCTAGCCAACTGATGCCTTTGTAGCCAACTTTAGAGGAAGATCTTTCCCCCTCGAATCTACATTGTCCAGACAGAAAACCAGTAAGGAAATGATGAACTTGGACTACATTTTAGGCCAAATGGATCTGATAAATACATATAGAATATTCTATCCAAGAATGGCAAAAGATATATTATTTTCAAGAGCAAATAGAACGTTCTCCAGGATGGATGTTATGTTAGGCCACCAAACAAGTCTTAACAAATTTAAGAAGATTGAAATCTTCTTATTAATTAAATCAAGTATTTTTTCCAGACATAATGGCATGAACCTAGAAATAGTAACAGGAAGAAAGCTGGAAAATTCACATGTGGAAATGAAGCAACAGACTTCCAAACAACCAGTGAGTCAAAGAAGAAATCAGAGGAGAAATAAAAATCTTGAGAAAAATGGAAATGGAAACACACATACCAAAACTTATGGGGTGCAGCAGAAGCAGTTCTAATAGGAAGTTTTACACCTACATTAATAAAAAAATAAAGACTTAAAACCACTTAATCTTATTCCTCAAGTAACTAGGAAAAAAAACAAAGTAAGCCCAAATTTAGCAGAAAGAATAAAAATTAGAGCAGAAACAAAATAGAGACTAGAAAGACAACAGAAATGATCAATGAAACTATGAATTGGTTTCTTGAAAAGATAAACAAAACTGACAAACTTTTTGCTAGACTAAGAAAAAAGATGACTCAAAAGAATGAAATTATAAATGGAGGAAGCATTACAACTGATGCCACAGAAATACAAAGGATTGTGAAGGACTATGAATAATTATATGCCAACAATTTACCTAACCTTGAAGAAATGGAGTAAATTCATGGAAACATACAACTTACTGAGACTTAGGAAAAAATAAAAAATCTGAACAGATTAGTAAAAAACAAGGAGTTTGAATCAGTAATCAAAATCTCCCCTAAAAGAAAAGCCCAGGACAAATGGTTTCACAGGTGAATTCTACCAAACATTTAAAGAAGAACTGATACCAATCTGTCTCAAACTTGTCAAAGAATTGAAGAGGACTCATTTTATGAGGCCAACATTATCTTTATACTGAATCCAGATAAGGACACTACAAGAAAAGAAAATTATGGGCCAATATCCGTGATGCACATAGATGCAAAATCCTCAACAAAATACTAGAAAACAGAATTCAGGAACATATTAAAAGAATTGTATACCATGATCAAGTGGATTTAGTGCTGGGATGCAAGGATGATTCCACTTCTGCAAAGTAATCAGTGTGATACACCACATTAACAGAATGAAGAATAAAAATCATATGGTCATCTCAATAGATGAAGAGAGAATATTTGACAAAATTCAACATCCTGTCAGATAGAAACTCCCAATAAATTAGGTGTAGAACAAATATTCTTCAGCATAAAGGTTATATGTACAATCCCACAGCTAACATCATACTCAACAATACAATGTTAAAAGCCTTTCCTCTAATACCAGGGATAAGACAAGAATACCCTCTCTCACCACTTCTATTCAACATAATACTGGAAATCCTCACCACAGCAAATTGGCAAGAAAAGGGAGAAAAGAAAAAGCATCTAATCAGAAAGGAAGAGGTAAAATTATCTGCTTGCAAATGACATGGTTTATATATAGAAAATCGTGAATACTCCACCAAAAAACTGTTGGAACTAATCAATGTATTCTCTAAAATTGCAGGACACAAAATCAGCATTCCAATACACTAACAGCAGACTATCTGAAGAGAAATTCAGAAAGCAGTCCCATTTGCAATAACACCAAGAATTTTAAAAAAATAGCAATAAATTTAACCAAAGAGGTGAGAGACCTGTATACTGAAAACTGTAAGCAATTGGAAGAAGTTGAAGATACAAATAAATGGAAAGATATCTTGTGTTCTTAGATGGGGAGAGTTGATGTTAAATTGTCCATATTGCCCAAAGCCATCTACAGAGTCAATGTAATTACTATCAAAATTTCCAAGGGGATTTTTCACAGAAGTAGAAAAAACTATCCTAAAATTCATAAGGAAGCACAAAAGATCCTTACTAGCCAAAGCAATCTTGAGAAAGAAGAACAAAGCTGGAACTATCATGCTTCCTGATTTCAGATTATGTTACAAAGTTATAGCATCAAAACAGTATGGTGCTGGCATAAAAAATAGCCACATAGACCAAGAAAACAAAATTTAAAGCCCCGAAATACACCTATGTGTATGTAGTCAACTAGTCTTATACCAGGGTGCCAAGAACATACAGTGAGGAAAGGATTTCTTCAATAAATGGCTTTAAGAAAATTGGATATCCATATGCAAAAGAATGAAACTGGGCTCCTATCTTATACCAGCCACAAAAATGTGCTTGAAATGGTTTAAAGACTTAAATGTAAAACCTGAACTATGAAACCCCTATAAGAAAATGGGGGAAAAGCTCCTTGAGATTGGCCTTGGCAATGATTTTTTAGATGTGAGCCCAAAAGCAAAGGTACCAAAAGCTAAAAAAACAAGTAGGAGTGTATCAAACTAAAAGTTTCTGCACAGCAATTAATAAATTGAAAAGGTAAATAATGAAATGGGAGACAATATTTGCAAACCATATATCTGATGATGGGCTAATATCCAAAGTATATAAAGAACTCCTCCAACTCAATAGCAAAAATTGAATAGTGATCTTTTAAGAATGGACAAAGGTCCTGAATAGACATTTTTTCCACAGAAGAACTACAAATAACCAATAGGTACATGAAAAGGTGCTCAACATCACTCATCAAAGATGCAAATCAATATCACAATCAAATATCGCCTTACAACTTGTTAGGATGGGTAGTATCAAAAAGACAAGAGATAACAAATGTTGGCAAAGATGTGGGGGAAAGTATACCCTTGTCTACTATTAGTGGAAATGTAAATTGGTACAGCCATTATGGAAAACCGAATGCAGCCCCTCCTCAGGTAAAAAATGGAACTACCATATGATCTGGTAGTCCCACTTCTGGGTGTATAGAGAAACGAAATCAGTATCTTGAAAAGATATCTACTTTTCCATGTTCATTGCAGCATTATTCACAGTACCCAAGATATAGAAACACCCTAAGTATGGGCAAATTAAGAAGGTCTCACACACACACACACACACACACACACACACACACACACACACACACACACAGGAATATTATTCAGCCTTTAAAAAGAAGGAAATCATGTTATTTCCAACAATGTGGATGAACCTGGTGGGCACTGTGCTAAATGAAAGAAGTCAGACAGGAGACAAATACTGTATAGTATCAGTATAAGTGGAACCTAAAACAAAAAGGTGATTTCATAGAAACAGAACAGAATGGTGATTGCCAGGCCTGGAGGGAGGGGGGTATAAACCCCTGGAGGAAGGGTCTAAGGATATAAACTTTCAATTATAAAAGATTTTGAGGATCCATTACACAGCATGGTGACTATAATTAATAATGCAGGATTACATACTTGAAATTTGTCAGGAGTAGATCCTGACTGAAAAAAAAAGGAAGGAAGAAAGGTATGAAGGAAGGAAGAAAGGGTTAACTATGTGAGGTGATAGATGTGTAATTACCTTCATTGTGGGAATCATTTCACAATGTATGTGTATATCAAATCATCATGATGGATGCTACATTTTATATACATTTATATTTGTCAGTTGTTCCTCAATAAATCTGGATTAAAAAATGAATTCAGCTATCATCTGGAGGAGGTTAAGTTCTTAGTTTTGGGCTTCATGACAGTGTTTTTTTTTCTTTTTTTTAAATTTAATTTAATTTTTTCAGTGTTCCAAGATTCATTGTTCATGCACCACACCCAGTGCTCCATGCAGTACGTGCCCTCTTCAACACCCACCACCAGGCTCACCCAACCCCTACCCTGCTCCCCTCCAAAATCCTCAGAGTTTGTTTGTCAGAGTCCACAGTCTTTCATGTTTCCCACATGTTTCCTCCAATTTCCCCCAATTCACCCTTCCTTTCCTTCTCTCAATGTCCTCAATGTTTTTTTCTATTTGCTTTAACTCTCAAAATGTATCATTCCTGAGACATTTCAAGGGGATGAACAAGGTGAGCTGTGCTATGTACATTACCCATCATAACTGCCATTTGAGTAAGATTACTGGTCAGCAAATGTCAGTAGCTTAAAAATTTCTGGTTCATTGTGTGATTCACTTGCCTGAATACAGAATTATGAAACTAATAATATTTCTTTTTAAAAATTAAAAAATGTAAATAAATAAACAGATTATAGTATAATCATTCATTGGAACCCTACTTGGTAATAGGGAATAATGAAGTGTCGATCCATTTAACAATGTGGATGAACTTCGGAAGCATCACATTAAAGTGAAGGAAGGCACACAAACAAATACATGTGTGATTTCATTTATATGAAATTCTCAAAAAGGCAAACCTGTGGTGACCAATCAGTGGTTCCTAGACTTGGTGAGAGGTGAGGATTGACTTTGAAGGGCATGTGAGAACTTTCTGGTGTGATGGAAATGTGCTACATCATGATTGTGGTTGTGCTTACACACTGTATACATTTGTCAAAAGTTCTGTATTGTACATTTAAAATTGGTGACTTTTATTATATATAAATTATACCTCTATAAAACTGTGGCAGCAAGAAAGTTTAAGTCCACCATGGAAGAGAATAGGGAATATTGATGAGATGAGAAAGCTCAGCAAATTTTTGGAATGCAGGTAAATTTGTGAAAAAGCAGAGAACATTATAGTTCAAATGGGAGCTGAGCTCATGTCCTAAACAAACTCCGGAGAAGATTCAATTTAAACTCTTGGGAAAGGAATAAGAAAGGTAGTTTGCTTGACATACCAGTTCACCCCACCGTGCAGAGCAGTAGTGGGGCAAAAAAAAAAAAATCATAGTGCCCCACCCCCACCTCCTGCAAAGAATATGGACTGACTGCTTGGGGAAAAGCGTGGCTATGGATGCATGCAGCAGGTCCCCCCAACCCCCTGAATAAGCCCCTCTAAATCCTGATACATGAGGCTCCCAGCCTAAGGTTTGGTTTCCCTACCACACACCTAAAAATGAAACCTCTCGAATAGATCTCCCTCACATAGATGAGGACCCAAAAAGTCTTCCATTCAGTAATGAAGTCTCTATGAAGTCAAAGGGCTGACTCAACATGAGACGAAACTAGTTGGAAACAGCACATCTTCTTAAAAATATGAATGAAGAAACAGGGATCAACCAGAAAAAGTTCAATAAAATAAAGAAGAAAAAGATTAAAATGCATGATCAGGACTGACCCAAATGGAAATATATGAACCGATAAAACAAATTACAGTGTTTACAATGATTTGAGAAAACACTGCATTCACAAAAAAAAAAAAATGCTTGTGGAAAATACTGATCTGTATTTCACTTTGTTTATTTCTGTGGTAGTATTTTGTATGTTGTGCTTTGTGTTATAGCTATTTCTGGTCATGTTGGTCTTCTCTCACAAGACTATGCTCCTTGAAGACAGGAATGTGATTGCGATCTGTGATGACAAAAATTGGTAGATAGCCACTTCTCTCTTACTTAGCATGGCCCTTGAAACTGCCTTGGGCTCAACTTCCTGGCCTGGTGACTTCTGTGTTCTGATTATAGATTCTGTTTATGAGATATTCGAGTTTGTTCCAGTTCCAAGGTAGCAGTGCTAGAACCATCCTTGGTGGCTTTTTGTTTATTCTAGCTGATACGAAAATTGAGTAGTTCTAATCATTTTTTTTCTAGGCCCCTTTGTATGCAAGTATATTATCATACTTTTTAAAAATGTGTATTTTGTGTTTTGATGAATCCAGGGACATCATATGAAGGCTCAGGCTCTTTCTGGATTGGGAAGAAGTAAGGAAGTGTTAAAGGAGTTTCTCTACTGCCTTGCTTTAAATCCTGAATGCAACTCAGTGAAGAAAGAAGCACAGAAGGTGTGATTTTCTTTAAACGAATTTCTTTCTTAAGTCTCATTTATAGCCTTGATGTCCCTGCTGAGTAACTCCTGCGTGTCAGATAAACAAAAAAACATAGTTCTGGATATTCATGACAATGTGATTAAAAACACACAGGAATAATGATGAGATGATAATGTTCATCCAGGGATAAAGCATTCGCACAGCATTCGCACAGCTCAGAAATAATAACATGGGCTAAGGAGGCAGGGTTGATGTGTGAGACTAGGGGAGGCAAAGTGAGTTTTCTTAGAGTTGTAATTTCAAGCATTATAGTTTGTATGGGAGCCCTATAAAAGACATTGTGATAATGTACAAAATATACCAGTTTAGCTGGAAAGACTGACTTGAAATTCTCAGCAAAGCTTCACCAGCATGATGCAGAAATACCTTTTCTCTTATTCAGGTCTTTAACCCAGTCTAATTAGAGGTCACTGAGTCACATTTACTATGGGAATCCGCCCTACATAGAAGAGGCCGTACAGTAGTTAGTCTTCCCGCTTCCAATGACCAAGGAGTTCTTGGTTTTGTGTCAGTGTTTCCCTATTTTAGCCCTATTCATTGCTGACTTCTTTCACACATTTACCTTGCAATTTCTACTTTGTAGGCTAGTTTTATTTTCTGGAGCAAGAGGGAATGAATCCATTCTTCCTCCTCCATTTCAAGCCACCTTAGATATTTGCAATTGGCTGTTGTCTTTGCCTTAAGTCTTTTTTTGGACTGAACCTTCTTTTCTCATGGAACAAGGTTGTAAGGTTTCCTCCTCTGGATGCATTCTAGTGTCCCTCAGCACCCACATCTGACAGCGACAGGTGGGGGATTTTACCTTCCCTTGTGTTCATATCGTGAGGCGTGTTTATTTGTAAGCTAATACCATCACACTGTTGGCTTGTGTTAGAACCGTAGTTAGCCCAAACACCTAGATCTTTTTTTGTTTCCAATGAGAACCTTCTAGCAATACTTTTTATCCTTGTATGTGCAGTGCATTGCTCTTTCTTAATGGTTTGAAATTATCACTTACGGGTTTTGGCCATTGTTTCAACTTGTCAAAATAATAATGAATTTTAACATTGGCCTTTCTATCCCTGCCTGCTTTGTCCCACTTGCAAATTTCACAAGAACCTTAAAACATATCTAAACTGCTCTTTATAACAGCTTAAGAAATTCAGCCTGAGCTCAAAATTAAGCAGATTTGCAAAGGTCTCAGGGCCACAATCTAAGTCTGGTGATGCTTGGGGTCCTTCTTGTCTGTATGGTGCTATTTCAGATCTGATGTTTTTCCCTGTAGCATCCTGTGAGTGGTAGATGTCTTCTGTCTCAGGGCCCAAACACTGCCAGCCTGTTGATGCCCATGAAATGTGGTAATCTCATGGACAGCCTTCTCCGGCTCTACTGGAGCCCCTCAGAGCCAGTGCTCAGGACACTGATGTTCCTGCTGAGTGCTGTTTCTTCTTGATACAGGGGTCATGGGTGCTGGTGCACTGACATGTCACATGAAGAACAGTGGCACGTTCTTTATTAGGTTTCTGTCTCTCCTTTGTACCTCTCGTAGCCTTTGGGTTCAGCTGAGTCCGTGAGGTTTGGCAGGACCATCAAGCGACTGGCAGTCACTTCCCACCACCACCAAACCCTAGGCCATGGCCCTTGAACTGGAATCATGGCTCTTCCCCTGGTCTTCCTTTAAAGTTCTTTACTAGGTTGCTCTTCTGGTTCTCTTGTAAGTTGAGCAGCCCTCTGGAAATATCTCAGTCGTGGGGGATCACAACTTGGATTTAATTTAGGATCCCTGCAACCTCTACACCCCCAGTTTTCTCTCTTAATCGTGAGACTTTTAGGGGTGATTTTCTGTAGCAGATGTGTAAGGACCCGGCAGAAAGAAATGGTAATGTTCCTATTTTGTGACTGGTAAGACTAAGCTGCAAAGGGACTGGCAGCTAACATGCCTAAAGTATCGATTATGGTTTCAGAAACTTGAGTTTTGAAATAGTGGTGGTTGGAATATGGTAATTATTGTTTTCATTGGGTTAGGTCTACTTGGCCTTCTAGTTTCCTGGATGTTTAAGATATGTTATGTATTTTTCAAAAGAGTTTTAAAATACTTTTTTTTTCTTCTTGGAAATTTTGTAGGTAATATGTGAGGTATTTTTTCCAGCTTCAGAAAACGTGCATCAGAATTTGACATCTTCCATCCAAAGCAGAATATTGAACAGCAGGCTAAAGGCTCAGTGTGCCAGCCATGTAAACACCCAGCCTCTGGAAGAAGGTGATGGTGCTGGGGGTTCTAAGGTAATGAAGTGCATATGTTTGGCAATATTATCTTGAGTAAGCTTTATGTAATTCCTTAATTTGAGCACTTACAAGTTATTCAGATTGTGGCCTTATGTTAGTTGGAAGTACTTTTCAAGGCCGGTCTCTAGCTCCTCAACCTGAAAGTTGAACCTTTTAAAGGAAGTTGGTAGAAGTAATGAAAACAATTGAAAGAAACATGTAGAAGTATTCAGGACATCACACATTGAAAACCCCAGGTATCAGGAGACTCAAATTTATTTTGGCTTGGAGAAAAGAAAGCAGAAGGATGATTCGAATATGTAAAGATTGATGTTCAGTTGATCTGTCTCAAAAAGAATTATTCTGTATTTTACCATGGGAAGTGTAAAGCTCATCTTGGAAGTTAATAGATGAAATCTATCATGAAGGAAGAACATGAGCCGTCTTTTTTCCAGAGATTTCTAAGAAAGGCCACTACAGAATTATTGTTTTCTTTTATGCTATGATTTCTTTAATACTCAGGATTCTTTTTTTCCAATTTAACCAGAATCCATCTGAGAAATCTGATGTGTTTAGAAATACCAATTCTTCAGTTTTGTATTTTATACTGGGTCTGCACTTTGAAGAGGATAAAGAAATGTTAGACAGTATCCTTCCAGTAGCATCCAGCACCGGTTTAAAGAGACAGTTTCCAGATGATTTGGAGGACGTGCATGAGCTGAATGGCCCTGGGAAAGTTCCCAAGAAAGGTCAGTAAGCGATTTTGTCACGGAGTTGTAGGACTCCAGAATGATAGACTGTTAGCTAATATTCAATATATTAAAAAAATTTATGCAGATAACTTAAAATGAATAATGAAAGGAATAGATCAGCTTTATGATGATAGGACAGTTTAAAATGGCTAAGCCTACAAAAACTTCATTGTCAGAAATATGGAAGATTTATAACGTTGACTTTTATTCATGCTGACAGTCCAGATAAATTATTGTTGTATATGGTTACTCTGATAGGAACTATCCTGCCCAGCATGATTTGTTATATTGGTGTAACATATTTTAGCCAGAGGAAATGCAGTGGCTGCATGATCTTGTCCAGGTGAGCAATGTTAATGATAGCATTTTAAACTTTTTCAGAGGCAGATTCCTCACCTCAAAGGAACATGACCTCTAACATAGGAGAAAGTCCAGAGCTCTCCATAGATGTAACTGACTTTGAGTGTGCCCTTTGCATGAGGTAGGATGACAGAGAACCTGTGCAACTCTTTAAAAAACTCATCCTTTCTGAATTGGATATCCTAACCACAATGGGCTTTTTATTATCAGAGAAATTATGTATACCTTGTTAATACATGATTTATTTTCTAAAAATTTGATAAGGAAAATCTCAATGAAAATGGATATCAGTAATTTCTACGGTCATGAGGAAATTGTCTTAAGGAATTCTTAGAAAATAAATAGATTATTTGAAGATCTCTTCTGGATATTTTTGGCTAAAAACTCAGATATATTTTCCAGGTTGCTCTTTGAGCCTGTCACTACACCATGTGGACATATGTTTTGCCTGAAATGCCTTGAGCGCTGCCTCGACCATGCCCCACATTGTCCACTGTGTAAAGAAAAACTCTCAGAAGTAAGTATTTCTTCTGAAACAACAGGACCATTCGGCCCCTCTTCTCATCCCTCAGTAGATGCTCATTTCTGGGGTTGGCTTTGCTTATACGACCCATTTACTAAAGAAAGTTGGATTTCTCCAGTCAAAGATAGGTCTTTTTCCTATCTCATTTCTCAAAAAGTAGAAAAGGGAAGTTTAGACACAGAAACAATTAAACTTAAGGAAAATTTTTTTAGTCATGAATTATAGTCGAGATATACTGAAAACAGGTAACATAATTGGAGCTCTTACAACGTCATAGTTGAGTTAACATCACTGAGTCCTCACCATGTGTTAATCATAAAGGGTTGACATAACATTATGGCACACTTCATATGTGCCAAGGATTCTGTTCTTTACCTCATCTCAAGGGGAAGTCATGCTGTAGTACTCAGTTTTGCATAGGATCAAAGACATTATCAGTTTTGGCTACTAGGAAATCCTTTTGGTGTGTTGTCAGTTGTGTCTTTTGTCTGTGATCAAAGCCAGTAATCCTTAAGATTCCATGGAGGAAAGCTATTTAGTTACGTTTAACTCAAAAATAAACTGTTAAATCCATATATTAGGTATGGTAAATACAATAAACAACACTTAAAAGCTTTTAAAGGCTTTCTGATCAACTTTTCAAATTGTGATTATGTATCAACTGTATAGGGCTCTGGTGCCACTAACCTTCCACATAGCAAGTTATTTAACTTCTTGTGGTGGGGGGTAATACATAAAATAATACTATTTTCCTAAATTACTTCTAAAGATTATACTCAATATATTTTAAGTAGGACAAAGTGGTTTTTTTAAAGATTTGTTTGTCTATTTTTAGAGACAGAAAAAGAGTGTGTGTGCATGTGTGAGTGTAAGCTGGGGAAGGAGGGCAGAGGGAGAGAGAGAATCTCAAGCAGACTCCTGGCTGAGCACAGAGAATCTCAGTCTCAAGACCCTCAGGTCATGACCTGAGCCAAAATCAGGGTCGGATGCCTAACCAACTGAGCCACCCCGGCACCCCAGGATAAAGTGGTTTTTTAAAACAAATGTCCAGTAAAATTTATTTTTGAATTTGATATGGTAAAGGAGATACTATACTTATGTGAATTTTTAAATAATTGTAACTTAGTTTAATGCCAAAATTTGTTAAAATAAATTATTATAATTGAGACCTTTCCAAATCATTCTATATACATACTTGCTTTTTTAAATTGCATATATCCTGAAACTCTCTAGGTTATTCAGGGCTCTCGTCATGAGAATGATTCATTGTACTATGCACCATCTGTCATGATGGTGGGTGATTTTGAGTCTGTGTAGTAGTTTCCTTTGGCGGTTCCTCTGCAGATCCACTGCACTGTGTTTGCTCTCTCTTCTTGCTAACAGTGGAATAGCGTCTGGCCTTGTTGTACCCATGCTTGTCTGGGCTGGTGGGTCTGGAGGTGGTTTGTTTATCCTCAGACAGTAAAATGCGTGTCTTTATGACCACTCTTTATAACACAGACCTTTCGTTCACTTCCGTGTTCAGTACTCTCTGATAGAGGGCTGTGTGATGAAGCAGTGCGTTGAGGTTGACACTGTAATATAAATTCCTTGGAGACAGAGACGACTTCTGTCCTGTTTTCACTCTGTCTCCAGGGGCCAGAACACATAGTAGAAGTTCAGGAAATCCATGTGGAATGAAAGATTGAATGAATGAATGAATGAATGAGTGAATGAATGATTGAGGGCAAGCTCTGCCCTCAATGTTGCAGTGTTAGTGTTGCAGAAATTAGAATGTAACAAAACCAACTAAAATTAAAAGCCACAACTCCCTCTTTCTTTGATGCAGAAACTGCTTCATGAGCTTAGACTTTCATTATCATAATTATCACATTTTACATTATCATAAACACGAACCATCAGCTATCTAGGTATGCACAGAAGCCTTAGGTAACATAATTCCAAAAGCAAATTGTATTACTCTTCAATAAAATGGTGCCATAAACTAACCATATAAAATACAGATGTCATTGATAATACTATGAATTAAGTTAAACTTGTTTTTGCTGGTTATTCTGTTATTGAGGGTCTCACACAGTTGTGTCCCTGAGGTTGAACTCCTAGTTCTTAGTGGCAGCAATACCCATAGCTTGTTTCAAACAATTCTAATTCCTTGGTCCCTCAGTCTCTTTTCCAAGCCAAACAAAGTCAACTCTGCCTCTAACACATGTCCAGATAAGTAACAAAGCAAAGCTAGAGCAAAAGCCACAAAATTGGGAAGATTGGTTTCAGTTTAAATTCACAGTCTTAAATCTTAGATTCAAAACATTAGTAGTCACTCTTACTGTGCTTCTCTAGTAGCTTCAATTTTCCACTTTCTCAGATGACTATTTCCCATTTTTCTTCTTTTGCAACGTATCCTACTCACTTCCTCTCCCTTCCCTGACATTGTGATACTTTACTGAGAATGCAGAAGCTGGTTGAGCTGGGATTTACTCATCCTTCCTCCAGGTGATGAACGCCTCCTGCCCTTTTCTCAGAGGGGAGGAACTGCCCTGTCCCTACCCCTATGCCAGGCTGGCTGACCTCCAGGCTCTCCAGCCCCATCCTTTTGTCTTCCCAGAAACTCCCTTCCCTCCCTCTTTAACCATTTCTACTGGGGAGAGAATGATTAATTGAGAATTAATTACCATGTGGTATTACTTAACGTTTCCTTTTGTTACAGTTGTTGGCAAGCAGAAATTTTAATATAACTATTCTGGCCGAAGAATTAATATTTCGATATTTATCTGATGAACTCTCTGATAGGAAGAGAATTTATGATGAAGAAATGACAGAACTATCCAAGTAAGTTCTCATGCTGTATGTACTGTACTCATTCAGTATGTATCTGAATCTTGAGTTCAGATGAAAGAAGGAAATCCTTGCATTCATAGCTTTATTTTAGGGATTTTTTTCCCCCTTAGCAGAGAAATTAGACCTAAAAATAGAAAAAAATATCAATTGCAAAGAATTTATGGAACTCTAATTGAAAAGTATCATAAGAAATATTTCAAAAGTGTGTCTTCATGGGACCCCTGGGTGGCTCAGTCGGTTAAGTGCCTGACTCTTGATCTCAACTCAGGTCTTGATCTCCGGGTCATGAGTTCAAGCTCCATGTTTGACCCCATGCTGGGTATGGAGCCCACTTAAAAAATTTGTGTGTCTTCACAAAATTATGTAGTTGCTTTTTGTATCTAAGTAAGTGGTCCTGAATTTTTCAGGATTGTAAAGGCACAGTATATAGAAACAGGAGGGAAAATAGGTTTACCCCTTGAAATAGGCTCGACAGTTGCTTTTATCTTTTATTTTATTTATTTATTATTTTTTTTTAAAGATTTTATTTATTTATGTGACAGAGAGGAGAGAGATCACAATCAGGCAGAGAGGCAGGCAGAGGGGGCGGGGAAGCAGGCTCCCCGCTGAGCAGAGAGCCCGATGCGGGGCTCGATCCCAGGACCCTGAGATCATGACCTGAGCCAAAGGCAGAGGCTTTGAGTCACCCAGGCGCCCCTGTTGCTTTTATCTTTTAAAGTGATCAGAGTTGTGTGTTGTAGCAAACTTTATTGAGGTCTTATAATTCTTCCACTCCTTTTTATTTAGAACTCATTACCTTTGACTACTGTGTAGTTTTTGCTTTCATCAGAATTTTTTTCTCTTCTTATTATTTTATTAAGGTAAAATTGATGCATAGCATTATATGAATTTCAGGTATGTAACATAATGCTTCGATATTTATATGTATTGCAAAATGATCACCACAATAAGTCTTAACGTCCGTCACTCTACATAGTTAACAAATTTTTTTCTTGTGGTGAGGACTTATAAGATCTATTCTCTTATCAACTTTCAAATATGCAATGCAGTAGTGTTAACTGTAGTCAACATGCTGCGCATTACATCCCCAGGACTTATTTGCAGCTGGAAGCTTGTACCTTCAACCCTCTTTATCCGTCTCACCCATCTCTCTGCCCCACCTCAGCCTCTGGCAACCATGAATCTTTTGTCTTTATTATGAGCTGGATTTTGTTCTTTTTAAAGATTCTACATGTGAGTGAGGTCATACGGTATTCATTTTTCTTATTTCACTTAGCATAATGCCCTCAAGGCCATTAGAATTTTTTTGTTTTCATAGTCGCAAGCCAAAACTTTTTCTAAATAAATTAATACAGTTCAGCATGTCTGTCTCATCAAATTAAATAGACAGGCTTGGCAGGAAATCTGGTGAGCTGAACACTTCCTCATGAGGTGGTCTTTGGCTTCCTTTCCCCACTAAGGGTTTTATGTTGTAAATGAGGGAATTGAGGTAGGCTAGCTTTTGCTATGTTACAGTGATTAATATTCCCTTTTGTTTCTAACTGCTCCTATTTCTAAGTTTACATTTTCCCTCACCCAACAGTCTGACCAGAGATGTCCCCATCTTTGTGTGTGCCATGGCCTTCCCCACCGTCCCGTGTCCACTTCATGTCTTTGAGCCCCGCTATCGGCTTATGATAAGAAGATGCATGGAAACCGGCACCAAACGGTTTGGCATGTGTCTGTCTGCTGAGCACGCAGGGTAAGACGTTTCAGCATTCACAGAGTCCTAAATAAATACATAACTTGTGATTTTTCTCGAAGAACAATTTAAGATGATGTTGAAACCTTCTGATGACTCCCATTACGTAACAGTGTTTAAGTCCGAGGCCATCTACGATGTGATCCTAACCTTCTCTCTAGCCTCATCTCCTTCTCCTTTCTCTCAGACATCATACTTGCTAATCTACTACCATATTATTTGCCTTCCTCTAAATATAGTTCATAATCATACCTCCATGCTACTCTCTGCCTATAATTCACTTCTAGTTCATCATCATGCAAACAAATCCAGTCTAACTTTTAAGGTCTAAAAAATTGGCTAAAAAATCGAAACCTTCGTCTACACAGCCAGGCAAATTTCAGTCTTAAAATAACCCCAGCTCTTAAGTTTTTACCTCACCTCGTTTTGTGTCAAATTGGCAGGCAGCTACCTCCATGGCTGCTCTGGGGATTCTACGTCCTTCCCAATCTCTTAGCTTCCTTAATCCCCAGGGCTTTGTCATTACTGCATGGTTATCATGAGGTCACTACATGCAAGTTCTAGCTAGTAGAAGAGGCACATATGCTCTGAAAGGATTCTGGAGAAAAGGGGTACACATCCCTGTTGCTCATAACTACTGCGAAGGAGGCTAGGAAATGTAGCCCAGCCGTGTGCCCAAGAAGAAAGGGAGAATGGATATGTAGAACCACCCATTAGTTTCTACCATATATACCTAGAAACAGATCTTTTTAAAGATTGGTGTAGAACTTTTATAGAAAAAAGTCTACAACTTTATTGAAAAATATTCGGGAAGATCTAAATAAATGAAGAGAAATACCATATACATGGATGGATGTGTAGTCTGCAATGTCATAGAAATGTCAATTTTACCCAAATCAGTCTGTAAATCTGAAGTAGTTTCAGTCAACATTCCAAGAGGACTTTTTAATGGAATTGTTCAAGCTGATTTTAGATTTAATATGGAAAAGCAAAAAGACCACGACCATGGTAGTTTTGAAGAAATCAATTGAGTAAGATATGGGAAAGCACTCCCATAATAAACTTAGAAGTCCTAGTAAGTAAATCACTGAAACAGAATATGGAGCTAAGAAACAGATCCACTCATATATGGACCCCACATTTACATATAATTTTGTAAGAAAAGGCAAGCTGCTCACTTAAAAGGTGCTTAGAAAATTAGTGGGCAGTCCAAATGGGGAAAAATAATCTTTTCTCTGCCTTGCACCATATACACAAATCAACACATGTTATTTACGTTCTCAGTGTGAAAAACAACATATAAAAATGTTAAGAGAAAATATTGGAGACTATAATTAGGAAAAGAAAAAGATTTTTTTATATATAAGATGCTGAAAGCACATAGCATGGAAGAGGAAATTAATAGATTTGAATGTATTAAAATTTGATTCATCAAAATCAGCAAAAGCAGAGTGAAAAAACAAGTTCCAGCCGTTCGCTTCCATGAACAGTACAGAACACTAAGAAAAGCATTACCCCAGATAAATTGTAGGATATGAGTTTCCCGAGCCCATTGGTGAGCAGAGGTTGTTCACTGCAAGTGAGGAAAGGCAAATCCCTCCAGGGAGAGCAGTAGG
Source organism: Procyon lotor (assembly GCA_028646535.1). Taxonomy (NCBI): domain Eukaryota; kingdom Metazoa; phylum Chordata; class Mammalia; order Carnivora; family Procyonidae; genus Procyon; species Procyon lotor. The sequence goes on from CM053610.1 coordinate 49,011,595, forward strand.
CAAAAGCGTGGCTTACCTGTGGCAGAGCCCAGGAGGAGATCTGCAAGTATGTGGGAAGAATTCAGCTGGTTTTTTGGGGGCCATGTTCTAATGACCTCAGATACAAGGGGAATTTGCATTCATTCACAAGTTCTTGTCCACAGACAGGACAGGATGCTCATTAGAAAGACAGGTTCTGCAGCTGAGACAGGCTTTGGAGGAGCTGACATTTGAAGGCATTTGTTCGCTGATGGCTGGGACAGTAAGTCCTCCCTTGAAGGGGATCTTCAGGGTACCTCTGTCCATGCCACGGCTATGGATAAGATAGCCCTGTTAGATAAGCAGGTAGAGATCATTTTAGGAGAGATCCAAGTAGAGGGGTCCAGCCTTACAGGAATGTGACTTGGGAAGTGTCACTCACTGTTAGCTTAAAGGTATGTAATGAAGTTGTTCATTCATTTTAGAATTTAGGATTAGGTAGACTTGGGTTCAGATCTCAGGTCTCAATCTTACTGTGGCGTTACGTACATTGTTGGTTTTAAACCTTCCTGCTTTTGTGAGGCTTGCATGAGAACATATTATAAACTGCTCCGTATAGTGCTTGACATGTGATGGATTCAATCAGTGTCCTCAGGAAGCAGATGAGAGTTAAAAAAGTGAGAGTGGTTAAGATCACACGGGACAGCTCTGGAGCGAGGATGCCGCCCTGGGCGGGCCCTGTGTGTGAGGGACATTTGGAGGATGGAGGCAAGCTGTGAAGGGCTGCACTGGGCAGGGAGGGCACCAGAGAGCAGCAGAGGGTGTTGGGTCAGCAGTAGATCAGCAGGCTCGTGCCAGAGTCACGTGTGACTTCCAGTGGGGTCATTTCAGTGGAATGGTGGGGTATGGAGGGAACAGGAGGTGAAGGCAGTGACTGCAGATGACTTTCCATAGTGGTTTACTGGGGAGGACAGGGCTGGCCAGCATCAGTGGAGATGGAGGAGAGGGAGCAGAATCTGTGAGTGGCATGGGGGCCCCAGACATACCCCATGCCGGTGCCCTGACCAAGGGGACT
>CM053610.1:49020531-49036176 GCA_028646535.1 Procyon lotor
CTTAATGACTGAGCCACCCAGGCGCCCCTTGAATCAATGTTCATAGGTATCAGATAGCTATCCAGTTTCATTCTTTTGTATGTGGATATCTAGTTTTTCCAGCCCCATTTATTGAAGCGGCTTTTTCCCATTTTGTTTATTTTCTTGGCACCCTTGTCATGCATTTATTTTGGTGCTGACTCTTCTGTTCTACTGGTCTATGGGGCTGTTTATACCAGTATGACACTATTTTAATTACTGTAACTTTGTGATGTAGTTTGAAGTCAGAAATATGATGCTACCGACTTTATATATCTCTCTCAAGATTCCTTTGGCTATTGGGGTCTTTTGTGCTTCCATATGAATTTTGGGATTCTTTTTTCTATTTCTGTGAAAAATACCATTGGAATTTTGATAGGGACCACATTGAATCTGTAGATCGCTTTGGGTAGTAGGCACATTGTAACAATATCCATTCTTTAAATCTAAGAACCTAAGATACCTTTCCATTTATTTGTGTCTTCAATTTCTTTCATCAGTGTCTCATAGTTTTCAGTGAGTCTTTCATTTCCTGGGATAAACTTATTTCTATATATTTTATTATTTTTTGGTGCAGTTGTAATTGGGATTGTTTTCTTAATTTCTCTTTCTAATAGTTTGCTGTTAGTGTATAGAAATGCAATTGATTTTGTATCCTGGGACTTTACTGAATTCAGTGATTAGTTCTAACAGTTTTTTGGTAGGACCTTTGGGGTTTTCTGTTCATAAGAGATAATTTTACTTTTTCCTGTCCATTTTGAATGCCTTTTATTTCAGTGCTCGCTTCGGCAGCACATATACTAAAATTGAATGCCTTTTATTTCTGTTTCTTGCTCAATTACTGTGGCTAGGATTTCCAGTACTGTCTTTAATAAAAGTGGTAAAAGTGGGCATCCTTGTCTTGCTCATGATCTTAGAGGAAAGGCTTTTAACTTTTCAATGTTGAGTGTGATGTTAGCTGTGGGGATGTCCTACATAGTCTTTATGATGTTGAGAAACATTCACTCTACACCTAATTTATTGAGAGGTTTTATCATGAAAAGATGTTGAATACTTTTTCTGCATTATTGGAAACATCATATACATTTGATCCTTCATTTTGTTAATGAAGGTATCGCATTGATAGATTTGCGTATGTTGAACCTTCCTTGCATCCCAGGGATAAACCCCTCTTGATCCTGATGAAAATCATGTAAATCATGGGTAAATCTTTTCCATGTGCTCCTGAATTTGGTTTATTAGTATTTAATTGAGGATTTTATAAATCTATCTTCATCAGATATATTGGTCTATAATTTTCTTTTTTAGTGTCCTTACCTGATTTTGTGTCAAAGTAATAATGGCCTTGTAAGGTAACTTTAGAAATGTTCCCTTTTCTTCCATTTTTTTTTTTGAGATGGTTTGAGAAGAATTGGTATTATTTAAATGATTGGTAAAATTTGCAGGTGAAGCTATCTGGTTCTCGTCTTTTCCTTTTAAGAACTTTTGATTACTCATTCTGTGTCCTTTCTTGTTGTTGACATGCTCAGCTTTTCTATTACTTCATGACTTAGTGTTGATAAGTTGTGTATTTCTTTGAATTTATCCATTTCTTCTAAGTCCTCTCATTTGTTGGTATAAATGCTCACAGCAGTCTCTTAGAAACCTTTGTATATCTGTGGTGTCATTTGTGATTTCTTACCTTTTGTTTATTGTGTATTTGAATCATCTCATTTTTTTCTTAGTCTGGCTAATGGGTTATCAGTTGTATCTTTAAAAAAACCAACTCTTCATTGGTCTTTTCCATTATCTTTCTACTGCTTTGCATACCATTATTGCAGTATTAGAGTATTTTGAATTTGACTATATATTTATCCTTACCAGTGAATTTTGTATTTTATATGTTTTGAATTACTAATTGGCATCCTTTAGTTTTAATTTAAAGAACCTCATTTTGCATTTCTTGTAAGGCAGGTCTAGTGACGATGAATTCCCTTAGCTTTTGTGTATCTGGGAAAGTCTTTATTTCTCCTTCCTTTCTGAAGGACAGCTTTGCTGGGCAAAGCAGTCTTGGTTGGCAGTTTTTTTCGTAGTGCACTTTGAATTTATCTTCTCATTTTCTCCTGGTCTACAAGGTTTCCACAGAGAAATCTGCTGATAGCCTTATGGGGCTTCCCTGTATGTGATGAGTCTTTTTTCTCTCTGGGTGTTTTCAAAATTCTCTTTGTTTTTGATTTGTTTATTGATTTATTAAGGGAATAAGAGCAAGAGGTGTGGGGGAGGGGGAGAGGGAGAGAGAATCTTTTTTTTTTTTAATTAACATGTAATGTGTTATTTGTCCCAGGGTACATGTCTGTGAATCGTCAGGCTTACACATTTCACAGCACTTCCCATAGCACATACCCTCCCCAATGTCCACAACCCACCCCATCCCTATCCCCCCACCTCCCAGTCACCCTTAGGTCATTTCATGAGTCTAGGAGTCTCTTATGGTTTGTCTCCCTCCCCATCCCATCCTGTTTCATTTCTCTCCCCCAAACTAGAGGGTATTATGTTAAGCGAAATGAGTCAGTCAGAGAAAGACAATTATCACATGATCTCTCTGTTATGAAGAATTTGAGAGGCAAGGCGGGGGTTTGTGGGGGAGGTGGGGGAGAGAATCTTTTTTTAAAGATTTATTTATTTTAGAGAAAGAGTGAGTTGGGGGACGGGCAGAGGGAGAGAATCTCAAGCAGACTCCCCACTGATGTGGAGCCCAATGTGGGGCTCGATCTCAGGACCCATGAGATCATGACCTGAGCCAAAATCACAAATTGTATGCTTTACCAACTGAGCCACCCAGGCACCCTGGGAGAGAGAATCTCAAGCAGACTTCCTACTGAGCATGGAGCCTGATGTGGGTCTCAGTGTTACAACCTTGAGATCATGACCTGAGTCAAAATCAACAGTCAGATGCTTAACTGACCGAACTACCCAGATGCCCCATTTTTGTCTTTCAGTTTTGAGACTTTCCTTATAATGTTTCTCAGTAAGTTGAATCTGTTTGAAGATCTTTGAGCTTCATATGTCTGGATGATCCCTCACTCTCTCCCAGTTTCAGAAGTTTTGTTCCATTATTTCTTTAAATGATTTTCTGTCTCTTTATCACTTCTTCTGTGGCATTTGTAATACGAAACATTTTTAAAAGATTTTACTTATTTGAGAGAGAGTGAGAGAGAGAGAGAGCATGAACTGGGTGGGGGAGAAGCAGTGGGAGAGGTAGAAGCAGACTCTCTGCTGAGCAGAGAGCCTGATGCAAGGCTTGATCTCAGGTCATTACATGACCTGAGTAAATGGTAGACACTCAGCCATCACACAGTATGAACATTTTTTCCTTGCTGGTGTCCCATAACTCACATAGGTTTCCTCCACTCTATTTTTTTTTTTTTTTTTGGCCTCTGACTGGATAATATCAATACTCTGTTTTTAAGTTCAGAGATTCTTTCTTCAGTTTGTTGAGTCTGCTAGTGAAGCTTTCTGCTGCATTTTTCATTTAATTTATTGTATCCTTCACCTCTAGAGTTTTTGTGTGGTTCTTTTTTATGATTTCTAACTTTTTGTTGAAGTTTTTGTTTTATTCATGCATTATTTTCCTGAGTTCATTGATTTGTGTATTCTTGATTTTTCACTGAGCTTTCTTAAAATAATTATTTTGAATTCTTTTTCAGGTAACTCACAGAGTTCCAATTCTTTGGGGTCAGTTGCCAGAAAGTTTTTATGTTCTTTTTGACATGCCATGTGTCCTTGCTTTTTTGTGTGTGTTTCTAGTGGGTTTGTATTAATATCTAAGCATTTGAGGGAGAATTTACCTCCTCCAGCCTTTTCAGACTAGCTTTGGTGAGGAAAGACTTTTATCTGAACATGGGCTATGAGGACACTAGCTGAGTAGGTTGCATTTCTTGTTCTGGGGAGAATACAGTGGCATAGTCTTCACACAGGCCTATTAGATGAGGTCAGTGTCAATAAAGGCTGTGTGAATCTTTGCTGGCCCAGACTGGGGAGGGCTTGCTGATGGCAGTGGTGGCTAGGGCTAATGCAGTCCTTGGTGGTGAAGGTTGCTGAGGTTGTCCTGTTCTCCTTTGTTGCCCATGGAAGGAAGTTCTAGTTGAGAGCATCCCTCCTGGCACCAAGTTGGCACACTGATCCTCAGTGGAGCTGTGGTCCAGGGCTGGGTTGCATGCACAGCCACCATCGTGCCTGGGTCCTGAGGCTCACGGGGCACATGCTGCAGCTGGGACACCCACGTCTGGGGTTCTGGCATCTGTAGCTCTCCCATGGATCCAGGATCTGGGTCTGGGGCTTGTGCATGACTTGAGCCCCAGGAGCATGGTATGCAGTAGTGGCACAGACCCTAGGATGACAGAGTACAGCAGTGGCCTGGGCCCAGGGGGCAGGGGACAGCATCAGCACACCCTGGGGAGAGTGTGTCAAACTTCCAACTCCGACCCCAGGGGGGCAAAGGGCAGGGGGCACAGTAACAGCAGCTTGGCCCCAATTATGCTGGACCGAAGCTCCAGCTCAGGAACCAGAGAGGAACACAAAACTGCAGTGGCGTGGCCTGGGGTGGCAGGTCAGCATCTGGACTTGGGACCTGGGGGCAGGGCAGAGAGCAGTAGTCCCAACAGCACAGCCCCTGCCCTGGAGAACCAACGCTCTCACTTAGGATGCGGGAGGCGAGTCAGAGGGCAGTTTAGCAGCATTCCCTGGTCATGGCGGGCCGAAGCCATGACTTGGGACCCAGCAGCAGCAGCAGCACAGGGACCCTGCCACCTGTGATGGCAGGTCAGACTGTGACCTGGGGATGAGGTGTAGAGCAGTGGCGGCTCTGTCCTAGTAACGGGTCAGAGCCCTGACGTGGAACGCTGGGGTGGGACACGGAGCTGCAGGAACACAACCGTGTGCTGGTGGGTCAAAGCCGTGATTTAGGAGCCCGAGGGCAGCTTTCACCAGGGGGACTGCTCCAGCCCGGGAAGGAGATCCTGTGTGACTCTGAGCAGTTCCGTCAGCTGGGCTTAGCATCGGTGCAGACTGTTGGGGTCCAGTAGCAAAGGCTATAAATGTCCACTGCTGGGGCCCCCTGCTCTCCTTTGCCTGTGTGGTGCAATCCCTCTGAGGGGATCCCTCCTGGTACTGAGCCTCTCTGGACTGAGGGTTGGAGTGGTGCAGGTAAAAATGCTTCCTATACTTATCCATGTGGCCATCCTCTGGTTTTGAGCTCTGCAGGGTTTTTGCTGCTGCCTTTTTATAGTCCGGAGCTTTCCCAGAGCTGTTTCCATTGGTGTGTAGTTACTTCTTTGTTGCTTTTGTTGTTTTTGTGGGAGAAATCAGCACTGGGACCAGGTCTCCCATCAGCTTGCCAGGTATTTTGGGGGGAGGTTTTTTAAAGGTTGTATGAGGGATGAATCAGCAAAGAGGCCCTGAATTAAGAGACATTAAGGTCTGGGGCATGACTGGGCCTATAGAGGGGTCTGTTTGCCAGACTCGAATTTGAAAAGGAATCGAGGAGACCATTAGTTTTCTATTAAACTGGTTGTGTGGGACCTACCTGGGACACAAAAGTTCTATTGAACACCTTTTCCAAAAGCCCAGCATTGCGTATTCTGAGAAGGGCCATGTGTGTCTTGGTTATTGTTCATGACGCCTGTAACCTCCAGGGGAGTAAGGTGTGTCCTGGCAAGGGCTTCTGTTGTAGGCCTAGGGTATGAGTGAGTTTCTTTTGTGTCGTAGCTATCTGTGAGGGACGAGATTCCCAGAGATTTTTATTCCGACAGGGGCAACCCTTAGGCAGTAGCAACAGTTGTGATATGTTTGCTGAGCAGAGCATCCAGTGCCAAGATGACTGCCTAAGGTTTGGCCAATTGTGCCTATCCTTGGGGTCCCATCCTTTACTTAGAGGGACATACTGGCTAGGAAATAGAAAGTTGCCAGGTCCCTCTGAGCTCTCCACCATTTTTATGAAGGTGGGCAATGCCGTTCATGTGGTCTATGAACTTTCACTGCTCTTCACTCAGTTAATCCCAGGGCTCCCAAGGGTAACCTCCTCCAGCACGGTAGCATCGGGCAAGGGACTGAGGACAGGGGACAGCCCCCGCCTGTAGGTGGACTGTGTCAGAGAATCTGAGTTTGGCTCCATTCTCTGTCAGGGGGGTCTCAGTACCCACACGCACCTGGTGGGGTCCTACTTTCTTGTAGGGGCATCTGGATACAGAGATGCAGCCCAGCGTCTGTCAGAACCTCTGTTTTCAGGAAAGTCTGGTACGTGGCCAGTCATTTTTTGTTTTAATGGTACATAGCCTGAGGCTGAGAGGGTCAGTTTCTTGCATTGAAAGGCTTTCGACCACTTACAGCCACGTCAGGGTCCAGAGATGCCCGGTGACCTGAGAAGAGGTTGCCCCGATGCCCTCAGAACCTGATGTTAATTTGGTCAGATTTCAGAAGTTTTTTCCAAGGGAGCCCCATTTAAGGGGGCTGATTTGTAAGTAGCAGCATCAGTGAGATTAAGGACAATTTGTAAATGAGGACTCCGTGGTCATCAGAACCCAAAAAAGTACTGAAAGATGTTAGGCCCATATGTCCTTGGTGAGTGTGTCAGATGAATCTCCTTGGAGCAAGGAGGGCGTCCTTGTGATGTCCTGCCTGTGCTCCCGGAGGGGATGGCTGCAAGGATCTTGTCTGCAGAGTTGCTGAGGTACCCCATAGGGAGCCTGGGGAAGGTGGCCACACTTCACCTTCACCTTCAAGGCGAAGGTGAAGTGTGCTTGAGAGACTGTTGCAGTGGGCACTGAGCAGATTGTACCAGCCAAACCTCTAAGAGCGAAATACTTACCGGTTAATGATTGAATAGAATTAGTAATTTTAAGAACATTGAATATTGAGTATCAGGGACCTAATGCATGGGACCACAGCGGGAAGGCGGCAGTAATCCACCACAAAGGACCTTTATGTTCCCTGGGTTTAGGAACAGGCAAATTTGAGCTATAAAAATGGAGAAGCAACTGGGATAATCACCCCTTTGTGAATTAGGGTTTTTGTGTGTGTGTGTGTGTGTGTGTGTGTGAATTAGGTTTTATAGAATACATTTTAATTCTTAAAGGGCCTTACTACATTGGGCCAAGTAAACTATTTTAATGGTGGCGGGGGGGATCATGGAGTCCCATTTTTATCAATCTAATTTGTAAGTAACAAAGACTTACATTAGTTTTAATTTAATTTTATTTCATTGTTACTTTAATTTATTATTGATGTAATTAAATTACATTAATTTATTTTAATTTAATAATTTGATTTGTTATTTAATTAATAATGAATTATTAATATTTATTAATATTAATAAATTATTTTTAATTTATTACTTATTGTGTTAGAGTGTCTTACAGGCAGTAGTTTAGGCGAGTTGGTACTGTCACTATAAGAAATTGGGACAAAATTACAGTTATGGTGAGGCAGATCTATATTTTTTCTTGGTTACTTTTTTTTCAGATTATAAGAGCTACAGTGTCTAAACTTAGAATTCCCAGGTATAATTCCCCCCACCATATTGATTAAGTCCAAGAAGTTTTGTCATTGGGGCATTTTACCAAAATGTTCAAGTTAATTTAGGACCTACACCTAAGGTTGTAGAGGCATAAAAACCAATGAGCACTTTTTTAATCTTTTGGTTATATAAATCTTTTAGTGTATAAATTTTATACTTGCTCCAAATATAATTCCGCTACATAATTTGTTATGTAAAAGTTTATTATATCATTTGTTGTTGCATCCAAGAGAGCGGTAATGGCAGTATCTTGAGTTTGTGACCATGTAGATTTAAGGAGGAGGCTCGTATCGTGTTGCTAGGCAGAAGCACTCATGAGTGCCCAGACACACAGGCCCGGAGATTTGCCATCTTGGATGAGTTGAGAACCTTCCTCAGGTCCTAGGGGGAGCAGGAGCAGACTACTTCTCTTCCCTTGTCCTTTTTCTTCTCTTTTTATTGAGATGAAATTTCCTTTGAGCATTGAGCTACTGGTCTCCATGGAAGGGGTTTCTTAAATTTCACGGGGTCTGGGGACAAATCGCAATGGCAGAAATGCAACAAAGAGATCTACCCTTAAAGTAACTTTTTTTATTTTTTAGAGAGACAAAGAGCATGAGAGGGGGCAGAGGGAGAGAGAATCTTAAGCAGGTTCCACACCTAATGGCCCAATGTGGGGCTTAATCTCACACTCCAGAGATCATGAACTTAGCTGAAACCAAGAGTCAGATGCTTAACCAACTGAACCACCCCGGTGTTCCTTGAAGCAACTTGTTAAGACTTTTGGGGGCTGTAGTTTCCATGTGGAGGGTGCTCTGCCTCATGTCACCGATGAACCCCTGTAGTGTACTGGGGACTAACACTTGGACTTCTGCCAGAGACACTTTCTAACAGGAAGATAGTCTAGAGGAAGTTGGCATCAATGTGATGGGATCAGTTGAGGAGGGAGGCAGCAGTTGAGCAGCCCCGGCTGACTCGCATTGCTGGCGTGGTCCGTCGGCTCACATCCCAGCCTGGTCTGTTGGAGGAAGTCGCTCATTGCTCCTGGCTGGGAAAAGCCTCTGCCTTGTGTGTTGGCCAGTTATCCTAGTCCCTGAGGGGTCATCAGTCCAGAAGTGAGGCATATCAGGGTGGGGAATCACGTGGGAGCCATGGGTCCAGTTATTTATCCCACAGGATGCCAAAAGGGAATGCGGGTTACCCACAGCCTAGGCCGCAGCACCTAAGAGTAAATGAGGACCATGGACATGCACGCCATTGAGGTCCTTCTACAAGTTAGGCTGGAACGCCATGTCAGCAGATGGTGGATGGTAGCTGCCGCAGCACACGTGTGCCAGTACCTGCTGGTGTGGGCTACTTAGTGAGTCTGTTTAGGAGGTCAGGAGCCGTGAAGAGGCAGGCCCCTCTGTCAAAACCAGTCACCCTTCTTGCTGCACCAGTTGTGATAAAATCTACCCACAGGATTTTAATTTATAGAGGTGACTGAGTGACAACATGGAAAAGCTAATGCCATGCCACAAGGGAGACACACTAGGGAGACATACCAGAGCCACTCAGGAGGCAGAAGCAGGAGCACTGGGAAAGTATGGGGGAGAGCCTTTTGTGTTTTTGCAGGAAAGGCTAGGCAGGGCAAAGGAACTTCTTAGGACTGGCTAGTTTGGGTAATGTCAGGGGGCTCTCGGCTATAGAGCCGATTGACCTCTGTGGTGCTGATCCTGAGTGATTAGGGCAAGTGGACTATTGCCTCCTGGAGTGCTAGAACCAGATAGAGGAAGCAGCTGAGAGTGGGGCTCTGGTTTGGTTGGTTTTTTATGAAAGTTGTGCTCCATGGTGGGCCTTTTGTTGTCTCTAAGACCTGACCAGACCGGGGAAGAGCAGTCTCTCCATAGTCAGTGAGGCCCCAATGTTGCCAAAATGTCACAAATATTTTTTAAAATATGATTAAGAAAGCTCATTCTAGCATTTCCGGCTAGAGCCTCTGTAAGAGAGGTGTATTCTCCAACGAGTGGGTCTTTCTTTGCAGAAGTGGGGCCCAGGCCCTTGGGCACAGGCCTCTGTGTGTGCGCAGAGCTCAGCAGCAGAAGCACTGTTGTCGTCCTGCGGCAGGGGAGTAGCTCTGTAGAGCTGGAAGGCTCCTTGGCATCAGAGAGCCCCCAGGTAAAGAGTGTGAACCCAGGTCTCACCGGAATCCACTGAGGGAGTCTAAGTCACGAGGCTGAGTTGACAGATGTGGCCCTTAAGGACAAAAATGGCATTTGCAACATGGGATTATCTCTAACCTTTCACGTTGGGGGATCATTTGAAATATTACACTGGGGCCTTTGTCATTTACCATAGTCTTTTAACTTGAATAGTTTGCTCAAGTTTTGTGTGCTAGCAGTTTGATCAGTGACTGCTCATCTTACCTCTCATACTACTTACCTTCTATCCTCCCAACCCGTACACACAGTTTTCCACCGAACTCTGGAAAAAAAATTATTAATAGGTTGGAAAGCTCTATTTGTATATTATTCTTTGCTAGTAGAGGGTCGTGTCACTAGCATCTTTTATAGCTGTGAAATGATTTTACCAGTTAAAAGTTTGATGTGTATTTTTTTCTTCTTAATTAGAAGAGCAGGTTTGAACCAATAAGTCAATGTAGATAAACTTAAAAATTACGCTTTTATCTGTTTAGAGATAGACAGTGTGTTATCACATTCATGTAATGTAGCTTATTCTTCTGGCCTTTTATTTTTTAAGCTCAAGTCAGGGTTAAAGATGTAGTAACAATATTTGACATTTCCTGTTGCTTAAGTGAGGCCAGTCTTAAATGTTTAGAATATTTACTTCATGTATTCTTGTACTGCTGATTTTCATTTGTTGCAATTCTAGACCTAAGATGTGATATTTGGACTAAATAAAACTTACAGTGTTGTAAATGCTCTTTAATAAATAATTACACCCAAGTAATAGGGTACAATGATGGAAATTAGATCAACTCAATGTGTAGAATATTGTATTCATTTCCTATAGCTGCTTCAACCAATTACCACAAACTTGGTGGCTTAAAACAACAGAAATTTAATATCTCACAGTTCTGGAGACTAGAAGTCCCAAATCAAGACATCACCATGACCAAACTTCCTCAGAAGAATCTAGAATCCTTCCCTGCCTCTTCTACCTCCTAGTGGTTGCCAGCTGTCCTTGGCTCATGGCAACCTGACTGCATGTCTGTCTCTGTCATCACATGGCCTCCTTTCCTGTGTGTGACCGTGTCTCCCTCTTCCTATAGAAGGACATCCATCATTGGATTTAGGGCCCACCCTAATCCAACAGGATCTGAACTTGATTACCTCTGCAAAGACTGTCCCCAGAGAAGGTGATATTCACAGTTCTATTTGGATACGAATTTTGGAGGAACGCTATTCAACCCAATACAGATGTGGAGCTATTCCAAGTTAATTCGATATTGGAAAAATCAGGAAGAGGGGTGCCTGGGTGGCTCAGTGGGTTAAAGCCTCTGCTTCTGCCTTCGGCTCAGATCACGATCTCAGAGTCCTGGGATCGAGCCCCGCATCGGGCCCTCTGCTCAGCAGGGAGCCTGCTTCCCCCCCTGACTCTCTGCCTACTTGTGATCTCTTTCTGTCTGTCAAATAAATAAATAAAATCTTTAAAAAAAAAATCAGGAAGAGTCTGTCAGTACCTTTGCCTTAAAAACAAAAAATACCTTTTTTAAAAAAGATTGTGTGAGAAAGAGAGCACAAACAGCAGGAGCAGCAGGCAGAGGGAGAAGCAGGCTCCCCACTGAGCAGGGAGCCCAACACAGGACTCGATCCCAGGACCCGGGGATCATGACATGAGCTGAAGGCAGATGCTCAACTGACTGAGTCACCCAGGTGTCCCCAAAAATTACTTTTAAAGAATGGTTCTATCTAAGGCATATATGATTTTATAGGAACTGAGGCTTCTACAGTTTTTTGGGAGAGTGAGGACTTACATAGGACTTTATAAGAAAAGGAATATAAAAGCACAAATACAGAGTTAGGCTTTGAAAATGAATATTAATTTAGAAATTTAAAAGGAGTAAAAAATTTTAAAAGCTGGCATACCACACTCATTGCAAAATGCTGAGAACTATTTTTTTTTAAAGATTTTATTTATTTATTTGACAGAGAGAGATCACAAGTAGGCAGAAAGGCAGGCAGAGAGAGAGGGGGAAGCAGGCTCCCCACTGGTGGAGAGCCCAATGCAGGCCTCCATCCCAGGACCCTGAGATCATGACCTGAGTCGAAGGCAGAGGCTTTAACCCACTGAGCCACCCAGGCGTCCCCTGAAAACTATTTTTATTAATGGTCCAGCACCTGTAAGATACATCATTTTCTTCCTTTTTTATTTTTTGGTTGCATTTACTCTGATTACCTCTTCCTATGACGATTCTGTATTAGTTTCTCAAGAGAATGACACTTAAATTCTTCCTCTCTTGTGGTTGTTGAAAGAACTTTTTGATTTAGAAGTTTCTTTTAGTTTCCACAAGTTGTTGGTTATGCCATTTAAATTATTAGGATTGCTGCCAAATTTGGAAAAACCTAAACTGATATTCTTTTATATATGAGTTGAATGATTTAGGCATTTTCCAAGGTATTTCATGGAGTGCCTAATCTTAAGTCCTTTAGCACTGTCCCACAGAATTTTCTGGAATGATGGAAATGTTTATTTGTGCAGTCCAGTATAGTCACTACTAGCCCTACGTAGCTGTGGAGCATGTAAGCTGTGGTTAGCATGGCTGAGAAACTGAATTTTTTATTTAATTAAGTTATAACCTTGGCTTTTTGTCCAGACATCTGCCCACTCCCAACCCTCTCAGTGCCCTCTTCTGGGCTCCTGGCCTGGTGACTGTGTTAGCAACCTGGGGCCTAAGCCAGTGAATTTGGTGAAACTAACCAAGGAGGTATGAAGAAAATTGTCTACCTCACCTACCTGATGTGTGCTCAGAATGACTATTTAATCAACATGTTTAAAAAAGAAAATGCGTACCGTCTGGGAAAAAACTTCCTTTTTACGTTCTTGAGACTTGAAAGATCTTTTCCCTTCTTTCAGCATGAAGTCAGATGTATCAGTCAGGATAGAATACATGATGCTACAGTAACAAGCGTTCCCCTCAATCACATTGTCTTCAAATGGCAAAAATTTATTTTTTATTTACATGATGTATCTGCAGAGGTAGCTTAGAGATGATACAAAGGCTCTTTTCCTATGGGAGCTAACACCTTGTACCCCTCAGGATCCTCTGATTACCCGTTGTACCTCACCTACCGTCCTGGTCACTGAGCCTATAATAGAGTTAAATCACAGTAAAACTCACCCAGGGATATTCTTAAGTCTGATAAGGGAGGTGGGGAGAGTACTGTATCCCAAAGCAACAGAAAGACCTAGTCCATGTGTACCAGCAAAAGGCAGGAGGCTTGATGGAACGGAATTTGGGGATGCTCCATCAAAGGGATTGGAATATGTCCTGCTTAAAAGAAAGCTGATCAACTTGGGAGCAATCTCCCAGGATTCAGGATTTATTTAACACACTAATAAGGAACCCAGGAGATGGGAGAGTGCCCCAGCAGCCCTAAAATCCAGCCCAGACCTGATGCTAGGAAGGAGCATTCCAAAGCGATAGAGGCCACGTGACAGCATGGAACTGCCAGAAGCCAGGTGAACAGTTACTGTGATGTGTGGTGATGCCCAAGGTGTGGAGGGAGGGATGCCATTGACTCACAGACGCGAGGACAGCCAACAAGGGAGCTACTCAGTCTGCACCACCAAAAGAAATCAAGAGGTGAAGGAGAGTTGCCCTGATACAAATTCACATTCCTTTGCCCAACTTTCATATCTAAGTCAGTTTCAGGCCTGGAACCTGTTGAATAATGAAGATAACTAGCTCTCCAAGAGGGGAGAGGGCTGTAACACTATGGTAAGTTTCCCTGGGTCCTTCTCCAAGGACACTTTCAACCAGACATTCATTCAGCTAATAGCACACCAGGGGAAGAGGAATACTTGACATTTCAAGGGCTCTTGGACACAGGATCCAAGTCCATGTTGTTATCCAGGCACACGAAGCACCATGGTGGCCGCTGGAGTGAAGCAGATGAGGTCCGAGTAGTAAACGCAGTCCCAGTTGGGATCCAGGTCACCGTGGGTCATTGCTTTACAGATCTTCCCAGCAGCCATTTCTCTGGTGTCTGAGTGTATAAACAGAATAGACCTACTCTAGTGTCCTTGGCCTGTGAGGTCAGAGCTGTCTTAGCGGGGAAGGCCAAGTGTAAGTTTTTGACACAATTCCCCCTCTGCCTCAGCCAAGATGGTAACTTAAAACAATATCCTGTCCCAGTCAGTTGGCAGAAATCTCTGCCACTGTTCAACATTAAAAGACTGCAGAGATAGTGGTCCCATCACATCTCCATTTAACGTACTAGTCTAGCTCTGGAAAAATCCTGGTGGATCCTGGCCAGTGAGAGCAGACTCCTCTAAACTCAACCGAGTTTTAGGCCTGACCGCAGTCTGCCACGCCAGATGTTCTGTCTTGGCTAGGACATGGTCACTTGTGCTGAGGCACGTGGCACGCTGAGAGTGAGTCAGCAAATGCATTTCTTATCAGAAAAGAGGCCCTTTGCATCCACATGAAGCAGATAATGCGTACATTTGCAGTCTTGCCTCCGGACTAATGTTGACCTCCTGCCCTCTTCATAAGATAGTCTGAAGTGCTCTGGGCCATCTAGGAGCTCTACAGAACATCACAGTATTCACGGCATGACTGATCCAATCCCAATCAGACTGGATGAACAAGAAGAGGTTAGCACATGGAAGGCCCAGGTTAAACACCCATTCCAGATGGGAGAGATACCCCACAAAGACCCAGGCCTTATACAGCAGTGACATATTGAGGGGGTTCAGTCATGAGAGGCATCCAGAACATCCTGTCCAAAGTAAAGGACAAATTATTGCACCTCCCATGGTGAAGAAAACAGCACAGCCTCTTGAAACCCTCTTTAGATTTTGGAAACCCTTTTCAGATAAGTAACATGTAACATTAAATTACATTTAATGTTTAAAGAAACTTTACATTTAATGATTAAAGAAACCCTCTTTAGACATGTAACATGGTTACATGTTACTTATCTAATCCACATGTGAGGGGAGACATGAATTGCCGGCTCTGGGTGGGGCCCAGAGAGGACAGGGAAGGCCTCTGCAAGGGTCCCTGACCTCGAGACCATGTAATCAGGCAGGTATGTCGCTGATGGGCAAGGAGCTGGGCAGAATTTATGGCAGACTACGATAGGAGAATCACAGTCTGCACACCCTTTTGGCCCCTGGAGAGCAAACCTGTGCCTCTTCTAGCAGAAAACTATTCATCTTAAAAATAAAAACAAAAAACCCCTCCTGGTATGCATGTGGGCCCCAGCAGAGACAGAGCCCTTGACCAGGGGGCAAAAGTGACCACACAGCCACACGTGCCCATGGTGAGATGGGTTCTGAGAGACCCAAGTCGTAGGGTTGGGTGGGCTGGCAAGAATCCATTTGAAGATGGACGTGGACATCTACAGTCACACACAAGCAAGAGCAGAGGGCACAGCCAGGGACACAGCCAGTGGCCAAGATCTCTTCCTCATCCCGCAGTCCTGCACCAGCACAGCTTGGCAGTTCCTGCCTAGATCTGTCTTGGGAGTTCTGTATGACCAGATGAAGGAAGAAGGAAAAGTCCAATCTTAGTTCATGGTCAGGTAGGCTTGACAGGGGTGTGTAAGCCAGAAAGAGGTGCAGCTGTCTCCAGCCTCAACCAAGGGTGGTCTTCAAAGAGAAGGGAGGGGAAAACCTCCCAATGGGCAGAATTTGGGGCAGAACACCTGGTTGTCCATTTTGGGTGGAAAGAGATGTAGGCCAAAGTTGGAATATATGTGGACCCTCGGGCAGCGATAAGTGGCTTGTCTGGCTTCAAGACAGGGCCAGTAATGCACCCCAAAAGAAATAGACACTCTGGGTATCGATTTCCCTTTCCCGACAATAGGACCACCATTACGTGCTTAGGGAGTGTGTGATGCACCGCATGGGGCGGGGGGGGGGGGGGG
>CM053610.1:49036276-49073574 GCA_028646535.1 Procyon lotor
GCACCTTTATGTGGCGTTGTGTTCCTAGTGGAAAGAATGCACAGGGCCCAGCAACAGAGGCAGGGGCGCAGAGCACCCTACTTATCTTGTTTTCAGTTTCCTCCAGGAAAAGAGGGCTGCCGGAATCTGGAAGGAGCTGCTTCCCAAACAGAATATGGAGAGAGGTGTCTGAGAGGCACAACACTGGGATGTGCTGCCCAGCTCCCTTTCAGTGGAGGACCGGTCCCTCTAGTGGCTGGGGGCATTGGCAGCATGTAGCCTTCAGCCTTCTGACCCTCCCGGAATTGTCTCCAGTGCAGAGTCCCCAGGGAGCTCACATCCCACGACTGACCAGTATGGGAGGACGAAGGCCTGGCCCTCTCGGCCACACTTGGACATCTCTCAAGGATCATTCTGGCTCCAGAGCTGTCCAGGGGAGTCGGCCCAGGCTGCTGTTGGCCTTGTGCTGGGGTTCAGCTTCTCTCTCTGCCCACTTCTGTCTGCTTCCTTTCCCTTCCATAGGGTTGATTCCAGGTGCATTCCTTAACAATCTGCACACCACACTCCATCCAGAGTCTGTTTCCCAGAACCACGCCTGCAATGTCACACACATCACTCACATCAGGGAAACACTTGGGCTGCAGAATGTGTTGATGACAAAAGCCTGCGTCTGTGACCAAATCGGACATTCGGGGCCATCAGCGACCAGGGACAAAACAAGTGCACAAGGCAAGGACGGGATGGACTTCTCTTGGCCAGCAATAGTTCCTCCAAACCCAGACTGAGCCATACAGGAAAGCTTTACTTAGGTCCCCATGCTCCTCATGACTTGCAGCCTACGAGCTCAGTGCCCGGCTAAGTACCCACAGGCTGACTGTTGGGAGCCCCTGGGGTAGGCAAAAGAATGACCCCCTAAAGATGTTCCTGTCCTCATTTCAAGACCCGTGAAGATGTTAACTTACACACCAAAAGGGACTTTGCAGACTTGAATGAATTAAGGATTTTGAGATGAGACTATCCTGGATGATCCGAGTGGGTCCAACGTAATCACAAGGGTTTTTAAAAGTGCAAAGGGGGGCAGGGAAGTCAAAGGAGGAGAAGGGATGACAGAAGCAGAGGCAGAGTGGTGCAGTCGAGGGCTTTGAGACCAGAACGTGGGCAGCCTGGAGAACCCGGCCGGGGCAAAGCTGGAGACGCCGGAAAGACGGATTTTCCCCTAGATGCTCCAGGAAGAGGGCAGCCCTGAGGGCACCTTGATTTGGGCCCAGTGAGACCCGTGTCAGACTTCTGATCCCCAGAACCGAAAGATAATGTATCTGTAATCATTTCTGCCTGCAGCAGCTGGAAACACATATACTCCAGAATGGCTCTCTCCGGGACCTGGCACACCCCCTTTGCCACCCTCCTGGCAGGGTAAGACCACTCGGTCAAAAGAAAAAGAGACTTCCTACCCCTTGGCTCTTCACCTAAAATGGCTTTGAGATGCACAGCCTGGCACCATTAGCTCTCTGTGTGTCAAGTGAAACCTGGGAAGCTGACTTTGGAAAAAGCAGAGTGATGGGCCATTGTTTCAGAAAGAAGTGGGGGGAGAAGAAACGGAGGGGCTTGGACAGGAAACAGAAGCAGGCAGCAGATTTCTTCCCCTAGCAGCCACAGTGTCGCCGACTCCCCCAGACAGAGCTGTAGGTCAGCTGCCAAGTGCACGGGCTTCCCAGGGACAGGCGCCCCCAGTGGGAGCTGCACAGGAGAGCAGGACCATGCTGTGTTTCCAGGTCTTTCTCCCTTTGCTTCTTCCTCACCTTCTGTCACTCTTTCAGAACTGGAAGAGATTATGCGGAGTGAAATAAGTCAAGCAGAGAGAACCAATTATCTTATGGTCTCACTTATGTGCTGAGCGCAAAGAAAAACATGGAGGGCATTATGAGAAGGAAGGGAGGGGTGATTGGGGGGAAACCAGAGGGGGAGATGAACCATGAGAGACTGTGGACTATGAGCAACAAACTGAGGGTTTTGGAGGGGAGGGGGTGGGGGTTGGGCGAGCCTGGTGGTGGGTATTGAGGAGGGCACGTACTGCATGGAGCACTGGGTGTAGTGCAAAACAATAAATCTTGTAACACTGAAAAAAAAATAAATAAATAAAATTTTAAAAAAAAGATAAAAAAAAGAAACAGAGAAAAAAATAAAGTGACATTAAAAAAAATAGAAAAAAAAAAAAAGAAAGAAACGCGTATTTGAGAAAAGGCCTTATTTCCAGTAAAAGCCTGAGGAGCATAGCTGAGCACTTAGCATAAACACAGCCCTGGAAATAAACAGCAGACCCTTAGAAGCTCAGCACACCACCCAGGGCCATCATAGTCCAACCCGTGCGACTGGAGCTAGGACCTTGCAGCTGGGGGGAGGCAGGGGGTACTTAGGTTGGGGGATACCTGGTTTGTACCCAGAGCTGGTTTTACGGTGCTTTCTTCCTGGCACCCCCCTCTGTACAAGGCAGGACCCTTCCCCCACCCCCTACCCCTGCCCCGAGCTGCTATTTACAGGGAAAAAGGCCCTGAGAGGCGCTGAGGCCCTCCCTAGGTCTCTGCTGCAATTCAGTCAACCCATGAATAAAGCTACGTACAAGCAAAATGTAGCACCCAAATAGGTTATGATGTTATTGGACTGTTTTTTAGCATGTGGCCTTTTAGCCATTCCTGTATATGGTAGTGAGGGGAGAGCTGCAGAGCCCTAGGATGTGAGCTAACAAGGACTCTCCAAAGCCTCAGCCCGAGTCACGGCAAGGTGCATCAGCAAAGCCAAGAGGAAAAAGAGCTCAGAGACAAATCATCGCCTCGGTGTCCACCCCAGCCGAGTGACTAAGCCAGGCCCAGCACTGGCCAGGCCCCCATTTCCCACTCGTGGGGGGGATGCTTATTTTGGGCAGAAAGAGAGCCCTCCAGCCCAATGCTCTGCTGAAACCACTTGAGGGTCCTGAGTGTCCCACCCCTGGAACCCTGGAAATTGCTGCACCCAGATCAGTTGTGTGTTTTTTTTTTTTTTTTTTTGGTGACAGCTAGATACTTTATTATAAGGCATATTGGTTAATTAAGAGCATCATAATGAAGATTATAGGAATGCATATCCCTCCAGAAATACACATATTTTTAATGAGCAATTTGATTCTTCTCACAGGCTCCAATAAAGTCAGTGAAAATATTATGCACAAAGAACATCTCAACAAAGGATAAACAATTTTGTATGTATGTACCATGATTATTGTTGTTTTATTATGTTAAGTGTGCCTGTGTATATCAAATACAGCTGCTGTGTGTCAATAGAAGCTGCAAATAATTACAGGTCTTCCAACTCCATCGACCTACTGTCCCTTGATTCTTCTTCCCCATCTATTTACTCACAGATGATATTTGCAGCTTTGTAGGGTCCTTACTAGGGTAACGAGATCCTCCAATTTTCCCAAAGTTGAAAATGCATAGACTTTTGATTTTTAGAACATGGATGATGCAATTTCTTTGCTTTTCTTTGATGTTTTGCAAACATTTTTTTTATGCCCATAAAAACTTTACAGAACTGATACTTGACTGTGCACAGAGCTGTCATTAATCGTGGACTGGGTGTTTTATCTTTTTCCCCTCACCTTTCCCTCACAAGAGAGGGATCCTAAGTCCCTGTGTAACCAAAAGTGCCCTTCCTTGAGCTGCACTGGATCTGGGAAGCACTTTAGCCTATGGATACGTGGAGCCATTGTCGGTGATGACAACGAGTTTGGGGTCATTATTATGTTGTGTTGTCAATTTAGTGGGTTACGATCATTCCCAAGCAATGACATAGAACAGAAGAGAATAGAAAACTGCAGAATGCATTACATACAGAATATATTCAGCTACAATCCTGAGCATCTATGGTATGGCATGGGTTGTAGTGTGAAATGTATTTTTTTAAGATTTATTTATTTTAGAACATGAGTCGGGGGGGGGGAGGTGCAGAGGGAGAGAATCTGAGGTCAACTCCCCAGTGAGCGCAGAGCCCAATGTGGGGCTCAGTCTCACGACCCATGAGATCATGGCCTGAGCTGAAACCAAGAATCGGATACTCAACCAACTGAGCCACCCAGGTGTCCGCCACATATTTCACCACACTCGCAACTTGTCCTGCTGGATACTCAGGCCAGATTTCCTTTCCTGGAACCCACTTTTCTTCTTCCTCCCAGCCGTGAAATGGGGGCTCTGACCCAGCGTCATGCATGCTAGGCTGAATGAGATAGAGGCCCCAACAGCCCAACTGGCCAGGAAGGAGCAGCAACTCTCACCGCTCCATACTCAAGGTGAGTGAGGGTCCTGGTATCCCATAGGCCATTGTGCCCTAACACGGCACGGGGGACACATTTGGTGGCACAGAAGAGCAGTTAGCACTGTCGGGCAAGCTGCAGAGCCACCAGCCACTGAGTCAGAACTAGCAGCCCCACAGGCCTGCAAAGGGCCAGACTCATTTGTTGGCCCAGGTCCCAGAAATGGAGTGTGGGGTACCCTCAAACCTATGTTCAAGACTGCATAGGTGTGACCTGCCCCAGAGCCCGCTCCATCTGGTAGACTGTCACTCGACCTGGAGGAGTCGTCATAAACCTGGAGGATGGGACAGGGGAGGGAATGGCCTGAGGCATCTGTGCCCCCATTTGTGAGCGAACACAATTCCTATCCCGAGGATGCTCCTGGGAGAGCTGCGTCAATCTGCCTTTTTAGAGGCATACCCCGTGGTCTGACGAAGTCCTGTTTATTGCCTGGGAGGACACTCTCAGAGAGCCATGGAGCATTGCTCTGCAAGAGAGAGGGTGGAGCACTCTTGGAAGGCTCAGGCCCCTTCTGCAGGGTGTGAGGAGGGCCCAGGGGAGTGGCTCAGTGGGGTGCTGGCTGCCGCTTCTGGGGTGGGGGGAGGAGACATGGGTTAGGATCAGCTCAGAGTAGGGTGCCCTCCTACAACAGCGGTTCTGTGTCTGGGTGTCCCTAGTAAAGGAGAAGAGGAACAAAGTGGGACTGGGACGTCAGGGGTTAGATGGCATTTTCCTGCTGCAGCCTGACCTTTGGGAGAAATGCTGTTTCCTGGGAACTCCGCCGCTGACTCTCCCAGTCTGTCCTCCCAGTCTGGCTAACGTCAAGACTGCTTTTTTCTCCTTATTGTCTTAGCTGGTTTTACAATTTCTGTTTTGACAGATTCTTACTCTTTCACTGGGGAAGGTATTCAGAAATATATTGAACAAGTATTCACACTAAGCACAGTTCCCTATTCCTTTCCTTATATCTATAATGTATCTTATAAGATACATTCCTTATATCTATAATGGGCCTCTCAAAACAAGGACGGTCTTTTTAACGTGGTTACATACAGCAAATGCCTACGGAATAAATGCATGCAGGAGAGAACAAGTCACATGTGTCAAATAACATTTTGAGGATTTTCATGTTCTAAGGGCTTCATATATATTAACTCATTTATTCCAATGTTATGAAAACCTCATGGAGTGATCTACTATATCCCCATTCTGCTGATAAGGGGACTGAGGTTTTGAGAGATTAAGGCACTTGCACAAGGTCACAGTAAGTGTGCAGTTGGGACCTGAAGACAGACAGGATAGGTCTAAGTCCAAAACCTATAGGCCGAGCTCAAGAATAATACTACTCCTTAGCAACCTGCCGGCCTCAATTGTCTGTTGTATTTCTCTTCATATGCTCTGGGCACCTCAAAGGCAAGGACCTTGTCCTAACTCATTTCCCCACTATCTTGCACAGAGCTCTGCTTGAGGCTTTCATAGATATTTGATGAATCAATGAATAAAAGAAGAAAGGGAGGGACAGAGAAGGGAGGGAGAGAAGAGAAGGGAGGAAAGGAGGGAGGGAATGAGGGAGGAAGCATCCATTCTTGAAGAGCCCTTCAGAGGGACAAGAGATGTCTTGCGCCATCTGCTGGACACAGTGCAAACTGCAAGGGCTTGAGCACGCAGCCCTCAGGAGTTCCCCTCGGGCATTCTGCCTGTACTTGATGGGTTTCCAAAGAACTTCACCAAAATAACAAAAGTCTTAAGTGAGATCCCATGACAAATGGCTTTAGGAGAACAAAGCACAAATACCATTGTCCAGGCAATTGATTGTGGAGTGGTGTGCTCCCAGAGGCCCTTGTGTCAATGTTTCTCTTCATTATCAGAAATGCTAGGCAGCGTGGGACTTCCCTTTATATGAGAGGCGAGTGGGAAAATTCTGATTGTAAATGCAACTCCATTTTCCCACTGATCTATATTGTGCTGTCTCGTGGTTTCCCTTTGATTGTCACCTGGCAATATGTCACACAGTCTCGTTTTAAGTTTCTCTGTCCTAGGGCGATTTTGCCAAGTAGCTAATACTTAAAAATATCTTATACTTAAAGATCCTGGAGACCTTCAGTTAAAGGAACCCTAGAAGGAGTTCTTTTCTGAAGCCAAGAGCCTTTTATACAAGCAAAGGATTGTTCTATTTTATACATTTAAATGACTTCTTACAGTTCTGGACTCAAGTGTCCAAACAGTAAATGATGACAGACTCTGAAGGGATGTCAACCCGAATACTGGGGAGTCAGGTGGAAGGTTTCACCGAGATTACAGGGTCAGCAGCAGGTCAGGAAGTGGAGGAAGGGTCTGGGTGAAATGCACCTGGGCGAACTTGTTTATTTAGACCAGGCTGTTCCTTTCATGCTGTGCCCTTTACAGCAGTCGTGGCGGCAGCAGCGCGACTGCTCCAAAAGAATGTTTTAGTGTTGTTTCTCACTGCTTCAGTGAGGGATCGATGATGACTGCCAAGGATAAATCAGTGATAAATGCCCAGGGAGCAGCTTTGGAATGGAGCCCTTGTGGCAAAATACAAGACGGAGTCCTACGGTTCTGCCCCTGTGCCTGGCGCTGTAATGTTAGGACTGTTACTGAAAGTCAAGTTCAGCGGCTCTCTGCTCAAAAACCAATACTTGAAAGACAAGTCTTGGTTGGAGAGGAAAATTGCTTTCTATAGGAGGCTGGCAAAAGACCATCTCCCGGGTTCTGGGTTAAGGAGCGTGTTTTTTAAAAGGGGAAGTTCAGGGTAGGAGATGAAATACGTATTAGTGAGAAGGGCAGGAAAACTGAGGACTACTCATGAGGAAAGATGGAGCCCACGCATTGAGCAAACATATAGGCAACATGCATCCCTTGTTCACTTTGGGGTGGAGATTTAAAATCAGAACGAGGTGGAACTCAGCCCTTGATGTCAAGAATTTCTCTTAGAACAAGGACAGAGCCTGCGGGCATGCTCTGAAAACCAGTATAAACTGGATGGGTCTTGGGCTCCTTATCTTGGATAAGGAATAGGGAGCCTTGCTTGTTCCCAGGCTGGAACCATATCAGCTGACCTCTCCCCTTTTCCTAGCAATGTGCCCTGCTTACAAAACTACAATTCCAAACCTCTTTTTACAGATAGGGACGGCCCATAAGAAATAAGGGAAATTGGGGCGCCTAGGTGGTTCAGTGGGTTAAACCTCTGCCTTCGGCTCAGGTCATGATCTCAGGGTCCTGGGATCGAGCCCCGCATCGGGCTCTCTGCTCAGCAGGGGGCCTGCTTCCCCCCTCTCTCTGCCTGCCTCTCTGCCTACTTGTGATTTCTCTCTCTCTCTCTCTGTCAAATAAATAAATAAAATCTTAAAAAAAAAAAAAAAAGAAATAAGGGAAATTATTGGAAAATAAGAAAAGTTATGTATATATGTATTTTTATTGTGTTCAGTTAGCTACTGTTTAATATATCATTAATTTTTGATGTAGTGTTCAATGATTCATTAGTTACATATAACTCTCAGTGAGGAAATGCTATTTAAAAGGAAGTTTTCATCTCTGGCAAATGAGGTTTTACTCTTGGTCTTTCTTTTTTTCTACGTGGAACTCAGAACCAAGGGATGAATCTCCAGCAGCCATATTGTGACCATGATGTAACCTCGTAGACAGAATTTATTCTTCAGGGCTGATGAAGCAGAGGGCAGAGAGGAGTTGGGGTCTCAGATGACATTGTGGAGCCACCATAGCAGTCCTGGGCCCCCTACCTCTGAGGGACTGCAGTTGATATTGAGTCAGGCGGGCTGGGTCTGAAGGCCCAGAGGGGGTCCTACAGGGCCAGCCAATAGGGTCATTGGCTTTGCACAGGATAGAAATCAAATGTGAATTGGAGAAAGTGAAAACAGAGTTTATTGAATAGTGATAGAGTGTATCAGACACAGTGGGAGACTTGGAAAGGAAAGGAGAAGGAGCCTCCTGGTCACGTGGGGTTTAGGGCTTTATATTGGAAAAGGGGTCCAGGATATGTGTTCCTTCAGGAATCCAGGGTGGGGTCCAATCAAAGGCAAGTGACAAGTGAACAAAAGGTGTTATTTCATAAATCACCAAAGGCAGGGGGTATAGATGCCAGCATCAGCTGAGTTTTGTTCGAAGCTAAAGTCCTGGAACATGTTTGGGATCTGGCTCTTCTTACATGTTACCAGGTGTCCGGGGCCAAGGACAACACTCAGAGAATGATGAACTTTCTTGCTTTCCCCTTGAAGTGGGAACATGGCTCCTTCGGTTTACTCAGATGCAAAATATGGAACATGAATAAATAGGGCCTAGCAGAAAAATAGCAGAGACCGAGCCTTTCTAAAAACGGAGTCCCTTTCAGTTTCCCCATCTCAAGATGAGAGAAAACAACCCCTACCTTGTTTCAGCCGTGATTTGGCAGCCATACGCAAATCCTTGCTGGGGAGCTTTAAGAGGAGACTTCCTAACACTTATGACCCTAACTTTTATTTATAAAATAAAGGGGTGTCTTAGATCACCCCTGTGGACCTTCCCAGCTCTTGGATGACAGGCCCCCATTTCCACTTCCTGAGTGTGGAAGTTTCAGAGGCAGCAGCCTGGGCTGGGGTGGGGGTGGTGGCCTTGTGGGGGAAGGAGCCAGGGGGACGGGTGCATAGAGGGCAGAAATGGACCTTGAGGTAGCTGTCCTGATCACCGCATCCCTGAGTTGCTGTCCTTCAAACGCTGCCTTAAGGGGACACTCTCAGCCCGCTGCCTGAGCTCAAGGGTTCCCCTGGTCAGCCGCTGGAACGGTATTTGTTCTCATAAGTTCAGCCTGTCTCTTCTCAGTCAGAGCTGCTTGTTTTGCCTGCCTCCTCGGTGGAATGAAAGCAAAGCTTCCACCGAAAGACATCAATCTGATGATTTTTTAAAACAATGAACTATCAGCAAGCGGCTGCACTGGGAAACAGCCACACGGGGTCACTGCACACCCAGGAATCAAGGGACACCGGAGTGGGGGGGCGGTGGGCGGGGGCTGTCAGGCAGGGTTGGATCTGAGAAAGGAGCTGCCCGAAGGGATGAAGATCTTCCTTTTCTGCAAAGCCGAGCTGACCAGGACGCAGCTGAGTCCCTCCCTAATGTCAGTGGGCAATTGTCTTAGTGTAGAAAACAGGCTTCTGGAATATTACTGTTTTATTATTTTCATTGTTGCAGGACATTGGAATTCTTTTGTGATCTTTTTTTGGCTCACAACTGATAAAAGCTATCAGTCTGTTCTCTAAAAAGGTCAAATACCCACTACAATAAATCAAGGCCAAAGCCTTTGACTCCAAGAGTCCTGACGTGAGTGAGGGTCTGCCTTTGTCTGCTGGGTGGTTGGTTTTGGTGAAAAATGATTGCTATGCTCCCCCAGACGCGGGTTTGAATCTCATGCTGGCTGGGTGAGCTCGGTCGAGAAGCATCACTTCCTAGAGCCTTTATTTTCTCATTTATAATGTGGGACATCTATTATCTATCTGGTTTGGAGTTAATGTGCAGAGAGCACCTGTCGGACCTAGGCCCATGGTGAGCAACCAACATGACCACGTTGCTCCTGAGGTCGGGAGCCCAGGAAGAAGACGGGCCTGGGGGAGAGGATGGCGGGCTCGGACATGAGTTTGGATGTGTTCCGGGCGTCCTGGGAGAGGCAGGTGGAGGGGCAGCAGACAGGGAGCTCGGGACAGCTGGGGCGACTCTAGGATGGTGCAGAGGTGACGCTGATGTCATTAATGTCAGAGAAGCACTGGTACAAAGGAAGTGTGGGCCCGGGGCCCGTGCTCCAGCCATCCTTCTGCTGGCAGAGGTGCTTCTAGGGTCATTCTCCTTAGTGGCTCTTCCTTGTCTGAGGAATCAGACAAGGATGTCTGAGGCATCCCAGGTCCCACCCTCCCCCTGCTCCTCATCAGACTCCAGGCATTGCTCTTCTGTCTCTCAGTTCCCTGCTCGGGCCCCTGGCGGTGGGTAGTGAAGGCTAACCAGGCACACTCATTTCTACTGGTCCCATAAAGTGAGTAATGAAGTTCCCCTCTTGGATTTCCACCTGCAGCAATGCATCCTTCCTTAAGAATCCTAAAAAGGAGGGGCGCCTGAGTGGCTCAGTCAGTTAAGTGTCTGCCTTCCACTCAATTCATGATCCCAGGGTCCTGGGATGGAGTCCTGCATCAGGCTCCTTGCTCAGCGGAAAGCCGGCTTCCCCCCCTGCCCCTCCCCCTGCTTGTGCTGTGTTCTCTCTCTCTCTCTCTCTCTCTCTCTGACAAAGAAATAAATAATAAATAAATAAAATCTTTAAAAAAAGAAAAAAGTAGGAGCCACAGGGTTAGATGTAGATGCGGGGATGTTTCGTGGCCTTCTGACACCCATTCAGTGGGTAATGGTAATGGTCCCTGTTGTTTGCACAAGTAATAAGAGCAGTAATGATAACAGGACAACAAAAAAAGTGCCACATCTGTGGGCACTTTCTGGGTGCCCAGCCATGGCTCTATACCAACTTACTGGCTCTTCCCTGTGAGCCACGAGGTTCTCAGAACTGTTATCCCGTTTTACCCAGGAGGGAAGGGAGGCTCGGAGAAGTTAAGTGACCTGGCCCACATTCACATATCTGGTAAGTGGGGGAGCAGCCTTTGCAGCCCAGCTTGGGTGACCCCTGCCCCATACCGACCCCCCATCCCAGCGCTGTGACCACAGGGCTGCATGGAGACCTCTGAGGGGACAGTAATAGGAGGACAGACAACTTGTTGGGACTGATTGGGTCTACACCTCTTAAGTTGTCCACATACTCCTGTCAGCGGAACATCCTCCCCACATTCTCAGATCGAGGAAGGAGACTCTGTGGGCTCTGGATTTCCATGTCAGTTTCGGGAGGCAGTAAAGATGGCTAATCAAAGCACAGGCACGACACACTCGGGACAGCTTCTTAACCTCCCTGCACTCAGTTTCCCTCTGTAAAGTAGGGATGAGAATGACGCCTGCTTTTCTAGAGTTACTGTGAGGACGCGAGGGGAAGCATCCGTGAAGCGTTCAGCACAGAGCCAGGCATCTGGCTGTGACTACAGACCTTCCAGAGCCCCCTCTCTTGTCTGGACACAGCCATCATTCTGGCTTCATATCTTGGGAGCTCAGGGTAGGGGAGTTAGGAGGAAGGGGCAGGGCAGGGGTGGCCTGACTCGCAGAACCAAGGGTGGGGGTGAGATGAGCGCACTTGTTCTGGGCAGGGCGGGCCCTGGTGCCCCTGGGTTGACCCCAGGCCTTGGGGAGACACCTTGTGGGCACGTTCCAGTTGCCAGGTGTTTCTCTTTAGTCACTCGCTTGCTCTTCAGACTGCACGTGTCTCCCATTTACAGCTTTATTGCATTCACCGAGCCATCCAGGGAGAGAGTTCATGAAACTCAGTGATGTCTGGGAGTCCTCAAAAGATTTGCAGCCTCCGGTGTGGAACCCCAGCTGTGACCTGGTAACACTTCAGGGGATGTCCTGCATCTCCCCTGGCCCTTTTGCAAAATCTGATCCCAAATTCCTCATCTCATCACAGGCTTGGGTACTGTGCTAAGATTTCGCAGCAGTCCCCGACTTAGGTGGTTCACTTTTCAATTCATCGAGGTAGCTTGCAGAGCAACCCATCAGCCACTCAGGAAGCCAGCCGAGTCCCTGCATTTTGATTGTGGCTGTGATTACTATGAACACACCTGCTGGGGTGCAGCCTCATGGAGCCAGGGCCCCGCCCTCCACTGGCTGGAGTGACAGAGGCCAGACAGACACGCCCCCAAGGAAGGGTGGGTCTGACCAGGGGCGGGGACTGGTGACCATCTCAGGTGTTCTAGATAAGTAATGTCAAGCACAGTCTGATGGGCGTTTACAAGTGGAATGTTCCTCAACGTAACGGAAAGTATGTCTACTCAGATAAATGATATAGCAGCTCATGCAAACCATGATTCTAGAAACGAAGTGGAAAACATGTCCCAGCACTACCAAGTGTTCTTGTGAATTTTCCAAATGCCAGGAGGGGGTTTACTGCAGAATGAATAAACAAGAAAAAAATAGATACAGTGATA
The DNA here is from genome assembly GCA_028646535.1 of Procyon lotor. Lineage (NCBI taxonomy): Eukaryota > Metazoa > Chordata > Mammalia > Carnivora > Procyonidae > Procyon > Procyon lotor. The sequence goes on from CM053610.1 coordinate 49,048,649, forward strand.
TATGCGTGGAAAAGAGAAATGAGAGGGATAAAGAAAAAAAATTATAAATAAAACATAAGTATTAAATAATATGGTTACATATAATTATATTAGTTATATGTGTTTATATATAAACACACACTCTCTCTCTCTCTCTCTCTCTCTCTCTTTTTTAGAGAGAAAGAAAAAGAGCCTGAGTGGGCAGAGCGGCGGAGGGCGAGGGAGAGAGAATCTAAAGCAGACACCCTTTTGAACACAGAGACCAAAGAGGAGCTCCATCACAGGACCCCGAGAGCATGACCTGAGCCCAAACAACTGCATCACCCAGGTGCCTCCTCCCTCCCTTTTAAAGGAAAGCTAACCCTATTATTCTTTTTTTGGAAATCCTTACTACTCTTTGGTGTTAAAATGTTCTTTCATGAAGTTTCACTGACAGTCGATGGTAGTTTCCTGTTTTAACTTCCTCACTTGGTGAAATTAAAAAGTTAGCCCTAGGACTACCTCTTCAGATATTTTTGCGACTTGACTAGTCCGTGAAATCTAAATCTAGGTGCCTGTCCCAGAGCCCCTTCCTCCTTCCACACTTCCTCCCGCAGCCCCCATGCCCACAGCCCAGGGCTCGCACCGCTAGCCCTCCAGCTACCGTGAAGGATTTGCCAGACCCCAGAGAAGTACCTGCCTGGATCCGGGTGCTAGGGAAGCTGTGTGGGGCCCCCCCGAGCTCCACAGCCTGTGGGACCACCTGGACATATTGGCTCTGCCACTCTCCCCATCCTCCTCCAGAAGGAGCTCAGTGTAGGGAATGGGGAGATGAATGGTTTTCAGTATCCTCTGCATGCCGTTCAGCCCCAAGCACACATTTCACATCTGCCTCGTGGCCCTTGCCACCTCCTCATTAAAATGAGTGCAAGCTGCTAGGCGGGGGTCCCAAGGCAGGCCCACGCATTGCTGAGAAGGGCTCTTGTCTAGGTCACTCTTTGCTCCCTAGGAGTGCTTAGCGCAGGGTCTTGGGTTAGAATCCACTGTGCGTGACCTCCAGACTTCCGACCGGAGGACATAAATACACGTCTCAACAGCCACTCTGAGAATAAAGCACTGATTTTCTTGTAGTCACCTGCGCTGGAGCGGAGGACGCCGGCCTCTCCTGGGCCCCTCTGAATCTGTCTTTTTCAGCTCCAAACCCAGAGTGGCGTTTCACCACCACAGTGGGGGTTGCCTACAGTCAGAAGGACCCTAATGCCAGAGAAAGGCCAAAGCAGGCAGCAAGAAAGAGGGGGGTGTCTCCGTACCTGCACAGAAGCCATCCTGTTTGCCCACCCCGTTTCCTTGACCGCACTGCCATGTGAGCGGAGGGACAGCTGAGAAGGAAGTACCAGCTCCTCTCCTCTGCAGGGGACACTGGTCCTGGGCCCCTGAGGGCACAATGGGCATGGAGCCAAGAGTAAAATTTGGGAAGGGAGCAGGGTGCCCACCGGCGCAGGGGACCCAGCGGATGTCAAGTTCTCACCAGTCAGATGAGGGGCCCCTCCCTGGTGCGAGAGAGGATCAGAGATTCCTTCCTCTTGAGCCATGAGGAAAGAGAGAAGCCCCCACCCTGTATCCTGTGTGCAGTAGGTGCTCAGTAAATACATACTGGACCCATGACAGTTCATCTACCCAAGGCCCCTGGGGTCTGGGTCACTCCCTCAGTTTTTCCTGCGGTCCTGGTTACTAAGGACTGCTTCCTCCTGCCATGAAAAAGTGCCCATTTTTAGCTTCAGTTCTCCCACACAGCAGCACTATTGAATCACTTTAGGCACTCAGCTACACGAGTTCAGATTAGAGAGCAGGGTGGGGAAGGAGGGGTGAGCCAGGCTCAGCCTCCTGGACATAAATGCAGGGTTCAGAAGAATTTGGGACCCAGGAGGTACAGGAGCATAAGGAGTGCCTGTGCCTTGCCAAGGAAGTGGTTCCAGGCCCCCTGGGTATCTGACCCCCACCTGTGTACCTAATCCAGGAAAAAGCAGGCTTGGGACACAGTTTTGCAATCTAATGAAAATCTACCTTCAAAAATCTACCCAAAAGTTAAAATGCAACAAATGAAGCTGCAAAGCCATAGGAAGTAATCGTGAATTTAATCAGAATCTCCCCCGTGCCACATTATAAAGCTAACAATGGTAGCACCCAGGATGCCGGGGATGGTCCCGAGCACTTTTCATGTGTTGCCTCCAGGTGGGTAGGATCATGGTCCCTGCTGTATTGAAGGGGACGTGGGCACAGAGAGGCCACCTGATCTGCTCAGGATTGTGCAGCAGGCCATGGTGCAGCTAAGAATTTGTGCCTGTACAGTAGGTTCGCCCTTTTCTCTTCCCTGGCACTGGCCTGTGAGGAGATGTGAGAGTTAATTCTGTGTCAAATTGGCTGGGCTATGGTGCTATGGGGCCCAGATACTTGGCCCAGATACTTGGCCAAACATTATTCTGGGTGAGTCAGTGAATATTTTGGATGAGATTAGCATTTGAATTGGTAGACTTTGAGTCTAACTCCATAATGTGGGTGGGCCTCAACCAGTCAGTTGCAGGCCTGAATAGAAAGAAAGACTGACCCTCTAAGGAAGAGAATCCCTCCAACCCGCTGGCCTTTGAAATGGGACATTGGCTCTTCCTGGTTCTACACAGCTTCTGGCCTTTGGACTTGAACAGGGACATTGGGTCTGCAGATTTGGGACTTGCCAGCTTCCATAATTGCATGAGCCAAATCCTTATAATAAATCCTATTTTATTTATACACACACTATTGATTCTGTTTCTCTGGAGAACCCTAATACAGGAGCTTTTCCTAAATCCTATGCTTTTTGCAGCCCCAGGGTGCTTAGTGCAGCATCAAACCCATAGTGGAGGCAACAATGGCATTTAGGGGGTCAATGGGCACCTGGGGTTCAGAGAAGTCAGTGAGAAGCTAAGGTGGGAGAGTCAGTGTTCATCTGCGGGGGAGGGGGCCATAGGAGCCATTCACCCAGGCAGGAGAGAGCTATTCAGCCCTGCTGTTGCTTATAGTAGCAACCTGATGGTGATAATAGAAAGCAGACTGACCTTTGGTTGAGTTTTATTATTGTTTTTAAATTCTCTGCAGACATTACATCCCTATTTGCCCACACCAGGGCAGCCAGTCCTACCACCCTTGGTAGGAAACCCTTGGAATATCTGGGTCATGGATGCCAAGTGTTTGGCACTTACTTATTTAAAGCCTGGATTCCCTTGGAATATATAGGTAAATATTCCCTTAAAACAACTTAAGTACAATGTTAGCCGCATACGTAAGTTACAGGGGCAATCTAGTTGTCCTTTTTCAAAAATGAAAAGAAACAGCTGAGATATAAATATATTTTATTTAACCTAGTATATTAATTCAGTATGTAATCCACATGAAATGATTAATGGGGGTAACTTTCCTTTTTTTTTCCTCTTGGAAACCCGGTGTGGCGTTTAAACTCTGCACCTGTCTCGGGGCCCACACCGCCCTTCACGTGCCACGCGTTAATCACAAGGCAGGATTCCACGTGCAGCCGAGGGGGTGGAGGAGGAAGTCGGGAGGCGGGTCAAGGGTCAGGGGTCAAGGTGGGTGACCCGCTGCTCGTCTCCCCACCACGGCCTCCTCCCTGCTTTCCTGTTTCTTTGGTGGCACGGTTCTTCAGAGCCCACCCCGATTGGTTTTGGTAGAGGAACGGGTCTTGAGGTCGGCCCCGGGAAAGCACTGGAACAGGACCTGGGATCTGCGGTTCCACGAGAAAGAGCCGCGCGTCCCCAACATGGCCGCCGAGCCGCCACAACCCGTGCGTGACCTCAGCTCTTTTTCGCGGCTGGAAGAAGCAGCAAGCTTTGTTTATGGCGGGAGGAGAGGCCTGAACCCGTGGGGTGCCCGGTGCGCGGCCCCCGAGCCTCACGTCCTGCGCAGCGAGGCCACGGCAGAGCCCCCTTGCTCAGCCGGCGCCCCCGCGGGCAAGAGCGCGCATCTGACGGCCTGCGGGCTCCAAGAGACAGGCCACAGTCATCCGTGACGGCTCGTCCCCGAAGTCCTCTGTCATCCTCCTTAAGAGCCATGGAAAAGGAGGGCCCGAGGGCGTTCTGTGGCCATTTTCCTGGCTGTGGTGGGGGCCCCATGAACCCTGACCTGCGAATCTCCTTCCAAAAGGTGGGGCACCTGGACATGCACCTTGAGGGGCCAGGAAGCTTGTCCTCACGACGTGGCCGCTGCGGGCAGAGGAGTTGCTCAGGCCCACTCAGTGGATTCTTCCTCCTCCTCCCCTCCCCTCCCCTCCCTCTTACCCCCAGGTCCCCTTCGTCTTCACCTGTGGGGATGGACCCTCAAGACAGCTCTGGAAGCCGCTGCAAACGGCCTGCCACCTTGCACCCCGGAGAGGGCCTTCTCTTCTTCGGCGAGAACCCTTAAGAGAGGCAGGTAAGGTTCAAAGTATCGTAAGATCAGATAACCACACAACTCTTCTGTGTTTGGTTACACTGTCTGTGAGAGTCCTCCGTGGGGTCCTTGTACCGACGGTTCATTCCTATTCCTATCGCTCCTCAGTATTCCCCCGTATGAATAGACACGGGCATTGAGGCATACACTTAAGATCCTTAAGATCGGTGAAATTTATGTACCCCACTGTTCTGTGTTTTCCCTCAATTTACGAAGTTTAAAAAGGCATGTGAGGGAGATGAACAAAGGCAGGCAGTTGCACACAGCTGAAGTGATGTCTCACTCATTTGAATTCTAGCAGCAAACAATCTCTCCATGTCTGTGTAACCTATTGGTTTCCCCTCCGGTTAAGAGTTATTTCTGTGTATCTTCCATTCTGTACGGTTAGATCCTAAAGGGCAGGAAGCTTAGAGGGTTAGTCTGGTTTGCTGGTACATGATCGATTACTGACTCTCCAAAATAAATGTGATTTATGATTATAAATTTTACTGATAGGAAGGACATATAGCACACAACTTACAAATAATTATAAAATGTACAATATTTATTGTAAACTCTATATAGCTGATTCTCACAGATTTTAAAAAACTTTTCGAGAACTCTGTATCCTCAGCCATCCTGTGATTGCATTTCAACCACAAGTTGACAAATGGAGTTGCTTTAGTACCTCCTATGGTGTTCGTTTTTATTCTCTGTATCTGTTTTCACCTTATATTTTGAAAATTTAACAGATTACTCATCATTTTGGTATTTTAGGGGTCAGACTCTGGAAAGGATTTTACATTTACAGTGAAATTCATACTCCTTGAGGATTAACAAAAAAATTTCTACTAGTCATGTTGTTTAAGTTTAGAAATGATATAATTTTCCAGTTTTTGTATATAACTTCAGGGTGACTTGCTATTTCTTGTAAAATCTACTGCAATAGTGTAACAAAGTCAGACTATGAACAGATGCTTGATACTATCTGATTTGGCACAATAGTCACTCATGCCATTGTAAATGAGTGTAATTTCATTAGAAATGTTGGCTGATATTTTTGTTTATATTAAGTTTGATTTTTTTTGTTTTTTTGAGAGAGAGCAAGCGTGAGTGGTGGAGCTGGGAGAGGGGGAAGGAGCAGAGTGAGAGAATCTTGAGCAGACTCCACACGGAGCATGTAGCCTGACTCAGGGCTTGATCTCACGACCCTGAGATCATGACATGAGCCGAAATCAAGAGTCAGATGCTTCACCTACTGAGCCACCCAGGTGTCCCGATTTTTGTTTATATTGATAAGGTGAAACAATGATGGATATTGGAAATTCACTCACTTGTCAATATGAGCAACTTCTTTGCTAAATTGGATAATTTCAAATACTAGAGGAACAATTTTGCAATTGTAATAGGTGCAGGTACAACTATACAACTTTTTCTCCATCACTTTTTCAAGTCTAGATAATCATCAGAATAATAAACCAACCCTTGGTTCACATTACTTGCTAATTTCCTCTGTGTAAATACTCCCATCATGGTTAATTTCAAGATATTGACATGTCACAAAGAAGTGACACCTAAGGTCACTTTTCAAGTATAAGCATGGGTTAACATGACATAGGAGGGGGTGCATTCCAGGTAGAAAGGCACGAGAAAATGTTTGGGGGCACAGACAGAACATGAAAGACTATGTCCAGCACCTGGAAGACCTTGTCTACCTACCAGAATTAATAGTAATTGAGAGCTAATATTCACTTAAAGAGTACACACTGTACCAGTCACTGTGCTAGGTATGATCTCATTTGATCCTCATTAGAAACCCGAGATAGACATTTTTGTTACCCCTTTTTGCACACAAGGAAACTGTTGTGATTTAGAGCAGATGAATAACTTACCTGTAGTCACTCAGCTAGTAAATGGCAGAGCTGAGATTTGAACATAGGTTCGTCTGACTCTAGAACTCTGAATTTCCCTACGACCTCTCAAAGGCCTCTCTTTTCTTAAAGAAATCCAGGCAGAAAGTGTTGGGGCCTGAACCAGGGCAGGCTGTGATGAGGGGATAGGGAGGAGAGAAGCAGTAATGAGGAAGTAGCCTCAGACAAAATCCATAACCAGCTCGTTGTGGGAAGTAAGAGAGAGGAGGAAGGAGTATGATTGTAGAATTTTTAACTTGAACAGCTAGGTGAGCACTGTTGCCATTAACCAAGGTAAGGAATAGGGGAGAGGAGGTAAGTAGAGAAAGTGGGGAGGGAGATGATGAAGTGGTTTTGGATATACTGAGTGAAAGGCATCCAGGTGGAGAGTATCTAGGAGGCATTAGAAATATGGCCTGGACATTAGGAGAAAAAACTGGCCTGTTGGTCTGGATGTGAGTGTCATAAACCTGCGGGTGGTGGTCTTACCTGTGAGCATTTGAAATCCTTCAGAAGTGACAGCATTTGCCTTTGGTTAACCAAACACTAAGAACCAACATGGAAGGATATTCTTCACATCTTGGTACATTACTACTTGGTTGAGCATTCCCGGAACGCTGATTTTAATTACTACAGATTCTATTAAACAGTAAAATCAATCTTTCTGGGAGCTGCTGCAGTACTTTATTTTCAGAGATAAGCCATCTGTTACCTTCGGTCTGTAGGTTAGAAGATAGAGGGGCTAGAGCCTGCTCTGCAGACCCAGACTGGGAGCTGCCTTGGCCAGACCAAACTCAGAGGCTGTTTTCCTGAAGGCTCTCATTCCACTCTGTCTGGGGAAGAAGAGAGAGATAGGAGACTTATGATCCTTCTGGCCAAAAAAGGAAGATCCTACCAATCCATGAAAGCTCTCTGCTGGCCACAAATCACAGAGAAGAGCAGGTGTTCTCATTCACATGAGAACAAGACCCCCCCCCCCCTTGGTGTCCATAGGTGCAGATTCGTGGGATACTCCAAAAATTCTGATTCATTATCTGGGACAGTATTGAAGAATCCACATTTTACTGACTACCTCTATTAGTATTCTCCAGAGAAATATATATGTGTAGTAAGGAATTGGCTTATAGAGGCTGAGAAGTCCCCTAATCATCTCTCTGTAAGCTGGAGGCCCAGGATAGCTGGTGGTATGATGCAATCCAAATTCAAAGACCTGAGAACCAGGGAGCTGATGGTATAAGTCTCAGTTCGAGAGCAGAAGACTACTGATGTCTCAACTCAAGCAGTCTCTTAGAGTAGGTACAAATTCTCCCTTCCTCTGCATTCTGTTTTTATACAGGCCTTCAAATGTTTGGATCATGTCCACCCACACTGGGGATGGCCATCTGCTTTACTCGGTCTACCAATTCAAAGTCTAATCTCATCCAGAAACACCCCCACACCCATACTGAGAATAATGTTTGACAAAATGTCTGGACACCCTGTGTCCTAGTCAGATTAACACACACAACTCACCATACTATGCCAGGTGAGTCTGAGGCTGGGCAGTCCTGAGAGGACTGTGTTGGGAGAAGAGAAGAGAGCGAAACTAGGAAGGATGTTGAGGAAGGACAAGCAGAGAGCCTGCGGAGGGTTGTAACCTCAAAACCTCGGGAGGGTTTCAGGAATGGGGAGGGGTCGACTGTATCAAGAGAACTCAGGTCGGCAGGACTGGAGAGGGCCTGTGGACTCTTGCCACAGAAGGTCACTGAAGGGCTTGAGTCAGAGCAGCCTTCATGAGGTGGTGGACAGAGCCGGGCTGGGCTGGAGCCTGACCTGGGTGAAGAGTTGGCCAGGAAGAACAGATAGTTTCAGGATGCTAGCCAGAAGGAAGAAACACAGGGCCATGGCTGGTTCTGTCATTGAACGCTGAGGAAACTGAGGAGTTTCTACCGATTCAGTTCTAGCCTGGCTCCCTGGCTGGGGTGGGTGTAGGGCAGGCATAGGTGTCTCCCTGCCTCTCTCTTTCCTTTCTCTGTCACTGCAGGCCTGGGGGATTCAATTTCCCTGCCCCACCTCTGGGAGTGGTCTTCTTCTCCAAGCCTGGTTGCAGAGCCCGTGTGGGCTCCCTGGCACTCTCTCCCTTCTTCTGACCCCCAAAGCATATAGGCAGGGTGCCTCTGTGTCCAAAACTGCCTTGGTAATCCCTGCAATGGGAAACAGGGTTAACTTCTATTTGGGTTAACAATGGAGAGCTGACAGGTTGACAGGACTTAAGGACAGATTTTAAGTGAGATATTGCATAATACAGAAAAGTGCTGAAAATACATTCCACGCCATTGGCTCCATTATCAGCTCAATCAGATTCTAACAGGTTTCCATAGTTGATTTGTATTTCTTTCTAAGAAATGAAAAATGATAATAGATGTTTAAGTACTGGTGTATCTTCCCTCCAAAGCCTTATAGGGGCATGAGGGTATGCTGGCATGAGGGTATACACGGGCGTGCACACACACACACACGCGCACGCACGTGCCCGCTCTCTCTCTCTTTCTCATACACACACACTCACACACTCTCTCTCTCACACTCCACTAGGCAGTGAGTGCTAGGATCCAACCTTCTCTTTCTCTAGCTTAGTCAACTTTTCCTTCTGTGCAGCGTACTGAGACTGCTGAAGGTGGGGCTCTTTTGAAGAACCAAACAGATAAAAAGGAATCTCAGCCACTTGCTTTGTGCTTAAACTTGGGTACTGCCTTTGCACTATTTGTCCGCTGTTCCTCAGTAAAACAAAAGAAAGTAACCTTACCCAAGTACGCATTTTCAAACCTAGGCCACCTTCTACTTTGTCCTGTTTCCCTCTGCAGCAGGCTTTTACGCTCAGCTTTGTGGGGAATCCATGGTGTGTGACTGTGCTTCAATATATAGATCCACCCTCTCTGGTATACATTTAGGGTTTTTCCATTCACTGTACTAAACAAAGCTACAGTGAACATCATTTACCAGCACTGGGCATTGTTTTTAACTTCAGGTGATCTGACGTGACTAAAATGGTGGCTCACTGGGATTTTAATTTGCATTTCCCTGCTCAATGATGTTGAGGAGCATCATTTCATGGGCTATTGATCATACTACTTTCTTCTAGGAACTGTCTGTATGCCCTTGGTACAGATAGTTTTTTCATGTAAGAGGGTGTCTGTCCATCATGTTTCTATTCCAGAGGAAGGCACTATAGAGAGGGAGAGATGACAGATACTGGCTAAGGGTGAAACAGAGGTCCTGAGGAGGCGGGAACAGATGGGACGGAGAACCTGGGAAGAAGATGAGTTGGATTGGAGAGAGGAACATTCCTCTGCCAGGAAGAAAGAAATGACTGTTCACCAGGTGGAGGCCCCTGATGGGAAATTGAGGACACTCAGCCTGGGCCTCCATTATCTCCATTTGCGTGGTTGTGGCTAGATGTCAGCCAGGCTGTGGGACTGGAGAAAGACCCTCTGGGGAACACAGTGGGAAAAACTAACCAGGCTCTATAAGAGAAGGACCAGGTAGGCTCTGAAGGGCCTGTTGACAGTTTGGTTTGGAGCAACATTAAGGCCAATATGTACTCCTGGAGTACCTTCAGTAAAGGTGTGAGGGGATTTGTCCAGTCAGTTCCCCAGGCACCTCTTCCTTTCACTGGAAATAATTTTCAGGTGTCCTAACAGACTGGGGCTAATCTCAATTTCAGTCACAGTAATTCCACTGAATAGTTCCTCTCAGGAACATTTATTAATGAAGCCAACTTGTGTTTTAAAAGTGAGTGTGTGTTCATATAAAACTATTTATATTTGTTTCCTGAATGGCTACCAGAACAAATTACCACAAAATGGGTGGCTTGAAACAACAGGAATTTATTCTCACACAGTTCTGGATGCCAAGAGTAAAAATTCTAGAGGTTCTGTGGCTGGGCTCCTTTTGGAGGCAATAGGAGAGAATCTGTTCATGGCCCCTTCCAGCTTCTGTGGCCTTCCTTGCCTTGTGGCCGCATCTCACTCCAGGCTCTGCCTCTGTCTTCACATGGGCTTTTCCACTATGTGTCTGTGTCTCTCCTCTCTGTGTCTCCTAAAAGATACTTGTTATTCGATTTAGGACCCACTCAGGTAATCCAGAATGATCTAATTTCAAGATCCTTAAATTAATTTCATTTGCAAAGACTTTTTTTTTTTTTTTAACAAGTTCACATTCACAGGTTCTGGGGATAAGGATGTGGACATATCTTTTTGTGGGCCACCATTCAACCCACTATACTACTTGCTCAGGCAAACCTTCTAGAAAGCAGATGTAATCTGAAGCATCTAAGATACATGACTCAGGGTCCCCTGCAAAATAAGAACTGTTGGGGTCCTAGAGATGACCCCATACAGTCCCATTGTACAGAGGAGAATGTTGAGGGCACAAGAGGGGAAGTGATAGAGTCCAGGAGAGGCTGGTGATATTTCCTCTTTTCAAAAATAAATCTTATACCTGGAAACAACATTCACTTGCTCTGTCTGCAAATGGCAAATCTTGTTTGAACATCTTTTCCTCAATCCAGAAGTTAAGGCCATTAACAGACTCAGCGGCATATATTCAGGGCCGAGTAGAGGGAACAGTAGCATATTGATTTTGGCTGAAGCTCTTAATGCTTCTTGGCCTGTGTAAATGACTGTCCTTCCTTTAAGCTGAAGCCTGGAATCTCTTTGATTTTTCTTGAAGAGCACAACTGATTTTAAATGTCATGTGTTCCAAACCTCTATAGCTAAACTGCAATGTATGTCAGAACAAAGGCTTATTCATCATCGTGAGATTTTTGTAGAGGGAGGTGGGGAGGTTGTGTGACAAGCTGGAGGTAGGACCTGTGTTCTAAATCATCTCTGATCTTTTAATTACTAAGCTGTGTGACCTGGGCTAATTAATTAACCTCTCTGAACCTCTTCTTCTCCACCCATATAAGAATGCCAGTGAGTTGGCTAGCTCTCAGAGTTGGCTGCAGGATTGTTGAGACAGTGGTTGTGAAAGCACCTCGCATGTAGCCATTATTCAACAAATCACCTTGAATTTTGCTTTTTTAAAGGAAGAATGCTTAAAATCTAGAAAGGAAGGTAAGATATAGTACTTAATACCTAATAGTTAGAGGTGTTAGACTTCGTGTATCACATGTATTCACTCATTTCTTTCTATGAGGCTGCCTCTGTTGCTCTCATTTTGCAAATGGGGAAACTGAGGCTTATGGCAGGGAAGTGAGCTGCCCAAGGTCACAGAGCTACTCTGTTAGAGCTGGGACTTGAGCTGAGGTTAATATACTCCTGAGTCTTGCTCTATGCTGCCTCTCCAATATTTCAGAAGGAACATGTGAAAGGAGGTAAAAAGATGCTCAAGGCGGATTTGAGGGTTCAAAGCAAGAGGATAGCTCTGGTCGAAGACATACAGGAAGGCTTCAGGATGCTAGTGGCATTTAAAGAGCTGGGATGGATTTTAATAGACATAGGTGTGCAACACAGGCCTTTTACCTCTCTGCACATGGACAGGGCGGCTCGTTCTCTCTAGCAGTACCTCTTTTCACTCTACCTCATCTTATCCTGACTTTCCAGAGCTTCAGAAAGCAAGCTTACCTCTCTCCAGCCGGGGAGGAGATGCTTTAGACTGGCCAGATTTCAGAGGCCAAAGAAATGGTTCTGGCCCTTAAATCTTTACCAAGTAGGGTGACTATAGTTATTGTCCAAATCAAGACTGGAGAGTTATTAGGCCATTACTTCAGGACAAGAGGTGTCATCAGAGACTGTCCCAGCAAACCAGGCCATAGAGTCACACTGTCCCTGAGCAACCAGGTGCCTGAGCCTATAGAACATACCGAGCCACAGCCCAACACAGCCCCTCATGACAGTGTGCTTAGTTTCTGGGTGGCAGGGCTCACTGGTGAAGGTGTTCAAACCAAACAGGATGTGGCTGGCAAGAAGGTCTTAAAAGGCCTTTGCTGAGGGACAACCAGGGAGGGGTGAATGTGCCTCACCACCCTGGACGCACTGTAACAACACCCTGCAGCCCCTCTGTGTTTTGGGAATTGAGAGGAAGCCCAAGGTAAAAGATCTCAAGCCTAAACTTTCCACCAACAAGGGACTTTCTCACTTGTGAAAGGAAGACACCACTGGGGTTGTTATTTGAGTAATAGAGGCAAAAAACCCAATGTCTTTCTCAGTCAATAGAATAACAGGCAAAAATAGCCTTGTGGGTTGCTTTACTTCTTTTCACTCAACGGGCCTTTGAGAGGTTTGTGGTGTGTCCCACATAGTGATGTGCCCCGAGAACTCTCAGTTCTCTTTTTCAGTGTCTCTGAAGAGGAGAAGTGGCATTGCTCCTGTGCCCCAGGAGCCACAGCTGTGCCTCCGCCCCTCTCTTGTCCCCCTTCAGCAGCTAATACCCCTCCAGGAGGCCCTGTCTGCATAAGGGGATCACAGGCAACCTTGATCTTAAGTACTTGTGTGTCTCTGAGGGAAGAAGCAGACACAAAGCAGGGCCCTGAGGATAGGATGAGGACAAGTTAGTTTTGCTGGAACACAGAAGAGGTGGGTGACCCTGGGGAGCAGAGGCAGCTTGAGGAGGGTGGAGATGACAAACTTCCTTCCTCACACTGGGGCTCAGGGCCAGGCTGTGGTGGGTTTGGTCACAGCATCAGTGAAGGACAGGAGGAGAACAGGTTCCTGCATTTTCCAGGTTTGTGAGGTGGAGGAGGAGCAGGGCTGGTGGACAGCAGTGTAAGGACCGAGGCCTTCCTGCAGGCACTCACCCACGGCCCTGCTCCACGCCACTGAGCCCTGTCTGAGACCACACTGCAGTATGACTAATACACAACAGCTTCTCTCGGAGCAGAATTTATCCACTTACCCTCAGCATCCCATGAATTTGCTTTGTCTCCGAGGGAATAATTAACTAGTGTTCGTATGATATCAGAAAATTGCTAATTATGGCAATGAGCTAGCACAGCAATCTGAGAACTTGTGGAGCTATAGTTAGTGATGACAGAAGAGGAAAATATTTGACTGTTTTGTGCTGCACCCAGGTTCTCAGGAGGAGGTGAGAGACTAGGTTTGGCACTGTGCCACGCATGACACCCTGGTCCCCTCCGTTTCCTGTGAGTTTGGAGCAGCTGACTAGCTGGGAGTTCGAGATGGTGTGAGGAATGAGGATGGCTGGGGGGCTTTTGTCACTGGGACTTGTCCCCACCCCACATGGTCACAGTGTGTTTCATGTGTGCTCACACGCGTACTCATATTCATTTACACTCACAATTTCAAGTTTATATACCATATTCACACACACTTGCATACTTACTCTCAACCACACACATTCACCTGGACTTACACACACTCACATGTTTCACATGCTCACAGGCACTCATGTATTCTCTCTACCTCCCCCCACCCCATATACTTCAAATCAGATTAGAGTTCTCTTCCTGGTCCTGGAAAGAAAGTGGTCACCTCAGTGTTTTGGGCTCACTCATGCCTTGGGGTTAGATCCTGAGCTGGCCTTGGTGCCTTGAGAGTGATTTCTCCACCTTTCATATTCTCTGGATGTTGAGAGAAGGACTGAGTTCCAGGGCAGGGGTTGGGTGCAGGGGAAGGGGGAAGGAGCAGAGAGAATTCTAGCAGCAGCACCAGATATTTAAACTCCAAGAAACGTTGGTATAAATAGTACTTACAAATAGCTGCACAAACAACAAAAACCAAAAATCTTCAATTGAATTGGTGGGTATCTCATGTGGTAAATACTTTGTGATATGTGCTAAGTGCTGTATGCTGTGAAGTCTCAGACAAAATCCATAACCAGCTGGTTGCGGGAAGTAAGAGAGAGGAGGAGGGTGTATGATTGCAGAATTTTTAACTTGAACATGGACCTATGGGGTCCATATAACCTCCTATAACCTCCCCATGGACCTATGGGGAGCAGACTGCCATTCTGTAGTCAACATGCAAGGTGCTTCTTATGTGTAGTCAGGGTTGAGAACTGTTGTGAGTTTAGCCTCTAGCTCCCCAACTCTATTGCACATTAGAATGACAAACCCTGATGTCCAACCAAGCACGTGGATGTTGGTTTCTAATATCCTCCAATAAAAGGAAGCATGGATTTTTGAAGAAATGATTGATTCTGGGGTTGGGGCAGGAAAGATCAAGAAGCCTGGAGCATCTTGTAGTACCAAAGAATAAGGAAGTGTTCACTACAATGATGGGGTTATGTCAAAGGGACACAGGAACCAACTGATAGAGCTCCCAGTGGCCAGAGCTGGAAAATTTGGGCAATGCAATATGGGACCATAAGCAGTGTGTAAAATAAATATCCACAAGTCCATACAGATACTAATAAATAATGGAATAAATCAATAGGAGAGTAGACAAATCTCTCATACAGAAGAATTCTGAATAATTTATGTAGGTCCTCCTCCTACAAGGAGGTGGAACACAACTCCTACTCCTTAAGTGTGGCTATGCATAATGACTTCCAAAGAATCTAATATGAAGGGGGGGTGGGGGGAAGAGTAACCTTACTTTGGAGAAACTTGACAAGATGAACTGCAGCCAGATGATCAGAGTCAACATAAACAATGATAAGTCATGTATCTTTGATTGGTGGGATTTTCCTCTCCCAAACCCATTAACCCAGTCTAACCTTGAGAAAAACATCAAACAAACCCATGTTGAAGGACAGTCTATGAGACACCAGACCAGTACTCCTCAAAACTGTCAATGTGATCCCAAACAGGGGAAGTCTGAGACTCTGTCACAGTCTAGAGAAGCCTAAGGAGACATGATGACTAAATGTAATGTGGCATCCTAGGTGGTACTGGGGGACAGCAAAAGGACACTAGGTAAAAACTAAGGGCCTCTGTATAATGAACAAACCTTTGTTAGTAATGTGTCAATAGTGGTTCAACAGTAGTGACATAGTAATGTGAGAGATCAATATTAGAGGAATAGGGGAAACTTGATGAGGAGCCTGTGGGAACTCTCTATACTATCTCAACTTTCCTTTAAATGTGAAAGTATTCTAAATAAAAAAATTCAGTTTTAAAAAATCCTGATTCCCAGCATACTCATACCAATGAACCCAGAGTTTCTGGTGTGGGAGTGGGCATCAGGATTTTTTAAAGCCCCTGCATGCTTTTGATTTGCAGCCAAAGTGAGAACCTTCAGGCCCATTTGTGCTACAGCAACAAAGAACTAGAAAGTGTCAGGTACTTAAAACACAGATTTTTATGCACCTCCAGCTACACAGGTATTATGGGAAGCGAGGGTGTGCTGTTCATCGTAAGTGACTCAGAGACCCGGCCTGGTTGGTGAAGGAGATCTCCCAGGGTCATGCACCAGGAATTCCGGGCTCTGGCTGAGGGGATGCATGCCACTGGCTCCCACGACTCATTAGCCAGAGCAGTCACATGACCTCATCCAACCACAAGGGTGACAGGAAATACAATCCTACCGTGTCCTCAGAAGGTGGAGAGCAAAAATATTTGGCACACGCTGCAGAGGCTACCACAAAAGTGCAGCCAGAGCTTAGCAGGAGGGATCTAAACAGGAATATCGTTCTTCCTGACCTGTGGTATTGACTGAGGACCTGGATCTGCCTCATACCCAAGCCCTGCCTCATACCTTGTTGGTGGAAGACGGCTGCCTGTCTTGTATCCTGTGCACCTGTTTCTGTCTCAGTGGCCTATTTAGAGCTGCAGTCTCTCTAGGAGTAGGGGCCCCACAGCCTGGAATCCCAAAGAGCCACCCCTTGGCCTAGCAATGGGGGATGGAGGTTGCACCATCTGGTGACCCAAGGCTCCCAGAGATGCAATTTCTGATGAGGGTCTGCTCTGAACTCCCTGTTCTTGGTCTCTGCCCAGCTGTCAGCACACCTGTGACTGCGCAGAGCCTGCTGACCTGACAGCTGGGCTGAATGGCCACCTCTTGTCAGTGCCCACGCAGCAACTGCCACGTGGTGCTGGGAGACCAGATTCCTTAGGCATAGATCCACCCCTAGGATCTGCCTCATCTGAGTCCTCCCTCATTCTGGGGCTCAAACGACATGACTGGCAGGCTCTTGAAACATGAAGTCTTTTCTTTTAGAGAGCTCAGAGAGGGGCATGACCAAACTGACGGCAAGCAAGGCCGCATGAAGTGGGAGCTACATGAAGACACACCTACATTAGTTTCAACCTTCCTGCAAATCTTTCTATGTTCCCTCCCTTGATCAACTGAAAACCCAACCTCAGTTTGTTCAATTCTGAAGTCCAGCATGATGCCAGACATTGTATGAATGCCTGGGATCAGTAGTGAATAAAAGACATGGCCTGTGCCCTTGGGGAATTTAGTCAGGGGTGGGGGGGAAGATAAATATTAAACAAATGTGAAAATATGAAAGGTGTGTTTGAGGGAGAAAGAGTGTGAGAGCACTATACAAACATGTACGAAAAATATGATTACTCTAGGGCGGGCAATTACCTTGCCTCCCTAAGAAAATGGCATTAATATGAAACTGAAAGCATCCAGTAGTGCTTGGCCAGACAAATAGGGTATGTGGTTTGAAGATGGTCACAAATTCTTTGCTCCTCCTCCCACTGAAATATGTAGTCTAACTCTTCTCTCCTTGAATCTGGGCTGACCTACAGAATGTGGCAGAAGTGATGGTCTGGATCTTCTGAGGCTAAGTCATAAGAATTCTTCAGCTTCTGCCCAGACTTTTTAGAACACTTGTCCAGGGGGAAGTTGGATGCCATGTAAGAAGTGCAGTTACTCCGAGACCACCCTGCTGTGAGGAAGCCCAGCTAGCCTCATAGAAGAGCAGCGTGGAAGGAGATATCTAATTAGCCCCTGGCTTTTCTACCCATCCCAGCAGCCCTAGACATGGGAGTAAAGCCTTTTGAGGATTCCAGCCCCAGCCATTATCTGACTATAACAGAGTAAGAACTGCCCACGTGAGCCCAGTCAGCCCACAGAATTTTGAAAAATAGTAGCAAGCTGTTGATTTAACCCATTGTGTTTTGGGGTGATTTGTTTTGCAGCTATGGATAGCTGGATATTAGGGGTGGTAGAGAGTTCTCGGCAGAGGAATAGTATGGGCAAAGGCCTAGGCTCTGTGCCTTAGACTTTTCTGTAGAGAATAAAGCATCTAAAAACATATTAGAACCGGCTCTACAGGACCAATTGCAGTTTGTAGTATGTCCCCAGGCATAGGACAGATACAGAGGGATTTTTAATCCATCTATGGATTGACTGGGGAGGGGAATGATTCACACCCCCCTTAAGATGAAGGCTAAATTAGCTTGGGTATGGGGGCACTAAATTTCTTCTGGGCAGAGGACCCACCAGATTTAAAAGGAGACTGGGAATTCTAAGAACCAGGGGTGGTGTTTTAGATTTTTTAGAACAGTGTTTTCAAAGCCAGACACACCCTAGTTGGATACAAATTAGATTCTTTACAAGAAGAATCAAGGGAAGCGATAGCGTTTGGGCCAGGAAGTATGAGTTTTACACTTATTCTGTGTTGACTTATTATTATTATTTTTTAAATAGTCCCTCTTGGAGTTCTAAGAGTCTGTAGGGTTAAAATACATTTGGTAAGACTAAATGTGAAGAAAAGAACAAAACCCAAAAATCGAGAGGAAGCTGTCAGAACTCGGCTCTGCTGGCCTCTCCCTGTGTCCTGCTTGCTCTTGGGGCCTTGGGAGGGAGGGGCCTTGGCTGTGCCCGAGCCTGCCCAGGGCTGGGGGCCGAGGGCTAGGGCATGAGGCTGGGCCTCCTAGGCCTCACTAAAGCAAACAAATGAAGATGGGAAAAGTGGACGGGATCTGGCTATGGTGCTTGTTTTGGCCTGAGTCCCTCTGAATACTTAGCTACTTTTGCCTCTAGGTGGCATCCTGTAGCCACCTACTGCTTCTACAGGAGCGACAGCCCGGTGATCCCCTCAGGCCTCAGACCGTGTCTCCCAGAGAGCCTGGGGGCCAAGCCAGTCCTGTGGCAATTAGGAGACTCCAAGCAGTGATTTGCAGAAGTGAGGGGGAGAGGAGGGCAGAAAAGCATCCTGCCTCCTCCAGGCAGGGTCCCCGACTGAAGCTTTGCCTTCGGGTTTTCTCTTCCTGAAGTAAAATAATTCGCATCTGAGATTCTTTCTAGCCAACGGAACTAGAACATTCATAAAAGGGCCAAGCCTGTCTGGCATTTGCTTTCCTTTTCCCACCCTGTCACATTTTCTAACATCTGGGCAAAAGGCCTTTTCCAGAGCCAGGAGGGACTGCCAGCTTCCTTCCTTTTTTATTCCCTTCTATCGGCACCTCCCATCCTTTCCAACAGGTCACATTCACCTGCTTCCCAGAGTTCTGAACATCCAACCACACAGAACCAGGATGGCTGTCTCCACCTTCTTGTAGCTCACACTGCTTCAGACAGGAAGTAGTTAGTGAACCCACAGTGCTGCCTGAAGGAAGCAGGAAGTTTTGAGTTCAGGAAGAGAAGGGACCCTCTTTCTGCTCCGTGAACCCCTTTTCAGCTCCGACTCAGGAAGCGTGTCTTCTCTGCAGAGGCAAAGGATCTCCTCTCTGGTCTCAGTAGCAGGTCAGTGCCCAGAAGCAGGGAACAGAGATCATCAGACTCAGGGCAAGCCCAGAGCTATATAGGCCTCAGGGGGTACCAACACGGGAGCTCAAACTTACTTTGGAGAGCGTACTGGAGGGAAGCAAGCCTTTTCTGCAGTCCTGCCAATAAAACCACTGGGGCTCAGCTTTGAACTTGATCCTAGAAATGACATCCTTGCACAAACTTTGTAGGACAAGCAAAATCCAGAGAAGAGAAAATGTAGGACCGGCCAATGAAAAAAGCCCAGAAATCTGGACCAGCCCAGAGCAAATACAGTATTTTCTCCACATGAGGTTAAAGAGGTTCTCATGTGTGAGGAATTGAAAATTTATCAGAATCTTTTTACATCACCTAGAGATAGTTTATCACACACATAACTTATGTATAGTTACATAAAACTATCTTTTGTCCTCAATCTAGAGCAAGGGGCAACTGTTCCTTTAGAGTCCTTATGGAACCCATGTTCATTGAAGCCCATCTGGGATCTGCTTTTCTACAGCAGTGGCTGTAAGAGGTGAAGCTGATAGGAGGGGGGGTGATGGACAAAAGGTGGCCCCCGCACAGGCAGGGGCCTAAGCAGTGTAGGGTGATCGGTTGGTGTTCAGACCACACTTCTCCGTGGAGAGTATTACAAATAAGTGGTGGCTAGCTTACCAAGTGGGCCAGCTTGCAACAGGCTGAAATCTGGGTGAATTTATTGCACAGGGAAATGTAACAAACATCAAGGATTTTAGTATGGAAGACAACAGAAAAACAGTCACAGTGAGTAAGAGCATTTTTGAATTTCATCTCAAATGCTAGTGCTTGAGGAAAGCAGGTTTCCTTGGTGAGATAGAATGAGGTCGTTGGAGACTCCTGGACATGGAAAGGTGCTTTTGGGGACTTCTCAGAGCTTCAGAAGCAGCCCTCGCGTGTCATCACGTTTACCTTCAAGGCAAATGCAGGCCTGTCCCTTTCCTGGACACACTTGGATTATCAACACCACTTTTATGTCATTCACCCCTAATTTTGGTTAATATTTGGTTGCCAAATGGAAGGGAGAGAGGATAAGAAGGAGGACAGATTTTTTTCTAATACGGAAACTCCAGTGAGTTGCAAGAAAATGAGAGAGAGGTTTGAGAGAGTATGGAGGGGCATGTGAGAGGGAGAGTGTCCGTGGGGAATTAACTAGTTCTAGATAATTGTTTACTGTATACTTAAAGACCCAAGGACCCCAGTGGGGAAAATGAGGGCTGGGGAGAGGCATGTGGTGTGTATGGGCCCTCCTCTCAGAAGGAAGCAGGGAGCAGTGGGGAGCCGGCTCTAGGAGCTGGTACCAGGGGCTGCTGTGGACCCGGGAGAGCTTGGCTGATGCCTGCCAGATGGGGCTAGCAGTACTTGGGGTGCAGGGCAACTGCAGTGACTGTTCATGGGAATGGAAACATGGGCGTGTGAATCCCAAAGGCTAACTTGAATTTTTAAAAATGTTACGCTGATAGCGCAATGCAGCAAAGGAAAAGCTTTGGGTGTTCTGTGGAATCTAGATTCTATCTCTGAAATGTTTTCACAGGTAAAGATTTATATAAAATGCCCAGAGGAGGCTGTAATAGATTTTGATTCATATTTCATATTTTCAAGCCTACCACTTGATCTCACAAACCGATTTATGAAAAATGCAGTCTTCATTGTACAATATTCATGTTTTATTGAATGCGATTACATAGTGAGGAAGAGAGAGCCGCTGTAGCAGCCTTGCTGTGGAGCTGGAGTGGGACTGAGTTCCCCAGAGGCCCAGGTGGGACCTCCCTCCTTGGGTTTATAACCGCAGGGTCATCCTGCTTTGGGGAAGTCCCTATCTCTTCTGACTCTCATTCTGCAGGAAAAGAACAGCACTAGCTCCTTTTGAACCAAACAGTATTAATAGCACCTTCAGAGACAGAGGCCTCCGTCTTATCTGAGGTAGAAAGGAGTCTGGTTCCTCATGCAGTCTGCTGCCCTCAGCTTCTCTAAGGAACCACGGAGCTCAGAATTCCTCCTTCAGTCCACACTCCCAGCTCTCCAGCAAACCTTCCCTCCTTGGAAACCTGAGAGGCTTTGCTTCAAAAACACGGCTTTCTGGGCGTGGAATCAAATTGGCCTGGCTCCCCTCTGATCTCCCCAGTCTGTGAGCAGGAGGTCCAGGCAGCTGGAGTAACTCTACCCTACACAGCCCGGCTTCTTTTCTTTTCCTGGACAAGATTTATATGGCGGGTGTAGTCTTACCACAGACATTCCGACGAAAGGCCCTGAACACCCCCATCACCCCAGCCCCTCAGCTCCCTGTAAGTTAACTTTAAGATGGGTTTTTAGATAAAGTTGAGTTGATACTTAAGGAAAATCAAATTTCTGTGTGATTGAGAAACCACTTTATACAACTTGAAGGATTGCTCAGACTCTAGTGGGGGCTGGTAGGTGGGTCGATGAGAGATGAAAGAACCCAACCTACAGCCTGCAGTTTAAGATGCTTTGTCCTCCCCAATGCTGGAGGACTGACAAGCTTGGGCTTGGAGTCAGAAACAAGCCAGACTGGAGTCCTGGCTACCTCAGGTACTGGCTGTGTGACCTGTGGTAGGTGACATAGCCACCCTGTGTTCAGTTTCCTTACCTGGAAGATGAGGATAATTATGTCACAGAGTTGTTGTAACGTAATGAATGTTAAGCACAGTCCCTGGCACAGAGAAAGATGTCAATAAATGTTAGCTCTTGTGGTGAAGTCATTAACTCATTTAAGCCACAGAGCCAATGGCTTTACTACTGTTGTTTGATACAGGTTGTTTTTGACAAGTGGACAGTGTCACATACTGGGATATGTCAGGATCCAAGAAAGAGACCCCAGGTTTTTACCAACCCCCACCTAATGCTAAAGTCCAAATGGGCCAGGTATTTGACTATGGTACTGGGGGTAGAAGAAGTGCCAAGTGACACAAAATAATAAATTACATTGTGCACAAAGCGTACCTCTGCATCTGGGGTGCAGATGCAGGGGCTCTGCAGATGCACGAGATGGCTATGGAGGCTGCGGCTGGAGGCATACACTTTTTCCAAGGCGGGACATAAGAACATGCACAGTCTACAGTGAATGCCCTTTTATTTACCTGGAGATGTCTGTTCCAAACAGCCTGGGCCTTGCTGCTGATCTGAATAGTAATCAGATTCTCATGTCTCCCTGTCTTTACGAGAGCCCCAGACACTAATAGCATCCCTGGGGAGAGGCTGCAGTTTTCCAAGTGTCCGCCATGGATGCACGGCTTGCCTTGCTTGTCCTCATAGGCAGCAGCCAGGGATAAAAAGAATTTTTCAGTGTGGCTGGCAGTCTCATTTGGAAAAACAAAACAGAATAAGCACTTGTTTCTGTTGGACATAGTGGAGCGACATTTGTATTTTTAAGCAATTGCTCAAAATTACTTTCTATGGAATCTCAATTTTTATTTCGTTTGCTTTTAGAATCACCCCAGAAAATGCCTGCCCTCTACTGATTTGTAACTCAGTGCCCTCGGAGACTGTGACAACAGCCCTGTACCATTCCCTAGGTCTCACAGACAAAAGGCCCTGCACTGGAGGAAACTCCACTGTGTGCAAACACCTGGAGAAAGGACCTGAGCTGTGATAATAATGATTTTATTTCAGTGTCCATGAAATTAGATCTAGCCGCTCTTTTAGGCAGTATATATTTGCAGTGTGCACACCTGGATGGATTGGGACCCTGCCCTCAGGGCCTCCATTCAAGGCAAGAGTCTGGAAGCTTCAGCCTGAAGATTGTTTGGACACTTCTTGCTGCCCAGGTCCTAGTGTTCAGGAGCCCCTGTTAACCTCCCCTCCCCAGCAGGTTGTGCTGGGGGTGCAACAGGGGAAGGGAGGTAGAGTGCCCAAGGAGGAGTTTAGAGACCCTCTCCTCAGTGAAACTGGGGCCTCCCTGTGGACTTCAGGCCTGTACCAGGCCTGTCTCCCAGTCCCTGGAAGAAGACAGATAATTGCCGTGGGGACCTCTGGAGAGGTTTCCATTCCCACATCTAAATTTATTCCAACCGAATTTTTTCTTTGCCTAAGTCTAATTGGTGCAGTCATTATGTCAGAGTGAATGTTATTATTTTAGTCAAAAGCAGTAAACTGGGAAAGACATTCTGTATGACAGTTCTCTCTGTCCTGAGGTCAGGAGCCTGATGAAAGAGCCGACAAGACCTGATTGTGTACCATGGCCACCATACCAGACCTTCCAGGGCCCTCAAAGAACAAAAAGAAAACTGCCCCAAATAATCTTAAAGGAGGTGGTGAATCTACACATATGTAGATGACATCTGCATAGGTAGAAAAATAGCTCTGCATCACTTTATTCCTTGGGTTTGTTTATTCTGTCCTGCAGGATTTTTCCCATATAGAGTGCCCAGCACGGTGGCAGAGAGCAGTGTGTGTGTGTGTTGAGTGAATGAATGAAATATGCAGTGTCCATGTGTGTGGCTCCGTGCCATGCTTGTGCTTCATGAAGCAAATTAAACACTAGCCTCACCTTTTAGTGAGCTCGTGTCCTGACAGCCTGTCAGGTGTTGGATAACATGTACCAGTGACGGAAAAAATACAAAAAGGAATTCATGTTTATCCTTTCAACCAGCAACATGCATATCAGATTGCAGAAGAATTAAAATGTCTGTGGGTAAAATTACAGCACAAAATTTTATGAAGTCATCAAGGTAAATCCTATTTTGCAAAATTGCCTCAAAATTGTGAATGTTCTCATGGCCCTAATTCAGGATACATTCCTAGAACAAAGAACATCTTGGTTTGATTCCATTTGTTTTGAAGCCCTTATTCTACAGAATTATTTCTTCAGTATGGTATATAAATGTAAGAATGGTAAGTGGAAAAATTAGATCATTTTGCCAGATGTATAGCTTTTCAGTTGACAGTTATATGGAAGGCTGAAACATGGCTAAATGCAACCAATATGCATGGAATCTAATTATCATTTAATATTTGGGACTGTATGCTTCAGGAATCAGCTCCCTGTCTTTTTGTTTTTAATTTGCCACTTAAGACTCAAACCTCTCTCTTAGGTGACACAGTGCTGCCCTCAGTGTATAGATGGTTCTTGGAAACCTTCTTAAGAAGTGAGGGAAATATCATGGAAGGCCCATGGTCCTATTTTGGATTGAAAGCACATAATTCTGCCTTTACTGTATTTTAAAGATTTATTTGAGAGAGAGAAAGCATGAGTGGGGGGAAGGGCTGAGGGAGAGGGAGAGAGAGAATATCAAACAGATTCTCCACTGAGCACAGACCCAGACATGGGGCTTGATCTCACAACCCTGAGATCATGACCTGAGCCGAAATCAAGAGTCACTTAACAGACAGAGCCACCCAGGTGCTCCTGCCTTTGCTGTATTTTAATGTGTAGCTTTATACCTGAAAACTGTGGTTTACTGTCTAGGTTTCACTTAGCAGAAGTCTGAAATTGGGCTGTGTATTTTAGTTTGCTAGGGCTGCCATCACAAAGTACCCTAAACTGGATCCCTCAAATGAGAAATGTGTTCTCTCACAGTTCTGGAGGCTGGAAGTCTGAAATCTGGGTGTCTGCAGGGCTGATACCTTCTGAGGCTATGGAGGGAAGGATCTACTCCAGGCTTCTCTTTGGCTTGTAGGTGATCGTCTTCATGTTCACATGACGTTCTTATTGTAATCTGTGTCTGTGTCCAAATTGCCCTTTTTTTTTTTTTTTTTAATGAGGACATCAGTCATATTGGATTAAGGCCCACTGTACTCCAGTATGACTTCATCCTAAGTAATTATGTCAGTAAGGACTCTAGTGTGTGACTAAATAAGTGACTAAATAATGTGACTCAAATAAGGTCACATTCTTAGGTACTGGGGGCTTTATCATGATGGGAGGCACACTTCAACCTGTAAAGGCTGTGAAGAGGTCTGCTGATGCTACATAATTTAAGTAACTGAGAAGGCCCCTACACCCACCTGCTCTTATCCATGTCCC
>CM053610.1:49074074-49088653 GCA_028646535.1 Procyon lotor
GCAGATGCTTAACGACTGAGCCACCCAGGCGCCCCTCAAAAGTTTTTTTTATCTCGATGTAGTCCCAAAAGTTCATTTTTTGCTTTTGTTTCCCCTGCCTTTGGAGAGTTGTCTTGAAAGAAGTTGCTGTGGCTGATGTTGAAGAGGTTACTACCTATGTTCTCCCTTAGGATTTTGATGGATTCCTGTCTCACATTGAGGTCTTTCATTCATTCTGAGTTTCTCTCTGTGTATGGTGTAAGAGAATGGTTGAGTTTCATTCTTCTGTATGTAGCTGTCCAATTTTCCCAGTACCATTTAGTGAAGAGACTGTCTTTTTTCCGTTGCATATCTTTTCCTGCTTTGTTGACAATTAGTTGACCATAGAGTTGAGAGTCTATATCTGGGCTCTCTATTCTGTTACATAGATCTATGTGTCTGTTTTTGTGCCAGTACCATGCTTTCTTGGTCATCACAGCTTTGTAATACAGCTTGAAATCAGGCGACTTGATGCCCTCAGCTTTGTTTTTCTTTTTCAACATTTCCTTAGTGATTCAGGGTCTTTTCTGTTTCCATTCAAATTTTAGGATTGTTTGTTCCAGCACTTTGAAAAATGCCATTGGTATTTTGATTGGGATGGCATTGAAAGTATAGATTGCTCTGGGCAGCATAGACATTTTAACAATGTTTATTCTTCCGATCCATGAGCATGGAATGTTTTTCCATCTTTTTGTGTCTCTGTGTTATTCTAAATGTGAATCTAAAATTATGTCAAAATTTTTAAATTGTTTTTTAAAAATCAGCCATTCAGTTTTTTGGGTGAACTCAAGCTGGAATTGTGTATGGGTGCATATGTGTGCAACAGAGAATACTGCCTCATATTTAGTATTTATGATTTTGGGATTCCTTCTAACTACCTGGTAACTCTGTTGTCCCTTCAATTCCTACTGGGTTTTAAGTGACAGGAAACGAGAACCCATGATGAAACATGTCTTCGTCACTTCTCCTCTTCCAAATACCATTGGTTCTAACAATCTACACACAGAGAAATCAGTTATCAATCCTAAAAATAGGCTTTTTCTATAGGTAATGCTTTTCTGTTGTTTGCTTTAATGAGAAAAATGGATGCATTATAAAAAAAATCAAAGTTTATATATTTTTAAAATTCATTTATAGATATGAAATATTATTACTAAAATGCTAATAATACATTGTAGTTTAAAAATTAAACATAAAACCTATGATTAACTTAAATAATAATATGTAGTACTAATGAAGGATAGCAATAGAGAGTACATAGTGGAGTCTTTATCTTTTATTTATAGCTGAAAAGAGCTCAGCCACAACATTGTGTGAATACACACTTAACCTTTTGGAGACCCAAATAGAAAACATCAAGTCAGTAATTTTGAGCAAAAGTAAAAATTCTCCAGGTTCCTACAGGATTTTATGGATGATTGCACTCCTTATCTAGATAACCTAGTGTCTTCTCCAGGGCTGATATTTTAAAATTTAGTATCATATGATGTTGTAAACATTTCTCCAAGTCAATAAACTTTTAGTAAACATAATTTTAGCAGCTTTATAATGTTCAGTAGATACATCATCATTTTTTTAACTATGCACATGCAGATTATCTGATACACACATATCTGATATATTTATTATCTGACATACTATCTAATATATATTATTTGGTAAATACATACATTCCATAGTATTTATCATGTTCTTAGGTGATACTCTCAGCAGAATTACCAGATGAAAAAGAATGAACATCTTGATGTGATATTATGCATTTTTTTGTACAAATTTTTTTTTCAAAGGCATTCTTTTAAATTTATATTCCCTAGAAGAGAGCTCTACACCAGAAAGCCTTTCCAGAATCTGGTGTGTTCATTTAAAGAGAAACATGTGTTAATTTAGTAACGGGAAAATGGTATCCTGTAGTTCTTTTAAATTGCTTTTCCTTGCTTGCTAGGTGGGTAATACTTTTCCCCTGTGTGTCTGTTAACAATTTGGAGTCTTTCTGAAAATTGTTCATGTCCTCTGAGTAATACCTATGAGTGATTCCATCAATTTTATTGACCAAAATTCCATTGAGAAGTGAAACTGTAATTTACTTAATCATTTTTCTGCTGTTGGACACAAGTTTTTTATGAATTCAATTATAAATTAATTATTTTATTCATACAGATGATGTTAAAAGGGTGGCTTCTCTGTGTTAGTCACTGTTTATGTAGCAGTACACCAGTCAGACAAAAGGATTGCTTTCAAAGAGCTTACATTCCTCTGCAGGTAGGTAAGGGAGACTCTAAACAGATAAGCATATGATATGTCAGCAGGACCAAAGTGGTACGAAAACAAGTAAACAGGGTAAGGGGAATATGGGTGTGTGGGGGTTGTTAGGTAGGTGGAATCTATGCTGTTTTACAGAGTGTTTAGAGAAGGTCTGGCTAATAAGACAAAGAAATAGGGGAGCAGCCAGGCAGATGTCTGGAAGAAAATATCCTGGGCAGAGCATATAGCAAATGCAAAGGCCCTGAGGCAGGTATTCAAAAAGATCAAGGAAACTACAATCTAGTTATTTTGAAGAAGGAAAAGGACTCAGTTGTAAGTATCAGCTCTGTGGAGTCTCTGAGGGGTGATTTGATTTTTTTAAGAGGTCCCCAATTAAGAAAAAAGAGCAGGAAAATCTGAATATTCAGACCTATAACAAGCAGAAGGATTGAATTAGTAAAGAGAAAGCCACCCATTGAGAATGGCCCATGCCCAAATGGCTTCCATGGTAAATTCTACCAAACAATTTGAAGAAGAATTAATGCCAATTCTTAACAAACTCTTTCATAAAGCAAAAAAGGAAGGAACACTTTCCAACTCATCCTATGAGTCTGTATAATCTTAACACCAAAACCAGACCAAAGTATCACAAGAAAGTTACAGATCAATGTGTCTAATGAATACAGATGCAAAATTCTTCAACAAAACACTAGCTGATCAAATCAAGCAACATATAAAAAGAATTGTTTACTATGGTTTATCACAGGAATCCAAGGTTGATTTATCATCCAAAATTTGATCATGTCATACACTGTGTTAATAGAATAAAGGACAAAAACCACATGCTAGATCAGTGGAGGTGAGGAATATATTGGACAAAATCCAACATCCTTTTATTTGTGCAAACATTTGACAAACTAGAATAAGAGGGGAACTTCCTCAACTTGATGAAGGGCATCCATGAGAAACCCCCACAAACATCATACTTAATGATAAAAGACTGAATGATTTCCCCCCTAAGATCAGGAAGAAAGACAAGGATGCCCACTTAGACTACTTCTATTCAACATTGTACTAGAGGTTCTAGTCAAGGCATTGGGCAAAAAAAAGAAAAGGCATCAGATTGGAAAGAAAGAAGACGGACATGTCTATGTGTAGGTGACATGATCTTGTATAAGGAGTCCACTAAAAGACCATGAGATGTAGTAAAATGAGTTGAGTAAGGTTGCAGGGTAAAAGATCAATCTATAAAAAAATCAGTTATTTCTATACACTTGTGATAAAACTAAAATTCTGAAAATAATTCTATTTACAGTAACATCAAAAAGAAAAACTTCCTTTGTTTTTTCAAAATTTTGATCTTGACGTTAGGTTAAGGAGCCTCAGTCAAGATCACAGCTATTGTCCAAGTAAGGTGCTATTCTCAGCAGTTGTGAGGTGGAGCAGGTTCAAAGGTTGGTGAGAGTTACTTTGTGTTCTTGTGAAAAATTTTCAGATCATACCCTTGTTACCCATAGGGGTGTCCTTAAATATCCATAAGCAGGTGGTTACCTATTGGTAGAATTTGTGGAATCCAGTATGCCTCCCTACCCCCCAGTCTCTCACTCAGAATTTTAGCACTATAAAATCTTGGTTCCTCTGACTCAGAAAAATGTTTTTGCAAGAGACATTTATACCTTAGTATGAATGAGTTTATGATCCACTTTATGCTGTATGCAGAGATGAAATGGGAAGAGATTGGCTATCTCTGAGGACCAAAAGATAAACTGGGAAGCAAAGTATGATAAAAATAAACTTGATTCTCAGTTTTGACTTTGACCTTTCTACTAGTGAATAAAAAATAAAGGAGATCCCTTATCCTTAAATAAAGTCTTATGGTTGATAAAGTATGTGCATGATCTTATTTGGTCTTCATAAATAAGTCAGTGATTCCCACTTTCAGGGGAGGAAAGTAGTAGAACATAAAAGGTAATGGCCACCCAACGCCACCCTACCATTAAATGGCAGTCAGGACTTAAGTCCAGGTCTCTGAGCTTGAGATCATGTGCTCTTGCAACAGCACTGATGTGGAAAGAATCTTCTCTGTCTACTTTTCCCCCAAAGATTTTAAATTATAGCTAGTATTCTTCAATACAACTTAATAATTCTTTAAAATATAATTTTAAAGGAGTTGCTTAGATCGTTTGGAAAATAAAAGGAAGAAAAATGACAGCACTCCTTTTATAAATTCATCACTAGAATGCTTCAGCCATTTTTTACACCAAAGGCCACATCCTGTAGAGGATATATAAAATCGTGATGCCATGAGTCTGTGTTTGAGAATTTGCTGTTTTAATTCAGGTGCTAGATGCAGCAGCCATGTTCTGACAAGTGAATTAAGGTGTATTTCAGAATTGGCCCTTGCTGGGAGGGGCTTTGATTGAATTACTATCAGTCCTAGGAGAAATGCTAATGATACTAGCATTTGTGCTGTTCAGAGTCAACAGGAATCTGCCTTACCCAAGAGTACCTGTGTTGGTGGCCTGAAAGTGGGTCAGGGATTTTTTTTTTAAGATAAACTTTCTTATATTTCCATATTAAACACTATGTAGGTCATTGCCTACCTAAGGGCTCGGTTGATATTGAAGCTGCTAGAATCAGAATTGTGGGTGCTTCTGCTACACAGGGGTTTGGTGGCTAAGCAAGCAGATGCATTTGTTGTAGGGCTGGGGTGCAGTGAATTAGGATGGGAGAAATAAAAGAAGGAAGTGTATGCCGGTCCCAGGTCCTCCTCCTGATAAGCAGCAGCCTTGAGAGAGACAGTCCCTAGCAGAGGGCACTCAGATAAAACTTAAACTCCCAACCCTTTGTCAGCAACTGCAAACCACACCCCTATCTCAGGAGTCCCCTGGTCCCACCTCCATCCTTTTCCTTTGGCTGGCAGGGGGCCTCCTTGGGAGGCCTCAAGGGGGCCATTGAACCTAGAGAGGAGTACACTGAGACTGGGTGTTACTACTAAGGGATGTGGTCATTTAGCAATGCACATCCCTACTAAGGATGTGCACTGTGGTCATTTAGCAATGCAATTTGCAATCTCTGCACCTCTGTACATTGGATCCCCAAGGTGAAACTTGGGATCTTCCACCATCCTAATTAGGACTCTGGTGATGAGGACACCAGATGGAGGGGAAGGATGTCACCTCCATGCCTGCTAATTAGATTTTCTGGGATCTTGGGGTGTCCTGTCTGCATTTATCAAAACATTTAAGTTAGAGAGAAGCCATTCTGGAAAACAAAGGGATATGTGTGGCATTGTGGCATTGTGTTTTTATTAAAGCATCTGGGTGTTTTTTTTAAACATACACCTTAAAAGAGACTTCCAAGCAGTGGAAAAGAACAAATCATGTAAAGTAACCTTAGCTATGTGACTTCATTTCCTCAATTTCTTCATTAGTAAAATGAGGAAGATTTAGGCCAGCTGATGTAATATCTGGGGGATTCCCTGAAGACCCTCTTCTGCTTAGGAAAGCCTGGAGCATAAGGGTGTCAGGGGAATGGCCAAGTCCTTACACTGAGGCCGTACATAAGGTTATGGAGAGGACTCTGCATGTTAGCAGGCTGTATGACATCCTGGATTACTGAGACAGGATTCCTCTAATGCCAGTTCTAGAAGGAGTGTTTGGTTCTCTGCACCTGGTATTCCTTTCATAGATAGGACCCAAGACTCAGCTTTCAAAGTGAACACTTCTAATTCTGGTGAGCAGCAGTTCAGATGGGCCTGGGTTTGCATTCAGCCTCAACCACCAGCTGTGTGGGGACATGGGGCAACTTGCTTCATTTCTCTGAGCATCTCTAAATCTCTGTCTGTAAAATGGGAATAAAGATTTTGTAGATTCTAGTTCATGGGTTTGTTGTGAGGGTGAGATACACAGGGACTTTCTAAGTAGAGGGCCTGGTATATAGAAACTTTTTTAGTGAATAATAGTCATAACAGCGACCTTAGAGAAGCCCACAGGACATCTGGCACATTGTAGCTTTGAGCCCGTAGAAAGGTCACTGCCTTCAAACATCTGCATGACCATTATATGGGAGAACCTTAATGGTGGCCTTTGGGTTCTTGGCTCCTGCACCAGGTACAACAGATGGCTGAGGCTAGTGTGGGATTTGGAGCTTGCTTTGTGGGCATTAAGGAAAATGACAGGGACCAGCTGGGACATCTGCCTTCAATGGCAGAATATGACCCTAGAGGAGTCATATTCCAAGGACTGGAGGTTTCTCCAGCTGAATGGTCCCTTCCACATGGAAGAAGTTATAGTATTTAGCTGTGAAGAGATATGGAAGGGGATGAGAGCTGGAGGTCATGAGAACTTTAGTAGATTGGATTTGGGTTATCCTTCCAGCCACTGAGGCAGAACAACTGCCTTAGAAAGTGGACCTTGTGTTGTTGGCTTCAGCAACAGGTACGAAAAGGCAAAAAGTTCTGAGTCATCTAAGGGCAGTGGGGGATTTGGTGGTTGCCTTTCTGGGCATAAAGGAAAATGACAGGGACCAGCCTGGACATAAATCTTTCACAAATTCAACACTCATTTGAAAGAATATCAGCACCCACGGCTTACCTCTTTTTGGCTCAGCAGGCTGTCCTCACATCTCAGAATGAAATGACCTCCAGGTTTGAATGGTTCTGCTGTTCGTGTTTCCTGCCAGGCCTTTTACTCCAAATAGATTTTTTTGAAGAGGTAATTTACACAGGTTGTATTGAAAAGCATGAGGGTCAGAGATTATTTGCAACATTCAAATGCAATTATCAGAGGATGTTGATTCCGATCCAAAAAAGGAAAAACCTCTAATCGACTATTAAATATTTATAGGTCACCTTATTATTAATTTATTTCAGCAGGAACTCAGGAAAGCACCCAAATTTTATAGCTGAGCTAGTCATTCAGGTCTGATCCTGGCCACACAAAATGAGTATAAATCATATCAGGAACTCAAGCAGTGAAAAATTCAAATGTCAGTTTTACAGTTCTCTCAGTCGCCTCATGAGCTGGCTTGCAGCCTTGCACCCAAACATCTCTCTCATCAGCCCTTACTTCAACAAGACCATAGTCAGGGCAGCATGCTCAGAGAAAAGCATGTGCTTTGGGGCACACAGACCAGTGCAGGCATCTGGGTCCAGCACTGGGTAGCACTGTGACCTTGGACAAGGTGCCACCCCTCTCTGGTCTCACCCCCCTGACTGTAAAAATGGGACTTAAAAACTCTTTCCCTGGCAGATTTCTTATGGGGCTCCTGGCATAGAAGTTACTAGCACATAAAGGACTGAACAAGTGGCTACTATTCTCCTATCTTCCAGTGGGATAAGCTGTATCTGGGTGCACAGTAGGCAGTTAACTGCCTGCTCCTATTCACAATTGGCTTGAATGCCCAGAGCCAGAGGAGTGGTGGTTGGGGGTAGATAGAGAGGGTATGATGGTACTCACCACCTATCCTGGGAAGGAGAAACAAAACGCCAAACGACAGTATGAGAAAGCAAATACTTAGCATCGAACGAATGGCAAAGATTAGTATTCCAGGATTAATATTCTAGAAGCACAAGACCTTGGAGGCCCAGGATGGCTTTCAGGGCAGTGGTTCCACCAGTAGTATTATCTGAGGAAACTAAAAAGAGTGCCAGTGCATGAGCCTCACTCCCAGGGACCCTATTTAACTGGCCTGGAGCAGAGCACAGACATTTGTATTTCTTCAAACCTCTCCCATGATTCCAGTGTGTGCCAGGTGAGGATCTGCTGTGCTGAAGAACAGGGTCTGGAAAAGGCAGAACTTATTTACCTCTGACATTTGAACAGCACTTTCCCATTCCAAGCACTCTCACCTACATGGTTTTAAGAGACCCAGACAGGTGGACAGAAAGGGAGGAGCTGGAGCAAAGGACTGAAGGCCAGTATGTCAGTGGTGTTTCCATTCCAAAGAATCTGGGGCTCCACCTTGGGCTCCCTGCTCCTGAGTGCTTTTAGTTCCACTATTAGCACTTATTCCTTAGGGAGGAAGGACTGTCCCTTCCAACAGGTAATTAGCCCATAGAAAAGAGCAGAAATTAATCCATATCTTTGGACCTTACAAAGTTTGAGGATGCCCTCTCAAACCAATGATGCAAAATTACAACTACAAAAATCTTAAGCTTCATGAATTTAGGATAGACTAGTCCTTGGGAGAGGATAACATACATTAGTTTCTCATCAGGTTAAATAACTGCCCAAGGTCCTAGCTCTAGTAATGAGTAGAACTGGTGTAGGAATCCAGGTCTAACTCCAGAACCTCATAATCACTATTGGAAACACTGGTGTCTGCCCTATTTTGAATCATTGAAATATTCTTATTTGAATGTTGATCCCACAAGTGGAAATTATTGCTCGTTTACAGTGTCACAGATGAACATCCCTGAGTCAAGTCCTGAGTTATAGTTTCTATTTCCCCCCTAAGTACCATCCCAGAGGTGCTTCCCAGGAAAGATGCCAGAAAACATCTGCTACAGTGCACAGCTCATGTCTACACTCTAAAGCTCTCCCTGAGAAAGCAGCCCCAGGCAAAGCGTGCAGGGGGAAACCTCTGGTGTGTCTGACTGCTGCCTCCAGCCAAGTTAGGGACATTTATGAGCTAGCCCTGCCAGAAGATTTTCTGGGATTTAAAAGCTGAGAACTGGAACTAAGTCCTTTTAGGGAGGCAAGAAGCCAGTGAAGATGCCTCTGTTGGCCAGCGGGGAGCTCAGGACTCAGCCCAAGAGCCCTCCCAGGGCTGGCGGATGGGGGAGGAGAGAGACCCGTGAAGGGACAGGTGGGGCAGGGCCAGGAGAAGGCCCCTGTTCTGAGAACGCAGGCCAGCCCAGGTGATGGGAGCAGGAGAATGAAAGTACAATGCACCTCCCCTCAGCTTTTTGGTCTGTGAAGTTCCTTTGCCTCCCTGCAGAGGAGATCCTGGCTTCCGCGTGTGTAGGTCACAGGCAGCTCTCAGCTCTCTCGCTTCCACTCCGTCCCCGAGTGAGATTTTAGGTGAGACTGCTTATCTCTTTTGCCCCATGTTTTTCCACTGAAAAATGGGAGATGATTATAGCTTCTTTGCAGGGTGGTTGTAATGATTATAGAGGAAGTATGCAAGAGATTAAGGTCTCAGTAACCCCCAGCTACATTTGCAATTAGCTCTTTAGGAAATTGGACTTACTATTTTTTAATGAGCAAAGAGTAAGACTGTTTACCTTACTGTGAAATAGACACTGAGGACTTCAGGGCAGAGATGGGGACCTTGCCCCTCACTGAACTGAGGCAGCCTCTAGAACCTAGTGCCCTGCAGATAGGCTTAATGATCATGAAACTTTTACAGGTTGGCTGAGAGTCAGCAGTGTGCATGCTCAGAACTTGCGGAGCATGTAGCAGGGTATGACTGCTAACCTAGAGCCCCATCTGGCAACGTGGAGCCAAAAGGCTTGTAGTAAAACCTATGAGCCATAGTACTGGGAGAGTATGCCAGTGTAAACCTGAGCAGAACACAGGGCTCCCAGGCCAAGCCACACTAGGGAAGTCACAGGGAAGGCTGTGGAAAGCCTCTTCTGTTAAAAGGCAAGGATTCTTTTTGGCATCTTATTACAAGTGGTCCTGGTGAAAGGTATATGATGTGGAGGGCTCTGAGCTGGTAGGGCTGGAGTCCAGGCCTGGCTCTGCTGCTGGCCAAGTGTGTGACCTCGAGATGGCATGCATCTCACTGAGGTCCAAGAGATGTCATTAACCAAATGAAGAGGGTAGCCCGTATGATCTCCAAGCTGCTCATGCACTTTACTTTACCTATTTGAAAAGCTCATGAAAAGGCATCTAATAAGCTAACTTTGGCTTTATTATTGAACAATAAACGTGTCAATGAATGAATGAATGAATCGACCAACTAGGTACTTATAGAGGTAACTATTAAGGGCCTAGTATGGTTTTAAACACTTTGGGTATCCCAGAGAAATACGGCCGGCATTTGGCCTCTCGGCCTCTAAAGAATCTACTATCCATTGTTTCATCCACTGCAGTGGCCTTTCCATGTTCTGTTGCCCACATCTTTGCTTGAAACCCTCTCGGGCACACTGATCTTAGTTTCTAAATGTCATTCTCTGATATAAGTAACAGGGCTCCTTGGAAAAATGACTGATTTCAGGGCTGAGACAGAGAGGTACACAATGGACCTGGATCATCTTTTTATGCCAAAAAGTAAGGGGATATGTTAAAAGGACTCAGGAGATAGGAGCCATCTCGAAAGTGTTCCTTCTGTGATTTAGAAGTGTTCCTTCTAAATGTGGGACAGTTTGAGCATCAGAATAAATAAAGACAGTAATTAATTTTAAACCATTAAAATAATCGGAATCCATGAGTCCATACCTGTATACATACCCACATACAAATGTACATACATATCCACACACATACAGGGAAGAGGGAAAGTCCTTATCTACAGCAGACTAATGCCAACTAATAAAAGTGGAATGATGGAATTTACAAAACCACCATTTTGCAAAAATCATGGTAATTATTGATGCAGGGAAAGAATCATCAATTTTATTAAAATTATTGGGTGAAAACTTGATGAATGACTTAATAATTACAGAGGGAACATTAGTAAACTTACTATAGATGAGAAATCTAGTAGATGCTTTCTTTACCAAATGGTCAGAATTCATATCACTGCTAATGGGACAAACTGACAGCAGGTGCTGTTACACGGAGAAAGACAGTATCAATATTAAATGTCCTGAATTTGTTAGTGTCATGTTATGGCAGACAGATGCATAAAGTGGCCCCCGTGATCCTTACTTCTTATGTTCTTGCCTTATATGGTCCTCTCCCCTTGAGACTCAGCAGGACCTATGACCTATTTCTAACCACCAGCTTATGACAAAAGTGACTGGAGGTATGTGATTACACATCCATCTTTAGAAGGTTGCATTACATAGGACCGTAGCCCCATCTTGCTGGAGTTTCTCACTTGCTGGTTTTGAAGAAGGAAGCTGCCGTGGTTTAGAAAAACATGCCTTTGATTTCATCATTTCCTATCCTGTCCTGTAGTTAGGAGGTAAATTAATCTTATCCTGATTTCCTATTTGTTGGCATTTTGAACTTGAGTTTGCCTTGACTGTCTATTCTACTATTCATTTGTGTTTAAGGGTCATGGGTTGAAAAGTTCATCTGAGGCATTTGGTGAAACTGGAACATACCATTATTTTCAGAGTTTCAAAGAGAAGAGAGCACGCATTCATTGTTTTTTAAATGCATGATTTTTGTAGAGTCAGTTGGGCTTTACAGAATTGGGCTATTTAATGCAATGGCCTGTAATTGTGGGGAAGGTTCAGGCCACCTACTGGCTCAGGTTGCCCAGGGAAAGCCATCCTCTAGCCAGACTTGCTGTGGATGCCCCTCAAACACCAATCAGAATATTTTTGTTCACACTCTTTATGCAAATTTTGCTCCTGAAGACTTCTTAGAACCATTCTAATAGGAAATCTTCACCGGCAGGATGATTATGATACCAGCTAAAGTCATTTGAAACAGCTGAGAAGGGAAAGTCTGAAGAAGAATCCCCCTGGTCACTGGAATTGGAGCAAAGGGAGCTGAGCCCAGATGTGGAGTTTCCTGACCAGTAGACAGAATGCCATAGGCACTTATGCACCTTTCAAAAAGAAGCAGAGTCAAATAACTTCAGTGAAGATGGTATCTAGGGAAGGAGGGGCTCAAGAGAGCTAGATAGACCAGGATTTGTGGTAAATGAGCTTCCCCAAGATTAGCTGTGTATTGCATGGTCCCTAGGAAGGCAATGAAAACGAATGGCATTTGTGGCACTTGCAGGTGAGGCAGAGTAGAAATAGCTGGTCAACATTGCCCAGCCTCACCCCTGCTCTTTGATCCACACCATGCTGACTCAGGCGCAGCTGTGGGTCCTGGACACCAGGGCTCGGGAGTCTCTGAGAAGGGTCATTGGCCTTTTAGCTCATTATGAGCCAATGGCTGGCTGTGCTTTTCTCATGGAAATAATTCCTTTATTCCCAATGCTCCAGTTTTCTGATAACTTTTACACATGGATGGGTGTTCCTTTCTTTTCCTGGACAGATGATGGCATCATAACACTTCTGTAGGAAACAAAGCACAGCAGCGTCTTCTTGTGTTTAATTGAATCCAACATTCTGGAAAAGCCTGAGATTCACTGTTTTGCCTTTCATGTTCTGGACGAAGCAGATGAATACCATAATTTGTGTGTTTTCTGAAAGGGAGACATGAAAATCTTGCATTTATACTAAAAAGTATTCTCACCTCATTGAAATTCCGGCTTGAACTATCCACCCTGAACCCGTCCAGAAGCCCTTTTCTCTAATTTTGGAAGCAGCGATCTTGGGAGAGAAGTTTTCCATCTGTCTCCTTAGGATGCTAAGCTGTTTGTGCAGTTCATTATTTATTACATCTCCCACTTTATGTTAAACTATGATTTTCTTTTTTGCTGGGCTTTAAGAATTCAGCCCGGTTGGTATAAAAATAGGGTTGGCATCTACTTTGCAAACTGATTTTTTGAACAGCATATTTTGGAGGAGGTTTGTAATTATTCCCAAACTGCTTACTTTCTTAGCCAATACTTGGTACTGTTCACACTCACGCCGCCTTATATGAGACTTGTCTGTGTGACGTGTGTGTGCTCAAAGTCAGCAGCAAAGAGAGATGCCTTCCAGGGCTCTGCGCAGGTGTTGGGGGCTGGGTTCTCTTTCCCCGGAAGCAACAAGGTGACATGGGAGCGTGTCCACATAGCACAGTGCAGGGTCTCACGCTCCCAGCAAATTCACAGCCTCCGAGTAGGCAGTCTGTGGCATCTGCTTTTGAAAACAAACACATTAACAGACACAACAACTGACATTCAGAATGTCTACTGGCCCTCCATGGCAGCCAGTGATGTGGCAAGGATGTGTTTATCAGGGCGAAGCCGCCCAGGCCCATGTGGAAAAGGATGCTGGGCCTCTCAGGCCTGGGGCCCTCGGCTGGCCTGCGTTCTCCAGGGCATCCTGCCCTTCCAGCCTGGCAGGGACACAGCTGAGCATACCTTGGGACGAGAGTGCAGTCCTGCGCATTCCAGCCACATCAGTGACAGCCCTCTAGGGGTCTGGGGGAAAGAACTGGAACCATGAACGCCAGCATTCTTACAGTTAAATCATTCCTATTCACTCCTTACGAGCTTTACAGTTCTCTTCATGGCAAACCCCGGCCATTCATGTCATGCTGACAGAGGCTGAGGATTGGAGAAATAGCCGAAAAGGATGATTATTTCATTGCACCAGAGTTGGATCATTTTCCACCCAGCATCTTGTTTATAGAAATATCCTATCAGACACAGGGAGGGAAAGATCGGTATGTTTTGCACCATCATTAATGTATCACTTTTCTCAGTGAAGCATTGTCTATAGATTATTCCTCAAAAAACCAAAACACAAAAAGCCATGTTTACAATAATGACTATAAATGTAACATTGCCAGTTTGAATTGTATAGAAAATGTGAGCTACGGCACAGTTCCGTACAGTTTTTCTTTTGATGTGCTAGTTCAGAATAAACAGACTTATCTTTCCTGTCATACAACACTGTCTTTAATTTAATGGAGATGTTATTAAGATAAAATCTCTATTCAATTCCATATTGTACCATATTAACACACACAATTAGTAATGCTTTATCAGTTATGAAGAAAGATGATGACTGCTTTTAAGCTAAATTACCTTTATCATGGTAGCACACGAAGGAAACTACAAATATTTACCCGAGTGTATGTTAATTCTTATTTAATTTTAGCACTGCTTTTATCAACCAAATTAACCAATGAATTTTATTAAAGGGAATGTTATTATAGAAGAGAGCTTCCAATACTGCATTCCATCTGCTTTTATTTATATAATTTTGATGGTTTCTTTTTCTCTTCCATTTCATTTTTAATTAAGAGGAACCCTTGGGAAATTGAACATTTGGGCTTTATTTTAGCAGAATTTGGAATAATTAGACCCATGTTCTTGCTGAGATAAAGATTGTTGGTGTTGGGACTGCAGGATCCATATTGGTTCATTAGAACCCTTGCAAAGGACGGCCAGTAAATAGGATAGGGTGATGGTGGGGGTCACAACTTTTTAAACTGCCAAAGACAACATGTGGCTGGCTGGCTAACTAACTAACTAACTAACTAACTAACTAACTAACTAACTCACCAACTCACCTCAGTGATTTTACCCTTTAAGGAAGCCAAGCAGTTCCTGTCTATA
Source organism: Procyon lotor (assembly GCA_028646535.1). Classification (NCBI taxonomy): domain Eukaryota; kingdom Metazoa; phylum Chordata; class Mammalia; order Carnivora; family Procyonidae; genus Procyon; species Procyon lotor. The sequence goes on from CM053610.1 coordinate 49,088,622, forward strand.
GTTTAAGAAACGATAATTGTAGTCTAAGGAAG
>CM053610.1:49088753-49099594 GCA_028646535.1 Procyon lotor
TAGGGTAGCTCTATTTTTATTTTCTTGAGGAATCTCCACACTGTTTTCCAAAGTGGCTGCACCAGTTTGCAATCCCACCAACAGTGTAAGAGGGTGCCCCTTTCTCCACACCCTCGCCAACATTTGTTGTTTACTGTCCTGTTGATTTTTAGCCATTAGGGAGATTCAAATCAAAACCACACTGAGGTACCACCTTACACCAGTTAGAATGGACTAGTACCTTTTTGACCTAAATTTTCTTGACCTTTTCTTCTCCAAATAAAACATCAAGTGTAGGAACAACATGTTGGTGGGAATGAATATGTCCTCAGGGTAGCAGTTTATAATCAGAATACACAAGCTCAGGTCTTAGTGTACTTTAGATTTTGAATTATTATAAATTTTTTACTTGCCTTTTGGGAACCTTCTGGGAGACAGAACTTATGCCCACCTTTAACTGCTTTTAGGAAAGAAAACCAGAGTGACTGAACTCCTTGAGAGGTGCCTCTTAGCTCAGACTCAGTGAGTAGATGGCCTTCAAGGCCCTGGGAGGGCGAGGGTACAGCTGGTGTCCTGCTCCCCAGACACTGGGGAGTGCAGTTTGCCTGTCTGAGACATGTCTTCACATTCATCAGATCCTAACTATGCAAAAAATAGACACCGTACAATGAGCTGGGCCCTTTTCATGGGCCCAGACTGGCCAAATCTAGCACTAAAAGTTATATGCTTATGTAAGACTGGTTCTCAGAGAGATTGTGATGAAAGTGTATATTTTTTTGAAAGTTAGTGAATAGAATGATGTATGCTTTCCATCAGAGTCATTTCATGCTACGGTTGAAAGGTTGTTGTTTAGGACACCTGGATCCTTCTAATCTTGTTGTAGACACTTGCATGACCTTGAACAAGCCACGTGGTCTCTCAAAGCCTCACTTTCTTATCTGTAAAATAGGGCAAATAGCTGCCTAATCTACAAAGCTTAACAGCACGTAGTCTCTTGATCTCCCAAAGAGAGTAAGAAAATGAAATTGTTTTTAAATAGTTGAAAACACTGCACAGTGCAAACTGTCATTGCCATTTTTTTTTAATTAATTTTTATTTACATATAATGTATTATTTGACCCCGGGTACATGTCTGTGAATCGTCAGGCTTACACATTTCACAGCACTTAACAGCGCATACCCTCCCCAATGTCCACAACCCAGCCACCCCATCCCTACCCTCTCCCCCACCTCCCAGCCACCCTCAGTTCATTTCGTGAGTCTAGCAGTCTCTTATGATTTGTCTCCCTCCCCATCCCTTCCTGTTTCATTTCTCTCCCCCACCCCCCCAAACTCCCTCCTTGCCTCTCAAATTCTTCATATCAGAGAGATCATGTGATAATTGTCTTTCTCTGACTGACTTATTTCGCTTAGCATAATACCCTCCAGTTCCATCCACGTCGTTGCAAACGGCCAGATTTTGTTTCTCATGATGGCTGCATAGTATTCCATTGCATATATATCATGTGTCTGTTGGCCATTTGGATGTCCTCTTTTGTCATTGCCATTTTTTAATTGAAATCTGAGTTATTTCTTAATCCAAGCTAAAAAAACCTGAACATATTGAAAAATAGGTTTAAAACAATGTCTGTGAAGAAAATCATGTTCAGTTCCAGAAGAACCAAAGCACAGCTCTGACAATTTAGCTCTTGTTAGGAGGCTCAGGACATTAATGATGTTATAAACTTGAAAATAACCAAAGAATGCCTTATCAATTGGAAACAATTTAATCTAGTTCATACATGCCAATATTGAAGTAACAATTTGCTAGTAGTTGTAGTAGGAGTAGAAGTAGCAGTAGAAGTAATTTCTATTGAGTTACGGCAGCCCTGTGAAAGCCAGAGTTATAATGGACAGCCTTACAAAACTTTATAGCATCCCTAAATAATAATACAACATATCCAGAGCCTTTCTACCCCCTTACTTAAACTAGCACTCCACAGCTATGGAAGGCTAATAAAATTCAGAGCCTGGCAATTTGTACTTAATCTCTATAAAGATTCTGTGTTCAGGGGAGATCCCCCGTCCATGAGATGGCATTTGAGCATCAACATGTTCAGCTGTATAAAACAGCTTATCCATAGTAAATGTATTAATTTGATCCCAAGGGAAAGAAGGTGAGCGTAAACTAGAGCAAGCCATTTACTTTCTTTTTTTCCGAAGAGGAACCCTTCATTTATGTTCATCGTATCATAAGGCATTTGCCAAATACACAAAAATCTCATTTTCTATTACTGCAGCCTGTGTTTCTCCTTATTTTGATATGCCTTGTTTTTAGGAAATAGTGATGTTATAAAATTACATTTTAAACAGGGAAAAAGAAATCAGTCTCCATATAATTAGTGAATGTAACCAGATTACTTGCAATCAACATCTACTTAATGCCTTATTACCCTAATGGAAGTTATTGTAAGTGATGATAAAATTGTCAGAAAGGAGTTATGCTAAGTGATGATAAAATTGGCATTATTAGGTGATGAAAACCTTTTACGTTCTCCTTGGCTTTTTTTTTTTTTTAATCTCTAATCTACGCAAATTCATTTCTAATGAGAGAACCTGGAAGACCCATTTATTGGTCTTTATGTCATTTTGGCCAGCGAAGGTGCCTTGGACTGAATGTTCATGTCCTTTGAAAATTCATATGTCAAAGCCCTAATCTCCACTGGGATGGTATTAGGAGGTCGGACCTCTGGGAGGTGAGTAGGTCATGAGGGTGGAGCCCTCATGATGGGATTAGTGCTTTATAAGAAGACGAAGGAGAGAGGCCATCTCCCTCTCTGCCCTGTGAGGACACAACCAGAAGGCAGCCATCTGCAAGCCAGGAAATAGGTTTCCAGCAGGAAGCAAACTGGCCGGCAGGCACTTTGATCTTGGACTTGCAAGCTTCCCAAACTGTGAGAAATAAATGTCTGTTAGTTATAGCCACCCAGACTGACTAAGACAGACGGGATTACAGCAGTTTTAATCTACAGGCGGTAGGAGTCAGAGGTGAGATGGACAGTTGGAAGAGCTCTCCTGCTATTGTCAGTGTGTTTTGTGTGGTTTTGTCCACTGTTGCATTTCTCTTTTTTCCTGAACTGCAGTTTCGCTGTGGTTCATCTGTGACCACTAGGCTCTGGGCCAGAGAAGGAATCGGAAACAAAATGATTATTCCACAGGCAGAAGGAAAACAAAAGCAACAGTGTGCACCATGTGAAGGAGGGAGGTCGTCTGGTCAGGTGAGATGGCCCTGGGCCAGAAAGGGATAACCAGGGACTTACTCTCCCTCTGCCAGGAGACTCCCTCACATGCATCTGGTACCCACGTGACTCCCTCTCTTTTTCTTAACACTTACTTGATTAACCAAAAGGAAAAATAAATAAATATGGATTTCTAAGTTAGTCCTAACTGACTCCGGCTGCTCTGCTAAAAGCCCTGATGCCATCTTCATTTCCGAGAGAATGACATGGATGAGGAGATGTGCGTGTCTTCAGGGGTGAAATGAACAGCAAGGCCTGGAGAAGGGCTTGTGGTGGAGTCTTTGGCCTGCAAGGCCTGAGTCATGATGCTCTTTAAAAGAGCTCTTTAAAAGATGTGATTTGAAACATGTTCCCCACTAGAGTATAAGCTCTGTGCCGGTCCTGTTTGTCTGCTCCTTACTTCTCAGCACTTAGGACAGGGTGGGGGAGGCCCCCAGCAAATACATACTTATTGAGTGAAGGCTCTCACGATGATTACTAGCACTCTTTGAAAATCAGGGAGCCTGCTTCTTCTCCCTCTGCCTGCCGCTGTGCCTGCTTGCGCTCTCTTTCTCTGTCAAATAAATAGATAAAGCCTTAAAAAAAAAAAAATACAGTGGTCTAAACCGCCCCCCTCTGCTTCATCAAACTATTGAATAATACCTAAAATAGTGAGCCTCTTCCTATTAGTGGGCTTCCCCCATTCCTAAGACCCACTCCAGTGCAGACTCTCCTCATCCCCACCCCCCAGTTCCATCCAGACTTATCCTTAATTTGCTAGAAAATGCTCAGCAATTGATGGGAAGTAAGACTTGGCTTTTCCTGTTTGCTCCCTGGGGAATTGCTGATCCTTACACTTAAATGGACCCCAGGCCTCGGTCTCTGCACTGCCATATCTGTGTCTGAGAGCCTGTCGTGGTCCATTTCCTTTACAGCTGGCTATTAAGAATCCAAACCAGTCATCTATTCAGCTAGGTATTTGCTGTTTGCCAAATCATAATGCTTAAAATAGTAATCTCAAACTATTTTGTTAATTTTTAATAGGCTCTGTCTGTGGGACAGGACACAGAGACCTGAGAGCAACCACTCTGCTCAGGCTCCTGATTATTTAGGGACTTGGCCAAGCCCCCAAAGGCTTCTTTTTTTCCATGCCGTAGACTTTTATTCCAGCTTTAGAATAACGTAAATTCCACCTGATTACTCACTTCCCTATTTTGCTCACACTTAGTCGTTAATCAGTTTTATTGAAAGTGGTGACAGATCTAAACTCGCCACTGCATGTAAACGTTTACCTGGAATTTGAGGGGCGCCCACTAATGGCTATCTTCTTATATCAGGTGTTGGTTTTTTTTTTTTAATCCAAACATGTATGGATAATAAACAAAATGATGAGCGTGGGAGATTGTCATTCCTTATATATTCTTAAAAATCTTTCTTAAAAGAGATATGTCATTCTACCTTCTTAATCATTTTATTATATTTTAGTAGCTTTTATAAAACTTCCTATACGTATATGTGAAATAGAGGTCAAGCCGACTTACTAAAAACTATAATTAAAGTCTATTCCCTAACCTGACATTTACGTGAAAGAATAGATGTAAAAAAAAAAAAAAAAAAGTCTTTTGATTGAGTTTTTCTCACCCAAATTTCTTCTGAAGCTGAGGTTGAAAAACACTCTCAGAGTAGAATTTTGTTATCTGCCATTCATTATGGTGGTGTTTTTAGTGCTCTGTAGGTTTCTGGTCTGTATGCAGGTACGAAAGAATAAAGGACATCCAGCTCTGAGTAACAAATTGCAGTTAATCCCGAGGATGCAATCATTGTGCAAAACATGTAGGATCACCGAATGTCGAATTTTACCTATTACTGACGATGGTCAGTGTGGAACAGAGCTTGCTTGAGGAGACGATAATGATAATTCTGGTCACTGTGCCAAATATCTTTCATAGATCTTCTCATTTAATTTTCGGAATAACCCCATGAGGTAGGTACTCTGATGATTGCCGTTTGACAGATGAGGAAACTGAGCTGAAGCTCAGAGAGACTGGTCTTCTGACTCTGCCAAGGACAGAGGGTCCTCTCCACTGGGCTCCTTCTGTCATCCCACTGAGAGTCAGCTATGGCCTTTTTCTCACTGCAGACATGTGCATGTTCATCAGAGGGTACATACAGCTCAGCATCACAAGAGGCCCTTGAGGAAAACAAGATAATTCATTACAAAATGACAGGGAGATTTCAGGAATACATGTTGGTGGCCATTTGGACAGGGAACTGCAGCACTTTGACGGTCCCCCTATAGACTAAGCTCCCTGAGGCAGGATATGTGTGCCTCTTCCTTTTATCATCCCCACCGACCATCAGCCCAGTGCTGGCCATGCGGCAGTGCTGGGCTGAGGAAGACCAGGGTTTTGTGAACAGAGCTCCCGTCTGGGAGATCACACAGGAATCACAACCCCTGCTTTTGACTCTTGGCTCTACTCTTCGCTGTGTGACAACAGGCAAGTCACCTAACCTCTTCGAATCTCAGCTTTCTCATCTCTAAAGATGGGGATGAAATCTGCTTCCTGTGGTGGTTGTGAAAACAAGTGAGAAAATTATTGTGGAAGTGTTTTGTAAACTGTAATTAATATAAATATAAGCATGCAAATTCCAGTCAAGTTACGACACACTTTTGCCTAGGCACGGGGACCTCAAGCCACCTACTCCCCAGGCATCTTTGCAGCCCCAGAAACCCTGATTTCTGTGCTCACGGTAGGCAGGTTCCCTGGGAATACTAAGAGTAAAGGTGGATATGCTTGGAATCCTATAGGAGCGCCAAGCCAAAGCTCCACAGAACAAGTCTGCTGGCCATGCTCTAGGTGGCATGAACCGTGATCTCTGACATTGACGGTCATTGTCACTCACTGCAGGCTGACCCCTTCTCATGACCTAGCACGTTCAATGGCCAGACGAGGCAAATACTGTTATGATCCCCCATTTAGAGGTGAAGGGACTAAAGTGCACAGAGGCTGAGAGGTCAGCCAAGGCCATGGAGCAAGGAAGAGGCAAGGTGGTCTACTGATCAGTATAGTCCAATTTCAGAGCCCCCGCACCTGACCACTGGGCTGTGGATGACCTATGTCTACTCTCTGAAAGCTTAAGGAGTGATGTAGGGCCGGGGAGACCTATTCATGGGAGCCCAGTTATATAGGGGATGGGATGCCACAGTTGCCACTGGCTCATTAAAATCACAACCTTCCTATGCATGGCCCTTACTCCTCAACCCTCCTCACCTGAATCCGTGAAACAGAGAGAAATACCACACTTTTCCCCTGACTGACCTTTGCAGAAGGTGGATCAGTTTCTGGCCAGGCCCCGTAAAGTTGGAGCCCTGGAGGCTTTTGTGCAAGCAAGTGTGGGCACCCCAGACCCTGGGGGGCGGTGCATGGTGGCCAGCCTGGGAGAGGGCAGAGGACTGAGGCGAGGGAGTCTGGGCTCTGCTGAAGGGGAGGCCCAGAGGGGAGGTATTGGGTTTTTGCTTTATAGTGGGGTGACATTCACAGAACATACCATGAACTGCTTCAAAGTAGCATTTAGTACACAGTGTTGTGCAACCATTGCCTGTATCTGGTTCCAAAACATTTTCATTACCGACAAAGGACATCTTGTGGGAGGTTTTGAAATTGTGAGCAGTGAAGTGTATGGTAGAACCCCCCCAACTGGGGTCCCAACCTCCACCTCCAATCAGGCCCTGTTGGCAGCTGGTGCTGCTTCTGCGTAAGTAGATTCTAGTGGGGGACCCACAGGGGGTCCCCATCTGACCCCACATGAAGGCTGAGAACACAAGAGATGAGGCATTTAGGATCCAGACTGAGAGGAAATCTGGGGGTGTTCAGGAGTCAGCAGCTGGCCACTGAGGATTTGGGAAGCTAAGGTTACCTCAACTCTAAGGTTAGCGAGGCCCCATCTGACATCTGGGTTATATAAAAAATTTGTGTGCTTTTCAAACTAGGCACAGAACATCTCTAGTACATGAAATGCCTTCCTCAGAGCTGTACCCATTGTACCTTGCATCACAGAAGCAACTGTGCTTCAGACAGCTGCCGTAAATTGTCCATGAAGCAAAGGCTGTTTTCTGATTGGCTGTCGGATCATCTGCAGGGCGTACTCCCATCTCTCACTGTTTCTGCCTTGGGCTGATAATGGTGCAGAGCAGGCAGAGAAGGAGGAGGGGAAAGAAGCCGAGAGCTCCCAGCCTTGCTGGCAGTGGCCCCCTTGGGCAGGCGTGGTCTCGTGGTCTCGGGGCTTCTTGGGGCCACAGACAGTTCCAGGGACAGAGTAGCAGACTTCCTTCCACAGCTAGGCTGAGGCCAAGCTGTGCCCATCCCCCAGGCTGCTGCTCCTGCCTCCCGCCAGCCCCCGCTCCCTCCTTGTCTGGAGTCTGAGCCACATTTTTTATTTCCCTTCTGGTGCATTTCTGGTATTTCTTAGTTGCTTTACCGAAAAGTCACTTTGAGGAACATTTCTATTCTTTAAAGCAAGGCATCCCATGTCCTCCTGAGCTAAAATTGTGTTTTATTGAGGATTCCCTTATATTGTGATTATTTAATGGACAGTCTGCCCTGCTGGGAATGGCAGCAAATATAACTATTGGCACACACACAAAAAAACACAACAAAAAACACCATACACTTTCTGAGACACATTTGGCAAAGTAAACCCAGCTTCTTACAAGAAAAGAATGTAATGAATTTTTCTCTATTTTTAGTCACGCATAAATCCCTTTAATACATTTGAGCTCAAAACTCCATATTTTTCTTGGTCTGAAGTTAAGTCTACAGGGTAAGTTTAAAGGACAGCGTATTTGTCCAATGCAATGTATTGAGGCTCTCCAAGTTGAAAGAGAGGTTTATAGGAGTCTGGGTGTCATGGCAACCCCAAAACTGGGATCCTTGAACACATATGGGGTGGGAAGGAAAGGGCCTTCCTGTGAGCAGACAGGTTGGAGACAGAGTACCCACTGAGGGCCTGAGAACTCCAATTTTGATATCCCATCAGCACAGTTGGGGATGATTTTGAACTTGACCCCTAAAGATTGAAAAGGAAGTCCCAAGTGGCAGGGAAGGGAGATAACTTTATTGAAATGGAAGATGAAGGAGAGCTGTAGCACAAGGGTCCCTTAAAGCTCTAAGTCTTCCTATTTAAGGATTAAATTTTTTAAAAATTAGTCACAATTAGATGGAAAGCCCTTGCCTTACCCAGTGGAATGGCCAGGATCATGTAATGGAGGTGTGCCCACATTGGCAATCAGAGATGTGACTACATGGGCTTCATTAATAAGGGAGGCCAAGCCATGGCAAAATCCAAAGTTGAACAAGGGCCACACAGCAGGCAGAGGAATGGGGCTGGGAAAAGTAACCAGGGAAGTGGGCTGGGAAAATTTCAGAGGTGGTAAAAGTTTCCGGAAGACACACACACGAAGAACCACAGATCCTAGCCAAGAATCTAGCAAGAGTATGCATGTGTATTGGAGGAAAGAAGAAGAAATATCAGAATAAGGGTTCAGCAGACCCACATCCCCTTGACAATACCCTCAGGTTGCTGGAGTTTGAGAGCTCCACCCATATATTTCTACATCAGGGCACCAAAATTGGAATGGAGGAAAAGCATTGCAGCTCAGGTTGTCTGTAGCCCAGAGGTCTCCTGACATGTGCTGTGTTTAGTGGATAAGCAGAGTTCAGAGTGTCTCAGACCCAGAAGATGCTGCCATCACTAGCTAGAGAGTATGCCAGCAGCTCACCCCCACCCCCTGATCTAACAGGTTTTGTGGTACCTGCAGCAGATGCTTCTTGCAACAACAGCCCCCCCCCTCCCCTCCTCCCCAGGAACCAAATCACGTCATACCACTGTATGCCTGGCAAACAAGCAGACGAATGGTCCTGTTCCCTTGGGAGATGCCCTGTGCTTCTTTAAGCACCCGAACATGTTCTCTTTCTGTCCCCATTGGCTCCAGATGAGGCAAGTGAGGCAGAGATGTTTATCTTCCTTTATTTACTGAACAGTCAAGCCACAAAGAGGCTCAACCATTTGCCCAGGGTCAAAAGCCTTTCGGTAGAGCACAGGTTACTGTCACACTTTCTGATGGTTTTTCCATGGTCTCACCCTCACCACTGGGACCTAGGTAATCCAGTTGGAGTGATTTTAAGAATACCCTTTTGAAATGTACCTGGCAAGGATTAAAAAACTAATTTTAAAAAAATCTCCATAAATGTAAAGATGACAAAATACAGGGACTATCCTCCATGAGACTACCTGGTATTGACAGCACAAACCAACAGAAAATTGGAAATCAATCAATTTGCCAGGTCAAAACACTTCAGCATAAGCTCCATTAAAGCCTTTTAAAATGTACCTTTCCTACTACCTTCAAGATCTTTAAATGCCTTTACCTTCTCACTGCACTTTTAAGTGTAAAAAGCAACACCCTGAGCCCTTTTGATGTGGTCACCAAGTGTGTCTGATGGTCCAGCCATGGCTGGAAACCCACATATCACCCAACCCCTGGATTTTTTGGGTGGAGGCAGAACAGTGCAAAACTGTTGTCTGGTGTCATTACCAGCCAGGTATTTTGGTCCATAGAGTAGACATAGGCTTTGAGATCTTTCTAACTGAATCACAGTAAGGAATATGCTCCAAATTTTACATCCAAACTTGCACAATTTGAATAATAATGAGCACCTGAATCCCTCCCAATCTACCACCATCTTCGTTCCCTTATGGGCATAAATTGACCTTCTTCTATTTTTACAAGGATGGGAGAACCACATCCTTCACAAATGTTCCTTCTTTTATATGAGCAAATAGTAGAACCTAATCAATCCAATCTCACTTTTTATGGAATTAAATTTTGAGATGAGGACATTTAGACGTGTTTTCTCTTAATTCGGAGCTACAGGGAAATCTCGCTTGATCACAAAAGCCCCCTATAATATTAAAAACAACACATGCTATGGGGGCCTAGGTGGCTCAGATGGTTAAGCATCTGCCTTCAGCTCAGGACATGATCTCCAGTTCTTGGGATTGAATCCCACATCAGACACCTAGCTCAGCAGGGAGTCTTCTTCCTCCTCTGCTGCCTCTCCTTACTGCTTGTGCTCTGTCTCTCTCTCTCAAATTAATAAAATCTTTAAAAAAATAATAATAAATACAAAGAACACATTACATATGCCATTGCTGATGCTTGCCCTCTTGCTAATGTACCTGGTACCTAAAGAAACAAAACTCCAAAATTACTGAGTACTTTTACTTAGATTTTTATTCCCAAGACCAATTGTTTAAGTGGAGATCTTCTGCCTTAGTGAGTGAACGTGTAGCTGTGGTATGCAAAAGGTAGCTGCCTTAGCAAACACACTTACATGTGCTAGTAACTGCAAACGAGGCAGAAACAGATATATAAAATAACCAACAGATAATCCAAACCAACAACAACAACAAAACCCTAAATTAAGCAAAACAAAAAAATCTTGAAAATAGTATTTTTCCTCCCAACTTCAGCCTCAGCTCCAGCATGACCTTTTCTTGGAAAGACTCTTGCATTAGCTGTTCTCTGTTTACCTGCCATCCTCC
>CM053610.1:49100094-49127493 GCA_028646535.1 Procyon lotor
GCGAGTGAACGGAGTTCTAGGGCTACGTGGTACTAGAGTCTCTTCCCAATTTTTAAGAGAAGTGAAGAAGCTGGATTTTTATTTTTCATTTTTCAATGCCCAGACCAAATCCGAAAATATTCGGGAAACAAACAAAATATGTCAATAGAACAGGAGCCACCAGCTTTCTACTCCTGTCCTAAACCATTGCTCAACAGAATGAGCAAGAGGTAACCAGATAAAAATTGTGTGTGTGTGTGTGTGTGTGTGTGTGTGTGTGTGTGTGTGTGTTGGTGGGCAGGGGCAGATGCTTCAGTGAAAAAGGGTTCCAGGTAAAAAGAACAGCATGAGTGGGTACCCAAAACAGTCAGTCTGGTAGGTTGAGAAATTTAGTGTAGCTGAAGAATAGAATGTGAGAGAGATATGGTAATAGAGAAGGCCAGATATATAAGCAGGGCCAAATGATGAAGAGCCTCATAGGCCTGGTGGGTGGCCACTGCTGATTGCCTTACCACTAGCCATCCTTCTTTGCTATGGGCGTCTCTATGTTGTTGAGCTATTAGGCACATATGATTGAGACAAGTGAAAGCCCTTCCATAGACCAAGGTCTAGGCTAATCATGATAATCCCATTAGCTTTCCAAGGATTGGTTTAGCATTGGTAAGACTGCAGTTCTTGCAGACCAGACAGTAGGGAAAGAATGCCCATTCAGAGAGGCACATAGAGGCAAACATAACTCCCCCTTTCCCCCTGTGGATATATCCTAGTTCAAAGGATATATATATAGTTCAAAAGGAGAACCCAGAAGAAAAATCAGTATGCTGGAAAGACAAGAGTAGCCAGATGGAGAGATCCTGCATTTATGATGAGATCAATGGGCTGATGAATTAACCAGAAGTCCAAAGCTTCTCTGCCTGGGATTTCTGGTTATACGAGGTAGTACGTTTTCTTATTGTTGGCCCCTCTGAGTCATATTGTTTAATCATTACTTCCGGAAGTGTATGTAGTGAATCACCAAGTCAGTGAGTTTGAACTTTATTCTGAGGAAGCCACTGAAGGATTTAAAGGAGACAAGAGTCATATTCAAATCTAACTTTTAGAAGGATCACTCTTGCTGCAGTAAAGATAAATGATTGGAGTCCAGCAATACCAGAGTCAGGGAGGAATATGTATGTTTCCTTTGGCCCAGGAAACTCTAGATTCCTTGAGAGTAGGAATCAGGTTTCATTAGTCTGTCACAGTGCTTTTCATATGGTTGGCTCTCAGTGTTTGTTCAGTGAACAAGGTCAGTTACTGAGTGATGTAGTGTATTCCTTCCTTTACTGTGAGAACAGCTGTAGGCTGACCTCCAGCTGGGTCATATAGAAAATACCTAGAGGTTTTGTGCCAAGAATTGCTAGTTAACTTTTTAAATTTGTTTTCTTTCTTTCTTTCTTTTGATTTTTGGTATTTCTTTATTTTTTAATTTAATTTAATTTTATTATTTAAATCATTTTTTATTTGAGTATATTTCTCTTTTTCCTTTTAAGGTATGCAGTATTCTTATAGCATAGGACAGCTACATAATTTATGGAGCCCAAAGCAAACTGAATATTATAGGACCCTTTGTCAAAAAAGGAGAAAAGTATCATTAAAGGTACTCAAATGTACAGGTTTTTCCTTTCTTACATGTATCTCCTCTGCTCATGCATATGTGCCATTGGACTCTACTTAAAAAACACAAGTTCAGAAAGTTACTAAGAATTTAAAGATGGTGAGAGCAGAGCCTTAGATCCCAAACCTGAGACCCATTTCAGTATGGGACTCTGTGGATTGCTTAGGTTTTGCACCCATGAAACCCCTGCTGCCTAAGCTGCGAGGTACATGGTGAGATAAGAGGGGAAGTAATAGGGAGCGGCACACAGGGGTGGGGTCTCTAGGGTGCCAACTACCTTTTCGTTAGTGACTTAAATGGCTTTATAATTACTGTTTACTGCAAATTTTTTGTGCGCTTCTGTTCATCGCTGTGTATTATATTTTCCAATTATAAAAATATAAGTGAATGACAAAGATAAAAATTTGAGTGAGTCTAATGAATTTTTTTTAGACTTTCCCTCTCTGAGGATCTTTCCTCAGAGAAATTTGAATTTGAAATTTTGAATTTCCCTCTCTGAGGATCTTTCTCTTTGTTTCCATGATCATTTGGAGTCTTTCTATCTTTTCATTCATTCCCTTCTAACTTCTCAGGAATAATTCAGGATGGTAAGTCCCAGGTTATACACTTCTTTATGATCCTGCCCCACAATAAGTAAAACCAGACGGAAGTACAGGGAGGGATTAAGGGGTTAACCTTTCCCAGAAGTATTGGCAGACCAAAGAAGAACCAAAGAACTGAGACACAAGCAGATCTCTTCAGGGCACAAGCAATATCCATTCTGCCCCCTCATGGCTGAAAGAGACCTTCGTGTTTCTTCCATATAGGCCTTGTTTTTCAATGAAGGACTAGAATGACCTTCCTGTCTTAGAGTAACAGGATCAGCGGTCATCCCACAGAAGGATTATGCCTCCTCACCCCCACCCTCCTGGTGTAAGTGGATCTCCTCCATTTGTGGAAAGGACACTGTTATTTTTGTCCTTATGGGTCCAGGATAAAAAGGACTCTAGTCTTATTTGATGGGAGTGGGGTGGGGGCTGTGCGTCTCTTGCCCTCCTAAGTTATTAAATGATAATTTCAAAATGAGAGGGCTGGACTTAGAATCTCCATATCAAGTGATTCATGTACAAACATACTTACCTGTCACCCTTAATATTTGTCATCATTTTGACAACACACATTCTTTTTTATTTTTATTTTATCTTTCTGAAATTAAGCCTTGCAATCACTGACATCTTACATTCTTTGGCAATGGAGAAGACGTAGTTGCCATTGCCTGGACAGGCATTAATTGAAAGCATCAGAACTTGCAAAATGGGTATGAGTGGCTTGGAGGAAAAGTCCCAGATCACAGTGAACCACTGCATTCGTATGAACCAAGTGGCTACCAGGACATGGTGGGGAAGGAGGGAAACCAAGCTAGTTAGCAACATTCTCAAAGCAGGCGTCACAAATGCACTGACACTACAGAAAAAGCAACATTAGCTGAGGAACCTAGGACCAGTTGTGTTTAGGGCCTGTTGAAGAATGCTGCATTACCAGTGAGCTTGATGGTCCTGTAGCACAGTGTGTGACATTGCATGGGGAAACATCATCTTCTTTGAGTCACAAAGCAACTCAGGAAAGCAGACAATATGAAAAAATTTTAAGAATGTCTGAAACTGTTTATTTCACATGTATTTTCCTTTTAATGGATACACAACAGTAATATAAAAAAAAACCCTATGTCTAATTAGGATGGCTATTATAAAAAGAAAAACAAACCAAAAATAAACAGCATGACAAGAATGTAGAAAAATTGCAACCCTTGTAACATGGCTGGTGGAAGTGTAAAATGGTGCAGCTGCTGTGGAAAACAGTATAGAGGGTCCTCAAAAAAAAAATTGAACACAGAATTACCATATGATCCCACAATTACACTTGTGGGTACAAGCCCCAAAGGATTCAAAGCAGAGACTCAGACAGATATTTGTGCACCCATGTAGGTAGCAATTTTATTCCCATCAGCTAAAAGGAGGAAGCAACCCAAGTGTCCTTTGACAAATGAGTGGATAAACAAAATGTGGCCTATGTGTATAAAATGGACTGTAACTTACCCCTAAAAAGTAATGAAATTATGATATGTGCTACAGTGGGGATGACCCTTGAAGACACTAAGCTCAAATGAAATAAGAGAGTCACAAAAGGACAAATCCTGTCTGAATCTACATACATGAAGTACCTGGAGTAGTCAAATTCATCTGTTGAATAGTAGTTATCAGGGGGCTTTGTTGAGGCGGGATGTGGGAGTGACTGCTTAATAGAGACACAGTTTCAGGCGGGGAAGATGAAAAAGTTCTGGTGATGGTTATATGCAACAAGGTGAATGTATTTGATGCTATCGAAAGGTACACTTAAAATGGTTAAAATGGTAACTTCGATGTTATATATATGTACCACAATGAGAACATCTGTCTTAATGTATACACGTTTTATTAATAAGCATAAAACAATAGTTTTAAGTGATAAGAAAGTGTCTTGCCTGAGGTAATTAACAGCATTTTTTCTTTTTTAGTACTAAAATAATGATGCATCTTTCACCATTGGCATCCGAGATTTGTGAAATATGGCTGTGTGCTTTCCTTCACCTCCTCTCTCCATATAAAAAGGGCCCATACGAGAGGGTCAGTTTTTTTTTTTTAAAAGATTTTATTTATTTGACAGAGAGAAACACAGCGAGAGAGGGAACACAAGCAGAGGGAATGGTAGCGGGAGAAGCAGGCTTCCCGCAGAGCAGAGAGCCCGATGTGGGGGCTCGATCCCAGGACCCCGGGACCATGACCCGAGCCGAAGGCAGACGCCCAACGACTGAGCCACCCAGGCGCCCCGAGAGGGTCAGTTTTAAAGAGGAAAAGTTGTGCCCAGCAACTTCCCTCTGATTAGTTGTTAGGTTTTTCTCCTTGTTGAGCTCCATTCTGGGAGGTAGGACTAAAGACCTATTCTTGACCCCGATGAGTATGATTTGTCAGGTAAAAATAATGTAAAATACTTAGGCAGAATTGTAAGCTCTGAAGCAGGAATGGGGAGAGCAGAGTTCTAGTCTAAACTCTGCACTGGGCAAGTCACTTTGCATTTTTGGGCCTCATCTGTAAAAGGCAGTGTTTGCAGTGAACCTCTGAGCTTCCTTGTTACTTTTCTGCATCTGTGGAAATAATTAGACAAAATATAATCAAAGTGAGGCATTAAAGAATGTAGCAGAGACCATGCTTACATGCACCCTGAATGGGTCCCTTCTCTTCCTAGGGAAGTAGCACAATGACATCTCCCAGTGTCCCAGCAGATAATAAGTATGGCCATGTGACTCATTTCTGGCCAAGGGAGCCTGGTTAGAAATTACAGATGCCCATCTCTAGCCTGGCCTCTGGAACATCCCTGTGAGACCCCCCACTTTCTGTGTCCTGCTGTAGTGACCTCAGATGCCACAGGTTGAAGATGGCTCTGTTGTGATGGAAGGTGCTTCATTCTGAGTCCTCAACTGGAGAGGAGCTACCCAACCCACATGGACTGCACTGCGAGCAGCAATTACATCGGCATTATTTTAATGTTTCATTTTGTTCATGTGAATAATTAACGAACTTTGAATAGAACAAAAAGCAAACTATGAGTTCAATAGGAATTTTTGAGATTTGGGAAAGATCAGAGGAGTGACACTGACACCGGTCCTGAAGGCACAATCAAAAAAAGAAAGGGAGACATTCCAGCTCTGGCAGGAGCAGGATTCAGAATTTGGAGATTTGGATGTGGTTTGTTCTGAGAACTGGAGATGAATGGTCTAATCCACCTCATTCCATATTCCTTCCCCCACCATCCACACACATCCAAAATCTCCATCATCCAGTAGTATCACCTGAAAATATGCCAATGATTCTGAATGGATCTGGTAATGTGGAAACCAAATATGAATCACCGTGAAGAAGCCAAGGCAATGTACAGCCTGTGTATTAACTGTGCGGTGCTGATACTGCTTACCTGAGATCAATCTTAATAGTATAAGCCAGCAATCCCAGACTGAGAAGAGGAAGCCAAACAGGGACTAGATGGAGTAGATGAAATGCCAGAGCTGCATGAAGGAGGTGAGAAGGAACTCTGAGACCCCCCCACTGGATAATTAACAGGTGGTGTTGCCACTGAGAAAGAGAAGTCACATCCACCACTCCTTGCCATGAGGACCCACCACCCGAAAACTGGGTCACTGGGTTCATCCTGGGGCACCAGGTAGGGAATGGGAGGGGAGTGCAGGTAAGAGAAGGAAGGATGGAAGGAGGAACAGAGGGAGAGAAAGAGTGGGAGGAAGAAGGGAAGGGAGGGAGGGAGGGAAGTTAGTTAAGAAGAATTGACTTGGTGGAAGAAAGCTTGTTAAGAATCTTAAGTAAAGGGAAAAACCTCCCTAAATTGTTCAAGAGAAAATGTCCAAAAGTTTTTTTGGCCCCTTCTCCATGACCAGTCAATCTACCTATATTAGTAAGAAGAGTCAACATCTAGACAGAAAGCAACAAAGCTGATTTCTCTTAATCTACAAACAAGCTTCTGAAATCTGACAGCTTCTGGGAGGGAGTTCATCCATCTAAACCCTTTATTATAACCTCAGACCCAGAGTTAATGGTGAGACTTAGCAATACTTGCACAGGTGAGCCATGACTATGCAATGATCAGCTTTGGCCAAGAGTGGAAAATGGGATGGGGCAGTAGATTGGTATCAGGCACGGGGGTAGAGATGGCAAATAGATTCCTAGCAGCCTTCCAGCTCAGTGCCTTTGCACTTGCTATTCCCTTTATCTAGAAGAATCTTTCCCGTTGATATTTGTATGGCTGGCTCCCTCATTTCTTTCTGTTCTCTACTCTCTGACCACCACTAGGCCATCACCTCACTGTGCTTTAATTTTCCTTTATGACATTGTTTCCCCTGTCTGACATTAAATCATATATCTATATATCTGTCTTTTTTCTGGGCATGGGCTTTGTTGTGTTTTCTGCTGTGTTTCCAGGGCCTAGAAGAGATGACTGGAACATAACTGGTTTCAACAAATTCTTACTTGCTGAGCAATCTTGCTTGCTAACTCACATCAGTAATTAGTGACCATTCGGAGGGCTGTGTTGAGACAGATTTGGAGCATCAGAGAATGGTAATCAGCAATTGATATTTTGCCCGGCCATGGGGGAGGCAGAGCCAGAGGGTAGGTTGGCAACACTGTGGTCTGGTAGTAGGATTGAAGATAGTGTTGAGTTTGGACTGTCCTAACATGCTAGCTAGTAAGTCAACATTCTGGGGTTTTGAGTGGGAGAAGTGTCAATGAAATCTGGCAGGGGAAGAGATTTTAGCCGACAGGGTTCACAGGTCAGAACAGAATGGGGGGAAATAACATGGGTCTGGGAGGCTGCAATGGGAAATAAGCCAGGTCTGGGGTGATGAAGCCCTCTGCAGAGAGAGTGTTCTGAGGCTGCACTGGGAGCAGGGCTTATTTGTGATTTTGCCTGGGTTTGGGGAGGGTGAATTGAGACAAGGAGGCCATCCACTTCCACCCCTGGCCTCCATGGCATCCTCATGTCAGACAGAGCTATCCCAGCACCTTGCCATTCAAAGCAGAGCTATGAAGAGTTCACGAAAGAGGAGGAAGCAGGGAATAAAATAAACCCACAGATTATTGTATCATTGGGTAATATCCTTCAAACCCTTCTTAAATTTGGACCAGTGGTGTGTTGTCTCTTGGTCCATTAAGCAAAACTCAACAGAAAGGAAATCTCCCTCTCCTTTTTGGATTGGGGAGTCTGCCAAGGCAAGGCAATGCCAGGATTCTTTTTTATCATATTTTTAATGATAAATTAATTGTGAGCTCTAGAATTATTGTCCTCAGAGTCATGCCAGGACTCAGCATGGTGGTGCTGGCTTCTCAGGGCTGAGTGGCCTTCTATCTCTGTCTCTCTGTCTCTGTCTCTTTCTCTCCAAAGCAAATTAATGAACATCACTGAACATCTTGGAACTGTATCACCCAATTTCTGGGATAGGACACAGAATGGATGGGTACATCTTATTTCTCCCTACAATATGCATTCTTGTGGAATAATCTCCTTTCCATTTCCTACAGTCTCTACCAGCCAAACAATGACAAATATAATACAAACACCACTTGCAAAAGAGATGGTCTTTTATTAGTTCTTAGAAAGGCCATAATTTCCTTTCAGGCTCATCTTTATAACTGGGAACCAGCTGATGGTTGGGAGTAAAGCAAATAGATCCAGAGCAGTAAACACCGAGTTTGAGAAATATGGTTATGCTTCTAATGGTAAAATAATTATAACAGGGATCTTGAAGCAGGCTTTAGTTTACCCCTAGGAAGAATTATACTATTATGGTTTTATGCTAGATTAAGATTGGAGTTTTAAGTGATTTGTGTCTCTTTTGAAGTGGTGCCACTTTATCTTTAGGAAGAGGGAGAAAATAATACTTAGTTTCACATTTATAACTTTTTTTCCCCTGAGTTGTTTGGATTTTAGAACCAATTACTTGTGCAGAAGAGACATGGAAATGTGAGGAAATTATGCAGGATTCCATTTTAGTGGTCACCACTTGGGATGATTTAGTCAGCCATAATGACCAGAGTTTCTGGTCCTGGTACATAGGTTCTTTCTATGCAAATAGAATTTTACACGAATGATCCCAAATCCCATGTTATTAGTTTCTCAATTGTTTATTGTTCACTTTTAAGCAGTTGAGTTCAAAAGCATCCTAGTTATAGACTGTACATACAGTTCTTACCACCTGCATACCCTCTTTCTGCCTGAGTGACTTTGTTGATGCCACTTGAAATTAGCAGCCATTAGGGTTTATTTCTGCAAATCTATGTACCTCAGCCCAGATACTGAAGATTATCAGCGAGTGCAAATAGAGGCTTAGGAAATGAGCACTCTCCAGCACTTGTCACTTTACTTTGACTGTTGCCTGGTCTGATAAAATGGAACAAGCCGGCAAATGGGGCTTTTCTTCCATCTGAGGCATTGAACCTGAGACAGTGCACTGGGCCAAGGCAGTAAGATCTCACTAGAGAGACTGGCACAAAGGTGCCTCTCCCCAGTCACTCAAGGAAGATTCTAGCGGATAGAAGGAGGCCAAGTGACAAAAAAAAGCTAAGGGCACAATGGGAAATACCCTCTGAGGCCACACTGTGAAGAAGTGAGAAAGACATTGACAATGGACCAATTACTAAAAAGAAATCAAAGGCACTGGCTGTGTACCTGGCACTGAATTTTTGAGTGACTTGCCGAACAGAAAGCCTAGTCCAGTGTGCACTGCCTGATAGATACAGGGGGTGCATGTGGGCATCTTCTGGGCCTTGACGGATCTGTCCTCTGTCAGGCCTGTACCGAGAGAGCCACAGGGGAAGTTCCTACATGGTCAGAGAGGTTGAACCTTCTGGACAGTGTCTGCCATTCCTAAAGACTTTTCTCTTCCATGGGAGAACTCTCTGTCCACCCAGCTGTGCCTATGGTGGCTTAGAGAGCTTGGGGATCCACTTGCCTATGCTCTCCACTCAACATTAAAACAAAACCATCCCAGGTTGGGAGCCATTGTTTAATGAAAAATGAATGGGGGCCATTTTACTATATGATAGTAATTAATTAACGCCAGAGACAAAATGTAGATATTACTCTGGCAATGTGTTCATTGCCAAAACAAACTGGTAGAAGTCCATAGAGGTAAATTTATTCATTTTAAATAAGATTCCTTTTAGGATGGCCAACCATCCTGGTTTTCCTGGGATGTTCCCAGTGTTAGCTCCCGATCAAACCGGGGTAGTTGGCCACCCTACTTTTATTTAACGTCAGAGTAGCTGGTTTAGGATAGTGTAATATAAACCATTAGGTTTATTCAGACCTGGATATAAAAATCTTAACAGTTTACTCCTTTAGCTTTATCCACAGAAATAAATACATTGAGAAAACCCTCTGTGAGTCAACTGAGCACGTAAACCCCAGTGACTCTGGATTTGGGCTACAGGCACTTGAATTTTGGCTCCAACATTTACTGGCTGTATGAACACTGGCTAGTTACCATTCAATCCCTTTGTGCCTTGGTTTCTTTATCTGCAAAATGGGGATTATAGAGCATATTTCAGAGGGTTGTTATCTAAATTAAATGAGCTAATACATGTAGGAGACTTAGAACAACACTTGGTACACAGCCAGTGGTTAATATATCTTGGTGATGATGATGATGATTATGTCTCTTTTTATAAGTCCTGAATTACCACCAAGTATAGCAAATGTTAAAATAAACAACTCCAATACTCATTAAGCCTCCATGTCATTACTTAACTGTTGTAGTCCCTATGTCATTGTCTTCTTTGAGACATAAAATGTGATTTTTTTTTTTCTTGACTTTTTACTGGCCTAGAACCTTTTCGTATCTTTTGGCAGCATCTGCTTTGTCCTGCTCAGAGAAAATCATCAATTAGCTTCCTAACAGCCCTTCTGCCAAAGCTCATTCCTTAACCTACAATTCAAACATCTTTAGCCCCTTACACACAAACACACACACACCATACATGTGCACACACACATATCACATTCACGTATACACATATACATACAAACACACACACACAACATTGTATACTACATTCCTAGTGAGCTGTGGACTCCAGCTCATTTTCAGAGAGCATAGCAAAATGTTTTTACCATTTCCATATGTAATTAAAGGCAGGTCTTTTCCTAATGAATCTTTAGGAAGGAAAAAAAAAGACACAAAAGGAAATTATATGTGATTTTCTTTACTGTCACTTTACAAATATCAATTATGTAAAAAACTATTTTTTTTGCCAATATTTTGCCAATTTTTTTTTGCCAATATTTTGCCAATATCAAAACTTTTGTGTACATGCTGGTCATTTACTTTAGTCAAGAAATAATCACAATTTCATTGTTTGTCTGTAGCACTTTATAGTTTACAAATTCTTCCTGACATGTCATTTCATTTAATGAACTTCTACATGCAAGGTACTTCATGTAACACTGTAAAATTGTCTGGACTTGGAGTGAGTGTGTGTGCTCTGGGGCAGCTCAAATGTGAAATATTGTGGGTAGGTAGAGGCCAAGTAATATCAATTGAAAGTAGAAGGGAATGGAGACTGACATGGCTAAAAAAGTACAGTTGCCAGTAAGACATCATGTAGGCCTGGGTACGGTGGTTCTGATTTTAGAAATGATAGGCTCTAAGTGATCAATCAGGCAGCTGAGGGAAAGCAGAGGAAGACCGAGTCCTGGCTCCTATCGATCTGCCCATGGTATCTAGAGAAGGAGAGTTGAGGACTTTGAGCTATGGAGAGTCTAATAGCCAAGTGGGCTAGATCTCAGAGCAACACACCGATTATAGATGGAAGTCAAGGAAGGAGGAAACCACAAAAAAGAAGCTCTAGGCCAGACAGGAGCTGATTATAGATGGAAGTCAAGGAAGGAGGAGACCACAAAAAGAAGCTCTAGGCCAGACAGGAGCTGGAGGATATGCAGGTTGTGAGGATACTTTTGGTTCTCCAAATCCTTATCTGATTGGAAAGAAAGGAGGGGGACAGAACAGGTGGCAAGGGCATTTTTGGCTGCAGCCCCCATCTACTTTATCTCAGACCCAAGCATCCCCAGATGGGGGCTGCAAACTATCAATCCATATATTAGGGTACTGGCAGGACACAGAGAACATATGCAAATGTGATAGTTAGGCAGTTTAATAAAAAAGCTAATTGTAGTGAAAAACTGAGAGCTTTCCCTCTAAGTTCAGGAACAAGGATGTCCACACTGCCAGTTTTGTTCAGCATAGTATTGTAAGTCCTAGCCATGGCAATCAGACAAAAAAAAAGAAATGAGTCATCCATAGTGGTAAAGAAGAAGAAGTTAAACTGTTACTATTTGCAGACAACATGAATTTATACATAGAAAATTCTAAGGATTCTACCAAAACCTACTAGAAGTAATAAATGAATTCAGTAAAGTGGCAAGATATGAAATTAATACCCAGAAATCATAACATTTCCATACACTAACAACAAAGTTGCAGAGAGAGAAATTAAAAAAAATCATTTATAAATGCACCAAAAAGAATAAAATACCTAGGAATAAACTTAATCAAGAAAGTGAAAGACCTGTCCTCTGAAAACTATAAAAGACTGATGCAAATGGAAAGATATTCCATGCTCATGGATTGGAAGAATTAATATTGTCAGAATGTCCGTATTACCCAGAACAATCTGCAGATTCAATGCAGTCCCTATGAAAATACCAACAGCATTTTTCACAAAACTAGATACTAAAATTTGTATGGAACTACAGAAGACCCCATATAGTTAAAACAATCCTGAGAAAGAGGAACAGAGTTGGAGGTATCACAATTCAAGATTTCAAGATATACTAATTTAATTTTAATTGCTGTAGCAATTAAAGTAATATGGTACTGGGCACAAAATAGGTGCATAGATCAATGGAATAGAATACAGACCCCAGAAATAAACCCACATTTATGTGGTCAATTAATCTATGACAAAGAAGGCAAGAACATATAGTGGGGAAGACAGTCTTTTCAATAAATCATGCTGGGAAAACTGGATAGTTGCATGTCAAAGAATGAAATCGGACCCCTTTCTAACACCATACACAAAAATAAACTCAAAATGGATTAAAGACCTAAACATGAGGCCTGAAACCATAAAAATCCTAGAAAAGAACACAGGCAGTAATTTCTCTGACATGCCTTGGCAACATTTTTCTAGATATGTCTTTTAAGGCAAGGGAAACAAAAGCAAAAATAAACTATTGGGAATGCATCAAAGTAAAAAGCTTTTGTATAGCAGAGCAAAGGAAACCATCAAGAAAATGAGAAGACAACCTACTGAATGGGAGAAGATATTTGCAAATGATATATCTAATAAAATGTTAATATCCAAATATGGAAAGAACTTCTACAACTCAACATCAAAAAAAAAAAAAAATCAGTCTGATTGAAACATGTGGAGGACCTGAATAGACATTTTTCCAAAGAAGGCATACATATGGCCAATAGGCATGAGAAAAGATGGTTAACATCACTAATCATCAGGGGAAAGCAAATCAAAAACACAGCGAGATATCACCTTATACCTGTTAGGATGTCTAAAATCAAGGGGTGCCTGGGTGGCTCAGTTGAGTGACTTTCGCTCAGTTCATGATCTTGGGGTTCTGAGATCAAACCCTGCATCAGTCTCTGTGCTCAGTGAGGAATCTGCTTGTCCTTCTCCCTCTCCCTCCACTCATGCTCCCTCTCTCTTTCTCCTTCTCTCTCTCAAATAAATAAAAATCTTTTAAAAAATGGCTGAAATCAAGAAGGTAAGAAAGAAGTGTTGGTGAGGTCGTGGAGCGAAAGAACCCTTGTGGACTATTGGTAGGAATGTAAATTGGTACAGCCACTATGGAAAATAGTATGTAGGTTCCTCAAAAAATTAAAAATAGAAATACCATATGATCCAATAATTCCACTATTGGGTATTTGCCCAGGAAAAACAAAAATACTAGCTCAAAAAACATGCACTCCTATGTTTATTGCAGCATTATTTACAATAGCCAAGGCATGGAAGCAACCTAAGTATCCATCAATAAATGAATGGATAAGGAAAATGTGGTATGTGTACGTGTACACACACACACACACACACACAGAGGAATATTACACAGCCATAAAAAGGATGAGATCATGCCATTTGGGACAACATGGATGGACACAGGGTATTATGCTAAGTGAAATAAGTCGGACTGAGAAGGACAAATACCATATGATTTCACTCATAAATGGGATCTGAAAAATGAATAAGCATAAAGCAGAATCAGAACTATGAATACAGAGAATAAACTGATGGTTGCCAGAGACGTGGAGGGGGGTATTGTTAGGCGATTGGGCAGGATGGGTTAAGGGGAGTGCAGACCTCCAGTTATGGAATGAATATGGAAATGAAGAGCAGACTACGGGGATTGCAGTCAATGATAATGTGATAGCAAAGTAATGGGATAGATGGTGGCTGTACTTGTGGTGAACATAGCATAATGTATGAACTTGCCAAATCACTAAGTTGTGAACCTGAAGCTAATGTGACATTTTATGCCAACTACACTAGAAAGAAATTTTAAAAAACTACTTATAGTTATGGGCAGAATTTAGAGAAATCAACAAAGAAGAGAGCTGTCCCCAGCACCAGAAACAGCCATCATCACCCCTAAGCTTGAGTAGAACCCAGAGAGAGTAGTGGTATATAGAGATAGCTGCCTGATAAAAACTATGGCCTTCAGACAAACCATAAGGGACTCCTAAACTCACGAAATGAACTAAGGGTAGCTGGGAAGCCAGGGCGGGGTGGGGGTTGGGGGGGGTGGTGGTGGTTAGGGATAGGGTGGCTGGGTTATGGACATTGGGAAGGGTATGTGCTATAGTAAGTGCTGTGAAATGTGTAAGTCTGACAATTCACAGACATGTACCTGGGGCAAATAATACATTATATGTTAATTTTAAAAAATTTAAAAAACCAACCAACCAAACAAAAACACCTCAAAAACTATGGCCTTCTGTGGAGGGATGCAGCCAACCCAAGACGATCCAGCATGGCAGAAAAATGCCTCCACTTCATTTTTCTCCCATCCTCTGATCCTTTGCTGGTGCTTCCCATTGGGCAAATCAACCAACATGCAAAAAGCAAGTATCTCTGTTTGTATTCTCCATGCAGGCACAGAGTAGAGAGGAGAAGGGTGGAGAGTGGATCTGAAGGGACAATGGAAAATATCCAGAATATTTCACCTCCTTTGCCTCTTAGCTTCCTCACTGTCTTTTATTTTATGGGAAATAATTTGTATCTGCAACACAGACTATATTTTGATGGGAATTGGGAAACCTGACATAGCTCTTAGGTAGGACAGTGATGTGACTATTCTTTATATGCAAACTGATTCTGATTATTTTGTTGATGTGAATGAGGAAAGGATTTGCTGGGACTACAGCTACATACCAGATACCAGGGACCGTGTTGATTTGCTTTAGTAATTATACCACAACCGGAACCACAGCTGTGATCATCATCACCATCTGGTTAAGTTTGTGATCATCTCAGTTATTCTCTAGGAGCTATCAGGCTATTTCAACAGGTGATTTAAATAGAGATATGACTGGGATCAGATATGTCAGATCTTTGATAGCAGCATTAATCTCTCCAGTTCCCAGAGATATGGCATTCCTTTAGTTTATTTTCTTAATGTTGGGGTTGGGGGTAGTTTCAGGGACTTGGCTCTTCCTATCATAATAGTCTTCATTTGACAGGTTAGGGAACCAATGTCAAGATTTGGCTAGTTACTGAGTACATCTAGTCATGCTTTAATTCTCATGGTGGGAAATTAACTACAAAATGGGTGGACCCACTGTGAGACAGATTAAAGACTTTGTCACTTACCTCACAATATTCCCACTGTGACTTTTGGTTTTTCAAGGATTAGCACCATTTCAGAACCAGTATCCAGAAATTCCTAGAAAGTCTGGTTATCTCAGGTCCTTAGAAAAAGGACCAAGGGCTCTCTGGGAAAGGCTTGGAAAAATATTCACAGGATGCTATACTTCTGTGTACATATCTCTAGATTCTTCTCCAAAGGGACATAGTCACTTCCCTGAATTGAGAAGTTCTTGATCTGTGAACTGGCCCAGGTCTGGGACCTGTGTAAGAGATCTTGAATTCCCACTATGGCGACTCAGGTTAGGTTTCTCTTCATCAGACCTAGAATTTTTTCACCTCTGTATGTCAAGCAGCATCCTACAAAAATTGTCTGTTTCATCTCCAGGGACCCAAGAGACCAACCTCTTACATGTTCAGGTGAAAACATTCTGATAACAGTTCTATCTGTTACTTATTGTGATCATTGTATTTATCTTGCTGTGAAAGTTAAACAAAACTATCTGGTCTCTAAATCTTCAAGTTCTCACTGAGATCAGAAAACCCAATAAATTGCCACACATCTACCAATATCTCCAACCTTTAAAAGTTCCAAGAGGAATCACCTTTCATCTGTCCTGTTGGTCATCATCTCAAGGTTTCACTGAGCCACATAAAAAAATGAAATAACTTGGCTCTGTTGAAGCCTGGAAATAAAAATATCCTTGAGAAACATTTATGAAATCTCTATTACTGGAATGTGGATTAAAAATGCTTGCTGGAGTGAGCTGCTAAATCCTTACACATGTTTAGGATAAAGCACAAATGAGAAAACCATGTTCAACTCAGCTCTTATATTTTGGCTAACTGTGTTCTTAATTCTCTCCTGCTGAAATTTAAGTGTTACAAGCAGGACAAATGACTCCAGGCCAGATGAGTGAAACCACTGTCCTGCCATACTCGGGGTGACTTTTCCTTAGGGTTCTATGCTCTCTGTTTTTCTCTCTTTCTCACCTTCTTTTCCCTGCCCTCTCTCTCTGTCTCTCCCCTGCCCTCTGACTCATGACAAAGAAAGTCAATATTTTGAGTATTCTTATTAAATAACTTTACAGTGAGTATAAGTCACAATATAATCTTCTAGGCATGGGCTACAGTTTTTACTAATTAGGACAGCTGTAAAAGTATAAAACAGCAGTGAAAAGAAAATAATTAAATTGTTGGGAAGAGAAATTGGACTTTCCAGATTTTTAAATAAAATTATTTTTGAAGTATATACAGCAAGTTATACAAATCATAAGCATGTAATTCAATGAATTTTCAGTGAATGAATCACGTGTAACCACCATCCAGGTCAAGAAATAATATCACTGGCCCCTTAAAAACCCTATTTATTCCCCCCCTTTTATCACTGCCTTTACCTGCAAAAACCCCACTGTTAAGATCCTTAGTTTTTTAGTTTTCCTTAGAATGGGAAGTATGTACTCTAGTGTGAATGGGGGTTCCCTCCTGCAAAATTACATTAATGAAATTCGTTCATGTTATTGCATGTGGTTGTAACACACTTGCTGTTGGTCTAGAGCTGGGGCTGGTAGACTAAAACCCACTTCAGCTGTTCTGGAACAGCCCACCAGCTAAATACTGCCTTCTATATTTCTCAAGAGTTGCAAGCAAATGACACGAATATGCAACAAAGACAATTGTGTGACTTGTAAAACCTAAAATATTTACTCTCCAACCCTTGACAGAAAAGTTTGCAGACCCCTGCTATAGAGTGTTACGTTGTGAGAATATACTACAACTTATTATTGCTTAATTCCACTACCAAGGGATATTCACCTTGTTATCAGTTTTTAGCTATCATAAAGAGTGCTGCCATGAACGTGCCTTTTGGTGTACATGTAGACCCCTGTCTGCTGGGGACAAATCCAGAGGTGGAATTATTGGAGCATAAGGTATGAGGGTATTCAGTGTTAGTAAATACTGCCAAGGAGTTATACAGATCAACATATTCAGCAGCCATGATTGAGAATTCCAGTTGCTCCACTTCCTTGCCAACACTTGGTATTGTTTATCTTTTTAATTTTGATCATTTCGGTGTGTGTATAGTATTATCCCTTTGTGGTTTGGGTTTGTACTCACCTGACACACCTCATGATGTAAGTACTTTTTCATGTATTTCCTGAACATTTGCTTATTCTTCTTGTGACATAGCTGCTTACATATTTTGTCCACTGTGGGTCTGTATTTTCATTATTGACTGGTTGGAGTATCAAAGTCTTTGTGAACAATGAGTTGCAAATACCTTACTGTGTTTAGCAATTTGGATTTCAACTTCCTAGGGGTATCCTTTGACAAATGGAAAGTCTTACTTTTAACGTGGTCTAATTTACCAGATTTCCACTGTGGTCAGTGCTTTTTGTATCCTTTTAAATAAATCTTTGCCTACCTTTGTGTCACCAAATTATTCTCCAGTGTTCTCTTCTATATGTGCTATTGTTTACCTGGTACATTTAGATCTAAAATTCATCTAAGTTTCTTTTCATGGTGTGAGGTAGATATCAAGCGTAATTATTGTCCCTTGTATCCAGTTGGTCCGGCACTGCTTTTGGAAAAAATGATCATTTCTCCTAGGGTGTCACCTTTGTAATAAATCAGGTACAGAGCATGTGCAGGTCTGGTTCTGGGCTCATTAATGTGTTCCATATGAATTCATTGATGGATTTGTAAGAATTTAAGCTTTCTTCTTCAAGATTGTCTTTTTTTTTGTTTTTCTTTAAGATTGTCTTGATTCTTCTTGGCCCTTTCCATTCCCATATAAATTCATTGAATTGAAGAGGAAAAATGAAATTTTATAGTACAAAAATGAGAGATGCCTGAGTGACTCAATCATTTAAGTATCTGCCTTCAGCTCAGGTCCTGGGATTGAGCCCCACATCGGGCTCCCTGCTTAGCAGGAACCTGCTTCTCCCTCTGCCTACTTTGCCTTCTGCTCCCCCTGCTTGTGCTCTCTCTCTCTCTCTGACAAATAAATAAAAATATTTAAAAAATAAATAAATAAATAAATAAAATAAAAATGAACATGATATAGCCTTCCATTTATTTAGGTCTTCTTTAATTTCTCTATATGCTATTTTGTAATTTTTAAAGCAAAGGAATTATATAACTTTCATTAACTTTGTTTTTAGATATATGAAGTTTGTTGATGCTATTTTAAATAATACTGTCTTAAAGTTTTATTTTGTGATGTTTCCTGATGTATAGAAATATAGTTGATTGTTGTATGTCGATCTTGTATTTAGTGATCTCGCTAAATTCATTATTAATCCTAAGAGTGTGTAGAATCTTTTGGCTTTTCTACAAATACAGCCATGTTGCTGTTAATAATAAGTTTTATTACTTACTTTCAAATTCTTAAATTTTTTTTCTTGCCTTCTACTGGCCATATTATACTGTATAATATTAAATAGGAATAGTGATGCTTAGCATTCTTGTTTTATTCCTGATCGCAGAAAGAAAACTTTTCCTATTTCACCATTAAGTTGTTTACTACAAAATTTTTGTAAATTCTCTATCGTATTAAGGAAGTTCCTTTTTATTTCTAGTTTGTTAAGTGTTTGGGTGTTTTTTTTTTTTTAAATACATAGATGTTGAATTAGGTGAAATACTTTTTATAGGTCTGTTCAAATAATAATATGATTCTTCATATTTATTCTGATAATTTATAATTTTTCAAAATCATTCCTGGAGTCAGCCTAACTTCTTTGTGACATGTTACTCTTTTTTATAAATTGCAGGATACAGTTTGCTAAATTTTTTTTAGGGTTTTGCATTATAAGAAGAATTTGGCAATTAATTTTTTCTCTATTGTCTTATTTTGCCTGCTTTTGGTATTAAAGATATGCTGGCCTTATAGAACAAGTCGGGAAGCATTTCCTTTTTTATCTCCTCTCTAAAAGAGTTTGCATAAGATTGGTGCTATTTCTTCCTAAGTGTTTAGAAGCGTTCACTGGCAAATACATCTAGGCCTGAATGTTTCTTTCTAAGAAAACTTTTTAATTAAATTTTGAAACAGGTTTTTTTTTTTTGAGGTATAATTTTTTTCCCCCAAATATGTTTATTTTATTTTTTCAGTGTTACAAAATTTATTGTTCATGCACCACATCCAGTGCTCCATGCAATACGTGCCCTCATCAATACCCACCACCAGGCTCGCCCAACCCCCCACCCCCACCCCTCCTAAATCCTCAGTTTGTTGCTCAGAGTTTTGAGGTATAATTGACAGACAAGAAACTCTATGTACTTAAAGTGAATAATTGGATACATTTGAATATAGACTCACAAGCATGAAACTGTTAACCAGTCACCACAATCAAGATAATGGAAATATCCGTCATTTCCAGAAGGTTCTTCAAAGTCCTTTGTATTCCCTTCCCATCCTCATCCTACAGCAACTCCTGATCAACTTTATTTGCCTGATCTCAAATTTTACAGAAGTACATTTGCGATTTCTTTCTTTCTTTTTTTTTTTTAATTTTTTTGGTCTGGCTTTTTATCCTCAGCATAATTGTTTTGAGATTTATTGTGTTGGGCTGTGTTTTAACTCATTTTTTTTAAAAGCTGAGCCATATTCTACTGTATGTACCTACCACAATTCAGTTACCCAACCAACTATTGATATATATTTAGGTGTTTCCAGTTTGAGGCTAAGACAAATAAAGCTGCTAGAAATATTTGTGTACAAGTCTTGGCATGGACATATGCTTTCTTTTCTATCTAGGAGCAGAATGGCTGGGTCATGGGGTAGGTAGAGGTTTCCTTATTTAAGAGTCTGCCAAACTGTTCAGCAAAGTAGTTGTGCCATTTTACGTTCTCACCAGCAGTGTACAAGAATTACAGTTGCTCACCATCTTCTCCAATACTTGATATGATCAGATATTTTAAGTTTAGAAATTCTAATCTATAGGTAGTGATACCTCATTGTGATTTTAATTCATTTCCCCAATGACATAATATTTCACACCTTTCATATGCTAATTTGCCATTTGTATATCATCTTTGGTCAAGTGTTAAAATCTCTTGCCCATTTTATTTATTTATTTATTTATTTATTTATTTATTTATTTCTAAGATTTTATTTATTTATTTGACAATGAGAGAGATCACAAGTAGGCAGAAAGGCAGGTGGAGAGAAAGGGGGAAGCAGGCTCCCCGCTGAGCAGAGAGCCCCATGTGGGGCTCAATCCCAGGACCCTGAGATCCTGACCTGAACCGAAGGCAGAGGCTTTAACCCACTGGGCTACCCAGGCGCCCCTCTTGCCCATTTTATATTGTGTTGTTTGTTGTCTTATTATTGAGTTTTAAGAGTTCTTTATTCTGGATCCAAGCTCTTAATCAAATATGGGGTGTGCAAATATTTTCTCCCAGTCTGTGGTTTGCCTTTTCATTCTCTTCAAATGTATTTTGAAAAGTACAAGTTTTCAATTTTGATAATGTACAGTTTCTCAATATTTTCTTAATGCATCTTGCTTTTGATGTTGTATCTAAACAATGACTGCCTAACCTAAGGTCACAAACACCTCTGTGTTTTCTGCTATAAATTTGTAGTTTTAGGCTTTACATTTAGGTGTATGATTCATTTTGTGGTGTTTTTTGTTTTTTGTTTTTGGCAGTTTGGCAGTTTCTTAGATAAGTAAACATGTAACTACCATATGGTCCAGCAATTGCACTGTTAGAACTTTATCCCAGAGAAATGAAAACTTATGTCCATACAAAAATCTGTACATGAGTGTTTATAGCAGTTTTATTCACAATGGCCAAGAACTGCTAAAAGCCCAGACAGGTATCCTTCAACAAGTGAGTATTTTAACAAACTATGGTAACACCCATTTCATAAACACTACACAACAATAAATATTGGTGAACTATTAATATGTGCAACAATTTGGATAGGTCTCCGGGGAATTGTGCTGAGTGACAAAAATTGAATCTCTGCCTGATTCCCTTTATAAAATTTTATTGAAACAACAAGATTATAGAGTACAAAATAGTTGTTGCCAAGGGTTATATGGGAGCAGGGGGTGATAGAAAGAGGAAGGTGGCTATGGTTATATAAGGGCAGGATGAGGGCTTTTGCAAAGTGAACTGTCCTGTGTCTTGATTTTGGTGATAGTCATAGAAATCCATCCATGTAATGAAATTGCATAGAACTAAACACATGTACACACACACACACAAATACAAATGAGTACATGTAAAACCTATGAAATCTGACTAAGATCTTTGAAGTATATCCATGTCAATTTCTTAGCTATGATTTTAAAAAACACTAGTTAAGCTATTTTAATGAAGAGATTCAGAGGTTGGACATGAATGAGACAGTGGGGTAAGAAATGAAGCTACCTATGTAATACACATACAGTTTAGGACAATAACCTACCAACAATGTTTGGTAGAAATCACAGTGAAGTCATTTGACTAGAAGTTCATCAGTTTTACTGATCTTCTCAAAAATCTAGTTTTTGATTCATTAATATTTCTGTGTTATTTTTCTGTTTTCTATTTTATTGATTTCTACTTTGATCTTTATTTTTTCTTCTGATTACCTTAGGTTTTATTAGCTCCTCTTATTTTGGTTTCTTAAGGTTTAGTCTTTGATTTGAAATATGTTTTCTTTTCTAATACAGGTGTTTAGTATTACAAATTTACTTTTAAATATAGCTTTAGCTGCATTCCACAAATTTTTATAGGTTGTGTTTTCATTTTCATTCAGTTAAAAATACTTTGTAACCTCCCTTTGTATTTTTTTTCTGAGATTCACAGGTTATTTGGAAGTTTCTTAGTTTCTAAATATTTGGGGATTTCCTAGGGACTTTTGTTATTTATTTCTAATTTAATGCCATTTTAGAGAACATACTTTGGATGACTTTGTACCTTCAAAAATTATTAAGAATAGTTTATGGCCTAGAACATGATGTGTCTTGGTAAATGTACTTGGAAAAAATGTGCATTCTGCTGTTATTGGTAGAGTACCCTTTAACGTAAATGAGAGTGCATTGATAGGGTTGTTCAAATCTTCTGTATCTATTCTGATGCTCTGTATACTTTTTCTCTCAATTATGGACACA
Organism: Procyon lotor; assembly: GCA_028646535.1. Taxonomy (NCBI): domain Eukaryota; kingdom Metazoa; phylum Chordata; class Mammalia; order Carnivora; family Procyonidae; genus Procyon; species Procyon lotor. The sequence continues at coordinate 49,122,288 of CM053610.1, forward strand.
TAGGTGGTGAAATCTTCTAGCATAAATGTGAATTCGTCTATTTCTCGAAGTTTTTTCAATTTTGCTTCTTATATCATGAAGGTCTGTTTTAGAAATATAAATGTTAAAATTATATATCTTCCTGATGAATTGATCTTTTCATCATTATAAATGACCCTCTATGTCCTTGGTAATTTTTTTCTCTGAAATTGACTTCACCTGATATTAACATAACAATTTAAGCTTTCTTTCAACTGAGGTTAATGCGGTAGTATATGTTTTCCATTCTTTTATTTTTTTACTTGTTGTTGTCTTTACATTTTAGTTTTTGTAAGCACATATACTTGGATCTTGATTTTTTTAAATCCCATTTGACCTATGTCTTTAAATTGAAGTGAATTTCAGTGAAATGAAGTGTCACATTCAAGTCACTGAATGTGATTGATTATTGATATGATTGGATTTTACTGTCTTCTCATTATTTGTTTTCTGTTTGTCCTTCAGTATTTTGTTCCATTTCCCTCTTTTTCTGTTTTTCTGGGGGGGGATTAAATGTGTGTATTTTATGCCTTATCTTTTTCATTGGTTATTAGCTAGAACACTTTGTTATGTTATTTTAATGGTTGCTTTAGGGTTTATAGTACACAGATTTTTAATTATCATAATCCACCATCAAAAGATATTGTATAGCATTTTACATTACTGTTTGAGAGTCTCTCAAGAGATTATTTTCATTCCTCCCCTCCTGGACTTTGAGCTGTTGCTGTCATATATATTTTTTTCTACATGTGTTATAAAACCCACAATACATTGTTACTACTTTTCTTTCACAGATATTCTAATAATAAGAAAATGTCTTTATGTTTACCCTTATATTTTACTGATGCTCTTCATTCCTTTGCTTAGATCTAGATTTCCAACTCCTATAATTTTCCTTCTCCTTGAATAATTTCCTCTATCATTTATTATAGTACAGATCTGATTGTGATGAATTCTTTCAGCTTTTGTATGTCTGACACGTCTTCATTTTTGCTGAGTAAAGAATTCTACATTGACAGATTTTTTTTTAAAATTTCAGCACTTTAAAATTTTTACTGTACTGTCTTCCAATTTGCATTGTTTCTACCAAGAAATCTGCAATCAGTTTTATTTCATTTCCTCTGTACACAATTTGTCTTTACCTGGAAGTTTTTAGGATTTTTTTTCCCCACTGATTTTAAGCAATTTGACTGTGATATGACTAATTTACAAATAGTCATTTGTTTTTGTTACTGTTGTCCAGATGTTGCTAGTATTTTGCCCAGAGTTTATCATTTTTATCTCTGGGAGAGTTAATACAAGTTTCTCCACCATTACTGGAAATAGAACCTCTTATTAATCACTAAAAAATACTTATTGATTTCCATTAGAATTCTTTGACCCATAAGTTATTTAGAAATTTTTAAAATTTCCAAACATTTGAGAATTTTCAAGTTATCTTTTGTTACTGATATATGGCTTAATTTCACTGAAAATAACATACTTCGAGTAACTTCACCCCTTGTTTTATGGACCAGAATATGTTAAATTTTAGTACATATTCAATATGCATTTGAAAAGGTTAGCTATCCTGTCATTTTTGGATGCAGTGTTCTATATAGAACAATCAGGTCAAACTTATTAATCATGTTGTTCAAGTCTTTTATGCCCTTACTGAATTTCTAGTTGACCTATTCTGTCAGTTAATGACAAATGCATGTTTAAATATCCCAGTAGGATTGTGGATCTGGTTATTTCCACTTTTAGTTCTATCAACTTTTATTTTATATATTTTGTAACTATGTCATTAAGTGCATACAAATTTATAATTTTTGTATATTTCTTGAAGCTTCATCCTTTTGTTATTATGAAAGTCTCTCTGCATTTCTAGTGCTGTTTCTTACCTTAAAGTCTGCCTTGTTCCTTGATTAGTACTTGATAGATTAGCACAGCTGTATCAGCTTTCTTCTGCTTTGTGTTTGCATGGTACAGTTTTCTTTATCTTCTAATCGTCACCTCTTTTGTTTTGTCCTTATACTAAAATGTGTGGCTGGTTGGCCACATATAATGGTTGTTTTTTGAAATCCAGTCCAATACTAATTTGCTTGGTAGCTGCCATCCTGCCTGTTTTGTAGACCTTTCATTATCTTTTATTTTATTTTATTTTTTACCTCTTTTAGATAATCAAAAATATTATTTTATAATTTTCATCTTGCTTTTAGTTATGTGTTCCTGTACTGTTCGTTAAATGGTTACCCTAGACACTACTCTCTCTGCCTTTTACTTCTTAAGGTTCAATATAAATTAGTTCGTTTACCACTTCTCATGCTAGAATTTTCAACTCCCATTTACTCGTTCTCTGCTTCTTTTGGTATTATTGTCATTAATTTAATTGTACAAACATTTCAAATCACATGAATTGTTAACATTCATTTGTGTGTATCTCCTTTATTTATTCCTTTCTTTAATTCAATCTGATTTCATTTTCTATCTGCCTGAAAAACCCAGTTTAGTGTTTCTTGTGTGGGAATCCCTGGCAATAAATATTCTGTGTTTATCTAAAAGTATCTTTATTTTTCCTTAATTTTTAAAGAATGTATTTTTTTTTAAAGATTTTATTTATTCATTTGACAGGGACAAAGTGAGGGAGGGAACACAAGCAGGGGGAGTGGGAGAGGGAGAAGCAGGCCTCTTGCCGAGCAGGGAGCCTGATGCAGGGCTTGATCCCAGGACCCTAAGATCATGACCCAAGCCAAAGGCAGTGTATAATGACTGAGCCACCCAGGCCCCCCAAGAATGTATTTTTTTGGTATAAAATTCTAGTTTGGAAATGACTTCCTTTCAATACCTAAAGATATCTTTCCATTGTTTTCTGGCTTCTGAAGTTTCTGTTGAGAAGTCAGATATTAGCCTTATTGTTCACTGACTATTTGAAAGTGTTCTTTTTTCTTTGGCTGCTTTTAATATTTGTCCTTTGTCTTTAAATTTCTTCATTTTTACTATGATGTAGTGAGTATATAGGTTTTATTCCTTTTAGTTTATTTATACTGCTTGATGGTTAGAGTGATCCCTGTATCTGTAACATGATGTATTTTGTAAGTCCTGGAAAGTTGTTAGACATTATCTCTTTTAAGTAGCACTTTTGCCCTAATGTCTCTATCTTCCTCTGAAATCCCAGGTACACATATTTTGGGCCTTTTCATTATAATTCTTAGGTTTTTAATATTTTTTTCCTCTCCATTTTTTTCTCATTGTGTCAATGTGTATATTTTTCAACAGACCTATCTTTAAATAACACTAATCCTCTCCTCAGTTGTTTTCAATCTGCTGGTATACCTATTCATTGAGCCCTTTATTAATTTCAGTTATATTTTCAATTTCTAGAATTTCCCTTTAGTACATTACAGTTCTCTGTTGAAATTTATTCATTTTAGCATCTAGTTTCATAAACATATTAATCAGCTATGTGAATGTGTATAACTGAAATATCTCAATCACCTCTTCATCTATTTTTGTTGCCTATTTTTCTCTTGACATTGTTTTCTGTATACTTAATATGTTTAATTGAATGTCAAACTTATGTCTAAAAAATTGAAGAGGCCAGGGGTAATTTTTTCTGCTTCAGAGAGGATTAATGCTACACTCTGCCAGACAACTCAAATATGGGCAGTTTACCTTAATCCTTTGTTCAAAGCTACGTTATAGCCTTTGTGAGATTGAGTTTATTTCTGATTCAAACCACTCCAGACTATCACTGAGACTTTGGGTATTTGCTAGAGCTTAGAGAGTACTGGGCTCTAATTTTCATTTCTCCACATATACATGACCAGTAAAAGCTTCTGCTATGTTTTCCTGCTGTTTTTTTCAGGGATTTCTGAGCCTTTTATTTTGCACAAATTTATTTTATTGCACAAATCAAGAGTCAACAAATGCCTCAAGGGAGAAATTAATGTGGAATGTCAGGCTCACTTTTCTGAGCTTCTCTTCTCTTTGAGTGCTTGGTCCTTCTTGTCTTGGCTATCTTGGCAATGCCAAACTCCTATTTTGCATCTCTATTCCTGTGAGAGTATCAGACATTCTTCTGGTTTATGTGATTTTTGGTAGTTTTCTTTTGCCCAGTTCAACTTTACTATCTCCATGTCAGGAATCAGCAAATATCCCAAGAAGAATGGAATGAAAATGGTTAAGTTCTCCTCAGTGAGTTTTCCTTTTCTCTAGGACCTTGGCCCTTCAAGAACTGGCACCTCTCCCAGCATTTCGCCAATGCTCTCAAACAAATTTACTTTGTATTTGCTTTTACACTTGTTTTCAGCTGAATCTTTAGTCCATTATAAGTCATCATATCATAGCCTGAAGATAAATATTTTATAGGATTTTAATAAAAATAACTTCGAATGGTGAGCACACAGATGCCAAAAATTATATTACTTTTAATTTGATTATTGTTTTTCACATTTACTAGTACTAATGTTCATGAGTATTCTCACAGTAATGTTTTCTGTTGTACCCACAGTAATAAAATAACTAATGGTAGTCCTGATAACAACAGTGGTGGATTCTATAGAAGGATAAAATTTTGAGATAATAACTCCCTCCCCAATATTTCCATTTTTTGCTTTTATCCCTTCATATAGATGGTTTGCTCTGTGTTCATTGTTCTGTGTGAAAATATGATAGAAGAGAGAGCTAAGGAGGCCTGTAATTCTCTGGCTTTCGTGGTCCAAAAGCCTAGGCCTTGAGGACAACTTAGAGAACGTGAGGCCTCAGCAAAATTCTTGAGAGAAACGGGGGTAGAGAGTAGAGGCCTCTCCAATCCAAGACAAGGAAATAAATCCCCTGAGTTGATGACAATAGGGAGAGAGAGAGAGAATGATGGGAGAAAGAGCCTTGGCGTAGCAGATGCTGGTGCCCTGCCCCGTACCCTGGCACTAACTCATTACCTTATAATATGCCAGTCTGATCTCCAACTGCCAGTACTTGTGCTTCTTTGCTTGAAAGTCTTCTCTGGCCTCCAAATTCCACTTTGTCTTCATCTTTGGCCAACTTGAAATGCTGGCCTCTAGCAAGTAGGTTTTAACCAATGACAGAAATCGGCATAAAAATATTCCAGCTCTCAACTCCTGAGTTGTGTGTTCTACACTGGCTCCCAGGTCATTTTTCCAAAAGTTAAGTTCTAGTTGGCTACAGTGGTTTGATAATATCTCCTTTT
>CM053610.1:49127993-49261582 GCA_028646535.1 Procyon lotor
ACTAATAGGCAGAGAGGCAGGCAGAAAGAGAGGAGGAAGCAGGACCCCACTGAGCAGAGAACCCAAAGCAGGGCTCGATCCCAGGACCCTGAGATCATGACCTGAGCCAAAGGCAGAGGCTTTAACCCATTGAGCTACCCAGGTGACCCCAACCAAGGGTTTGGATCCCAGCCTCATCTACTGCTAATCCCTTGGACTTGGCTAGGCCTCAGCCTTGGGAACCCCACTACTGAGTTCCATCTTTGAAAGGCTTAACATAGGTTTCTGGCACATGGTAAGCACTCAGTTAACATTAGTTCCTACCAGAATTACTAAAATTATCATGCCATTAGTAGTTCTATTTAATATGCTGCTCTATTAAGCATTTTATCTATCTTACTAAAACTAAAACAGTAAAGAATGCTTATGTTTTTGCCAATTTCAAAATGACTAGACTTAAAGAATGAAAGACCAGTGAAATTAAAACAGGATTGCCACCTTTTTAAATTAAATTGATTTCCACCAATTAAAACACTGCCACCTCAAAGAGAGTGACACGTAATTTATATAAACAAAACAAAACAAATATCAAAAGGGGGAAGCCTGAAAAATAGTGGAAGAAACTATAAATAAATTAATTAAGACAGTAAAAGTAAATGAGAGAAGCCAGGTAAACAAATACCAGGTAAAACATAAACTCTGGGGTGGTTCAGGTGGTTAAGCATCCTACTCTTGGTTTTGGCTTAGGTCATGATCTCAGGGTCATGAGAAAAAGCCCTACGTTCGGCTCCACACTGAGTGTAGAATCTGCTTGGGATTCTCATTCTCTCCCTCCCCCTGCCCCTCCCCAATTCATGTGCTTGTTCTCTTGCTCTCTGTTTCTCTGTCTCTCAAAAAAACCCCAACAACATAAAGTTTAACAAACTACTAGGCTCCTAATATGTGAACCAAAATGACAAAGAAATATTAAAATTAAAAGAATAAATAAAGACTAGGAAAATGCTAAATATAAGGAATATGATATTTCTATTCATACAAAACCAAATTCAATGTGATGTGCACTATAATTATAATGAAAATTGAATCATCTTATAAATTGGTATAAGGTATAATCAATAAAATTAAATATTTTACAGAAATATCTGTGTGCCCAAAAGTATATCATAAAATGTACAAAGCAAAACCTAAGTGTCTATCAATAGATGAGCGGATAAAGAAGATGTAGTATGTGTGAACACACACACACACTGAATATTATGCAGCAATATAAAAGAATGAGACCTTGGCATTTGCAACAACATGGATGGGCCTAGAGAATCTTATGCTAAGTGAAATAAGTCAAACAGAGAAAGACAAATACCATATGATCTCACTCATATGTGGAATTTAAGGAACAAAACACATGAACAAACGAAGGAAAAGAGAAAAACAGACTCTTAAATACAGAGAACAAACTGGTGGCTGCCAGAGGGGAGAATTGTCAGGAACAGGCAAAATGGGTTAAGGAGAGTGGGAGGTACAGACTTCCAGTTAGGGAATGAATAAGTTTTGGGGATGAAGGATACAGTATAGGGAATACAGTCAATTGTATTATAATATCATTGTATTGTGAAAGGTGAGAGCTACATGTAATGGTGATCATAACAATGTACAGAGTTGTCGAATCACTATGTTGTACACCTGAAACTAACACGGTATATCAACTATATGTCAATAAAAATATATAGAAACAAATATCTTAAGATAATCAGAGTAATTAATAAAGTCCAAATTGAGGGATAAAGTAACATGCAATATTATCCTTAAAAATAAAAGTTATTTTAGCAGCAAAAACTGGAGTTATTTAGGAGTAACAGGGAATTGCAATCAAGGACATAGAAGCTATGGCAAAACCATAGGCAACTCCAGCAAACTAAGGAGAGGAAAAGTGATTTTATGGAGAAGTTTGGAGGGTTTTTTTTGGTTTGTTTGTTTATTTTCTTATTAACATATAATGTATTATTTGCCCCAGGGTACATGTTTATGAATCATCAGTCTTACACATTTCATAGCACTTACCATAGCACATACCCTCCCCAATGTCCACAACCCAGCCACCCTATCCCTACCCCTCTACCCCCCAGCCACCCTCAGTTTGTTTCATGAGTTTAAGAGTCTCTTATGGTTTGTCTCCTTCCAGATCCCATCTTGTTTCATTTCTCCCCCACCCCCCCACGACCCCCCACCCTGCCTCTCAAATTCTTCATATCAGAGAGATCATATGATAATTGTCTTTCTCTGACTTATTTCGCTTAGCATAATACCATCTAGTTCCATCCACGTCGTTGCAAATGGCAAGATTTCGTTTCTCTTGATGGCTGCATAGTATTCCATTGTGTATATATACCACATCTTCTTTATCCATTCATCTGTTGATGGACATCTAGTTTCTTCCCATAGTTTGGCTATTGTGGACATTGCTGCTATAAACATTCGGGTGCACGTGCCCCTTGGGATCAATGCATTTGTATCTTTAAATTCCCAGTAGTGCGATTGCTGGGTCGTTAGGGTAGCTCTATTTTCAACTTTTTGGGGAACCTCCATACTGTTTTCCAGAGTGGCTGTACCAGTTTGCATTCCCACCAACAGTGTAGGAGGGTTCCCCTTTCTCTGCATTGGAGGGGTTGTTTTGAATAAAAACCCATTGGAAGAATCTGAGTTCAGGGTGAGGACAGTTTCTCATTGTCTGAGTTGAAGGGTTAGTCAGTTTCCTATAGGAGACACAGTGTACAACTTTCCCTGGTGGGGTCTATAACTGATGATTCTTTTCTGTTGATGATTCTTCCATTGGGGTCTGTAATTGATCATTCTTCCTGTAATTGATGTTGAATATTAAGGTTCCCTTAGCCTCCCAACTTTCCTTTAGTGAGATGTCCCTTTATTAATTTTCACAGCATGTATCAGCCAACGGCATATTGAGCATGAAAGTAATAACCAACATTTAGCTTCCAAATTTTAGAACGTTTCCCGACCAATAAGTACTCTTGTGCCATAGGATCTCCTGAGCCCTGAAGTCATCTACAGAGATGAAGGAAGCTGAAAGCTTCAGGTTAGCCACCTGCAGCCTTGAGCAGCTTTTTCTGGGACTCTCAGGAGAACTGCTTGAGTAGATGGGAGTCTGATGGCATGCCCCACAGTACCCGAGATGAGAGAGAGAATACAGTGAGTTACATGTGGCTCTGTCACAGAACAGGGAAGTTCAGGTAGGGTGCCCAAGCAGCAAGGAGCAAACTATAACAAGAACGTGGCTGGTAATTAGGGAGGATGAACAGGGACACATCCAGACCCCAGCCCTAAATCTCTGTCATGGGTTTTGGATATTCCTTTCAAACCTTTTGGTAGATTTGCCTTTCAGTGCTAGCACCAGCGTGACTTCTCTAATGATATATGCACAGACCAAAAATGAGAGCATCATCACTGTTTTCAAATATTGATATGAAATTTCTTTTGATACAAAATTCATTCCCACTTCACAATGTATTTCACCAAAGGAACTTTCAAGGAAAGCAAAAGAAGACTGTTGGACTCCTTAAATGTCATTTTAACTGTTGTCGAAGTTTCAGTGTTGTTGTTGTTGTTTTTTTTTTATAAAAGTTTAATTTTTTCTGACCTATTCATGTAAACAAAGTTTACATCAATGGTAATGATGAAGTATTTTGAATAAATTATTCTTTAAAAGTTTTGTCTAGAAATCGCACATAACATATAACAAGAGAATAAAAAATAATGTTTGTGAAAGTTAAAAGAATAATTACATTTAACCTAAAGGAGAACTAGTAATTTAGTCTTTATTTAAAATATTAGTTTCTAAAATAATAAGGCTAAGCAACACAAATAATGAGGTAGACACACACAAAATATCAGCTAACTTTCTGAATTGAAAGCCACATACCTGTTTTAAAGCTCAGGAGGCCATTTGAGAATTTATTTTGGCAATGTAATGTAGTTAAAGCTACATGGTATCAATTTAATGATTTTTTCCCCACTGACATGCTTTAATAACATGTATGAGGTCTTATCACTGTCCTGTTCCTGCGTTTTCAGCATCTCATTTGTATGCAAATTCTCTTGCATGCAACTTACTCTCTGGTAAATGCAACCAGCGGATTGAGTGTCTCCGTAATTATGTTCCATCCTTGTCTACCCTATTTGTTTCTTATTATATCACTGCAGCACTCCCTGCTTCGTGTTCCAGTCATGAATTACAGAGTGACTCCAGCAGTAATTTTTCTTACGGGTGATGGGCCGCTCTAACTCCTTTGCCGTAAAGCGTTACCCACTTACCCATGCTTTCGAGACCAAGTGTGTGAGGCTTGTTCCGTTTTCCTTCTGATTGTTTCCTTCTGTTCCTTATTTATTTCTTAACTTCTCTCTTAACAGAGAGTTGTTCAACTAATTAATTTAATCCCTTCCCATCTCCTCCTTTGGTTTGATTTGTGTGATCCTGACATATGAGGTAAAATTACTGTGTATACATGTGTATGTTTTCGGATGCTCACTAGGGCTCAGAAATCTAATGAAAATTTCACACAGGATAGCCATGCCAGGAATAAACATAATGCATATAGATTTACATATAAATACAAGCACAGTATGTGTAAGAATATGTGAATGAAATGTGTGTGTTTGTATGTGTGGGTGTGTAGGGAGAGAGGAAAACAGAGACTGTATGTGTTCTGAAACAGTAAGACCTGTATTTGAACCCTACATCAGCCATTAATTATCTATGCGACCTTGGGCAGTTTCTTAAACTTCTGGGCTTCATTTTCCTCATTAGCAAAATAAGGAGAGGAATAATTCTCACAAAGCCCTATCTCATAGGGCTTTGTGAGAATTAAATAATACAAAGTGCTTCTTGGTACAGCATAAGCATTCAGTAATCACTGTCAGTGATTTCTATTATCACATGGGATAAATAATAGATATAGACATACACCTAACCGGCATTGAGGAGATCGGATCCTACCTATTCATTCAGCCAAAATCAGCAGCACCTTCTGAGTGCCAGACACCATACTAGAGTTCTTGGGGATGCAAAGATGGAGAGTCTCCACTCTCAGATGTACCTCCATGATCTTGCACAGTCTTCCCCGGTGCAGACTCCAGTGGGCCTCCTTCCTCAGGACTTAGCCTCTCTACCTATTCTAGCCTGGACAGGATAGGCTGTCGGCACCCATTCTGGCTGGGAATTACGATAGGGACCCAGACAGCACTAACTAGTCCTTCCTCCCCCTAACTACCACTCTAACTGTTGCATTGGCCCACAAAGGAATGATAAGATTCCCAAACACACTTCTTCATCCCAGCTTCGTGGAGAGACTCATTCAAGAGGGCCCTCAGTGTCCAGTGTGTACAGCCATTTTGGGCTTCGTTCCAGGTCCTGGTGGACAGGACAAGCTGTGTTTCCTATGTTCTTGTCCCCTATCACAAAGCAGAGCCACTTTCCTCCAGGAAGGCCTCCAGAATTTTGCATAGTCAACAGAGAGTGGGCTCAGGGGAACAGCAGCCCCACAAACACAGCCCTTCCTGGGATCAGAGGTGAAATCCCGGCTTTCTTGTGCTGGAGAAGCAGGGTGTGCTTGGAGTAGGACGTTCTGCCCCTAACCTGCTTAAGCACATTTGTCTCCATCTTTTCTGCGACCTTCTCTCATCACTTCTTGCTCCTGGCTCCAAATACACCCAGTGACATCTGTCTTATAAAGGGCAGGTTTTACAGTTTATGACCTGCTTTGGTAATGGCCCTATTCCCATGGGAAGTTATGTTTTGTGCTTCCCATTTTATGAGGGAACTGAGCTCTGAGATATTACAACTTGCTCAAGGCCACACAGCACGACAAGGTTAACACATGACAGAATTTGAGGTCAACATTGGTTTTACCCAACTGCAGTTTATTTTCATTCATACGCTCAACAAATTTATTGAGGGCCTACTGTGTGTGATAGAGACAGGCGTGGGCAGGGCCAGTGCCAACGTTACCTGGCAGAGCCCCCGGTCTCCTGGAGAAGATGCACGAATAAGTAATTGATTGTAATTCAGTGTGTTGGTGTTGTGGTAGAAGAAGTACATTTGTTAAACATTGTGCCAGAGATCTTGCCAGAGGCTGAGAAGAAGTTTACATGAATGTATCTGTGACCAGCCCTGCCTCCAGGGACCTGTTGCTGCTCACATCCCATGTCCGACTTCTCATCTGTCCAGCTGTTCACCCAGGGTGGGGCACACGCGGATGCTCCCTGAGTGCTCCCCGCCAGGGCTGGAGCAACAAGCTCATGAAGAAGCAAAGTGGGGAGAGCAGCCTGGAGTGTTCAGCAACCTGCCAGTGGTGGGTTATTGCTGTGTGGGTGGTGAGAGGGGCCAGGAGGGGGAAAGCGGAGGAGGTGTGGCTGGGAAGTCCATAGAGGTCGGTGCATAAACAGCTGGCAGAAAATGCCTTCTTTGAATTTCTGTTACAAATGCACACTAAAGAAGCAATCTTTTTTTTTTTTTTTTTTTTTTTGTAATGAAGCCATTCTGCCTCATTGGGAGTAGCTCTCCTTGGTATGAAATTTACAGAATTTCCAGGGAGTCAGAATAATAAGGAAAACAAAATAGTTAGGATGTTCCCCTCTACTTACTGAATACTTACCCCGTGCATGCATGATGTTGTTTAATTTATGCAACTACTCTGGCATGGGAATTGTAGAGATGAGGAGATTGAGCTTAAGTAATTAGTGTACTTAAGGCCACCCATGGAGAACATGAACCACTAGTTTCCACAGCTAGTAAATGGTAGAGGCAGGACTCAAACCCAGGTCTTTCTGATGTCAGAACTCACACTTTTACCAGCAAATTGCCCATGCTATCCTGTAGCATGGAGACAAATGCTGCAGGGATGGCTGGCATTTGTCATGAATGATGCCTCAGAGAGTGTGAGGAAGGATTTTTAGTGTCTTTGGGGATTTGCCAGATGGTCCTTAGAAGTAAAGGCATCTCCCACAGAGGAATAGCATGGGAAAAGAGTTACTTAAAGTAGCCTGGATGTTCAGGAAATCGCCAGTGGTGTGGTCTTGTTGGGTGGTGAGGAAGGAGGGAGGTAGCGAGTGTGACAAGAGGTGACTTTGGAGAGAGGGCAGAGGCTACTGCATCAAGCACCTTGTCCCCCAGTGGTGGAACTTTGGGATTTTCCTGTAGGTGATGGGGAGCCACTGAAGAGTTTAAGGACTGGGATTGGAATGTGGGGGTTGTAATGTTATATCATTTTTGCAGTCATATTCAAAGAAAATTTGGAGGCAGTTTGGAAAGCACTCTAGAGTCTGTCACCTGGGAGATGAGTTTAGAGATTACATGTGTCCATGTTTCTGATCATGCATCCTCCTTGGTAAAGAAGTTTTCACAACAGATTCCCAGTGGATGTATGACTATTCGCAAATGGTCACAATACAACTATATTCAAACATTACCTGCATTAAAATGTATACAAAAAGTAGACACTAAAAATATGACATAAAAATAAATGTGAGTCTTGAGACTAGATGGAGCTGATGGTTGCACAATATTGTGAATATATTCAGTGTCACTGGATTGTGCATTTTAAAATGGTTAATGGTTAATTTTATGTTATGTGAATTTAACCTCAATACAAATAAGCAAAACAAGCGTAAGTAGATATTTAAGACTTTTCTCCCCCCAACTCTGAATGTTCTTGCACACCTTGGGTACACATGCCCCTTTGGGGGGTGGAAGAATTGATAATGAAGTCTGGAGTCATGGCCTGGCTATAGAAAAGGAGAAGAGAGAAAATTTGAGGTGTGGTTTAAGAGGTGAATTGACAGGGCTTGGTGATTAAAGGTTGACAGGTATATGAGAAAGAAAAGAAGGCAGGAAGACTCCCCATTTCTGGTTTGAATATTTGAATATAAGAGAAAGAAAAGTTTTCCCCTTGCCAGACACCTGATGTGATCGATACTTGGATAATTTCCCAGTGGGTGGCGTAGGCTAGGGTGGGCAGTTCCTAGATATGTCCAGAAGTGAATCCAGCCTGAGGATACAGATTAATGGCCCTGTTTGGACAAGGGTAATTGAGGGTCAAACCTGAAGAAGCTGTATTAGCCAAGAACAAAGCAAGAGGCCAGAAGTAGGCAAACTCAGGAGTGGGAAACAGGAGCAAGTTGGGAGCACGGCAGGAAGGATTTCACAGGTTTCCAGGGCTTCATTTTGGCCAGTTGAGCTGGGGTGCCTGGGGAACATTCTGGGAGAACAGCAGAGACTCGTGAATATAGGGATGTGGGCTTGGGAAGAGGCCACCTGTGGAGAACATGAACCACTGGACTAAGCATGGAGCCCTGGGGAGGAACAAAAATTAAGATGTTGGCAGAGGAATGGAAGCCTAACAATGAGAAAGATCACCTGACCCAAACCAAGAGAATGTGGAGTCATGGAGGCCAGAGGGAAGGAAAGACATATTCCCTGATGTCAAACACTGCAGGGGGACAGATAAGACAGGAACTAAGTGTCCATCAGTCAGCTCGTTGGTGACAGAAAGTATTCCAGAGACGAATGGGATAGAATGGAAGGGTGTGGGGCAAGAAGCCCTACTGTTGTGGGTTGACTAGTGAATGGAGATGAATTGGTAGAAACCCGGCAAGTAGAGCAGCCTTGGGTCATCTGATTACTGATCTAGTGCACCTTCTCTCCCGCTGCATCTCTGTTCTAGAAAGTTCTAGAAGACTTATTACAGATAACAGAGAGGACAAGGCTTTTGGTTCTGGTCTCCTATGTATTGGCAGCTTGGGAAGCCAGCTGCCAATTTCAGACAAGTCAAGTAGGCCGTTTAAATTGGTATACTTGATGATAAGAATGTACTTAAGGGATTCCAAAAATGTTCCTGGGATTCTTTTAAGGAGTCTTCACAGAGTTAGGGAGAGGCAGAACAGTAGAGAACTTCATCCTTGGCCTCCATGACCAACCACTTTCTTCTGGTTTATGTCAGGTGGTCCCCCAGAATGGGGCCCAGGCTCTTGCTTCCAGCCTTCTGGTAGACCTTGCCCTGCAGTGGGTAAGAGGAGGACAGTTGGGTATCTGGTGAGGAAATGCCATCAACTGGTTTAGTGACTCGCCTCCACACTTTCACATCCTCTATCAGCACCTGCACACTTTAGTCGTGACCACACACACTCTTCCTGTTTATACAGAAAGTGCCATTCAGAAAGCTTGCCAGTGAGATGGGAGCTCCACACACAGCCTCAGAAGAAAGAAGCTGAAAGACTTATCTGAGAGGGAAAGCAGAGGAGCCTGTGAGTTGAGAGGTAAGATCAAGCTGGAGAGCGTCTGAGTCCTCTGGGCTGCCGTGGGTGGAGAAGAAGTAACCCTTGCTTTGTACCCTTTTTTTGGGATGCATCAGAGCAGCCTGGTCCTCCTCCTCAGGACTGGGCAGCAGGGAGCACCCCCATTGCATCTTATAGTGATAATTCAGCCTGGGGTGAATGGCTGGATAGACTGAGGAGGCTGACTTGGAATATGATCAGAAAAGGTCATAGAATTCATGTGGGCGCAGCATGTGAAGGATATATAGTCTTGGTGTGGACGTGCTGATACCCTTCGTGATGAGAGCTGGGCCTATAGGCCTATGGGCCTTGTGAACAGTGTGTCTGAATCGTATGTAGGCTGTTACCTACACCCCCAAAAAGAGCCTACGACATGGCTACAAACTAGACTCTAGTGAATGGTCAGAGATAATGATCTCCCAGAGGCCTGGTCACAGGAAAAAGAGAATATGTGTGTTTTACCCTAAGGCCACCACTGCTACATAAATAATTCAGAACAAATGACCTTCTCAACAACAGGGTCTGACAGCCCTAGCTCATATTCTTTGGATAGCACATTATGTACATGCATGTATGCATGCTTGGGTGTGCAGACATCATGCATATATATATATATATATATATATATATATATAGCACATTGCATGTATATGTACACACATATGTATATACACATAGACACACCCATCTAATATAAAATAGCAATAGTGATAATATTTATGAACTAATGATGTGATAAAGGATTTTTTTCCCCTAATATGTGAATTCCTTGCTACTCAGGCTCTTAAAAATGTACAAGTGAAATCATGCGTCGATATGCCGTTCATAACCCCTTTTACTCAAAGGATTGAAAATTCTGATACTACAACTAAAATAGGGGAAGCCGACTGTTAACCAATACCCACAACGGTAGAGAAGTGGCAATAAGTTCGTTCTTTGAGTCTTGAGTGTACAACTAAATTTTTTTTTATTATGCTGTCTGCTTTTCTCAGAAGCATTAGCCCTTTAGTGCAAAGAGTTCCTTCCTTTACCTAGGTTCGTCAGGGTTTCTCACCTCACTGCTGATGTGAGGTTATTACAGTGAAAGTAATACAAACACTCAATATGCTAAGGTTTTGGTTTTGCTTCTCTCGACTGTGGTTCTCTTTCTCTGGGCAACACCTGCATTTAGTGTTTAGTTGTGTCATGCATATTTTTCATTTATTTTGCATTTAGAAAGTGGAAAAATATACATTGCTCATTCACTGGATTTCTGGGTTCCAATCTTTAACACTTGCTGTGACTTTGGGCAAGTCATTCATTGTACCTGTCCACATCAGGGTCCTGGCATCTGTACAGTGGGTGCAACAATAGTCTCTACCTCTTAAGATTTAACAGAGCTTATACATGTCAAGTGCTTAGGAGAGCACCTGGGACATTGAAAGGGCTCAATAAGTGTTAGCGATCATCATTATTTATTATTATTATTATTATTAGTAGTAGTAGTAGTAGTATCACCCCCTTTTCTGCAATTAAGCTGTCAGACTTGAAGGGAAATGGCAAGAGAGTGGGAAAGATTGAAGGTGGGATGTGGGATAGGTAAATGAGTGTATGAGGAGATACAGAGGAGGTCAGAGCAAGGATACCCAAGTGCAAGCCCTGCCAAGGTGTAGTGGTGGGGGTAGGGGGGCTGGCTGGGAAAGAAGCCTGAGGCAGACCTACCCTGAGTCCTGCTGGTGATCGGAGCAAGCTCTGGAGCTTGACAGATTTGATGGCATGAGCTTGTATACCTCTTGAGTGTCCATGTGCACAGCAACCTGGGCAGTAGAGACCTGTAACTGGCATCCAAATGACATTACATGGCATGAGGTTGGTGTCTGTCACGTGTGTGAACACGTTACATGCCTTCTCATGTTGTTGCATCAGATCCCTTGGGATTGTGCCTATTTTAGAAGATAGCCAGTAGCTGGCCCATGGGTGCAGAGCCGGGTGGGACCGGGCAGACCAGGGGTCTGACCATCTCCAACTTGATGCTGCTGGCTCTACAGTATTGTAGGGTGCCTCTGCAGTACTAAGTGGTATTGAAATGTGACTGATGAGAAAGCCAGGTCCCAGAGAATTCAGAAACAAGATCAAGGTCTCATTGAGACTTAACACTCTGGGGAGGAGCTGGATGCTGGTCTCTGATTTCTAGGCCCTTTATTCTACACATTGGTTCAGAGGAAGAGCTTGCATCTTTGCATCCTGCCTCCTGAGGTTGACAGCTATGGGACTCCTTCAATATAAATCACTTTCTCTTCTGCACTTCAGTTTCTTTTTCTGTATATTGGGTATAATAGCCTGTCCTACTCAGTGCGCAAGAGATTCCAAGCAGGGTACCTTTGCAAAACATGATTCTATTATTTCTTATTCATGTAGGAGAAAAATGTGGAAAATGACTTTCAGTCCAGGCAGTTAAAAGAAAAGGGAAAGGGAAAGTATAAATGATATTGTTTCTTAATGATGCGTCATTAGGTAGGATTTAGCTCATTCTTTCAAATAGCTGTTTTGCTCCCTGGTATTGATGTTCCATAATCTGTTGAATCATTCCCATATATGGAAAGTTAATTTATTGCCAATTTTTATAATATTATAAATGAAACCGCAGCAACTGTTCTGCAAATCCTGTAATACATTCTACCAGTTCTTCTATTTTTTGTGAATCTGATCAGCAAATGGTGTTCTCATTTTTGTTTTCATTGGCTTTTCTTTATCAATGTGTTGATTCCCAATGTTTTAAAACATAACTGCAAGAAAATAAAAACATTATCTCTCATCCAAAAAGCAGCCCCAATCCATGTTTCTTTTAAAGCAAAGTAGCACCATTTTTCTCATGATTAAAATACAAACAGGTGTTTGTGTACAAATATGAACCCATTGAAAAGTGCCTTGCCAGAGATTCCTCTTTATACCTGTTATTGGTGCTAAAAATTGGGGGGGGGGTGCTATCATGAATACAAGACAACAAGACTCCTGTAATAACTAATAAACATGACAATTTGATTTATTAATGGTCCTCTGCTGTAGTCTGTTGACAGATTTTTCTTTATGGAAAAATTACCGTGGTTTAAATCTCTATCATATGGCACTTAATTCAATCGACAATATGTTACCAATTAGATCCTGCTTAAACTACCATCAGCCAGCAGACCACGGAACATGTTAAGTAGGATGACAATCAGATAACTAGTAAAATGCTTTGTGGCAGCTTTCTCAGGCCCAGGGAGCAGTGCTGAAACAATGGAAAATGGAGAGAGGAAAGACAAATCTAGCATTTACTTTTCCCTGTTCTGAACAAAAAAATTGTTTCAGCTTCTCCTGAAAGTGAACGAGGGGTTTGGGTTTGAGTTGATTATCGCACGTGCTGATACTCTCTCTTTTCCACTCCTCCATCCTCTTGCCGCCTCTGGTGATAAATTTGTAAACTGAAAGGCATTCTACTCCAGAATCCTCTCTAAGGTGATTATGTAGAACTTCAGCTCAGTCATGATGTACCATTTAGTCACATATTTTAAGAGTCCACCTTTCCCCCAAGCTCCAGCTGTTGACTGTGGTTAAGAGAATTCTTGCTAAGGGGGGATGACCTGCTTTTCTTATCTTTATCTTGGAATCTGGCTGTATCAGTCGTGCACTGTTGCAAGAGAGAAAAACCAAATTGAGCTGTGTTAAACAAAAAGGCAATCTTTTGAAACAGTTTTGGGGGGAGGGGAGGTTGACCAGGTATAAAAGAGAGCCGCGAATGAGGGGGTCTGAAGGCCAAGCAGCCAGAACCAGTAAGAACACCATTAAGAACCAAAGTAATGGAATTGTGAACACAGTCTGCATCCTGTAATGTGGCCACCACTGTTGACAGATATGACCTCAGTTGTTCCCACTTTGGGGCATGCTTTATGTAAAATAGAGAATCCCAGAAAGAAGGGAGAGTGGGATGAGCTGTAACTAGGTCACATGCCTGTCCCCAGGGCAAGGTCAGGTCCGTCCATTCGACTTCAGGCCCTACTTCCCAAAGCTCTGCCCATAAAGCCATCCTCAAAAGGAAGAGTGGAGTGGCAATAGGAAGAGGTGTATCGGTGGAAGGTAACAGCAAAAAATGACAAATGTCTGCCTCATGGTTACTGCACTGCAGCCTCTGAGTGGAGGCTGGTTAGTTATAAAAATGGAAGACTTCAGCCATTGGTGGTTTTGTACACCTATAGCTAGGTGTACAAAAGGGAGAATTAGGAGACTAAAACCCCACTTCTTCCTGCATTTTCATTCTGGTCACTTTGCATCGATAGCTTTGCTTTGCTTCTATAGCATGAAACCAAGGAATTTTCATAAGGACCTGAGGAATAATACAGGAACTTCCTTCTAAGTCAAAGTAACAGGTGCTGGTTCCTCAGCTCTTACCTATGGTGAGCATTTCATAGTCATTTTCTGAGTCCCCGTCACAGCCCTACAAGGTAGATATTCATATAGAGAGAATAGAGGCTCTAAGGTTAAGTGACTTGCCCAAGTGCATATAGTTAGAGGTGAGGTCCAAACCGTGGCTTCCCAACAATGAAACCTTCCACACCAGCCAGCCTTAGGTGATCTTGATTCCAGGCTGCACAGCAGCCCACATGGCATTATTTGAATAAAACCCTTTTTCCTCCAGGACACCACTGTATGTGTGTGTCGGAGTGTACTCTAGGCACACATAACCAGGAAAAATACTGAGAGGAAAGTTAGGGGCTCAGAGGAAAAACATCCCATATGTTATAACTTTGCCTGGGCTGTCCCTGTTTCTAAATACCGTGACAATATTTTTTGAAGCAAAGATCAAAGGACATATGGTCTGACTCATGGGTTAACAAAGGGAAAATATTTGAAATTGGAAATATCTGGGACAATTTGAGATGTGTGGCTACAATCATTCTCAGAGCACCTGGAAATCATGGAGTTCTTTGTGAAACACTTTGAAATACTGGCATATTAAATCCCATTCTTCAAACTAGGAATAATTTTATCAGCAGAAATTAGGACAGCCTTATACATTGGCTATTTGATTCCATAGCTGTGAAATTTTATGCCCATGAAAGTAATAAAGGTGTGAAATCTG
This sequence comes from Procyon lotor, assembly GCA_028646535.1. NCBI lineage: Eukaryota > Metazoa > Chordata > Mammalia > Carnivora > Procyonidae > Procyon > Procyon lotor. The sequence goes on from CM053610.1 coordinate 49,142,410, forward strand.
TTTGCATCACCTGTAAAATCATTAGAAATAATAAGAGAATTCTTATTCAAATCTACAAAAACAGATTTCTTGGAGCAAAAATAGCCAGTAAGAAAATATAATGAGAAAAAGGGGATATAATTCACAAAAGCCACTGTAATTTAAATACCTAGAAAAGAACTTAAGAGAAAACACATGAGGCCGTATGAAAAAAAATCTACTTAGGTTTGTGAAACATATAAATGGAAACACATAATGTGTAGAGACTAGATAAGCAGACTCAGTATTAACTCTCACCAAACTAATTTGTATGCCAAAAATGTGTAAAATAAAATTTCCAGTGCATTTGGGGAAGAAGGGGAATTGCTAAAATTCCAATCTAAAATTCTAATGAATTTTAGATTAGAATAACCAAGATATTCTTGGGGGGAGAAAAGAAGAAAAGGTGAGGGGGGGCAGGCATGGTGCTTGCCTTGTGGAGTATGAAAGTTTCAGCGGTCATGTGGTTCCAGATGGTTACACAGATCAATGGGAGAGAAGAGAAAGTTCACACACACATACGCTCACACATAAGCAAATTTAGTATATGATAAGTGTATTGGTAATATCAAGAACAAGGACAGTAATATCAAGAATGGTCAGTCCTCATTTGACTGGATTCTTTGGCAGATCTGACCTGGTTATCACTCCTTCCTTACCAAAGCAACTTCCCCCTCTGCCTCCAGAACACCATTCTCTTACTTCTCTTCCTGTCTCACTGGCCATCCTCTTCACCTCTTCACCACCTCCTTTTTGGGTTCCTTCTCCAACTCTAACACGTCCATAGAAGGTGGAGTGCTCGGGGCTCGGTCCTCCAACTTCATGTCTCATCCATCAGCAACTCCCATCCACGTGTCTTTTGAAATATATCTGGAACTGAATCACTTCCTACCTCTTCAGCCTCTACCACTCTGGTCTCTTACCTGCTCTGCATACTGGTTTCCTTTCCACACTCTCCCTTCTTCCCTCTGTTCTCAGCACAGACCCAGAGGAATTCTTACAGAACAGTCAAATCATGTGACTGCTCAAACCCCTCCAATAGCTTCCTTCCTCATTGTTCCAGTTCTCCATTGCTGCATGACCAACTACCCTAAAACATGGTGGCTTAAGACAACATTTCAGTTTTGCTCAAGATATCATAGATCAGGAATTGGGGCATTTAGGTGTTGGCCAGGCTAGAGGATCCCCTTCCACTTCTTCACCCATATGCCTGGTGCCTTGTGGTTCCTTGGCCTCTCTGTCTCTTGATGTGGCATCTCATTTTCCAGGACTCCCCATGTGGCTTGGACTCTCCATGTGGCTTGGGCATTTTTTCTATTGTGATTGTCTTCTAAAAGGCAGGAAGAAGAAGCTGCCACACCAGTTAGAGGCTACTCCCCAAACTGTTACAGCATCTTTCCTGCCATATTGTATTGGCCAAAGCAGTTACAAGGTCTGCCCAGATTCAAGAGGTTGAGGGTACGGCAATGCCATATTACAGACAAACCCACGGGATGTGGCTGTGGTCATCTTTGGGAAATGTGATCTGCTATGCTCATCCAGTGACAAAATCCATATTGCTTATAATAACCTATCAGATCCTAAATAATCTGACTCCAGCCACCCCTCTGACTTCTTCTAATACCATCTCCCCTAATTTGTGGTACTGCTTTAGCTAGAGTGGTCTCTTAACTGTTCTTGGAACACAGTAAGTATAATCTGACCTCATGGCCCAGCACCTACTGTTTCCTCTGCCTGGAATGCCCTTCTCTGGGTACGTAGGTCACCTCTCACTTCCTTTAGGTCTCTACCCTAATATCACCGTTTCAGAGAGACCTTTCTTTACAGACCTTACGGACCTACCACTCTGTGTAAATAGCCATTCCAGCCCCTCCTTGTCCCCTGCATTTAGCACCACCTAGCATACTATATGTTTAGTTGCCCTTTTTGCCTCTCCCCATTATAATATAATGTATCCCCTGGGCCTAGAAAAATGCCTGCTCATCGTAGGTTCTGGATGAGGACTTGTTGAATAAAGGTATGATTGGAAAAGTAACTTTCCAGTAAACAATACTAGGACTAATTGTTGGAGTTGGTCGGGAGTAGAGTAAAATTAGATGCGTACTAAAGTTAGTATGCAACTAACTTTAGTAAAATTAGATGCATATACTGAGTTCTAGAAAGATTTTAATGTATTACAATAAAGCTTGAAAATTACTAGAGAAAATTTATGTGAAGATTTAATAACATTGGGGCAAGAAAGGTTTTTGTAAGTCTAATACTAAATAAATGAAATATAAATAAAAATAAGGATAGATTTGACTTTGTCAAAAACATCACACACACACACACACACACAAAATGAACAGCAAACTTGGAAAAATACTTCGATATATAATGTGTGAATGCTATCATTAATAGATATGAAGCTCTGTCAAATAAACTCAGAAAAGTATACATAAATGACTAATAAGCATTTGGGACGAAAAATCCCACCAGCTGTGTGGGGTGGTGGGCAAACTACTTGGTTCTGTCAAAGCTGATGCCATGTGACTTTGTTGAGCAAATATCCGTCCCTTTCTTAGAATAGTGCTTGGCATATAGTTGGTGCTTAATAACCACTGGCTTTTCCTATTATAATTTCCTAATGCCATGCATGATGCAGAGATGGAACTTCTAAGTGTTTATTAATTCTTTCATTCCTTCATTCCCTGCGTGCACCTGTTAGCTGACTTCAGAGACAGTACTCTGCTTTCTTCCCCCCATTGACTCATAAACATAATGAAGAGAAGGTGAGGTAGAAACTCTTTAATTCTTGAGAAATCTATTTTAAAAGGCAGCCTCTCCCAAGAAAACTGCATCTATATCATATCAATAATACTAACCTGAAAATCATACTCATTTGAGTAGTTAAGAGCCAAGAAAGCACCACATCATGCACTGAACCAACACTTCCTCTGTTTGGTAAAATCATCATCATCGTCATCATCATCATCATCATCATCATCATCATCACCATCAAGTGTGTCTGTGGAGTCCAAGTTGCACAGGCGTAGTGGGCTGCCTTGCTCTTAAAGATATTGGGGATATGGGGCACCTGGGTGGCTCAGTCATTAAGCATCTGCCTTCAACTCAGGTAATGATCCTGGGGTCCTGGAATCAGGCCCCACATGGGGCTCCCTGCTCGTCAGGAAGCCTGCTTCTCTCTCTCCCACTCCCCTGGCTTGTGTTCCCTCTCTCGCTATGTCTTTCTCTATCAAATGAATAAATAAAATCTTCCAAAAAAAAAAAAAAGATATTGGGGATATTGGGGGACTGGAATGTTGAGTCCATCTTTTTGTTTTTCAAATGACATATTTACAGTCTGAGGTCAGAGAAACTCTGGGCTGAAAATGTTGCTGTGGAATTTCTGGCCATTAATTTTATGAGTCTGTTATTCAATCTTCATCATTGTCTGGCCTGCAATTAGATTTTTGTGCTTTAGGAGATGCTCAACAATCTTTGTTTAGAAATAAAGAGTGAGCAGTTAACCTTCCTGACTGGTAAATGCCCTTCTGTTGACTCAACTGAGATCTTTGAGAATTGATGATGCCTCTGTTGGGTTGTCCTGTGAGGCAGCCCAGTGATCGCGTCTTCCCAAATTACATGAAATGATTTTGCTCACAAACCTTCTGAAAGAACACCAGAAAGCTTCATACTTCTAGGCTTTATGGAAATCAGTCTTTGAAAGTGCCCTTTAAAAAATAGAAAGCCACGGGCCTTTATTTCAGGACAATGAACATTCTAAGAATTGCAATAAGATTGGTGCAAGCAATGACCTGCATAGGGCACACTACTGAGTGTGTGAGCAGGGACTAAGATTCAGCCCATACTCCATTCACCCAGAGGAAAGGATGTTTTTCTCCAGTTTTCTCAAAAGGCCCCAGCATCTCATTAAGCCTTGTGCCCCCCAGCTGCACCCTTGGGAGTGGGTGTCTCTTATGCTTGTACACAGGACAGGCCTGGGTGAGAGGAGTGTCCTATATGGTAGAAATCTGTGGTGCAGGGGAGGCAGGAATGGAGAGGTAGCATGGAGCGTTGCCCACAGAGCAGTCTTGAGTAAATCAGTTTTAGAAAGGATTACATCCACAAACAGAAGATAGATGTGGATTCCATTAACCCTGACTGTATCATTGAGCTTCTAGAAATTTCTAGAAAATTCTTTGCCTATTCAAGTTTGGAGACTTCTGTGTTATTCATTGTGTTTCACATGCTACATACCCTAATAAGGACTAACTAATAAAAAGCTACTGGAAGTGTGACATATGCAATATGCCTCCCTTAGGACAAGGGTTCCTGCCGATGACGCTTGGCCATGACACACCGCCTTCTCACGTACAGTGTGATTTGTATGGGGCAGAACAACATAGAGGCCATTGTAAAAGCTTTGTTGAGAGTTACATCTTAACTCCAATCCCAGCTGTGCCTCCTAGCATAGAGTAACATTAATGATCACTCATCCAGCACTTGCTACGCGTCAGGCACTAGGAGCTCTGTAACCATGGACAAATGACTTTCCTCTCTGAGTCTTGGTTTACTCTTTAGTTCAAGTAGGGATAATAATACATCTGGGTTGTTATGAGGATTTGATGAGTTGTATGCAATGTATTCAGAGTACCTGGAACACACAGAGCACTCAGTAAAAAGCAGCTATTTTTTCTTATTTAGGCACTGGACCCGTATCAACTTTAACATGCCTATTACTTGAAGAACAAGTAAATTAGACTTGTTGGGAAGAGGGTTAATTCCTGAGATTGGTGGAGCATTTTGTAAATAACAATAGTAATTTTCTAAATGGCTCTGAGCAACTTGGAAAAGAGCATGCATGTAGCACAGGCCCTGGTGGTTTCCTGGAGCGTAAATTACCCATTGGAATGGCCTGACCATTACTTGCTCATAATGTGGACTGTTTTATATATATACTTAGTTATAGCACATTTGCCAGGAAAACTACTAGGCTGATGTTTTTGCCTAAATAGCCAATCTTTTTTTGTCTTGAATAAAGTGTCAAATAACTGTATATGATTTAGATTCTATGTTCAACTGATTATTTACATCAGGAAGCATCAATCTAGGGTAATTGGCAAGTGGGTACACATTCAAATGATATGATGATATCTCTGCTACATTTTTCTATGATTCTGGGAAGAAAATCATTAGGGATTCTTGTTTCAGAATTTCATCAAAATAGATCCTTTGGTTTTGTTAGGTTGTTGCTGCTGTGAAGTTTGTCAATGGTGGGAACGTAGCTGAAATCAGGGAGACTCTGACCCATTAGCTATGGGCCTGTCTTCTACCCAGCTGCTCTCCTGGTTCCAAATTCCTCGCTGGACTTTGTGGATGAGCAGCTTGGATTAACAAAGGCGACAGATGGACTGAAGGTGCCTGACCATTGACCCTGACCTCTGACCCAATTCCCTCTGTCTTACTCCAGAAATGTGTCTATGGAAAGGATAAACAAATTAAGTATCTCCAAGTTGAACCTTAGAGGTCATCTATTCTAACCATACTCTCCTTTTCCAACACATTTCGATAAGTGGTCATTGATTCAGTTTAACTACCTCTAGCAACAAAAACCTCATGGCCCCTTGATATGGCCATTTCTTTTCCAAAGAGTTCCAATTACTTGAAAGTCCTTCATTTCAAAGCGAAATCAGCTCTTTTTGTAATTTTGACTCTTGTTTCTCATTTTACCTTCTGGTGTCACAGTGAATAAATACAAGAATATAAGAGTGACTTAGGCAAACCAATCAAGCATCTTCTGAGCCAAATAACAATAACCAACATTTATTAATCTCCAGTGGCATGGGCTAGAGGAAGCAGGCTGTGGAAAACTCATTGCTTGAACTCTGAAATTAACCTTCCTTGAGTAGGTCACTCTGGTCATCTTTAATCAACCACAAAAAACATCAGAAGCCCCTTGAGAGTTTTTCCTATAAGAATGGGCAAGGCAGGGAGAGGGGAGAGAGAGAAAGAGAGAGAAATTAGGGGTGGTATCATTCATACTAAGGGAACTAGCAAGAGAAGGTCAAAGAGCTACCTGCTTCATGATTGTTTTCTGACTGATGCCGACTCCTACGTGAGAGGTACACCTTCCCAAGAGTTCCTTTGCCTCTAGGTAAGTCATCAACATCTAGTTGGGAGCAAGAACTTTCTAGGGGCTGCTCTTCCTAGGCTATGTTTATTCAGACATTCAGAGCACTGTGTGGCAGGAGTGGGGTGCAATGGCTGAAGCTCAGAGGCAAAGTAGGGCCTGAGTTCACCTGAGGTCCCAGAGTCAACAAGAAGTACCTGCAAGGAATCAAAAGACCTCTAGTCTTATTCTGGCTCTACCACCCAGCAGCCATGTGACCTCGGCAAGCATCCTCAACCTTTTGTTTATTTATTTTTTTAATGATTTTATTTATTTACTTGTCAGAGAGAGAACACAAGTGGGGGAGCAGCAGGCAGAGCAGGCAGAGGGAGAAGCAGGCTCCCCACTGAGCAAGGAGCCTGATGCAGGACTCAATCCCAGGACCCTGGGATCATGACCTGAGCTGAAGGCAGTCGCTTAACGGACTGAGCCACCCAGGCATCCCCTCCTCAACCTTTTTGAGCCTCGCGTTCTTTACCTTTAAAAGGTGAAGAACCACCACCATCACCTTCCTATCTACACCATAGTGATGATGTGAGAATCAGAAGACAATGAAAGTAAATGACAATGAGCACCCAGCTGAAGTGACAGAGGGATCAGAACTTAACATTCTGATTGAAATGTGAGAAATGCAGGTCATTCATCCTAGATTTTCTAAATATCTGAATCATGGGCACTCAACACCTGGCTGCATCATTTATTTTTTTTCTGGATGAGTTGTGATTGCAGACTTAACCTCCTAACGATGATGGAATGATGAACCACTGTGCCACCCCCCAGGACTGCCAACAGCATTCCTATAACCTCGCAAAGCAGCTGGCAGCTCATTGAAACAAATTTATATGCATCAGCACTGTTTTCATCTTATACTTTAAACAGCTTTAATTAATAATACCCTCTTTTCCCAGTGTGTCAACACAACTCCACCTTTTCATTTTGAAAGAACTTAAATAAATATAGAAATAAAATATTCAATTATTGGAACTAGAAATGAGAAAATATAATTGATTTGAGAGGTTTTTGCTACAAAAATTCCCCAGGGCAACTGACTGCATTTTATTAAAAAATATCACACACTTATATTTCTACATTTCTTATGTAATAATTTTGAGTTTCTCAGGGGGAAAATAGCATTATTGAAGGAAAAATAATTATGACAAGTGTTAAAGATTAGTGAGCCAGATTCCCCTGGTGTGCAACCAACATCCTGGGAGTAAGTTAAGTGCCTTAGGAAGCTACGTGAACTCTTGTCATTGAGTAAATTACTGCTTCGATGCACTAACAAGGACCCTTGTGGATTGGAAGAGTTCATACAGCTTCCCAGAGCACTGAGCCTAATCCCTGTGCAGCATGTGTGCTCTGAGAGAATCTGGATCTGTGTTCATCCACATCTATTTCTGTCTTCTAAGAATAGGCATTTCTTCAGGGTAGTGCCCATATCTTTACAATTATCATTGGCATCTGGCCTGGCCCCATGCTTGTGAGAGCCCAGGGAACACTCCTCTGGCTTCTTGAATAGAAGGTGCTTTGCCACTGATCAATGCCTAAATTGCCTTGATAATGTTTCTCTGCCTCCCTGTAAAACAGTACCACAACTTCCTGACAAGCACCAAAACTTGGCTGATAAAATCCAGCTCTTTCCCCCCAACATTCTCTACACATCCCCTTCAACTTATGCAACAAAGACACAAAGTATGCTAAGTGGACCATATTCTACTCAGTCACCTAATATGTAGTATATTCTTCTTCTTTGGGAGTTCAAAGTTATGAGATACTGAAAATCAAATCCAGGAGCCCAGTCCATTCCTGAAAGGCCAGGAACAGAGTTGTATGCAAGCTCTGGTCCCAAGTGTAAGCACAAAGCCAGGAGAACCCAGCCCCATTGGTGATAAGGAAACAGAGAAGTCAGAAGCCTCACTTCGTGTTTCTTGAGCAATTCATTAGCATCCCTATGTGGCCTGCCAAGCCCTGTTAGACTTGGCCCCTGCCTACTTGCACAGGCTCACACAGAGCCTCCTATCACACTCTGCTCTGGCACCTGGATCTTTTCTCCACCCAGAGTCTACACACCTGTTTCCTCAGTCTGGAACTCTTTTTTCCTCACCTGGCTGATTCCTTCTCCAGGTCCCACCTTACCTGTCACTTCCCCAAGGGCATCCCCATTCATGGCATGCTCTATTCTCTTGTGTTCTTTCACTATTATATATATATTTTTTCATCAAAATAGCACATTTATCTGGTAACCATTCAGTGTTGGGAAGAGATAGCCTCTGACCCTTTCCTCCACACTCAAATATTGTTTCCCAGAGTCACCTTCTTCCCACTCGCCATTTATCAGTAAGTGTTCCCAGTGCCGTTCTAGGCACAAGGGATACAATGTTGGACAAAGGAGACAGACAATGTCCCATTCTAAGAGGTTGTTTCCATTTCCATTTCTTCTGTTCTTTCCTCTATATAGATAATATGCCTGTAACTCTATTTAAAAAAAAAAAATGTATGGGGGTGCCTGGGTGGCTCAGTGGGTTAAAGCCTCTGCCTTCAGCTCAGGTCATGATCTCAGGGTCCTGGGATTGAGCCCCATATTGGCCTCTCTGCTCAGTGGGGAGCCTGCCTCCTTCCCTCCCCACCACCCCCGCTCTCTGCATGCCTCTCTGCCTGCTTGTGATCTCTCTCTCTATGTCAAATAAATAAAATCTTTAAAAAAATTAAAAAATGTATCAATTAAGGATATAATTTAGAGACTCTTCAGTATTAAAGTTCATCATTTGGTTCAGTCCTACCACCCTTCCCCCTTCCACCCAATCCTAGACATTCCCATTTATGGGACACATTCCCAAAATAAATGTGTCTGACATTTATTTTGTTATTTTTTTGTTAAAATTTGTTGTCTATTGTTCTTCCTGTGTTTATATTTGTAATATAAAGTATTATAGTAAATCTATTTCTTGTTTCATTAATTTTTGATAATATTATATCTCTTGATTTCTCACTTTAAAAAGTGAAATTATTGATGACCTACCCTTTTATCCACCTTCCAAGTCTCATTTTTCAGATAAACATGTGCTTTACATTTTGTCCTAAAGTTGCAGCCAAATCTCCATGATTCATCCATAGATTGATAAAGCCATGTGTTAGGAGTATAATTGTTTTAAGAAGTCTAACATTGTAATCCCTGTGCCCACTGAGAAAGGATGTTCCCAGTAGCAAGGTTCAATGGAATTTCTCTCTCTTTGCTTTTATCCTCCAATATTGTCATGTTTTAGTTTGCAGCATATGTGAATTATTATTTTATTAAACATTCCACTTTATTATACATTCTTTACCTTACCAGTGATCCTTGGAGTTTCCAATGGGTGCTATTGGGGCTCTTTTTGCATTATTTATCTTTGTGACTAGTTTTCCCCAAGCCTGTCTTTTCTCTCAAGTCCACCTTTTCTCCTGGAGACCTCCATCTCCTGCCATCCTTCTATTCCTATTGTATTGGTTGTCCTCTGAGCCTTCTATTCAGTGGTCATGGTGCAAATTTTTCCCACTGCTCTCAGGAGTCTGGATTGTAACTACAGATTCCTAGACCCTAAAACCTTCTTCTTACTCTACTCTTTTGTTTCTCTAGGTATATCTTCAAATACTTTTCAAGGAAAAGATGTATGGTAGATAAACTTTCTGAGATCTTTTTGCCAGAAAATATTATTCTGCCCTCATACTTGATTGACATCTGGCTGGGTATAGAAGCCTTTAGAAGTTTCTTTTTATTCTTGGTATTCTGCCACATTAAAGGTGTTTCCAGGTATAGCTTTCTTTTCTTTAATTGTTCTGGCCATTCAGAAGTTCTTTTAATTCTGAAGAATTTTGTCCTTCAGCTTTGGAAATTTTTTCTTCAACTATTTTTTGATAATTTTTTTCATCTCCAAAACTCATGAGAGAACTCCTAGGCTGAATTTCTGGTTTCTAGAGTAATCTTTTCCCTCATAGTTTTCAATTCTTTGTCTTTTTACCCCCTATGTTCTAAGAGAGTAAGAAGACACTTTGGGTTTATTTTCTAGGTCTTCTGTAATTAAATTTTTTCTCTACCAGTACTATTTTTTTTTAATCTGCAAGCATTCTCTTTCATTCTCTAATTGTTTCTTTTTCTTAGCATTTTGTCCCAATTTTAAGGATATCATATTTTCTCCAAAATTTCCCTTGCATATCAATTAGGGTGTTTTTAATATTGTCTTCTAGTCCCTAATTGTTTTTTCCCCCCTTTATGGGTAGTTTTTTGTCTTTTGTTGTTGTTTATGTGTGTGGTCTTGGGGTTTTTTTGGTTATTGTTTTGTTTTTTTGTTTTTTGTCTTTCCTTTTCATGCTGCAATTCTCCTTGTATGCCTGGTAATCCTTAGTTTTGCATTTCCATTTAAGGGAGAAGAATTAAGTGACTTGTGTATTTCAAGTGTTTATCATTTGTTGGTCTGTCTTCTGGCTGGATTTCTCTCCTTTATAACTGTGAATGGGATGGAGTAGAGTATGTCTGTTAGAAAACTTTCCTTTAGGGTGGCATGAGGGCGAGCAAAAATCATCCTGAGGACTTCTAAATGCTAAAATGAGGAAGGCTTTATTCCAGTGTTCCAAATAGTAATGCCATTTTACAAAGAGGAAACTGAAGCCTGTGCTTAAATAGCTAGAAAGTGATTAAGTCAAAATCTGAACTGCAGTTTGCCTGATGAACACATTTATTCTCATTTGACAAAACCAAATAAATTCCAGTGTAAATTGAAAATTAGTGTTAAATGAATAATTAGGTCTATCTTCTGTGTGAATATACACTTTCATGTGCTATCTACTTCAAGCTTCTGCCTCGATGGTCATATCTACAGTGGCACACCAGGGACTGTGCACCTTTCCACCCATATAACAAGCCATCTTTTTCCCTTAAACAATTAATCTACTCTCTGCTATTAAAGAAAATGAGATAATTAAATTTCACTCACACTCAGAAGACATCTAAGCAGAATTAACAGTTTTCAGAGGAACTATGTGCTATGGAACTAGAGGGAATAATTTATCCCTAAATTGGACATGCCCTGAGATAGTAGAAATTTCTTTAATTATTTTTGGTAGATGTTAAGAAAGCCACGTTCTTTCTAAGTCTAAGGTTCTGTCCTGATTCTGAAGGTCATGCTACTTCACTTTTTTTTTAATCCATTTTTTTGAGAACTGTTGATAACAGATAATGATTTTGTTATTTGAAAATTACTTGTAAAAATTCAAAAATAAATTTTATTTATCACCTAGTATATGCTAGACACTATGAAATTAAACATGGTTTCCTAATTCAACACTTCCCACACCTATCTGGAAGGTGGTACTAGATGTTCCATGACAAATGCATTCCAAGGTCAAATAAGTCTGATCAAATTTGGATAAAATAAAGTTAGTTTTCCTTTGCTGCTGTTCTTCTCAGAGCCTTTCACTGCTAAAATTTAGCACTGTTAATCTCCAGGAGAATCTCTCCAAGAAATTTGGGAAATGCACATTTTGGGAAATATTTAATTTAGAAAACACACATTTTGAGAGACATTGACTTAATTTATTAAAGAGCCATTCTGCTTTTCCTCTCCTCTCCAGAGACATGCTCAGGCCATGTCTCCCAGCCATGTGGCCTTTCATTCCAGAGTAGTACTCAGTTTTCACTACTCTGGGTTGGGTAACCTCACTACTATATTCATTTTCATTCTCTGCTTTCGTGCTATGACCATCTCTTAATTTACAACCAACATCCCTCCCAAACCCACTCCCCCGCCCACATCCTTGAATGATGCTGTAGTTTAATACACTTCCCTCATCTACAAAATATCAACACACAAACACATTAGGCTTTAGTGAGAAATGAGAAAGAAAAATGACAGCCTACCTATTACATAAAAGTGACAGTAAGATCATTGAAGTAAAGTTTCTGCTTTTAGAGAGTTCTCTCATTGCCATCTTAGCTTTTAGTAAATAATATCCCATTTTAGTAGCCACAAAATCAAAACTATACAAAGACTCAAGCTCTAGGATAATCACAGAGTGGCCAATAAAAAGTTACAAGAGGATTCCAGTTGTGTAAATATGGAGAAGGTAATTTGAGACAGGAATACTCAGCAAGATGCACCGATCTCTTGGCCATGAATTTCCCCAATTTGTGACAAAATATGTGTTTGTTATTAATTTGACTGACGCCTCCTTCTCCATCCATCACCTTGTTTAGTTTATGGCATCACTGCCCATCTATCTGCCTGAGTGGGAAAGTCAAAGTCATCCTCATCCCTTTGCTTACCTCTCTGATTTGAATGAATCTCCTCCTCGCTGGCTAAATTCCTCCTTTAAGATCCAGTTCAAAGCCTTGACCAGCTTAAGTAAATGTATTCACCCAACAAGCATTCTTTGAGCATTTAGTGTGCCAGGCATTATCCAGGATTGCCCACTGATATTATGCCCAGCAAATACATGGGAACTTCATTTTTATACCTTCAATGTGGGAAGCCACTGCTATAGATGATATGATCCCTCCTATTTCATCGCCATCATCTTTGAAATGGGTATTTTATACCACTTCACCTTCACACCTAAACCTTGATATTAGCAGTCCTTGAATTGATTTCTACACAAAGTAGTCAGATTAGATTAAAAGGCTAAAGTGAATGAAGGATTGTTTAGTCTCATAATACCTTCCAAAGCTACATTTTAATTGTTTCAGGAAATTAAAGGAGGAATTTATTTCCATCCCTCAGGTAAATGAGGGTAGCCAGAACTATTTGGGTAAATGTGGGCCTAACCCTTCAGACTTCAGGCTTCTACTGGGTTAAGTATTCATAGGAAAAAAACAAAATCAAAATCAAAACCTTGTCTAAGTAGGCAAGGCAGCAGGACCATTAAGTAACTTAATAAATTTTATTCTTATTTTAATTTCATTTCTCCTCCATAAAAGAGCCTCAAGTGTAATGATTTGTGTGGAAGGCTTTGATTTGGGCTGTTAGAATCCTTAATGAGGGTAAATTCTGTAACATTGTTACCCACAGAATGTGTCTAGCGAGAGATTTTGTGGAAACACATATTCCAGTTGGGCCTAGAAGGTTAACTTTTCAGTCTAATACTTAGAAAAGTGTTGCCTTTCGTTATGTCAATTATAAGCTCCTCTAAGGAGCTTCTCAATACCTGCTAATGCCTTCTCTTCTGGATTATTTATTGAACATCATCACTTACATGACCAGGTGCTTTCTTTTTGCTACCAGACTATTCTGTCTCTGTTCTCACAGGTTGGTTTTGATGCTTGCTTAACCTAATTGTTTTCATTAGATCCTCAGTCTTTATTCTTACCAGGATAGTCTTTGAAAGTATAATCCACCTCATTTTAACAGAGCAATTCTATGGGATAACTACGGACCTTTTAATTTGCTGGATGTCCCTTCAAAGCTTCACGACAGCTTTCTCCATAATAAACTGAGTCTCAAGTTTCCCTACCTAATAGTCTATGTGGAGAGCACACAGATTCAGGAATGGCTGATATGAACCCTGTGGCTGGTTTGTGGGCTCAGGTTAAATACTTTACCCTGTAAACCACAGTTCCTCCCCTTTAAAGCAGAGGTAATGACAGTACCTACTTCATTTGGTTGTTATGTGACTCAAATGACAGCATGTGTGCATATTGCCTGCTACATTGTAAAAACTCAATATTTGTTAGCAAGCAACTATTAAGCCACAATTAACTGTTGTTAAACCCTCTTATTGTTGTGCAAAGTCTTCCAAGAATAATATAACATTGTTTGCTACTTTCATTGACTTTTCACAAAGTTTTGACTCTAGGGTCAAGACTCCGTTAGGACTTAAGCAGCATGAGGTCAATGAAGACTCCCAGTTATTGATGTTTAAATGAACCTTCCTTCAAATACCCAATAGGCAGAATTGGCAGGAATAGTCTCCTGATGAGTAGATAATCTCCAGATGTATAAAAACAGGGTCGAGGCTTAAAGTAGGGCTATAACAATGGAGGCCCTCAGGGTAATCATAGGAACTTTTTGCTAGTGCACCTTTGGCTTTACCTGTGTGTAAAGAGCGAGCTAGTAAAGGCATTAAAACAATTAGGGCAATTGTAGAAACTCAAACATATGAACTCTTACACATCTATGCCCAGAAGCACACTTTAAGGCTACGTGTGGGGAGAGCCAGAGTTTTCCTTAACTGGAGTTTTTAATTGACCCCAAAATGCAAGGAAGTATTCCACTGGGTCCCTGACTTCTACAGCATAAACACTGCTAAGATTTGGGTATGGAAAAATTACAAAGCAGGTATTGCCAGAACCCCAAAGAGTTCCTTTTTGAAATACAACACTGGGAAAGAATCTCATCATTATAATCATTTTAAATCTAAAATAGTTGTCTTTGGTAGATGTTATTAAACATTTAAATAGTTTATATGAATAACAGTAGTTGCCGTTTGATGGTGCTTACACTAGATGCCAACTCTGTATTATATTTTTGCAATATTATTCTATTTGTTTGTCAACAAAGAATCTATAATCATCATTTACATTTTACCAGTGAGAGAAGTGGGAACCAGAAAGTTTAAGTAAGCTGCCAAAAATCACACTGCTACTAGATGCAAAACAAGGATTTGAACCAGATTTGCTGGCTCCAAATCCTGTGCTCTTGACCACTATATAGGACAGCTTACTTCCAGCTTGTGAAGGTCATTGTCAGAGCAAATTACCCAAATACAAATAAAACTTTATTTCATAGCACATACATATCCAATTAGTCTAAAAAGTTTTTAATAATCAGGACATAAAGGCATTAGAGATATAAAAATCAAATGAAGAATTGCAGAAAATTTCTCCAGAAGGAGAAAGACATTAAGGAAAATGAGTCTGGTATTTAGAGCTATGTTTCCCTGGAGGCCAAACCCAATTTTGGAGGCAATGGTTGAAAGGCTAACACAAGCTGTTGATGCCTTTTTCGGGCTCAAGTGATGACAATGAAGTAAGAGTCCACAAAGGAAAAACAGCACAGTGAATTCCCATTATTTGGTGGAATCATGAAAAGTGTACCCTAGAAGAAATGGAGACTTGAAAGTAGATATACCCCTAGAAGGACTTTAGTATAAATTACCCCCAACTTGTGAAAGGTAATCCTTAATTGCTAATGCTTCTAAGAACCTGGCAGAAATGGACATATTTCTTTGGAGAAAGATAACATTACTGTAATCCTCAAATTATTTCCAAAAATCATTTTGCAAATGCTATGTCTACCATATAATTTAAAAGAATAACTGGATATAAGGAAGTAAGACAATATGAATGACATGTCCTCAGCAAAAAAATAGACCATGGAAATATACTCATAGGGGCTCCAGATAAAAGAGCCATTGAGACACAAACTTTAAGATGACTATGTTTACAAAGTCTAAATTGAAAAAAGACAAGATAGAGAATTTGGGCAGAAGATGAGAAACTACAAAAAGGAATCAAATGGGAATTCTATTACAAAAAAAAAATGATCCTCCAAATTAAGAACTCAGCAAATGGGTTTAACAGCAGATTACATATAGCTCAAGAAAGAATTAGTTAACTGGAAGATATATTAGAAGAAAATATTCAGAAAGAAGCTTTAGAAAAGCAAGAGGATTAAACTTTCAAAAGAAAGAGTAAAAGAGAAGACAGAAATTCTAATGTGCATAAAATTGGAGCCTCAGGAGAAGAAAGAGAATGAGCCAAGCTCAGTAACTAATGAGATAATGGCTAAGAACTTACCAAACGGCTGAAAGATGTCAAGCTCAGATAAGAAGCCCTATGGACCTCAAGCAGGATAAAGAAAAAGAAACTACATGTACACACATTATAGTAAAACTTCTAAAAGCTGAAAACAAAACAGAAAATCTTAAAAGCAGGCAGAGGAAAAAAGGGGCTTTACCTACACAGGAACAACAATATAATTGACAGCTGACTTTTTAATGGATATGATAGAAGCCAGAAGACAATGATATAATATCTTTAAATTGCTGGAGAAAAAAATTCTGTCAATCTAGAATTTTAAACCTAGCAAAAATATCCTTCAATAATAAGAGTAAAATAGAGAAGTTGGTGATGATGGAGACAGTGGCAATACCAAATGTATACACAACAGTTACCTCTGACAGAGATAAACTATATGAGAGGCTCTGATACATTAGGCAAATGAGAAAACACTCACATTGGAATGGGTAGGAAATGCTGAAACACACTCTTGCCATACACCCCACCCCTGACACAGCACCATACAGTTGGGAGGGAACTCCAAACTCCATATTCCTACCAAGGAGTGAATGGTTTGAACCCCACATTTAGCACCCCAGCTTTTAAGACTCCGACCTGAAGGACAGCCTGCAAAACACCTAGCTCTGAAAACCAGTGGGCCTTGTATACATGAGATCCACAGGATGATAACAAGCAAAGAAGCAATTATTACTAGGCATGCAAGCACTTGCTGTGGCTATCTCCCCAGGGCTCAGCACAGAGTGTGCAGAGAAAATGAGAAGCACAGAGTGAGTACCCAGCTCCAGGTCTTCCCGAAGGGGACCATCTACAAACTTTGAAAGCTGTTGCCTCAGGATCACACTTCTAATTTAGTATACATCTTAAGGCTGGTGGTGATCTGTTCTTAAAAGTAGAGAAACCAGCAGACACCTCCTTTTTTCTCCCTCTAGCATGCTCCAAGTCACTAGTATCTCCCTGGAAGGAGTGTGCACACACATCTGCATCCAGTTTTTGCTCTGCTGCCTGAGGGATGAGTCCCAGATCACCCAGCTCTGAGAGCCAACTGGGCTTCCATTCACAAGTCCCACAAACACCCCACTGCAGCTATACACCTGGGCCCAGTGCAAAAGGAGTAGGCAAAAACACTCTCCCACTTTCTCCCTGGAAGAGGCTTAAATCCCTACTTTCCCGATTCTGTTTGAGGGTCTAACTTCCAATTGTACTGCATCTAGCTGCTAAATACAGTTCTTCTTTTAGGACATTGACAGGTCTTGGTGCACCCTCAAATACGGAGAGCCACTTAGAATAAAGAAAGCAGGTTGGACAATCACAAAGGTATGAGAGGCAACCAGGGACTCAGACCAGGTGATTGACAAGTTTCATCTCCTAGCAAGACTACTCTGCCAGGACTGGGAGGAGTGGTTTGTTTTATCTAATGCACAAAAATCAACATAAAAAGTCAAGAAAAATTAATAGAGGAAATTCTTTAAACAAAAGATCAAGGTAAATCCCCAGAAACAGATATTAATGAAGTGGAGGTAAGTGATTTACCTGACAGAGAGTTCAAAATAGCAGTCAGAGATGGTGTCTGAGGTCAGAAGAACAACATATGAACAAAGTGAGAATTTCGACAAAGGGATAGAAAATATAAAAGAATACCAAACAGAAATCACATTGCTGAAGAATACAATAATTGAAACAAACAAACAAAATCAACGAAGGAGTTAAAGAACAAGCTAGATCATTTAGAAAAAGGATAAGAGAGCATGAAAACAGACAGTAGAATTCAACCAGAAGACTAAAAAGAAAAAAAGAGTGAAAAACACTGAAGATAGCTTAAAGGACATATGGGAAACCACCAAAAATACCAATATACATAGGAATGCCTGGGTGGCTCAGTCTATTAAGCCTCTGCCTTTGGCTCAGGTTGTGATCTTGGGGTCCTGGGATTGAGTCCCACGTTGGACTCCTTGCTCAGTGGGGAGTCTGCTTCTCCCTCTCCCTCTACCCCCACTTGAGCTCTTTCTCTCTCTCTCAAGGGGATAAAATCTTAAAAAAAAAAAATAGGGGCACCTGGGTGGCTCAGTGGGTTAAAGCCTCTGCCTTCGGCTCAGGTCGTGATATCAGGGTCCTGGGGTCGAGCCCCGCATCGGGCTCTCTGCTTGGCGGGGAGCCTGCTTCCCCCTCTCTCTCTGCCTGCCTCTCTGCCTACTTGTGATCTCTTTCTGTGTGTCAAATAAATAAATAAAATCTTTAAAAAAAAATACACATTAAAGGGGTCCCAGAAGGAAGGCAGATTGTTCAAAGAAATAATGGCTGAAAACTTCCCTAACCTGGGGAAGGAAACAGAAATCTAGATCAAGGAAACCCAAATAGTACCAAATAAGATGAATTTAAAAAAAATAAAAACATTTTTCACCAACACATTATAAAACAGGGTCTAAAGTTAAAGACAAGGAGAACATCTTAAAAACAGCAAGAGAAAGGCAATTTGTTACATACAAGGGAACCCCTGTAAGCCTATAAGCAGATTTTTCAGCAGAAATCCTGTATGCCAGAAAGTGGGGTGATATACTCTAAAGTGCTGAAAGAAAAACACTGTCAACCAAGAATACTGAGCAGAGTTGTTGTTCAGAACTAACAAAGAGATAAAGAGTTTTCTAGGCAAACAGAATCTGAAGGAGTTCAACACCACTAGATGGGCCCTACAAGAAATGTTCAACAGAGTTCTTGAAGTGGAAATGGAAGGGCACTAAATAGTAACAGGAAAATTTGAGAAAGTATAAAACTCATTGACAATAGAAAATATATAGTTAAATTAAAAGTACTCTAATGTGATGGTGATGGGTAAATCACTTATTTATTCTACAGCGAAGATTAAAATACAAAAGTATTAAAAATACCTACAATTACAATAATTTGTTAATGGATACACAATGTAAAAATATGTAAATTGTGGTATCAAAAACATAAGATGAGGGGAAGGTGAAAATGTAGAGCTTTTGTTTGTATTCAAAGTAAATCTTATCAGTTTAAAATAGACTGCCATAAATATAAAATGTTTTATGTGAGCATCATGGTAACCTCAAAGGAAGAGCCTGTAGTTCCTACATAAAACATAAAGAGAAAGGAATCAAGTTTACTACTACAGAAAATCACTGAATCACAAAGATTGAGAGGAAGCAAGGAATGAAGGAACAAAGACATTACAAAGCAACCAGAATATAATTAATAAAATGGCAAGGGTAAGTCCAAACTTAACAATAAGTACTTCAGATATGAATGGACTAAATTTTTCAATCAAAAGATGTAGTGGGGGAAAAAAGATGTAGGGTGACTACATGGATTTACAAAATAAGACCCAGCTATATGCTGTCTATAAGAGACTGACATTAGCTTTAAGGACTAAAGGTACTGAAAGTAAAGGGGTGGGAAGAGTTATTCCATACAAATGGAAACCAAAAGAAAACAGGGAGAACTATACTTATGCCAGACACAATAGACATTAAGCCAAAAAGTAACAAGAGACGAAGTCACTATATAATGATAGAGCAGTCAATTTATCAAGATGATATAACAGTAAATATTTGTGTACGCAACATAGGAACACCTAAATATATAAAGCAAATATTAATAGATCTGAAAGGAGAAATAGCAATACAATAACGGTAGAAGGCTTCAATACTCCTCTTTCAACAGTGGATAAATCATCCAGACAGAAAATCAATATGGAAAAATCTGATTGAAACTACAGATTGGATCAAATGGACCTAACAGACGTTTATAGAACATTTCATCCAACAGCAACAGAATGTATATTTTTCTCAAGTACACTTGGAACATTCCCCAGGATAGATCAATTGTGAGGCCACAAAACAAATCTTAATAGATTTAAGAAGATTGAAATTGTATCAAGCATCTTTTCCGACCCCAATGATATGGAACTAGAAATCAATTACAAAAAAAACCTGGAAAATTCACATATATTTGGATATAAACATGTGCTACTGAACAACCAGTGGGTCAAAGAAGAAATCAAAAAGGAAATTAAAAAATATCTTGGGACAAATAAAATTGAAAACACAACATACCAAAGCTGATGAGATCCAAAAATTGAGAAAAATTGAGGAAAAAAGAAAGATCTCAAATACACAATCTAATTTTGTACCTCAAGGAAGTAGTAAAAAACAAACTGAGCCCCAAATTAGTAGAGTGACAGAAATAACAAGAAATGGCAATAAATGATGAAGACTAAAAAGAGAATAGAAAAGAATGATAAAAATAAGAACTGTTTTTTTTTTTAAAGATAAACAAAACAGACAAACATCTAGTTAGACTTACCAAGAAAAAGAAAAGAGAGAGGTATCAAACTATAAATGAAAGAGGAGATATTACAATGAATACCATACAAATACAAATAATTATAAGAGACTCCTATGCGCAATTATATACTAATAAATTAGGTAATGGAGAAAAAATGGACAAATCCTAGAAACATACAACCTAACAAGATTGAATCATGAATAAATAGAAAATCTGAATAGACCAGTTACTAATAAGGAGATTGAATCAGTAATCAAAAATCTCCCAACAAAGAAAAGCTCAGTGTTCACTGGTGAATTCTACCAAACACTTAAAGATTTAATACAAATCCTTCTCAAATTCTTCCAAAAAACAGAAGAGGAGGGAACACTTTCAGACTCATTTTTGAGGCCAGCATTATGCTGCTACCAAAGCCAGACAAGGACACCAAAAGAAAATTATAGACCAATATCTCTGGTAAGCACAGATTCAAAAATTCTCAACAAAATATTAGCAAACCAAATGCACGAGCACATTCGATAGATCATACACCATGGTCAAGTGAGAATTTATTCCTGGTTGCAGGGATAGTTCAACATTCACAAATCAATATAATAACCACATTAATAATATGAAGGATAAAAATCATATAATTATTTCAATAGATGTAGAAAAGTCATTTGACAAAATTCAACATCTTTTCCCAATAAAAACTCTTAACAAACTAGGTATAGTGGGAATGTACCTCAATGTAATAAAGGCCATATCTGACAAACCCACAGCTAATATCACACTCAATGGTGAAAAGCTGAAAGTTGTTCCTCTAAGGTCAAGAAGAAGACAGGGATGCCCACTCTCACCACTTTTTTTCAACATAGTACTAGAGGTCCTAGGCAGAGCAGTTAGTCAAGAAAAAGAAAGAAAAGGCATCCAAATTTAAAACGATAATGAAAATTCTGTACATCAAAACTTTTTTGTCTAAACACAACTTTAACTGCATTATATAAGTTTTGATGTACAGAGAGGGAGAGAAGCCATAAATATGTGATGAAGGAATGAAAAGGGGCTAACTACTGATCTGACAGATATTAAGGAATTATTAAGTAAATATTATAACTTATGGCAATCAACTTGAAAATCTTCATAATTTAGACACCTTTCTAGAAGAATACAACTTACAAAAATGGACAGAAAATTGACTTAAAATGATTAAAAATTGAGTCTGTAATTTAAAATTTCCTTCAAAGAAAACTATAGATTCAGATGACTTTACTGGTGAATGCCACCAACTTCTTAGAGGATAATCATGCCAATAGTACACAAACTCTCCCAGAGAATACAAAGAAAAAGAGGTAAATCTCCTCAATTTATTTTCAAGGGCTTTTTTGGCAACAAGGTCACTTCAAAATAGGAAAATTTGACTCATTCATGACCATTGATGCAGAAATTCTCCCACCCTGCCCAAGTAGCCCATTGATTCTAACAATAAATATATAACAAGTAATGCATCACCACTGAGTTGTATTTACTCCAGAACACAAGGCTGGTTTAACTTTTGAAAATTAATCAATGTAATTAACTGCATTAACCATTAATAGAAAAAAAGGAGCCAAACAGTGGAATCATTTCAACAAGCCACAGAAAATATTTTTTAAAATGTAGCATCAATTCATGATTTCTTTTTTCTTTATTTATTTTTAAAAGAGTTTTTCATTTATTTGACAGAGAGAGAGAGATCACAAGTAGGCAGAGAAGCAGGCAGAGAGAAGGAGAAGCAGGTTCCCCGCTGAGCAGAGAGCCCAATGTGGGGCTGGATCCCAGGACCTTGAGATTATGTCCTGAGCCAAAGACAGAGGCTTTAACCCACTGAGCCATCCAGGCGCCCCATGATTTCTTTTTTAAATAAAGGTTTTATTTATCTGTCCGAGAGAGCACAAGCAGAGGGAGTGGCAGGCAGAGGGAGAAGCAGGTTCTCCATGGATCAAGGAGCCCGATGTGGAATTCGATCCCAGGACCCTGGGATCATGACCTGAGCCGAAGACAGATGCTTAAACGACTGAACCACCCAGGTGTCCCCAATTCATGATTTTGATAAATAAACAATAATAGCTATAAGGTTAACAAACTAGGACCAGAAAGGGAATTGCTTAATTTGATAAAAGGTCTACAAAGAATCCTTAGTTTTGAAACTGGGAATAAGACAAGGGTGCCCATCATTTACTGCTTCTACTCAATATTGTATTTAAAGTTCTAGCTGATAAGGTGTCAGGATTGCAGAGAGGGGAAAAAACAGCCATCATTCATATGATGATATTGTTGTATTATTGTGTACATAGGAAATAATAAAACTACAGAAAAATTATTAGAATGCATTTAATCAGACATCTAGAGGAAAAAAGTCTAACAAATTATATGTAAGATCTCTAAACAAAGATTATATTAAAAATTAAATAAAAGGAAATCTAAATAAACAGAGGGACGTAGCATGTTCAGGTATAGGAAAGTCAATATTGTTGAAATATTAGTTCTCCCCAAACTGATCTACATATTCAAAGCTATTCCTGTCAAAGTGTTTCTATGTTGTTGTTTTTTTTTCTGTGCATGCGTTTGTGTGTAACCTAACAAGCTGATTCCAAAATATTACTGAAAAACAAAGGGCTAGGATTAGAAGAGCTCTTTTTTTTTTTAAGTTTTTATTTATTTACATAATCTCTGCACCCACCTTATAACCTCAAGATCAAGAGTTGCATGCTCTTACAACTGAGCCAGCCAGGTGCTCCGAAGATTATCTTAAAGAAGAACAAGGTGTGAGTAACTGGCTCTACCAGCCATCCGAGTCTTTTCTAAAGCAACAGCAGTTGAAGTGTGGAACTGACCCTAAGGGTAGACAAATAAACCAGTGGAAATGACAGGGCCACCCAAGAAAAAGACTTGGGTTAGGACCAAAACAGACACCTTATCCTGGCCAGTGGTGTGAAAGCTTCCCCCAGTCAGGGATTACCCAAACTACTTCACACCAGCTCGTCCTCATGCTGTCTTAGGGTGGGGCAGGCCATTGGAATTTTCCCCTAGATAATTCTAATCTGCAGCTATTTGACCACCTCCCCTAACACACACACACACACACACACACACACACACACACACACACTCACATGCAACCCCCTGCCTCTGTCTCCTAAACTTTGTTGAGCAGTGCAGTTTTTTATTTGAGGCTCATTAAGAGGCTGGAGAATGCAATTACATTGTACTCCAAAGCTTTCTGAAATTCCATTTAGATATTTCTGTCTTTCCCCAAATTTCTACTCTCTTTAGTTGCTGCCTCTTCCTTTCCCTTTCTCCTCTAGCCAAGTTCTTCATTTCTCCCTGTACTCCTGTCATTTTTTGTTTTATTTTGCACAACGATTTCCCCCCTCCCTCAGTTTCCCTCTCCTCCATCTCTATTATCACCTTGCTTAGCAAACACAAGTCTTTTTGAGGACCTGCTCTTATAAAGGGGAGAGAAAGATTGAAAGTACTTCTCATTTAATATTTTCCCCTGAGACATACAGCTGGGCAAGGCTTGAATTATATTCCTTTGTGCATATTTTCAATACTATTAGGAAAAAGAGACCTTTTCATTTTGGAATGAGCTCAAGTGCAGGGGACTTGCCTGGTGCAGACTGAATGGGTACAGCACTGGGTTCTAGAGGCACTGCCCAGCTAGTCCTTGTGACAGGCCCCAAGGAGCCAGCATCCACTCACGCTGTTAGTGGAAAGTTGCCCCAGAGCACAAAAGTACCTTGGCAGCCCTAGGTTTGTGAAAGTGTGACCCAGGCAGTCCCACAGGGCCCCACACTTAGAAGGGTCCTGTGCTTGTCATTATTTGAAATTCTTACTAATTTATGCACAAGGGGCTCAACATTCTCATTTTGCTCTAGGCGCTGCAAATGATGTGGTCAGCCCTGTGCTGAGGGAAGGGCTTTATAGTCTTGCTTGATTTTACAACAACAACAAAAAAAAGAAAAACCTCTGGGCTCAGTGCTTTGTGAAATACTTTCTCTGGTTTCTCAAAAACCATTTCCTCTTTTCAGCTCTCAGTTGTCCCCCTGGGTTTGGCAGCTGCTGTTCACTCGCTCCTTTACTGAATTTCTGATGTTCATTTCCTGCTCCTTTAAAATGTTTTCACAATGGCAAAACAGGGTTTTTCACCACCTGGCCCCAATCTCTTGCCCTGTCCTTGGCTCCTTTTCCCTTCTCCCTTCATTCGGCTTCTGCTCCCACCCAAACATGACCCACTGACTACTACAACCCCCTCCCACAGCCCAAGGCAGGGCTTTGACCACACAGAGCCTTCTCTGTCATTGGAACATGACATGCTCCTCACCTCTGCACTCTGTTGTGTACTTTTCCTTTGCCTGGAATGCTCTTCCATCACTACCACCTACCCAACTTGGCTCTCATTCTTTTAGACCCAACCTAAATGTTCTTTTCACTATTAAGCCCTTTAAGAGTGCCTTAGGCAGAAGTCGTCACTCACTTGCTCTCGCTCTGATAGCTTTGAAGACACACACACACCTCTGTCACAGCAGGTGACACAGAATGGCATACAGAGGTTGTTCTCCTTTTTCGTCCTCTCCCACCCTCCTTATCCTGGAAAAGTCCATTCATGACCTGGAACACAAGTCAGTCATTCTTTCTAGAAAGATCTTCCGGGGTACCTGCACTTCTCTCATCATAGCACTACTCAAGTACATTATAATATAATTGGTACCCCTCCTCAGTGAGACCATGTCTGTTTCTCTTTAGGTGGTAAACTGAGTGCCTGGCATAGTTTTGAGCACAAACCTGGCTCAATAAATATTTGTACAATTCAAGAATGAGTAAGTGAATGAAGATACATGCATTATTGTCTAGACTGTGGGCTTTGTAACTTTTTTTAAAAAAATTATCCTTCTCTCTCTTTATCTCTTAACCCAGCAGTTGGCATGTATTAAGTATTCAATAATGCTTGTTAGGTAAGTAAATATCTGAAAGGACTTATCTGATCATGGAGCCTGGGTCCAAGGCCTGGGCTTGGGTAAGTATCCCTAGTGACTTCATCCTTGACTTGGGGTTTTTATTCTTGAGAGGAAGATGACAGGGATGACAGCACAGGTATCTGGGCTGATACTCAGGACCAAGAGGAAGAATCTCCCTTTATGTTGTAATAAACCTCCTATTGTCTAGAGAGTGACAGAAAGTTATGCTAAATTCATAAAAATGTAACTGTCTGTCTAAGTATATAGAATTATAATAAGCATCAGAGGAGAGCTGGAGTTTTGGAAAAACACTGGGAACTATCCCTTGAAAGAGCTGCTATCTTTATTTAAGAGTGGGACAGACCCTTAGACTCATAGCTTTAATCAGGGCTCTTTCCTGTCCTCACTGTCATCCTCCTCCTATGATCTTGGGCTTCCATTTTCTACCTCCCACTGTGCAACTTCCTCCTTGAGACCCATCAGGGAAGTATTTTCTTCACTCAGGAGGAGTGTCCTGATGTCCTCCTTCCCCCCAATTGTGGCATGCATTTTCCTTCTTGTGGCCAACTTGAGTTCTTTTTGAAACTCCCTTCTTCCAAGGAATCAACTATCATTTGGAGGAAAGTGGGGTTTGGGTTTCTCTCATTCTCCTGTTCATGTGCTCCTTTTAAGAGACTGGCTCTCCTTCTCTGTACAGTATTCCCAACTGGGCAGAGAATTCTTCCCAAAGATGTCAGTGAAATTACTTGAACCCACAAGTCTCAATATATGGAGCATCCAGAGAAGGAATTTAGTGAAACTGAGCTCTAATTGAGTACTTACTTTAAGTTAGTAATGTGCTAGACAGTTGCCAGGAACTCGATTTGGGATTCATAAATATGAGGAAGAATGTTGTTCTGGAATAGGTAGCCTTCCAACAGAGTGAGCTGCCTATCATTAGAAATGTTCGTGTGTAGGCTGAACATACCAGGGCTGATCTGGAAGTAATTCCTGCATGGGTTGGAAGGTTAGCTAAAGAGAGCCTCAATGGTTTCTTTCAAATTTCAAGCTTCTACAATTTTATTATAGGGTTCTAACTCTGTTATGTAGTTTATATTTCAAAATACTGTGCTTAATTAATTGTTTTTCTAAACTCCTTCTGAAGTAAATCAGCTTCATACAGTGGTAATTAGTTTATTGGTAGAAACAATGACTGAGTCTGAAGCATGCATATTTTTATGTATGTGGCAAGAACACAAGAAAGGCTGACTATTATTATTCCTGCACTATTTTCCAGAAATGAGATTTTCTAGTATCCCTGTGAGGATGTAACAGTAAATTAACCAAGTTAATAAATAACACAAAAATAAAGAGACAATTATTAATATGGAATATTAAAAAATGCTGAAGCCAGATTAATCAGTCTTCAGACAATCAAGCATAGTTTCTTACAGCTGGAGTGAACCCAGAAGATTCTGGCAGGATTATGCTTAGGAAAGCAAATGTAGGCTTCTTCAAATCGCATTTGGGCCTCTCGCAGTCCTGCCTCTGCTGGGGCACGTAGCCTGGGACATCCGGAAGACCTGACTGTATGCGGCAGTGTGTCAGGCATGCTGGAGGGACCATGACTTTCCTATCTGTTAGTTGTAAGAATCAAAACATGACTACAGTGGCTCAGCCAATTAGAGTTTTGCTTTGTCCCCCAAAGTCCAGAGATAGGTAGGTGGTTCAAAGATAGTCTAATTGTGTGAAAAAAAAAAACCGTCAAGGATGTAGTTCCTTTTAACTTCAGTTCTGTAACCTCTAGTTTGTGGTTTTCGCCCGTAAGGTCCAAGATGGCTGCTCCACCTCGGGGCTTTAAATACATTCTGGACAAGAAGAAGGAAGCGACCTAGAGGAAGAGATGGTGCCAATTTCAGGAAATATTTCCTCTGGGGAGGAAAGCCTCCCAAGAAATTCTAGAACTTGAACTATGTCTCATTGGCCCAAGCTGTGTTATATGCTCAGTTCTTAATGTAATAGAGCAAGTTGGGCTTATTAGTTCCCCAAATACAACTTAGGTTTTTTTCATAAATAAGAGGAGGATGCGTGGGGAACCTGGGTGGCTCAGTGGGTTAAGCCTCTGCCTTCAGCTCAGGTCATGATCTCAGGGTGCTGGGATCAAGCCCCTCATCAGGCTCTCTGCTCAGCAGGGAGCCTGCTTCCCCCCCACCCCCCAACCCGGCCTGTCTCTCTGCCTACTTGAGATATCTCTCTCTGTCAAATAAATACAATCTTTAAAAAAAAAAAAAGAGAGGAGGATGTGTATTAGGTAGGCAACCAGCAGTGACTGTCATAACTTATTGGTCTCCTGATGAGGTAGACTCTGATATTTCTTTTTTTCTGGATGGGGGACATCCACTATAGACTTTGAGCTACAGGAGATACTACTACCTGAAAGACCTTTCGAGGTTCTTACACTGCTGCCCTTTGCCCACGTCAACATTTAACCCATGAACACATAATTTTGAAATTTCTCTGTCTTCAGGCTGTGAGCCCTGGTTGGTCCATTTGCAACGCCAGTGTCCTCCAGGGGCTCTACGGGGACCATCAGCTCCATGCTTGAATACTTTCTGGTACTACAGAGAAAAGAGTGAGACACCTTTAGTCATGTTATGACTTCTTTCTCACATTTCCCCCCAGACCAAAGCCAGACCATCTCTTCATCTTGGGCACACTGGTCTTGCTGTCTGTGAACACTTAACAGAACAGCAAGCACTCTTGTTTGGTACAGACCAACACCTTGATATTTGTTTAAGCCAAGGAGGAGGTCCTACCTTTAAACGAAAAAAGATTTATGGCTCTCCTGACATATTCCAGGGATTCCTGTCTGGCAGTGCTCAGGAGGAACAACTGAAAACAGAATTCTAACATTTTAAAGACAAAATCTGACAAAAACAAAGAATGGCCAACTCAGCCCTCTCGTGTTGCAAAGGAAGACACTGAGACTTGGGAGAGTGCGTGTCTTTCTCCAGCTCTGGCATGGCAGAACTCAGAGGTCAAAAGCTAGGGGAAAGAAGATTGCATGGAGAGAGAGAAAGAGGGCTCTCTTTCACCTTCTGCGTGTGGGTGTGTATTACATTCATTATTTAAGCATTCGCAGGCATAGGAACACTCCAGTGCTATAGACAATTTAGGTGAAAGTTATGGGAAGTGGTGTGGTATTGTGGCTGCTAA
This sequence comes from Procyon lotor, assembly GCA_028646535.1. NCBI lineage: Eukaryota > Metazoa > Chordata > Mammalia > Carnivora > Procyonidae > Procyon > Procyon lotor. The sequence goes on from CM053610.1 coordinate 49,170,821, forward strand.
GTCTAATCCCCTATATGCCATATTTTTTGTTTTTTTTTTTTTTAAAGATTTTATTTATTTGACAGAGAGAGAGAGATCACAAGTAGGCAGTGAGGCAGGCAGAGAGAGAAGAGGAAGCAGGCCCCCCGCTGAGCAGACAGCCCAATTCGGGGCTTGATCCTAGGACCCTGAGATCATGACCTGAGCTGAAGGCAGAGGCTTTAACCCACTGAGCCACCCAGGCGCCTCCATGGTTTGGTTTGTGATGCTTATCTGTTCCTTAAGTTTACTCACCTGTAAAATAAAAACAATGGTAACATCCTGTGTGGTGTTAGGAGGAGTAAATGGAGTTGCCACTTAGAACAGTACCCTGTGATAATATAGAAATATTGTAATATAGAAATGTTTGCTGTCATTATGATTAGTTGTGCCCTATTCTCAACATATTAATAGTCTTTGAATCTTACACGGATGGCCAGTGCACATCTTGAAGAAGCATGCCAAAGAACCAGTGGGGATATTAAGTTTTAAGTCAGGATGGTTGGTTCTTATTATCAGCACCAAGGGATTCTCGAATCACAAATAATGGGATTATCCCCCAAGTAGGTCAGCGTGGCACGAAATACATGATCTGTGATAAGGAATCCTTTTCTGATCTACTTTTATGACTAGCCTATGCCTTTTCTGCCAGTATTGTCTTTTTCAGTAGATATGTCTGCTTTGTTTCTTTTCTTTTTTAAAATGTAGTGAGCTTCACATACTAGTCTTTTGTACCAGCTATATAAGGTGCAACTAACACCAAAGACACAGACATGGAATTCTTCTACCAAATCCACTTTTTTTTTTTTTTTAAAGAACTCTTTAATTGGACAGTACTTTAAAACTCTAATCAATGTTATGGTAGTTGACCACATTTTGAAATTATCTTTGTCTTGTTCGGTACTTGAATGGCATGAAAAATTTCCCTCTGCTTCCTTACCCCTCTCCCAAGGGGTCATTTTCCCCGCTCTTTTCTCTGCCCTGCCTGGCCTCTGACCCTGCCCAACTCTGCTGTTTCCATGGACTTCTGAATCTAATTAATGTCTCAGTGGCTATATAAGTGAATTATGTAGGCAGGAGGATGTTGGAAAGTTTGAGGAAGGTACGTACATTCCTTAGGGAAACCTGGTTTTGTACAAAGAAAAAAAAAAAGGAATGCACTTGGAGGAGGTAGCATGTCAATAAAGTGTGTAAAATACCAGTAACATGCTTGCACTCAAATGTCTCTTGCCTGATGAGCAGATGCAACCTCAGGAGCATCTCTTTTGACATCTGGGCAATAACCAGCCATGATAGCATCTGGTTGAGGGGACAGATAATCCAAATATGCCACCATTGCAACACAACGGCTGCACAGCTAGGCCTTCAGCACTCCTTCCCCTCCCCCTCCTTTTTGCAGCCAGTTCACAACCACTTGTGGGGAGCATGTCCTCAGATGATCTCTGAAATGACCCTGGCTACCAGGGCCACAAGTCCTTCTTAAACTCTCCAGGATGTGGGCAGGCAAGGGGGAGGGGGCCAGAGTACTGAAGTTCTCTGCCAGAGGATACTGTCAGAGAGCCCAAGGCAGAGATGGTCCCTATGCCCCATGTTTCCATGGCAACATAGGAGGAGTGATGACAGCCAGCACAGCCACACCATCTGCTCGGGACCTGGTGAATGATGAAAAAAATAGAAAAAGAGAGGCACCTCAGATCCCAGGCTAGAACCACTCTGAGATACCAGTGCAGAGGGAAAGGCCTGAAGACACTAGAGCTCCTAAGTGGATTAAAACCCAAGCTGCCCTGGGGCTCAATATATTAGCATGTAATTTGCAAGCAGAAAACCTAGAGGGCTTATCCTGCAATCCCTAGATACAGTTACAAACACTCAAGAAGCCTCTGGAAGGAGAAGCGGACTGTGTTGTGACTGCAGCCTTGCTGGAACAGAAGAGAAGGTGCAGTGACAAACAGTGCTGCAGGACAGGGGTGGGGGCTCCCCTGACCTTCTGGCAAGACCGCCTGCACAGCTGGCTTTTAGCCAGGTGTATTTTTCTATGGGAACGTGGGATTATAAAAGGAAATTTCCATCCGGTCACCTGAATTGCAGCCACATCTTCAGAATAAGGCATGAATTAATAAAATCTGTGCAAGGTTTCTCTCTTCTCAGTTTGTATCCAGAAGGAGATCTTAGCTGGATGCCACAGATTTGCTTCTGGGTCTGTTTTGGAGGCTTTTAACTTCAGGTTGGTGGAAGGTGAGTGGGGCCCTTCCTGAGTCCACTTGTAGGCCTGCCCCAGACTGAGGAAGATTCATTTCTCAGTCCCTTCCGTTCACAGATTTAACTCAGAAAAATACCCCTGATCTGGGAGCCAACAGCTCCTCCCTCAGCTAACTCCCTGCAGTGGCTCTCCAGACTCCAGAGCTAGGGGGGTTTCATTCAGCTCTTGGGAGAGTTAGCTGCATCTGTCCCCGGAGAAGAGTCCCTTAAGTCGCCAGGTCTTCAGTATGCACAGAAGCTCCATCCGCTTCAGAGGAAACACCAACTTTTATTATTTTTATTTTTAATTTAGGTAGCCTTTATTCCTTTACAAGCAAAACAAAACAAAAAACAAAAACAAAACCTCCAAACCTCCCTTTTAGTTCTGGCATTTCTAATCCCAGGAAGTCCAAACCTTTTTTTGCTTTTTATTAAGGATTTAAAATTTGACAGCTGGATTAAGTACTTGTTTTGGTGTAATGGCAAACATCTTAATATACCAGATAAATAAAAATAATAAAAAAATAAAAATAATTAAAAAATTAAAAGACCACCTTATGAAGGCTCTTATTAACTGTTCTACATTTTACTTGTAAATACTATTAATTTAGATTTATTTTCTATGACAACTTAGTAAAAATGATATCTACAAATATGATTGGGGCTTCTTCAAAAGACTATATTCTCCAACTGGACCCTATATACAAGAACATACACTGGAAATAAAAGTATTAATGCAACTTCCCCTACGTTAGGAGGCCCCAAACAGAAAATAAAGGCTATTCCTGAAGAAAAATATTTAAATACCCACACTGAAATTGCTTTAGGCTCAAGCACATTTCATGTATTAACACGTGGCACTCTGTTGAAATTCAAATACAAATCTACCCATTCCTACTAGGCTTTTGGAGAGAGGCCTTTTATGAGTAAACCACTCCACCAGCTCTATACCCTACGGTGCTTTCCCTCTTTCCTTTTCCGGGGCCATCTCTTTATCTTCAGCCTTTGTAGTGAGGGCAAATCTGTATCTTAAGCTTCAAGCTTAGGGACTCCTAAGTCCCTCTTTACTGGGACTCCTAGTAAACATGGTTCTGTTTGTTCTCCAGCAGCCCTCCTTTATATAAACAGATGTGGTGGGAAGGGAAGGAAAGCGAGATCTCTATGAGGGGTGGGAGGTCTCCTTTCTGGAGAAGCTTCCAGGCTGCAGCCATGAACACAGGGACAGGATACATTTCTTGTTCAGGCCAAGGAACTTGCAGTTCTTCCAGAGAGGGGCTGTTCTCACTCTCCTCCACCCCCATCCTTTGTTCCTGGGAAGCCTGTCTGGATGTCTCAGGCATCTCACTTTTGCCAGAGCAAACATTTCCAACAAGGCTTATGCTAAGGAGACATTAGGAAGACGGATTTTTTTTTCTTTTCTCCAAATGTACTGTAGGCTGGGAGTTGGGAAGACAGCCCTTCACACCTGTATTTTCTCCTCTATTCACATTCTCTTTGTTCAGTTGTAGCCTTGTTACTACCTTCAACTAATGAGGGAGGTTTTTAGGAGCTGGGAGTTGTCAGCTTATAAAATAACAAAGCCATTTTCTCAAACTATGTTGCTACTCTCTCTTAATTTAGTGTTTTACATTTTGCACACTAGTTATGGATGCTAATAAAGAAAGGACTACTTCAGAGCTGGGGGAAAACAGGGAGGCTGAGCATTTTGTAATCAGATCCCAAATAGATAAGCATTCTCATTGGTCTTTTCTTCTATGTGTTCTCTAGACTTCATCTGCTAATCCTCATTCAGAGGTCAGGGAGGTGAGGAATCTTGATGGAGGGATCCTGTGACTTCCACACAAGGGTCTAGATTTCTGGTGGCTCCAGTCAGTGGTCCTTCTTGTTGAGAATGAACAAAGGGGAGAGAATGGGAAAGGACTTATGGCTGCAGGAAATTGGGGTTTGGTGCAAGTGATGGGATATAGGCACATCGCTCCGTGCCACTCTGTTCAGGAATTCTCTGGAATCCTGAGTGAGTCTTCCAGAACTGTGGCCAAGAGGATAGGAGAGTCAGGGAACTGAGGAGGGGTTCTGATTTTGGCCTGCTGTGGATAAACAGAGCCATGGCCCTGATCTAGGCATGGACTTCTTAGCATGTCTGTAAAAGTAAGGAGGGGAGTGGGGATGTTCTTTACAATCAGGGAAATAATAATAAAAAAAGACCTGAATTTTAGGAGCCACAATGATACTCTGTCGTCGTCCAGCTGACAGTTTTGCCAGTTAGACAGGAGATGGGGCGAGAAGTTTAGCAGTCTACACCCAGAGGCCTGTCCTCCCTCCCTGTAAGAAAGAAAAAGAAAGGAGGTTAGTTTTCAGGGATGGCCAGCTGGAGGACGGTGGGACTGTGGCCACTGTAGGCCAAACTGCAGGTCCTGTCAGAAGAGGTTTCCTCCTTTTCACTTAACTTACTGACTCCAGTTATTTTAAACGATTTGTTTACAGCGCGGCTGCAGGCAGCTCTGTTAACTCTCCCCGTGCCTGGGGCGGCCAGGGAATTTCCCAGCACCCCCTCCAGGGCGGCAGCCCGCACACCGCCCGCGGGGGCGCCTGGCAGGGTCGGGGGAATTCTGGGCCCCAAGGGAAGTGCGTGCTGCCCGGGCAGGGCCGGGTGGGGCCGGGCGAGGGCAAGAGGCAGAAGATGCGGCAGGCCGGGCCCGGCTCAGCATCCCCCTGCGCTCGGCACCGCCGCCTTTCCCTTCGCCCCGGCTCGCGGGACCGCCCCGGGCGACCCCGGGTGGCGGCGGGTCAGGCAGGCTGCAGGGTCGGGGGCTGAGGGGGCGGCGCGGCCTGCGAGCACCGCGGGACCCCTGGGAGCCCCGCGGGGAGCGCAGGGGCGCGCGGGGCGGGCGCGGCGCGGGGCTTACGGCGCGCGCGCGCGCGCGCATCAGCCTCGCCCGCGCACACGCGCCTCCCAGAGGAGAAAGAGGCGGGCGGGCGGGCGCAGAGCACCGCGGCGGCGGCGGCGGCGGCGGCTGCAGCGGGCCGGGCCGCCGGGAGGGAGGGGAGGAGGGGCGGGCGCGGGGAGGGAGGGGGGCGAGGCGGCGGCGGCGGCGGCGCGGCGAGCTCGCCGCTCTCTCTTGAGTGTGCCTGCGCGCGAGCCGAAGAGCGGGTGAGTGCGCCGGCCGCTGCCGCCCGCCCGGCGGGCCGGGAGTCGGGGGCGGGGGGCGCGGGGAAGCCCGACCCGGGGGCGGGCAGCGGGCGGGCGGCGGCCGCTCCGGCGCGGCCGGGATGCACCTTGAGCGGCGCCTTTCCTTGCAGCGCGCGGGCGGCCCGAGCCTCGGCTGCAGCGGCGGCAGCGGCGACGGCGCTGACACCTCCCACCATGGACAGCTTCGACTTAGCCCTGCTCCAGGAATGGGACCTCGAGTCGCTGTGGTGAGTCTCTGTGCCGGCCGCCTGGGCAGGCAGGAGTGGCGAGGGGCGGCCGTGGCGGCCCGCGCGCCCTTACCTGGGCTGGGGGCTCGGAGCGGCCGGCTGCCGTGGGGGTGGGGTGGGTCGGGGGCGCCCGCCCCACCGGCTCCTTCCTGCCTTCCCCGGGTGGATGCACTGCCGCCTTCCCGTCTTCTTGCCCCCTCTCCTGTTCTCTCGCCCGGGGCTGGTGATCTGGGGAGCCGGGGGGCAGAGCGCAGCCATGGAGAGAAAAAGACCCGATTTGTAGAACGTGTCACTAGTGCCTGGGGATCCACCCCTCCGGCCCTAGCCCCTCTCACCTCCCTTTGCTTCATTTGCGCCCTCCCTCTTCTTTAAGAGCCTCTGGTTCACACCAGCGACCCCCTGGAGTTGGTGCTGCTGCGAAGTGCCCTTAGAGGATGCTCCAGCCTCCTGCCTGGAGGCGCCGGGTCTGGGCTGCTGCATCTTTTCTGTCTCCTGCCCGCTCCCACCCGAGATGGAAAGTGAACACCGGGGGCAGAGGGCGAGTGTTTCTCCGTGCGGGAATTCCAGAGGCCTTGGCCCAGGGAGACTCATTTCCTCGAGGTTCACAATTCCTTTGGGCCCTTTCTTCACACCTCACTACAGTTGTACTCCTCCTCCTCCCCACCCCGGCGCCCCGCGTGTCCCTTTATTCCACGCTCACAGCTTGTAGCCTGGGAATCGGGCGGCCGAGGGAGCACTCCGGGATCTGTTGCTCCGCGTTCTCAGGTTGAGGAGCTGCTGTAGGTAAATCGCCGCTAGAAGCAGTTTAATTCTCGTTGCGGGTTTCTTAAAAATCCCATTGGCTGTTTCGGCATCCTCTTATTTCCCCACCCCCACCCCCATCTCCTAAATGTTTCCAACCAGCCCTATTCAGGTGGTAAAATCCCTGCCCGCATATTCCTGGAGGAACTTGTGTTATGTTTAATATTTACGGGAATGAACATCTGCTTGAACAACCGTGTTAACTGCACTCTGTTCCGCCTCTGGTAATTTTTTTTTTTTTTTTTTTGCTTTAATTCAGTAAAGAGTTCACATGTGTCTAGAACTGCAAGTGGTGTGCACATGAATATGCAATGTACAATTTCAAAGCTAAACTGCTCTAAGATTTATAGATTATATATATGATATGTGGGTTATTTCCAGTGATTTAGGCTTCTTGTGACTTTTATCTTTCTAAAGCCAGGTGTAACAAACTAAACTGGACACAAAACTAGTACATTATTGAGCAGTTTCTTATAAGAGATCCGATGATGAGTAACTACAGCTTGCTCTGCATAATGCTGGTGCTTATAAAATACACAAGGATGGGCCCTAATGTAATAAAACTTTTATATATTACACTGGAAACTTCAAAGAGCCAGTGTAGAAAGAATATGAAACATGTTATTACTCTATAAAAGTTGCTAATTACTGTCTTGTTGCTCCTGAGGTTATTTCAGCCTTTCATTTACAGATAGCTATTATTTTACAGGTTTACATTTAGAAACGTTGGTTTCTGGCACAAATTCAGTAGTTTTCTAGATAGAAACTGTGCTTTAAAGATGACTTTTGCTTTTAAAAGACAGTGTTTCAGTCAACGGGAAGAACTTATTGCTTTGGCATGTTTTTATGGTGCTTGTCAGTTTGCTGATTCAAGTTGAAGCCCCCTTATGACTTTTGCAAGTAATATTTTGAAATTATCAGCTCTAATATGTAGGCTTTTCCAGCACAGGGTCTAAGCTTTATTTCTCTTTGCATCCTTAGTTGCCAGCTGGGTTACCTGGAGTACAGTTATACAATAAATGTCTGTTGCATTGACTTAACATTTAATTACCAACAGTACATTTATTCTTTTGTAAAAATGAAAAAAATTAAGCATTTTTAAAAAGTTGCTGTACATGCAATCAGCATTTAATCAGTGCATCAGTTTGTCTTTGGCTTATGAAAATGTGCAGGCCTTCTTGCTTACAGTATAGTGGGACAGTTTGGCTTGACTAAGAGCATGTTTCTAGTTTGCATGTGTAAAATTTACATTTTACAAAAGCTTATATATTTCTGATAAGTTAAAGATAAACCATACTTCTTGAGTATGCATTTCTAACATAGACATGTTCTCAGTTTAGGGATGACTTTTTGCATAGTATTTTCTAACTCAGTGTTATGGTTTATTTTTAAGTTTATAAATGAGCAAAAATAACTAACATTTGAGTACTTTCTGTGTGTCACATGTTTTCTTATCCATTTTTTTCTTATTTGAATCTTATAATAATCTTGGATGTGGTAAGTTATAGGAGTCCCATTTTATAGATAAGGAAATGGAGGCTTTGAATGGTAAAAAGGACTCTACTGAGACCATAAAACAAATGAGAGCAGAATTTTTTTTAAAGATTTTATTTATTTATTTGACAGAGAGAGATCACAAGTAGGCAGAGAGGCAGACCGAGAGGCAGACCGAGATGGGGGTTTGGGCGGGGCTCAATCCCAGGACCCTGAGATCATGACCTGAGCTGAACACAGAGGCTTTAACCCACGGAGCCATTCAGGCGCCCTAAGAGCAGAAATTTTTAAAAAATATTTTATTTATTTATTAGAGAGAAAGAGAGCATGTGCATGTGTGTGCACAGGTGGTAGGGGAAGGAGCAGAGGGAGAAGCAGATTCCCTGCTGAGCAAGGAGCCTGGTATGGGGCTGGAAAAGGCAGAGACTTAACTGACTCAGCCACCCAGGCGCACTGAGAGCAAAATTTTTAAACCAACATTGACTGAATGCTTACCATTTACCATGCACAGTTCTAAGTACATTATATGTTGTAGCTCATTTAGCCCCTAACAACCGCCTTAGGAAGGTCTATTACTATTCCTATTTTACAGTTTGGGAAATTGAGGATGGGGAAGGTCAGGGAACCTGCTGAGGTCACACATTTAGAAATGGAGCAGCCTTCTTGGAACCAGCCATTAACTTCTCAAAACTCAGTTTTCTGACTCTAAATCCTGTGCATTTTCTACAGTACTGCAGATGTCTCCCAGTTTATGAGGGCATCTTTGAAGTTAATTATAAAACAAAATCTTGATGGACTGGAAGTTAGGGTTCTCTTCTCAAAGAAAGAGAAGGTCAGAACCCTAAAAGACACTGATCTTAAATTAAAAATCTGAGAAAAAAATACCATGATTTAGCAAAACATGCCTGTCCTACATGAGTTAACTTATAGATATCTATAAATTTAAAATAAACACCACTAAAAACTTGTTTTAGTTCATCTTAGGAAAAAAAAATTTTTTTTTTTAAGATTTTATTTATTTATTTGAGAGAGGGAGAGCGAGAGAGAGCATGAGAGGGGAGAAGGTCTGAGGAAGAAGCAGACTCCCCATGGAGCTTGGAGCCTGATGTGGGACTCAATCCCGGGACTCCGGGATCATGACCTGAGCCGAAGTTAGTCGCTTAACCAACTGAGCCACCCAGGCGCCTGGAAAAAATGTTTCTTTGGAGAGGGTAGGGGAAGGTGCAGGTTAATGGCAAAGGAGAATGATATTTTAATTCCTAATAGTTCTTTCTAGTTGGTAGGCCTTGTTTTTCAAAAAAACAAATTGCGGTTTATTACTTGTGACTCTGGCTTTGAACTAGACCTAGCTTAGTCTAGTGGTCACAGAAAATGCCCCCAAATGACTGTATAGACAGTCTGAAGAGAAAAGCTCAGTATTGTCGAAAAAATCAAGTAATTCAAGAACCATCTCCTCTACCTCCTTATTCTCCCCGCTCCCATTCTGCCCAAACACCCATACTTATTTTTCAAAGGAGGTCTTGTGCGTCTAAATGGTCTAGATAGCTCTTTCAGTTTTTCCTTTCAGCCTTACTTAAAGTTGAAAAGGGTAGCCCTAGTTTCTACTTCTAATTTCACTTCCCATTTCTGGTTTAAAGCAAGAGTAGAACTCTTATAACAAGGTGAAGGCACTTACCCTGCACATGGCTCCATATCCTCGTTGGGTAGAGTTGGGTCCCCGAAGAGTTGGGGATTCAGTAAGTTTGCAGGGGCAGATAGCCTGAGGAACAGCACCTCTTGTCAACCTCTAACTCTCTTTCCATCTGCTCCTTCCAGTTCTCCACCAGCTTTTGATCAGCTGCTGGACATAGAAGCCATTCCTCGGGGCCTTTTAACAGGCTGTTACTTTCATTTGTTCACTTAAATATTAATTGATCATTTCTTAAGTGTAAGACCTTGTGCTGATTGCTGTAAGGAGTACAAAGATGAGTAAACTGTGGGTTGTACACGTGATTATCTAGTGGGGAATGAGATGAGGATACAAATAAAAAAGGAAGTTTTCAACACTGGTGATTCAGAAAGACCATATTTGGGACGAGGGTGGGTGGTAGAGGAGGGAAAGAGGAAAAATTGAGTTAAAAAAAAACAAAACAAAAACGCTTCCATGGAAAAGGTGGCCTTTGAACTAAGCCTTGGAAGATGAATGGGATTTTTACAGATGGTGGGGGTCAGGGTATTGAGAGGACATAGAGGCATCTTGGGCAAAGAAAGAAGTTGAACAAAGGCTTTCATGGTGTCTCTGAAAGATCCTTTTATGAATCATGGTGGAATTACCTATACCAAGCATTTTAAAGATGCAGAACTTTTGTAATCCGTAGGTAGTTTTAGTGAATGGGAAATGTTTTGCAAATGAAGTTAGACAAAATTGTCTTTAATCTTCCTTAAATATAAAACATTTTAGTTATTGGGGAGAAAGTCCACCGAAATACAATAGAAATATTCAGATTTCTCTCACCACACCTCCCCCCCATAGCTTCCCATAGGCCAATATCCATCTACTTTTGTTCAGATAGGCATTATACTTTATATTCTTTCAAATTGGAACCTTTGAAGTTGTGATAAATGGATTGTTTCATACTTATCAATTTGTTCATTCAGCAAGCATTCATAGAGTATTAAGCATTACTATATGATAGGTATTATAGAGCAGTGGCTTTCAAACGTTTTAGACCATGACTCACAGTAATAAATCATTTAACATTTCGACCCTTTGTGGGTTCACATACACATATCTGCAACAACTGTCGCAAAATAACACTTAGCCTTACTTTGTTATTTTCTCTTCTATTTCCATTCTATTTTTTAAAAATTTTCCATCTTCTCATGGATTGAAAACCTCTTGCACCCCCATGTTCCTAAGGGGGAGGGGGAGTGAAGCAGAGCCACTAACAACACAGGGGTGCTTCCCAGTAGTACCTTCTGACACATTTGGTCCTCTTCAAATCAACCGCCAGTGGACATGCCCAGGCCATGGCTTTGCTCATGCCTCCTTAGTTAGGCTTCTCAGGCCCTGTACAGAGTCAGAAGACGGCTCCAGATTCCTGACCTTGACCTTCAGCTACCTTGACCCTTTTCCTACCGCCCCAGCAAAGCACCCTTAAAAGGCCTACCACTCTCCCTGTTGTGGGCTCTTGGGGTTAAAGCAGCTCAGTAGAACACAGAAGGCAGGAGGAGAGGTGCATGCAGGGACCCTTCACATGCTCTCTGCAGGATGACTGGTAGAGAACAGGCAGGTTGATTGTGCTCATTCTCAGTGGCCCACGGTGGCTGTACGGTTGGCAGCAGCGGTTCTTTTTGGTTGAGAGCCCCAGAGCATACCCGGAGCTTGGGAAAGGCCTCAGCACGTGCAGGGATGAAAATGTTTCTGCAAGTGACTTTCCAGGCTAGGAGCTTGAAGGGACCTTGGAAGGGGGCTGGTTCCCTAAGTGCAGGAGGCAAGGAGGTGTCCACGGGAAGCTATGGAGTGCTGGGGGCAGGGAGCTGAGTGCTGTTCCCGTCTGTAAGGAGCATCAGCCTGGCTGTGGATAGGTGTGTTTTGGAGAAAACCAGGCGGGAAGACTGGCTACTGCATGGTATTGAAGTTGAGGACTCAGGCTTTAGCTGGGGGCCACACTGTGACCAGAGAGGATGCACACTGGATGTGCAGATGAATTTTAACCACATGCTTTCTGATGACGATGAAGATGAGTATTGTGTGTGGGGAAGTGATTCCTTCCTGTGTTCCAGATTCTCTTTTGTGAAAATGTAGGAGGGTTATAAAATGCTCAGTATCTATTTTGGGAGAATGCCTCTGTGAACCAGAATGGGTCTAATCAATGACACTTTAGATGGAGCAACTTGTACGAGGCCCTTTGGCATAATGTTGGTTAGCATAGCAGTCAAATTAGGAAAAAAATAATCTCAAAAGGAATGCAAAATTTTTTGTGTATAAATGGAATTTTTAACCTGGAATAAGTTTGCCTATTTAAATTTTCGTTATTTTGAAAATAAAGCCTTCGTAGCAAAATCAAGGCTATAAAAGAGCACTTTAATGTCATTTAATGGTAACATAATGTTTCCTTGCTTTATTTCAAAGTGAAATCTATAAGATTTATTTTAAATGTTGCCTGTTTTCTTTTGTCTGGGAATTTAATTGAGGTTTCTGAATTCAGCTGGCTCCAACCTTGCTTTCTGTTTGGCCCTGGGCAGCTCACAATTTTTCTCATTTCCTATTCTCAGTCGGTTTAATCACTTATAAAATGACAGCACTTATACTGGCCTACCTCATAAGGTTGTGATGTTAAGTAATAAAAGTGTCAATTGCTTTGTGAATGCCAAATGTAGTTCTTTTAATACCCTTCGCTTCCTTTAAAAACTCTCTTTATCATAAACAAGGAAGGATACAGAAAGGCCACGTTGGGTCAGGTCATCCATCTGGTACAGAGTTCTGTCTCTGGCAGTGGGATCCAGGGACGATTTAGAGTGGAGGTTGGTAGTCTTTCTTAGTTGTATATCATAGTCTAGCAGACAAATAAACCCTTACTTGGGGTTGTACTACTAACATATGTAGATATATTAACCATTACATAATCTTTGATGTTTCACTGAGAATGTGTTGAATTACCACCCATTACATCAAATGACTTCATTTGGCACTGTGGGTCTCATTAAATTATGTCAGGCTAATCATAATTTAGTTTCAATAGAAACAAAATACACAGTTATTACCAGGGTAAGAGGACACCACACCATCCAAGAAACGAAATGGGTTTAGTCTATGGAAACTAACCTCTGGGGACATGATAGGGGCCCTGGCGGGGTTGAAGGAGTGTCACTAGGAAGGGGGCCTTGAGCTGTTAGGGTTGTTTAAAGGTACTGGTAAGGTCAGGGGATATGAGAGTATCTGAAGGGTATGTGACCTGGCTGTCTCAAAGGGTAACAATTACCTGTCCTTAGGAAGCTCTAGATATCCTGCCAGCTGCTCTGTAGAAAAAGATTCCTGAGTGGACCTGTAGCAGTAACTTACCAGAGTTCTTCCAACTTCAGAATCTGTGATCGTTCCCATCGTAGGAGAGCAGGAATCAAAGAGTGCAGAAGTCATTAATTTTCTCTTGTGTGTTTTTACCCTTTGTAATTTCTCCACTCACATGTGGAGGACGGCATAGAGGGTACTTAAACTTCTTCACATAATTTCTTCCCAGGGGGCTCATTGTTAGCTGAGGTAAACAAAAAGAACTGTAATTTGAAGACCGCTAACATAACAGCTCAGCTTAGAGTTGTGTGTTACCTCGATGCTGAAAATAATTTTAATTTTCCTTTTTTATGGACAGGAAATTAGTTTTCAGAAATCCTCTGGAGTGCTGTAATATGAGCCTGGTGGTCTTGGTTAAATTTTTGTTGTTGTGCCTTTTCTGTTTACCTGAGTTTTGAAGTGACAGAACAAATTTTCTGTCAATGTTCATTGAAATGTTAATTAGTTACCTGGCAGTTTAGATAGAAAAAGCCTTTACTCTAGTGGATCATCACCAGTTCTGGGAAATAATCTGTTTTTATTTTCCAATTTCAAGACATATTTGTTTTTTCTATACAATATATCTTGAGAGAGAAAACACCCAGGGCTTAGAAAACTATTCTGAGAACACAGGTCAGTGTACTACCATCCAGGCCTGTGCTTCTCAGACAGTAATGTGCCTGCAGATAACTTAGGGATCTTGATAAAATATACATTATGATTTAATAGGTCCAGGGTGAGCCTATGACTCTGCATTTCTAACCAGGTCCACAGACCAAACTTAGAGTAGTGAGAACTAAAAGGACAAAAATTTCTTTAAAAAGAAGCTCTCTTAAAATACCGCATTTTCTTCTCTTTATTTGGGAGGGGGTGGTTGCATTATAACATTGCAATTCCATAATGTCAGGAAGTTACGTTTAGATGCAGCATTTATTTTATTTTTGTGGGTCTTTCAGATACAATTTTGATGAGTGAGGGGGTGGTTAATTGCATCCTAGTGGGGGCACAGTGGTAAATAAACATAAAGCCTAAATAAGCAAAGTTTGTGATAAATGGGCTAATCACTTTTTACAGTTTTACAGTTCTTGTCAGTCCTTCAAAGGCCGGGACCTTTTGCATCAGGAGTGAGTGTTCAGAGTAACTGGATACCTACCAGATCGCACAGGCACTTCTGGATTTGTCAGGAATCTCACAGTCCTTTCTGTAGGTGCCCTGGACTCAGACCAAATGTCTGCATTCTCTCCCAGCCACTCTGTCTTTGGGAAGGAACTGAGGAGGCAGGATGAGGAGGGAAAAGGAGGTGGCAGTGGTCGGGGAGAGGGGCAGCTATTTGCAGAATGAGGGCACTACCCTGTGGCCATAGCTGCAAATTGCAACTTTCCTTGTGTCCCGAGAGAAATCAAAACTCAAGCTCCCAAGGGCAAGTGTCAGGCACCTCAGGTGGGAGCCTTCTCTCCCCGCGCTCGCTGCCAGCTACCCTCTTCCTCAGCCCTGACCGCAGAGTGCCCTGAGTCCATCAGGTGGTCAGACAGCGCTGCAGTTTCCGGGTTTAATTTCCAGTCCTATTTCATTAGAAAAGTAAGTGCCGATAGGAATGATAATGTGAGCAAATACAGCGCAGTTGACTTTGAATGTGCTGTGAGACTGGCAGGAAGTTTATTTACTTTATCTTCTTAATGAGGGTTTGTGTGTGTGTGTGTGCGTGCATGCACACATGCCCATTTCCACTCTCTGACATGGCATAGGAGAGAGACTGTTGCTGATAGGGGCAAGCCACACTGGGTTTAAACAATTGTGACTACTTCAGATTCGGAAAAGAAAGCTGGCCTTTCAGGAATAATAGTGACCAGTTCAAATCTTGCAGTCTTGGGACACATGTGAACCCACAGAGGAAATGCTCACGATAGCTTTTAGCCCATTGTTTGTGGCAAGACTCTTCATTTGTACCTCTAGTGGTGATGGTGCTGATTGTGTTTAATAATTTCTTGTAATTATTCCACTAATTTAACTTTTCTTTATGACTGAGGAGGGGAGGGAAACTATTTCCCTCAAGCATGAAGATAGGTCAGGCCCATTAAATAAGGAAGGCAAGTGTTTGGCTATTGCTTTGGTTTGTACTGGTATTACCAAATTAGTGTATTTTCTTTTACAGGAGAGAAAACACTATTTATTGGCCATCGATATGTGGTACGAGTAACAGAAGAGTCAAGTGATTTAGACAACTCTCAGGGGGAAAAAAGGACTCTCAGAGTCTGGGGTTTGCTCTCTTGGGTCCTAAGAAGAAACACCCAAGAGTTCTTTAAGAATAAAAAAAGCGACTGATGATGGTCAGCTAAATTCTGAACTTTGGTTACATTATTCAGGCTTTTGGCCTTAACTGAGAAGACAGGCCATCAGCATGGCCCTTCCTTGCTTGCTCCCTTTTATACCAATGATATTCCATGGCAGGGAGCCCACTGGTGTCATTTTTCAGAATTGCCGAGCAGGAAAATGCCATTGGAGTTTGAGGTCGTTACCTCAGCTTAAGAGGCATGTATCTTCACGGGCCACGGACTCTGCAGCTCACTGAAATAGAGACTCGGGATCTGGAGTGTTTTGGTCCCTCCACTATCTGGAATGTCCTGCCAGCTCTTCTCATGGTCTGCAGCAGTGGTAGAAATGAGGACTTACCTAATAGGAAGGTGGGACCCTTTGAGTAAAATGTATGAGTTGTCTGTTGTCCTGAGGAAACAGGTAGTAGCATCAGCAGTAATGGGAAAACCATTGTTCCAGCTGACATCCATACGTAATAGCCTCCTCTTTTTGATGTAAAATCAAATGGTTTAAAATTTTACTGTGGTATACCAGTTGTGCCTCTGGCTGTGTGACTCTGTGGCTGAAGCCTCTGACCTGGCCTTTATTGTCTGGGCTCAGGTTAGGGTGATGCAGATAAAGTCCATGCTGTGTCTGAGCACCAGACACATCTGCTGCTGCAGGATATTCAGAGTCAGGACAGGTGTTGTGTGCAGAGCCTGCTGAGTCCTCAGAAGTGTGTCCACGTGTAAGACAGGGCTACTCAGCTGGTGCCCCATGTATTCTCCTATTTCTGTTCTGTTCATTGAAGATAGGTCCTTCTCCAGAATATGGCATGGCTTCTCCTGAGAGCTGAATCTTTTAGGTGACTTTCCTTTAGAGTGTTTTTTGATTTGTTTTGTTTTTAATAAGTAGAGTTTAATCTTTTAGTGTGAGTGCAATACCCGAGAAAGGTCTATTGTGGGGAAGCTGGCATATTTTACCTGCTACCTAGCCATCCTTAACCTCCCTCCCCTCAACTTGAATGACTACTCCAAGGCTGAGTTAACAAGTTCTCAGTATGGAAATTAAATATTTATAGTCTAAAAAGGAAGTACGGTATTTTGGTTTCTAATATTTAGGTAGATAATTAGTTACATAAATTAGTTTCTATTCTTTTCCTTACTCTTATCCCTCAGCAGGACAAAAGTAATATTTTTAAGTCCTAAAACATATACAATAATGTAACACAGTATGGATGCTTTAAGCTGCTCTTTGTAACTTTCTTCCTCTAGATTTATAGGTTTCTGGGTTGAGATGAACAACCATTTACTGAACTAGACACAAAAGTGAATAGATCACTTTTCCAGCCCTTGACGTGTTTATACTTTAGCCTGGAGCAGATTATTTCAAATAATCTCAGTAGAGTTTTTTATATGCTCTAATAGGGAATCCTGTGGAGTACATAAAAGGGTACCCTTCCCAGTGTGGGGTTTTAGGGAAGATTCTTGGAAAAAATGATATCTAACTTGAGTTTTACAGGATGAATAGGAGTTAGGCTGAGAGTAGGGCGAATGTGGGTAGGTATAATAGTGCAAAGGGTAAGCAAAGGCAAAAAAGTAAAAAATAGCATGTTATGAACAATAATGAATGCAGATAAGTTGGAGGCATGAAGCGTTCAAGATAAGGAAGGGAGGGAGGAGTGGGGGGAAAGGATCCCTGGGAGCCAGGCCTCGGAGGGCCTTGCTTGGCATTCTAAAGAACTTGAACATTTTCTACTAGGTGATAGCCTGCTATTGAGGACTTTGAACAGGGAACAAAATGGTCACATTTGCATTTTGTCATTATTTCTAGAAGCATTGTCCATGGTTGAGTCTGATGGCTGTAAGGATCCAGAGGTCAGTTAGGGAATTGATTGTCACCAAGATGAGGCCAATGAGGATAGAGGGGAGGAGAGGCCTGGGAGAGGTGTTTAGGTGATTACATAGGCAGAACTTGGTGACTGACTAGGTAGAGGAATGAGGGAGGATGAAGGACCAAAAATGCTTTTAGAACATTTAGCTTGTGTGATGAGGTAGGGAATATAAGAGGAGGAGCTGACTGAATGGGGAAAGATGAGGCGATTGGATTTAAGTATGTTGCATTTGAAGTGCTTGGGCCATCCAGGGAGAATTGCCTGTAGAAAATTTGCTGTATGATAATGATGGTTGAGAAGGTTAGGACAGAAATAAAGATTTGGGAGTTACCAGCATTCAGGTGCTGATGAGAAATTTGAGATTGGACAGAATTATCCAGGTAGAGGGGAGAGAATGAGAAGTAAGCTGAGGACACAGAGGGGAAGTGGGAGGGAAAGCAGCCCTTGAAGAAGGTTGAAAACAAATGATTGGAGAGGTAGGAGACCACGAGAAAGTGGGGTCCCGCAGGTCAATTGCTTTAGAGTAGTCACTTAACATGAGAAGGTTGAGGTGGTTGGTGGGCTTGCAGTGGGGGTGCAAGAATGAACGGGGAGTGGGGAAGTAGAGATTATGAAGGGAAAGATGGGGGCAAATGGATGGAGGCATGTCTCAGAAAAGGAAGAGGGCAGGCTGGGCCAAGCCCAGAGCAAGACAAAGAGCATGTGGGTGGTTATAGATGTTGATATGTTGGGGGTGGCTGAGACTTTTTAAACAAGTATCTGTGAGAAATGGAAGTTTTGGGGCATGGAACCATAGAGATGAAGATGTATCAAATATTAGACTCTAAAATGTAAATAATAAATGTTTTATAGACAGTTTTGAATAAGTGACTAATGAATGAAAAGTCAGCATACACCACTTTAGCATAAATCTATGTCACACCATCTGTAATTTAATTAGAGTGTTTTTAAAAGTAATTTTGATTCAGAAGTAATTGGATGAAGCTCCGTAGCCAGGAAAAAATTTGTAGACTTTACTAATTGAGGACTGTTTAAAATGGATTTTTAAAAAATGTTTTCAAACACACAAGATTGGCAGAGTGAGGTGCCGAGGATGGTATTCTGACATTTAATGGCTGTATTTCCTGAGAAGGGCACTTAGCCTATCTGGCCTCAGGGATTCTTAGTTTTTTTATATGTAAAGTAGTGTAGTGAACTTCTTACAGTTATCGTATCTCATTTAATCTTCATAATCTATGAGTAGGTTTTGTTATCCTCTGTTTTAGATCAAGAGCAGGAAACAGAGGGGCAACGTAACTTAATCCAAAGGCCCACAGCTAGTGTGTGCGGAGCTGGGATTTTAGTCCAGATGGCCATGCTCCAGTCCTCACATGTAGCTACCAGCAGAGAAGATGCATCTCTTGGTGACAGAATCATAGGGCATGAGTTCTGAGATCCCTTCCAACCTTACAATGTTTGTGGTTTCATGTGCATTTATTCATGGTCTGTAGCAAGTACAGTGAAGTACATATGGAAAAACATCTTAATAATTAGTTTGAACTTTTTAACTCAGAAGGAATAATATATTGTGTCCAAGTGGTTGTATATTTTGGACTAGAATTCCAATTAAACAGGTTTTACTGTGCAAAGATTGTAATTCATTGCCATTTTAGCAACTAGTTTTTTGTCAGTGTTTAAAACATATAAAAATACATTGTCTATATCTGTTTTCTCTTAATTATTTGTATTCTCATAAAACCACTACTTTGACAAGCTTAATGGATGAAGAAAATGGTAACAACTGTTCACCACAGCTGGTCACATCTACCATTAACCCCTAAATGTAACTTTATTAATAATGATAATGATGCAGCAATAAAATGAGTACAACTACAGTACGAAGGTAATCTAAAATTGTGTGTGAGGTGATTGTTTTTTATGTAGATTATTTTACAGTTTCTTTTTCATTTCTACAGAAAGACTGTCTCTTCTAGCTATAGGATTCTATAAATAGTGTTGCTTTGATGATGGAAAGAGTAAATGGGCTTAATTTATGTCACAAGCACTTCAGGGGAAGTAAAACTAATAGATTCTTGGCATAAGGAATGGTGACATATTGAAACAGATGACAAAGATGATTTTAAATGTGTAAAAATCCTGGAGTATAAGACAAATTAGACTTCAAGGTAGGTTAAAAATCTGCTGGGTGACAAAATTCCAGAAAGACACCATCTGATGATGGGGAGGCCAAGGGCTTTGGAGCCAGCCTGTGGTGGGTTCAGATTATGACTGTGCCATCCTCTAGTTGAGCGAGTAACTTAACCTTCCTGAGCCTGTTTCTTTCTGTATAAATTGGAGATAATGCCTGTGCTCTGACGCATTGTGAAGGTTAAATGAGATAATATACACAGATAATCTGGCACATAGTGGAGCCTCAGGATAGTCAGGATATGGTAACTTTATTAGTAATTATTTATTCTTTTCTCATGGTTACTTAATGTTTTTATTTGTAATTGTATTCAATGGCTGTATCCATTCTGTTGATTAAGACATATTTAGAAGCATTTATGTGAGTCACTCTTTCAGTTTATATCTTTTTAAAAAAATTGTTTTTTTTTTTTTCAGGTCTGGGCTTATGTTTATTTAATGACTACAGCAGATAAGAATAGAAGATAGTCTAATACTTTCTTCCGTTCAGAGTAGAAATATTTACTTGTGACTTCACTATCCTCTTTAGTGTTAGCATAAGGATCCCTATGTTATGTGCTAAGAAACACCTATTTTTTAAAAAAAATTATATGCATTTCAATTAAAATAAAAACCAATTAAGACAGAGAACTTGAAAATTGATGAAGCAATTATATTATTGAATTGTTTTAGGTGGACTTAGGAGCATTGACTTTGGATAGCCCCAGTGACAAAATTTCTAGTAACTTTTCATTGAAACCAAACTGAGTTCTTTCTACTATTTCAGAGGGATGACTGTACCTTGACCTCATATCTATCTCTACTTTGATCCATACCCATATGACTGCTCCCCACTTTCAGACTGACCTCAGATTCTCCAGCTGGATGACAGCCCATTGCGATCTGTCCAGTGAACCTAAGTGATGTATTCATTTTTCTGTAGACTTTGGATTTGGGTGCTTTCTGTTGTCTTGACTCCCTTCTCTTATCACTACATTAATTGCTGCTACAGAACATAGGGTAGCTTTACATCAAATTGGTTGATTCTGGCAAACCAAGATGAGTCATTACATATTTCTTTCGTACTGAATTGTGAAATCAACATTCCCTAAAGATGTTTATGACATCTCTCAGGACTTTCTACTTACAAATGAATTAAAATGACAAAGTGAGTTAAATGCTAGGATTGTAGTTTGGACAGTCAGCTTTTGTCAGGCGATGCTGTGGTCATAACCCCTAGACCTCAGTGGCTCACTATCTCAAAGTGTAATTCTAACCCATATTACATGGCAGTTGAAGGTCAGCTGTTCCCTAGTGTGCCTTTTTCATTCCAGGACTTAGGCTGACGGAGTATACCTTTTTTGGAACATGCCATCCTCTTGGTGGAGGGAATGAAAGAGCTTTTTAAAGTATGTGGCATATATCGTAAGACTCGCATTTCATTGGCCTAATCATTCATAAGCCCAAGCCTGACATCAGTAGGAAAGGCAAATACCCTCCTTTTATAAAGCATTAGTGCCAGTCACATGACGACCAGCAGGGATATGTATCCTCCTAAAGGGAGGCAATGAAAAGTTAAAAACAATGATACAGTCTATTGTGCAATTCATTGGCATTTTTTGGTTGTTGTTGTTGTTAATCAGTATTTTTAAGTTAAAGGAAAATAGGAAGATTTGAGAAAGATCTTCCAGAATTGTCCAGTAGCGTGTTCTTTTATATAATAGAATTTTTCTGTCTTTGGCCCGTGGTTTTCTTTTTACTGGGATTTATCACCTTTTTTGAATTTCATTACAAAAAAGGGGGCTGATGAAAAAAGTTGGTGAAATGTGTTCATCCAAAGAGCCAAAGTTTCCATGTTACCAGCATTACAATAGTAGATTATTTTTGAAAGCATATGTGTACTTAATTTCATTTTTAAGCAATTTGCCTTTATTGTATATAGTAGAATATTATTATTCAATTATTATGTCCAGATTCTTCAGTTAATAACTTGGCTTTGATAAAAAAATAACGTGGCTTTGCTTGCCACTTAAAAATTAGAATCAAACTGTGAATGAAGAGTAAAATCTATATATAAATTGGAAGGGAATCAGGCAATAAACTGATTTATAGGAAAAGAAAAACTACATTAATGTTTTCTTTAACTGAAGCTTTGCTTATAACTTGAGTCTGGTTTTGATTTTTGTTTAGAACAAAATCAAACAACAAAAGAAGATGTGGTAACCTACAAATACAGAGGGAATGATAATTGACCATTGATGTGAGTGAATGAATGTGTGTTTACTGAGGTCCTGAGGGTAAAGGGTATGAAAGGAATTTCTTGGAACCTAGCAAGACCTCTCAGAGCTTAGGCTTACTCTTGGTTCACTTTGCGCCTTCTAGATTTTAGAGCAGGCTGCTTCTGTATTCAAATCTTCAGAAAAGAAACAAATGTGATGCTTTTCTGAAACAATGAACAATTTTCCTTTCTATGTATGTTCAGTTTGTGTTACCTAAAAAGCATGTTCAATATTACTGGAATGAGATACCACTTTTATGTTAATTCTAATGAAATTGAAGGAAATAGTCCACACCAATATTATGAAGCACTTAATGGTCTTTAAAATCTCTGGGAGACTGGGCCAAAGTAAGAATATAAACTAAATAATTGAAAATGTAGTCATTACTTTCTAGTTTGTATGAGCATCAAGATGCAATATTTTGAACTAATTGCAACTGCTATGGAGTACTTTGAAGAAAACCCATTAGAAGAAGAGTAAAACCTGAACAGATTAGGGTTCTTTAGTGAGCCTGGCAGAATTTCTTTTGTTGCTTCAAAATCTTTTTTATATCTCATCACTTAACTTTCTTGGCTCAATAAACAAAAGTATCTTTCACTCCACATTTTCCAGAACTTTGGGTATAACAGGAAACACTTCTCTTAACCGAATACTATAGATAGTTTTGAAAGCTAAAATTCTGAACTTTATATTCTACATTTCAGGTTGAGATTAATGAAATTAAAAGAACAAGCTTTTTTAGTTGTTAGTATTTAGTGATGGGATCGTGTGTCCCTGATATTTTTACTTTCTTTTTTGTATATTGATCATATATTCTGCAACCTTGCTGAATGTATTTTCATTAGTCTTAATGTGTGTGTGTATGCACGTGCGCACATGTGAATGTGTATATGTGTGTATTCCTTAGGATTTTATATGTGCAAGATCCTGTTATCTGCTAATACAGTTTTGTTCTTCCTTTCCAATTTGGATACCTTTTATTCCTTTTTCTTGCCTAATTGGCATGTTAGAATGTTTAGTACTATGTTGACTGGCAATGGTGAAAGTAGACATATTCTTTCTTTGCTTATTCCTGTCTTAGGGGGAAAACATTCAGTCATTCACTATTATTATGGGTTTATGGGTTTTCATGGATGCCTTTTATCAGGTTGAAGAAGTTCCTCTTTTTTTATCATGAAAGAGTATCTGATTTTGTCAAAGGTTTTAGATGTCTATGAAGGCAACCATGTCGGTTTTGTTTTTTATTCTATTTATGTGATCTGTTGACTGATTCTCCTATGTTGTATCAACTTTGCATGCCTGGACTATTTCACTTGGTCATGGTATATAATTCTTTTGTATGTTGCTGGATTCATTTTGCCAGTATTTTGATGAATAACTTCCTTTTTTGGGGAAGATTTTCTGTCAGTTCATTCTTTAGTATTAAAGGAACATGACTTTCCCAAGACTTGGCCCCATAAAAATATGGAAACTTCATTTTTGCACATACTCTGAATGTCCTTTTAGTGATAGTCAGACTTCAAAATATGCCTACCTGAGTACTCAAGTTCAGACACTTACATAATGGTTATCTAAAAAGAACTTTACCTTGGCGTATGCTTAAAAATTCCCACACAATGTTGTTTCTTATATGACACATTCAGATTTTAGGTCCTGACCCTGGGGAAGTCACTTAAATTTTTCTTCTTAGCTTAGTTTCCTAACCAGTAAACAGAATTATGAGGAGCAAATAAAATATGGTATGTGAATGTGCTCATAAGATATTACATAATATGGTAAGATACAATATATTTATATAAGCAGGTAAATATAATTACTTAGCATAGGGGCACAAATTCAAATAACTTTAGGGGCCAAAGACACCAAGTAAATATCTGGAGCAGTTACATAATTGGATGTGATGGGGCCTGTGGCCAGTTGGAAACTTTGCAGCCTTGCTTCAGTACACCCAAATTCAAAGGAAAACAAAATAAAATGAGCAAAGCAAACTCAAACCCCCACTGTCCTGGCCAGACATCACACATCTGCCTCCCCTTTGTGACACCTTGATTCAGTGATAGAATGTGAAGACCTGGGGTCTCATTCCAATTCCACCCTTGAGAAAGTTCTTAACGTCTCCTAGCCTTCTTTTTCTCATTTGTAAAATGCAGATGATGTATGCCTTGCCTGCCTCCAAGGGTTGTTGTGAGAGGCTTAAGGAGAATAACATGTGAAAATGACTCAAAAACTATTCAAGCCTATATCAATGTAAGGAATATTGTTGTTTCTTAGTTTCTGTAAATCTTAACTTCCCACTGATTCTTGTTGAGAAGGTTTCATAGCCAGACATTGGGAAGCTCCAAAAGGCCAGCTAGAAGAGCCTCTTTTTGATAGAGTGGGCTTGGTAATAGATGTAAGCCCGTTAATATATTTTCTGGACTTAAATTGTTACCTGGAGGAACGCCTGGGTGGTTCAGTGGGTTAGAGCCTCTGCCTTTGGCTCAGGTCATGATCTCAGGGTCCTGGGATCGAGCCCCGTGTCGGGTTCTCTGCTCAGTGGGGAGCCTGCTTCCCCCCCTCCCCGCCTGCCTCTCTACCTACTTGTGATCTCTCCTCTCTCTGTCAAATAAATAAATCAATAAAAATCTTAAAAAAAATTGTCACCTGGATCATACCATTATCATTAGATTACTACTACATTAGATTTCTACTATTTCTACTGTTATCATAGTAGAAAGAACCATTGTCTTATTTTTCTCACCATTACCTTCTATTAGATATGTGAATTATTATGAGAGTACAATAGGCTTCATAATTCTCCCAAACCAGTTATGTTATTCATAAGGGTTTTCTGTGGTTTCCTTAACAGATAAAGTCAAAACTGATACTTTCTTGGTACCCTAAGATTAGAAAAAGTGATTTCTTCAATTTTCCAACTGCAGTCAATCAAGTGCTGATATCTTGAAGCCTCTGTAAGAGGTTATTTTGGAGCAAAAGGTAAACCAGCATCTGCATAGGGTTTGCCAAATAGCCATTCAGTGGTATTTGTGGCTCAGCTTACCAGTTCTCCTCAGCCAGCAGGACATAGTCATAGAAACTCGTGATACTGAGTTTATTGAGCTCCTACTAAGTGTGAAGCTAGCTGGCAAACACAGAAGAGTAATGTGGCCCTTGCTTTGAAGAAGCATGAAGTTTTGGTTGGTGAGCAAGCATTGTGCATGAAATAGCTCTAGCATCTGGACTCATAGACTGTTAGCTTGTCTGGAAGGAGCCCTGGAGGTCATCCACCCAGCCATTTCCTTCACTTTATAGCAGAAAACACTGAACCTATAACTAAATGTTAACATCTGTCTGGTAGTCCAGGTGTTCTCAAATCTAGCTGCTTCCCAGAATCATAGTGAAGTACAAAAGATCCACAGTCTGGAAGGATTCTGGCAGACCCGTTTTGCTTAGTGGATTTGGGAATGGTACCAGTCATGTGGTGTTAGTGGTTTTAGAATTCAGGGTTTAGGGAGTTCATTGAAGGGCTGAGAAAGGGCTTGATGGGGAGCTTTCATGTCGTTGGAATGGGTGGGTAAGATTGAGGTGACCAGGACCTTGGGTGAGGGCATGGAGTTGGGGATTGGCATGGCCGAGGTGATGAGCAAGATGTTTTACATCATGAGGTGAGGGTTTGAAGAAAGTGTTTGATTGAATTACAGGTAATTTTACAACCCTAAGCATTTTTTCCTAGTTTATTATTAATATCATGTTTAGTATCTTCATTGCCTTCCCCAAATTGAGATGGACATTGATAAATTTGTATGCTCCTTTCCTGTATTTCTTGGTAATAAAGTAATTGATATGCAGTATGCTAATAAATGTCTGGATAAAGAAGTGTACTACGGACAGCCAGTACAAACATTTAACACTTATAAACTATTCTTTGTTAAATATAATTTTATTCTCTCAAGAAAATGAGTTATCTGTGTGGTATTTTAAATATTATTAAGATACATGAAGCTATCTATAGTCTTCATGACAAATAAATAAATGTACTTAACCAGTGTGTATAAGACAGCACACAGTTTCCTTTTTGTAAAATGTCCGTCAACTTTATATTTACATATATAGTAATTTTATAGTTACGCATTCTGTATGTATTTTATAGTTTCATTCATTCCACCGTCAAAATGTTAGAACAGTTTGTTCTTGTACGGGAACAATTCTCCCTGGTCTATGAGTTCGTTGAAGGCAGTAATGACATAGTAATGATTAAAAACGTGGACACTGGACCAGATGATCTGAGTTCTTATCCCCCGCTTTGTTGCTTGCTAGCTGCGGATAGCTGTATTTTGTCAACTGTGAACTCTGGAAAAAAATAATACCTATCACAAAGGGTTGGTGTCAGGATTAAAGGAGTTAATCTGTGTAAAGTGCTTTAAAGTTATCTAGTTAATGCCCTTCATTTTATACGTTGAGGAATTGAGGGCTTATTCTAAGAACTCACTCAAGATCATGAACAAATGAGAACCTGGACCAGAACCCAAACTATCTGATTCCCAGGCTGGGTGAGAAGGGAAGAAAGTTGCTTCTCTGTGAGGCACTTTCTTCGGTGTGTTGTCACTTGGTCTGGCTCTCTCTCTGAGTCCCTTTGGCCCTCCTCCCCACTCCCGCCCTCCTCCTGCAACTCTCTTCTCTCCTCTCCATCTCATTCTTCCTCCTTAGCCTTGTAAAGCCAGATTCTAAACCTGGAGGTCAGGGAAACCCCTAACATCATATGCACATTTTTCTTTTTCTTTTTTCTCTTTGTCTTTTCTGAGAAGAGAGCCTACATAAGACTCCCCAAAGCAAATGTGCCCCTACCTCCCTGTGTGGAAGCGGCTCTAGCAGCAGCCAGTTTCCATTATAAGCAGAAGCCGAAGTGGTGCTAGAGAAGTCTAAGAACCATATTCTTTTGTGAGTGTTTCCAGCTGCAGAGGAAGGAGTGGGCACTAACAGGGCTGCTGGGCAGAGCCATTCTGCCAGGCAAAAGTGATTTTATCGTGAAGAAACTGCCGAATCTCTTCTTGACTGTGTGAATAAGTGGGAGGCTTGGAGTTCTACAGCCGGAACATAAAGACAATGAAGGCCGTGGTTTGGAAAATAAGCCCGTAGGAACTCAGAGCCAACAGGGCGCACTCTTCCTCTGTCACTTGGTTATGGCCACAGCGGGAGTCCAGTGGCTTAGATTTGCTTTCATTGCACATGAGCCAATTGATTGACCTGGACTTTCTCACAGCAATACATACCTGCTAAAAGATAAATTCTGCTGCTCTGTGTCTCAAATAAAATCAGAGGACCAGTGTTGTGTATAAGGACTTAGGAATTCAAATGCATCATGATGTCAGAAGAACCATTTTACAAGAATGCATATCGCTTTGTGTCCCAAGAGCTTTTCAAGTTGATTGTTGTTTGGGTTATCCTGCATGTTCATACTCAGTGATAAAATCGTGACCAAATGGCTTCCCATGTACATTTTGTAGCTATAAGGTAGCCCAAGACCTTTTCCTTCATTATGCAATATTCAGATTTATCACACAGAAGCTTTAATGTAACTGATGGCAATGCACTTTTTGTTGCAGCGGCAGGATCAAGGACTTTTTAATACAGTCTGTCTAGACACCAAGCATATAGAGGTGATCCATTTCTTTCCTGGCAATTAAGCGGAAAACAGGACATGTTGAGGGCATTTAGTTAAGCATGGCCGGACAGAAGGGCTTTATCAGAATAACGTTCTTTTACCAAGTATGTGTGATAAAGCCAGGGTTAGGCTTTGGGAATTTGGGCCTGGTCTATATTTAGCATCCAGAAACCACCATGGGGGCTGTCATTGGTTAGGAGTTTCTAGTCACAGTTCTTGTTGAAGTTAGGTAATTTAGGCATATAGGACAGCGGTGCACTGTTCTAGAGTTTGTTTGTTTGTTCATTCATTCATTAGTTCATATTTCAACATGTCTCAGTTTTTCCTGGCATCAGTTTTACTTCTAGGGCATTTTTATAAGGATCTGAATAATTTTTGAGATCATGAGAGAAACTAATGAAGAAAAATTAAAATCAGGAAAACATTAGAGGGCTTACATACTTTCACAAACCTTATTAAAAAGCTTCCCGAGGAAATATTTAAAAAAAAATTTTTTTTAAAGATTTTATTTATTTATTTGACAGAGAGATCACAAGTAGGCAGAGAGGCAGGGAGAGAGAGAGGGAAAAGCAGGCTCCCCGCTGAGCAGAGAGCCCGATGTGGGGCTGGATCTCAGGACCCTGAGATCACGACCTGAGCCGAAGGCAGAGGCTTTAACCCACTGAGCCACCCAGGCACCCCCCCGAGGAAATAGATATTAAAAATTACTAAATCAAAAAAAATTTACTAAATCAAAGAAAGAAATGTCAGTAGGAATTTTTTTCTTTAAAGGAATTTTTGAAAAAACTCTCACATACACAAGATCCTTCAGTTATGTTACATCTCATTTTACCCCAACAGAGATATTTTTGTTCTATATAGGTTGCCTATTGACTGTTATGGGAGAGTTGCTGATCAATGAAAGGTCAGATGTGGGCTTGACTTCTGGCCAAGCCTCTCATTACAATCTGATTTTTTATTTCTGTGTCTATAAAGTTGGGCTGGTGATACTGTTCTGTTTATCTCTTGAGGTTGGATGAGTATTAATTGAATGAGCAGTGCCTTACTGTAAGCCCCTGATAAATTGTAACTACTTTTTCTTCTCAAAGATTCTGTGCATCAGGGGCATCTGGGTGACTCAGTGGGTTATAAAGCCCCTGCCTTTGGCTCAGGTCATGATCTCAGGGTCCCGGGATCGAGCCCTGCATCAGGCTCTTTGCTCAGCGAGGAGCCTGCTTCCCCCTCTCTCTCTGCCTGCCTCTCTGCCTACTTGTGATCTCTCTCTCTCTCTTTCTCTCTCTGTCAAATAAATAAATCAAATCTTTTTTAAAAAAAGCTGCCTTTAAAAAAAAAAAAGATTCTGTGCATCAAAAGGCAAATCAGTCAACTCTGGAGGTCCTGCTGCCCTAATCAAAGTTGTCTCTCTTCTCATTTTATCCGTGAATTTAGAACATGGGTGGGATATGGGCCAAACTGTTCCTAAGTCAGCTGGGAGAGGCACTGTGCAGGCCAGTGGAAATCTGGGAAGGTAGACCGAAGTGTGGATTCAAAAGAACCTATCTGTGGGAGGAACTCACTAGGTAAACAGGTGGTCACTGAAGTTGTGGGGAATTTCTTGTTCTTCCAGCTCTGTTTGATGTGGTCGCCCAGGGACTTTCCTGTCTTTAGATCTGAATGAAGGGGAGAAAATTGCTTTTAGGCAGAATCCACATGCTGTAGTATGGAGATCACTTTATGGCTAAAGAGAAGACAGGCCTACGTATCAGGATCTTTTATATTGAAACAGAATCACCCCCTTTCCGGAGGCACTTTACAGGATTGTGCTTGTAGACTATGGGCTTGACTTACTCTAGCTGGCTCTGCTCCCTGCAGTAAACTTAGGAGTATAAGGTCTGGTTCTTTTTGTGGCTTTTGGATTGCCATTCGGGCTGCATTGCTGGTTTCTACAGGTGTCTGCTGTTACCTGACTTTTTTGCTGTCAGCTCAGTCCTCATTTCTAGCTTCTGGATACCCCTCAATCTGCTCCTTGCTCAGAAAAGGCCTCACCTTTGGTTCTCAGCCTTGTCTTGATCATTGCCCTCGGTTTCTTTATAGCTGTTCTCTTTTGGAGAAGTATAGACTTCATTCTCCAGGTTCTTTGGCAGCACCCTGGGGCAGGGAGCATCATTTATGTGTTTTCCAAAGGCAGAGGTGAGTGACCCAGCTGACAGGATGCAGGTTAAACTGAATGCTTATCATAGACAGTTAGCTCTATATGGAGGCTCTCTATCCCACTTGACAAATGGGGCCAACAGGACTCTGAGGGATTAAATACATGTTTAAGTGTCTCGGCCCATGAATGGTGGAGTCAGGGTTATATCCTTGTTCTGTCTGATAGGCAGACAACTTTTCTTCCCTTTGTCCCCAGAAGAGGACAATGCCCTCCTGCTCTGAAGTAGACATTTACTTGAAAAGCCTCCAAAATGCATTGACTCTTTTTGTTATTATGTTATATTAGTCACCATACAGTACATCATTAGTTTTTGATGCAGTGTTCCATGATTCATTGTTTGCGTCTAACACCCAGTGCTTCATGCAATCCGTGCCCTCCTTAATGCCCATCACTGCGCTGATCCTTAGTCTTTATGTATAAAATAGTCATTTAGCCCAAACAGTACAAATTATTTCCTCTAGAGAGAACATCTGACGCAAGCTGGTTAGAGCTTGGTGTGTGCCTGTGCTTTTTTTTGTTGTTTTAATCAGTTTTACTTTTGCTTATTTTTTGTACTTTTCTTCCTGTCTCTCCTCCCCTTCTTTCCTCTCTTCCTTTCTTTCTTTATGTAGCCAAGATGGTAGGCTTTACTTTTGCCTCAAGTCTCCAGGTTTCAGGACAATAATTTATTGAGAAATCTGCATTTGATTTTTTCTAAAGCTTGAGTCAGGGCCTTGAATAAAAACGCAAAGGAAAAGAAACCCTTCCAGATGAACTATATTAATGTTTTAATTAGAAGTAATGTATTCTTTGACAAAGCTAAGCAAAATAGCAAAAAAATCCATGTAATACTTTACAAATAACAGTGATGGTTAAGAGCTACTTACTAATAAAATTACTAATGATTAATAGCATCCTATCTACATTGTCCCTGGTCATCACAATAACATACCCACAGCAGGGAGAATCGGTGAAGAAACCAAGGCACAGTTAGGTTTAAGCCCAATTGTGACACTGGACATAATGTCATTGTACTGCGCCATGCTGAGTTTAAAGCAAAGCAGGTGCACTGTCTCATTGTTTTAAAGGATATTGCAGGGTTAAAAAGGGTTAAAAAACCCTTTTTTGTATATTGGTCAATTTGCTCTGTCTGAGTGCTAGAGGACTAGCATGGTATAGTGATAATGACAAGAGTAACAGTGAAGGGTGGGATTAGTCAGAGCAGGGAAAGCTAAGACCAAGGTGTTCTGTCTACATGGCCAAGAGCTCAGGAGCACCAGACTCAAGGGAGGCAGACTTCTTCCAGTGAGTCTGCTAGCACCCCGGCCACCCAGCGCTCAGAAGCAGCAGGTGCATCGATCAGACTAACCTTGGACCCAGATGAAAATAAGCTTCAAATTGAGGAACACACAGTGGTACAGGAACCTGGACCACCACCAAAAGTTTAGATTGCTTGTGCAAGTGTTTATGAAGCTGGGGAACTTCAGTTCTATTGAAGGGCTGGAAGAAAGTACA
Source organism: Procyon lotor (assembly GCA_028646535.1). Lineage (NCBI taxonomy): Eukaryota > Metazoa > Chordata > Mammalia > Carnivora > Procyonidae > Procyon > Procyon lotor. Next base: position 49,201,775 of record CM053610.1, read on the forward strand.
GTTCACATTGTGGAGATCTTCCCCTTTCTGAGAGCAAAAAGCAGGGACAGGTCAGTCCCAGTTGCATTCACCATGCACTGATCGTGTGCCCGTCATAAAGGAAGGGTGGCAGGCAAGAAGGAGAAGTGTATTCAGACAGTGGCTGCCTGGAGGAGTTTACAAGTTAGCCGAGAAACTTCACATCTGCTAGTTTGCTTGTTTCTAGTGGGTTTCTTATTTTTTTAGGCTAAGTATACTCTCCGGTACATGATACTCAATTCCATTTGACATCATATTATTCTCAATTCAATTTTTTATTCTTTCTTCGAGAGACGTTCGGGAGTCCATGTGACTCAGTTCCGTGTGTAGCCAAGTGAGCCTCTTCTCTGTGTTGTCACTTACACCCTTGCTGGAAGGCAAGACTTGATGCTGCAGCTGGGAACAGAGTCCTCCAAGACATCATTTGAATTGTGCTTCTGGGTCAAGACAGAGGCATATGTACGTACGCTTGTAGAGAGGATTCTTTGACTAAATGAAAGATTGAACTGATGGTCTTTATGTCTCCTCTAGCTCTAAAGATAGGATTTTGATTCAAAATAATAAAAACAAAGCCTCGTAATAAGCTGCAACTTTAAAGTGATAAAAACACTCTTCAGTGTTTCAGATCGTGTTTGTAGAACTAACAACTTGACAAACCTGCACATTGGTTTACAAAATCTTCTGCATTTCAGCAGAAGCTGAGTTCGCCTGGCTTCAAGATGTCAGTGTCTGACAACCTAGTAGTCCTCCTCGGCGCGTGAGCTGTCCTTCTTTCTGTCCGTCTGGTTTGTCGTGGATTTGCTGGCCAGTCTGTATTGGTTCCTAGGTGGAATATGCAAAATGTGTACGTTTTACTATTGAAATATTTTATGTCAGGGAAAAATTTGCCAAGGGAAATCAGAGAGATGAAGGAATGTTTTTCTGAGCGATGAAACTATTCACAATACAGTCAGGATACGGGAAATTGAGAGAACTAGATCAGAAAGTGAGCAGAAATCAGCAGTGGACTGGGTGTCCATAGGAGTTCCTTGAACCTCTTTGAGTTCTTATTTTCCTCTTGGATAAAATTACAGGTTTGGCTTATCAAATAGCTTCTCTAGCCTTAAGAATTCTGCAGTTCTCCAAAAAAAGGAAACTGTACCTGGTCAGTTTCTGTTGATGAAACAGATAATTGGAGAGTTGGAGTAGTAGAGAAAGAGTTTGGGAATTAGCTAGGTGTTTCCCCCACCTGCTTCCCTAAAACTCCTAGATTGGATTAATCAGGAGGGAGGAAGTAATATCCTGTACTAGTTGCTAGTGCTGCTGGAATAGATTACCACAATTTACTGGCCTAAAGCAACACACAGTTATTATCTTATAGTTCTGAAGGCCAGAAGTCTGTAACAGGTTTCACTGGGCTAAAATCAGGGTGTCTTTCTGGAGGATCTAGGGGAGACTCTGTTTCCTTGATTTTTCCAATTTTTGGAGGCTTTCCACATTCCTTGACTTTTGGTCCCTTCCTCCATCTTCAAAGCCAGCAGTCACCTCACACTGACCTCTGCTTCTCTGACTCTCCTACCTCCCTCCTCTAAGGACCTTTGTGATTAGATTGGGCCCTCTGGGATAATCCAGGATAATCTCCTCAGCTCAAGATCCTTAACTTAATCACATCTGTAAAGCCCCTTTTGCCCCGTAAGGGAACATATTCGCAGGTTTGGGGGATTAGGAGGTGGACATCTTTGGGGCGCCATTTTTCTACCTACCACATATACATGATGTTGCTAGTATTGCACTGGCCCAGGAGACCATGCTTCTCTCTTTTGAAAGAAATATTGCTAGCAGATTAAATCATTTGTAGCCTTCACAAGGGACCTTCTGTGGCACTGCTCCAGCCTCTTGTGCCTCAGCAGGAAGTTTATTAAAAGGAAAAAGAGGAGAAAATGGGAAAAGAACTACACAGCTGGGAGGCAGTTTTATCAACTCAAATGGAGTCAACATCAAGGCCTTCAGAAGGAGAGTGTATGATATGCTCTTATTGAGTTGTGCAGAGAAAAAGGCAAACAGGTTCTCGGGGTCAGAACCACAGGTATTTTGTGACTAGTCTCTGAGGAAATGTGGTGAGATATTCGGTTTTAGGCTCTCTGGGAGTTCAGCTGCAGTGGACACCTTGCATTCGAGGTTGAGGGAATGCGGATTTACTTTCCAGTGGTAGGGCTTTTTCTCGGAAGTCTTTTTTCCTGGGAAGGTGTCAGATCCTCGGTGCGAAAGAAGCCCCTCCATAGAGTCCGAATGCAACACCAACCGTGTTTATAGTTCTCTAAGCGGAAACCACGATGAATCTGTGTTCTTAGTATCTCAAGGGTGACGTTTTAATTGTTAAGACATGAGGGAAGGAGTTATCTCGGTTTGTAGTGACAGATGTAATTGACCAAGGACAAGTTAGAATGTGGAGAGCAGATGGGTGAGACTGATGCCACATCTTTCCCCCTGTAAACTCCAACCACTTCCCATCCGTACTCTGATTTGACAGAGACATTCATGTCATCAGAAGAAACTCATTTGGTTCCGGAGGAATTTTGTATTTCTCCAGTCCCTTTTGACTTTCTGATGTGTTTGGATAGAAGCATGCTAAGCTGCCTCCAAACACTCCCTGGTAAGCGGTGGGGAAGCACTGAGTGCTGTATTAGAGAAGGGTCTGGGCTGTGTTCAGGTGTGGGGTGTGGGAGCGTCCAGTCAGCCAGGTGGTCTGGGCTCTATCACCTGAGCCCCCAAGGCGTTCCGATAGTGCAGTAAACTTCAAGGCATAAAACATCTTACAGAGGAGGGAGCCGCAGACACACTAGCAGCCGGAACACCTGGAATATGATACTCTGGTTTTGCCATCCTTTGAAACATCATCAGATAAATGTATACTGGGAATTTGGCCAGAACCTCTAGGGAAAAGTGAAAGCTGGAAACATTTATAAAATACCACGGTTTTAGATTTTCCCTAATTATAGTGAAATTTCCTTAGTTATTTCCCTAATTAACAGGATTTTTTTTTTCATTGTAGAAGTAAATGTAATCTTTGAAACCACAAACAAAAGGTCTTTATTTTATTTTGTGGCTTTTTTATTTATTTTCTTTTCTTGAAGTATAATTAACACACAGTGTTATATTGGTTTCAGGTGTTCAATATAGTGATTTGACAATTCTATACATTTCTCCATTCTCATCAAGATAAGTGTCCTGGTAATCCCCTTTATCTATTTCATCCATCCTGCCGCCCACCCTAATTAAGTTTTTTGTCACTGTTGTTGCTATTTTCAGAAGTAGCATTGTTCTGATCTGACAATTTCTAGGAAATACACGTGCTTATTCTTCAAGCTCTCTCTCTATTGTGCTCTGTGGAAGGGTATTTTCAGTGAAGAATCTTGAATTGGCCATTCTGAGAGAAGCAAACAGCCTTGGGCATCATTTGTTGCTCTGTGTATTGTTTTCCTTCAGTTCTCAGAGCTCTGGTATAAAGGAGGAGTACCCCCACTAGATGGGTATGACTATTGCCTGAACCTTTGTTGTGCTTCTTCTGGATTGTTTACTTAACGAAGGAAGACATTGATCATGGTGTTTCTTGAGAGGGTTTTAGAAGAAGTTGATTGAGGGCACAGGGATGTTTGCCGTATTTTACCTGGGAACCTTGACATTTAACTTAGTCCATGGCCTGCTTCTGTTCACCTGCTGTTCCCCTTAATGGGTCTGCTCTAAACTTATCTGATCACCCACCAAGAAACATGAGCAGTTAGCTCAGGTTATTCTTTTGAAGGCAAAGGATACTCCCTGGAGCAGAGAACTCTATTCTGTGTTTCCTTTCTAGAGGGGGTATATTTATAGCTCATTGTCATATAATTAAATGCTCTATTTACTGGCAGGAATTAAGATCCAATAATGGTCCTTTTGAACATTTAAATTAGAATATTTTTTTAACCTATCCAGGCTTCCTACTGCTGCCTCTCTTTACCTTTTTCTCTACCAGTGCTCAAAGGTGGGCTTTAATTTGCCTCCAAGTGCCAGGGACTGTCTCCAAAATACTCCTTAATTCTCCAAGGTCAGAGTTTGTGTTCTCAGGATAAGCAAGGCTAACAAGCACTCTGTTGGGCCTCTGCCCCTTAGTTCTCCCAGTTGTTCAGTCTCAGGGAGGACCTGCAGATCCTCATGTTGGATGCTGTTAAACTCATGTTGCCTGTCTTGTACCCCTCTGAGTCAGAGTTCAGAGGCAAAGTGGGCTTTAACTTTTCACCAGGTAAAGTGAGATGAAGACATCGGCTAAACGGAAGAATACTGTAAACAAGGTACCAAGATGTCTTAACCTTCTTTGAGAGACTAATCTAGTCATAGGCCATTTTCCAAGTCACCTTATCACTTTATGTTGTGTTGATCCTGTGGTGGATCAGCTGTAAAATCACAGTGTTTGGCCAAAGTGCAGCTCTCAGTATGTGTACGTACCAGGCGTGTTGCTAACACGCTAATGATTCCCCAGAGATTGCTGTTTGGGAGCTGTGAGAGGTTGGGCCTGGGAGTACAGGCTTGGAGGTGGCATGGCACACAGGGTACAGGAGGGAGAGTGATAAGAATGAAAGAGAGTGAGAGGTGTCTTTGGCAGGTGGCGGAGGAACAGACACAGAGGCAGGAGGAGAGCCAGGAGGCAACAAAGTCCAGAAGCCTAGGTAGCGAGAAATTTCAAGGGTTGGGGGTCAACAGAATAAAATGCCACAGAGTCATCAGCTCAGTCAGATCTGGAAAGTTTGCATTGGGTTGGGTGGCCATACCTGAAACATTTGACAGATCCACATGAGGAAACCAGTACGCAGAATGAGTAAGTGTCTGATCTATGTCCAGACAGGGCCTGGTAGGGGTCTTCCTTCCGGAACTTTCTACTCAGTCTCCTTCATATTTATGGGACTGGCTCTTCTGTTATGACTCGTTCTCAGTGCTCTGTTATGGAGGCCACACATTCTCATTTTTCTTAATTTAAGAACTTCTCATTTCATTAGTCTCCATATTAGATATATATTGTGGATGGAGTAAAATGCTGATTTTGCATAGTAAGCTGCTTATTTATAATTTTAAGCTTAGATGTAACACTTTAAATGTAAAATAAAAAAGAAAAGATCTGATTTCTATGGAGTAGCCATCTGAAACTCTTTCAAACAACCTTTGAGTTGTAGGTGGCAACAATTTTTAACTTCTGATCATGATATATGATCTTGCTTTTATTTGTTAAAGAGGTTGGTATCTTATTTATGTGACTCTGCATTGTGTTTTATTAGGCCAAATAACACATTTTGTTGAGCAGCCTGGGTGAACAGAGAAAACCTGTGGTATGTGTATTAGTTTGCTAGAGCACTTATAACAGAGCACCACAGACGAGAAGGTGTTAACAACAGAAATCTATTGTTTCACTGTTCTGGACGCTAGAACTCTAGATCAAGGTGTTGACAGAGTCATTCTCTTCTAGAGACTGTGGAGAAGAATCTCTTCCTGCCTCTCTCCTAGCTTCTTGTGGCTTGCTGGCAATAGTTGGCATTCCTGGGCATGTGGAAAACATCACATTGATCTCTACTTTCATGCCCACTTGGCAATTTCCCCTTTTTGTAAGGACATCACTCATAGATCAAGGGCCCACCCTACTCCAGGATTACCTCATTTTAACTAATACAGCAGAAGTGACCCTGTTTCCAAATAAGGTTACATTCTGAGGTAGTAGGGTTAGGACTTCAACATATGAATTTTGGGGGACACAGTTCAACCCACAGTGGACTACGGCAAGTAAGATTCTCTGAGACCGAGATGAGAAGCTCTGTCCTCAACATTTGGCCTTTAGGTGTAGGACTTCATCTTATACTTTGCTGAAAAGTATTCACATTTCAGTGAAGTTTGAGAATAATTTCTTCACATTTAAATTTGTAGATTAATTAGCCAAATCAGTTAATATGGGAACAGAAATAGGGAACAAAAGGACTCAGTTAAAGTAGGAGGGATGGGAGGAAACAGAAATGCAGATAAAATGGCAAAGATAAAGAAAATGTATATACTTGTTTTGATGGGCACTGAGAAATTAGTATTGTTGAATCATTATATTGTACACCTGGAACTAATATAGCACTGTATGTTAATTATACATCAATAAAAAAGAAAATACAAATAAGAAACAGCAACAGTGGTTATGTTCGGAGCATATTTCAGATGGAATTTTCTGGGTGCAAAAAATCTATGAAATATTTTAAACACACTTTATTGTCAATGTTTATGGTATGGTGGGTTCTTAGCATTTGTGATGTTAATCCCACATGTAATAAACAAAAAACCAAAAGTGTAGTTCTCAGTATTACTTTGGAGATATTTCAGTTCATTAATATCCCCCTTCCTAGTCTGAGACTAGCACTTTCCTGGAATAGGGATTGGGGGGGAGGAGTCCAGCCTTCACCAATAGAACAGGCGCCTCACACCGTAGCCCAACCAGCAAGTCAGCTCCAGCCGTACTCACCTCTCCGTGGATCCTGCTCTTCACGGCCCACACATATTCCCTTAAAGACTGAGGGGTCATTTAGAGGACAACCTGAGCTCATGGACACAGGGAGGTCAAAATATCTTATTTTGTGGTTAAAACAGGGGTGATTTTTCTAGCCACCTTATCTCATAGATTAGAAATCTCCAGTTGTCAGTGATTCTTCCCTTGTTTATATTTAGTAACAGACGTCAGAAGGCATAAAAATACATGATAAATGCTGTTTAGTTGAGCAAGCTGGATTTACAGACTGTACTACCTGCAGATAACCACATCTGCTGTGCAGTATGTGCCTTGAATATATACTCACTGAGACTCTGAAAGGGAGAGGAAAAAGGCGCAGGAAAAATGCAGCTGATTCACAGGCAGAGAAAGGAAAAATAAGACACAATTATGGTTTCTTAAAGAAAGTGCCAGCCATTTACTTCATCATTTGGTATTTATCGACAGTTCTGCTCAGAGCATTTTTAGGGGTGCTCTTTTCAGTTCCTTTCAATAACTATGCCAATACCAACCCCTTTAAAGGCAGACCCTAATATTGAGCCACCTCATTTGTCCAGCATTAGGCTGGAGGCGAAGGTTGGAGGTTTCTTCAGACCAGGGGCGTCACAGAACCACATTGCCTCCCTCCAACAATGTTTCCTCAGGGGTAGATAAAGTGTCCGTATGCTTCAGTGCACTGTGACTGTTTCTTCAAACCCAAGTCTGTATTTGTAGAGTATGGTGTCATGGAGGCACCTTAGTCGCAGGTGGTCTAGGGTCTGTTTCATGATTCATATTTTGTATACACAAAAACCCCTGGAACTTGGAACTTTGAAGCCCTCCTCTATCTTTCATACTTTCGTTACTGTTGACTCTAGAACTGCACAGGTCCACTTCCACATGGATTTTTTCCCGATAAATACCGTATAGTACTATAAAGGCATTTTGTCTTTCTTATGATTTCTGAATAACATTTTCTTTTCTCTAGCTTACTTTCTTGTAAGAATACAGTATATAGTACATATAACCAACCAGATATGTGTGTTGACTGTTTATGTTATTGGTGAGGCTTCTGGTCAATAGTTAGCTACTAATTAGGTTTTTGGGGGCTCAACCATTATATTTGGGCTTTTGACTGTGCTGGGTACTGACACCCTGAACCCCAATATTGTTCGAGGTCAACTGTAAAAGATACCTCGGGCTTTTTTCCTGTCAGCCATTTTTGTTCTCGGTAAGGTTCTCTATTTTCTGTGACAGTTCCAGAATTAAAAGCTTTCGCATGCATGCTTTTTTTTCTTTTAAAAATAGGTCATATACTCTTAGATCATTGTTGATAAGAAGAAACTTATGTTACTAAATTGTAGCATGCTTCAGGTCAAGTGTTTTAATGCTTTAACTGCTAACATGCACAATCCTCTTAAGCAAATATTTGAGCACCTGTGTTGAGCTGGACAAGAATATGACTATAATTTTATTCTGTTATGTACTTTCATATGTTATAAAATGTTCGTTCTTACCAGTAACTTTAAAACTGAAAATCAGAAGCAGTATATTTCATTTTAAGAAAAACCTCTATTTATTAAAAAATGATCAAGCAAGTCAGTAGAGATGGCAATTTACAATAACAAAAAGTTTACAAAAACTGTCTTGAGGGAGTAGATCCTTGAGGTGTTATAGGTAATTACTTCATTCACCAAATCTGGATCAAGCATCTACTGTGAGTCAGACACTTGTAATCATGTGGTAGAGGTGGGCATAGAGAAGTAGAAGGAAGCAGAGAACCGTAGTTGCTGTGGCCAATTAGGAGAAGTCAGAAATGAAGATAATGCATTTCTAAAATTATCATGTATGGGGGCGCCTGGGTGGCTCAGTTGTTAGGTGTCTGCCTTCAGCTCGGGTCATGATCCCAGGGTCCTGGGATTGTGCCCCACATCGGGCTCCCTGCTTGGTGGGAAGCCTGCTTCTCCCGCTACCATTCCCTCTGCTTGTGTTCCCTCTCTCACTGTGTTTCTCTCTGTCAAATAAATAAAATCTTAAAAAAAAAAAATTATCATGTATGGAACAATGTGAAAATCTAACTGATGATTAAAATTCAATTTATAACTTTTCAAGAACCCATCTGTAGAATAATGATGAACACTTTAGAGTAATTCAGGGGAACCAGAGTGTGAGCGTAAATGAAAGGCAGCGATTCTATCTCAGTCATGAATAGGAAAGTTGACCTGAGGCATAAAATGACTGCTCCAAAATGTGATGTATCTTCTAAAAATGCTCTGATTTCTACTTATAACAATTATAACAACGATTTCACATCTGTTAGTCAGAGGGTTTTAATCTGCAAAAGGTGAAGTGTTTGACAGTTCCTTGTTCTCACATACAGATGAGCTCCTTGGAGTTTAACCTTTAGATATGCTTAAGCAACCACGCTTTACAATTTTTTTGTACAAAACCACCCAAACAGAAACAGTCTAATAACTCACAACCAGGAATACAGGAATCCGGGAGACATTTTTCATTTGATACAAATTTCTTCAATTACCTCCTTTCTTTCTTTCTGTCTGTCTGGAGGTATTTTTAACACTCACCCTAGTGTCTAGAAGCAACTTGACAATTAAAGAATTGAAGCCATTTGGGCTGATATAAATGTCAGAACAGGATAATTCTTCCATGTCAATGCCCTGCAGGGTTCCAAATGAGTGACTGTGGCTGTTTGATACAGGGAGGATGAGAAATGGGGTCTTCTATCTTTACCTGAGTATGCTGGAATAAATATGAGCTTTAAACTCATCTATGGAGAGAATTTATATCTTGAACTTCTAATTGTTGTAAAAGAGCAAAAATTCATAAGCTTTATATAGTACTGCATTCAGTTTTTAAATGTAACTTCGTTACATTGATTTTAAGGCAATATTCACATAGATAAGACATTTCAACTAATTCAAATGATGTTGCATCAGGTGTTGTTCATGATGCCAGAAGAACACAAGATGAGAAAACGAGAAAACAGGAGATGGTCAAGCATTAACTCTTCATGAGCCATATTGTCCTTATTTTTAATCAGTGTGTTCTCTTAAGTTAAGCTTGATCACGTACTATGGGGAACCCATTTTTTAAGGGACGCTGAGTGTTTATTAGAGATAGGCATCAAGCTAAGTATTTTACACATTATCTTACTTAATTATCTCTGACTCATTTAGGCAAAAACTATCATTAAGTCTGTTTTTCCAATGAAGATGTAGGCTAAAAAAAAGTCTATCAGTGGTCCCCAAATTGGTCTGCTAGCAAGCCCTGGGGGACCTTTTTAAAAGTGGAGATTCTTGGACCAACTTCTGGAGGGTAGGCTTTAGAAGCTCTAGAGTATAGGTCTGAGTGTCTTCATGGATAAGTAGTTTCCGCAGTTGATTCTAAGGAATACCCAGGTTTGGAGGCCACACTTGGTTGGAAGAGCCACCTCGTGTCACACAGCTGTGAAACAATGGTGCTGAGACTGGTACTCAGATCTGTGTGATTCCAGAGTTCCCATAATCTGGAAGTAACTGCCATGGGGGCCTGCGCAGAGACATTTAAAAACCACCAGAGAGTCTAAGCATTTGAAAGAATCTTAGCTTTTATTTTGTCTGACATCATTCCCAGTATGGAATTCCCCTCCCAATGTCCTTGACCGTGGCTTTCTGAGCCTCTGCTGCAGGCAGTTCGGAGATGAGGCTCTAGTTTTTCCAGGCAGCCCCTGCTGTTGCTAAGCAGTTCAGATTGTTCACAAGTTCCCCGCTCTGCTCTGGACACATATGTTCTTGCCTGTCACTTACTGGATTTGCCCTCTTGAGCCATCCAGAATAAACCCAGTCCTCCTTTTGCATGACAACCTCTGTGTTATTCAAAGAGATGCGACTTTTTCCTACTGTGGCTTTCCTACTCTAGGCTACCTGTGTCAGGAGCCCAATTCAAGTCCCCTGCAAAAAGAAACTGCCGAAGCCCCCACCAACAACCATGATCTCAACCACGAACTCTCCCCAGCCCTCCAGAAAGCAGGTGTTATGCCGTTTCCCTGTCGTTTCCCATAGCGTTTGATGTGATATTTTCACGGCCTCCCTAGATCCCCAATTAATTTTTTTTTTCCTTTGGTATCACTTAGCTATGTCAGAATTAGGAGACTTGGTCATTGTCAGTAACACATATCTAAATTTTGCTTGTTGAAAGAGATCATTCCAAATTAAAGATGGGGATGAGTTGAAAGCATGAGAACTTGGGACATTAAGAGAGGAGTTAGTTGTGCTGATGAGCAGCAGGTGTCTTGGTTCCATGTGGCATAAGCTTGTGGCCCCCTGCAGCCCAGGCCAGCCTTTGCAGGAGGACAGGCTGTTCCTGAACAGCTCCTGCACTGTAGTAAAAGCAAACATATTTTTCTTCTATACTGAACCCTTCAGCCCTTTATGTTTAAACTATTGCCCATCTTGTTTGAACTATTTTTTCTGGAACAAATATTTATTGTAGGCAGTGTAAATAACAGCTGACACTGTTTGTGTTGACTTTTCTATGACTCTTCTGGGCCTTTATTTAGTTAGCAGAGAGTTTGGAGACCTGAATTCATGTCTCTACCTTATCACCAGTTTCTAGCTTAGACAAGTCTTTTAATTTTCTGGGCCAGAGTTCTTTTGTGAAATGGGTCTAATAAATACCTTTGCCCTATCTTGTGGAGAGAGGTGTTAAATGTATTGGCTACCTAGAGACCTGAGATGTCCAGAGAAATGAGTTTACATAAAATGATGTGGTGCTATTGTGAATATTTATTAACCATTACTAGAAATGAAAGTATTGGCTTAGCAGTGGAATTTAGACCCTTTCCCGAGCATGCTGTTTAGGTGTTTGTTTGTTTGTTTGTTTTTAATTTTGCTGTTGCTATTAGTTTAGACAGGGTGGAGTTATCAAAAATATTTACCAGAAAAGTCTGACCTTTCAGGGAACAGACTGGTCACTCCGAAACAACTCCCTTAATTGATCTCAGATGAGCTTGGAGCGGGGCGTGCGTATGTGCACGCATACACTCTCGGATCTGTGTGCTCACCCCATTAGCTCTCAGGAAGGAAACAGATAAGAGGCGCTTCCCCCTGCACATTATTCAGCTCTTTCCTTAGCTGTGGACTGGACTGGAAGAAGTCAACTTTTTACATTTCCCCTGGGGGCAGGGAGTTTAAGGTTATCCATCTGGTCTTTTGAGCAACACCTTTTTTTAGCAAGTGTAAAAGTATGAACAGATCTTCAAGTTTGCTAGCCAGGAGGGAAATAATTAGGAGGAGGATGGTTTGGATGAAGATACAAGTCAATGAATCGCAGTTGCCCAGGATCACGAGAGTATTTCCTTCCGGGCAGCACCCTAGAGTTGGAGATGTGAATAAAAGTGTACCCTCTTTTGGAGAAGCCCTCAGACTCTTGTCACATTTTCTGAATCTATGTCCCCAGTTCTCCATTTTGTAAAAATGTCAGTTTTGGACAGTATTTCCTCCAGTAGTCCTCGCATAGATGCTGTGGGGGTTCAGTAAATAGAACACTGGCAAATGCTTTGAGAATCAAAAGGCACTTCAGAAGTGGTAAACATTGTTTGGGGCTCATTTGGAGTGAACAAGAAGGATATCTCATTTCTTCAAAGTAATTTAAAGAAGATGAAAGAGAGAACGTTCCTCTCCTTGTAGTGATATGAGCCACTTTGTTTCAACGCACTGCTTAGATTGTATTATATCATGTGCAGGCTCTAGAAGTTGAGAAATAAAGGGGACCTCACTGGGTCAGCCAGAACCCTTCTACTGCAGGCCATTACAAGCACATTCAAGTATGATTGACATCTAGTAGCTATAGGTCTACAGTGTGCCAATTAGAGTATTTAACTGTGCAGTAAAAAAGGAGTTAATGAAACACATCTAAGAAATGGGAAATAAGATTAGAAGTGGTGTTTTGGCCCTTATTCAAGTGGCAAGGAGCAGAAGAGGGTGTGGAAACCATGCCCGGCTGATTTCTTGTGTCTTTATTTACCACCAGCTTATGCGTTACTAAGTGTCTGTAGATACGTAGCTATCACTCCCTTGGCCCAGATGTTCTACTCTGTTTGATTCAGTACTATTTTATTGTTTAGCAATGTATGGAAATTTTAGAATTTAAAATTCAAAATAAACAATAAAATGAATTAAAATTACAATCCACTGATTTCTTTGTTGGCTTTTCTGCTTGTCAGCCAGATTACATACATTTTCTACATCATCTCCCTCAGAAGTCACTATGGAGGGGCGCCTGGGTCGCTCAGTGGGTTAAGCCGCTGCCTTCGGCTCAGGTCATGATCTCAGGGTCCTGGGATTGAGCCCCACATCGGGCTCTTTGCTCGGCAGGGAGCCTGCTTCCCCCTCTCTCTGCCTGTCTCTCTGCCTACTTGTGATCTCTCTCTCTGTCAAATAAATAAAATCTTTAAAAAAAAAAAGAAGAAGAAGTCGCTATGGAGTCCCCCTCCCCAAAATACCTGGAGGTTGGATTTAAAAAAAAAATTTTAACCACAAATGAACTGCTGTTTAGCAACATTGACTACAACTGTGCTTCTCGGGAATTTCGCCACTATATAATTGCCTTCTTCATTTCTTTTCTGGCTTAACTAGTGTATATAATCACTGATTTATAAGTGTGAGCTGTACTAATGTCAGCTGTCGGCTGGCATGATTGGAGAATGTATTATGAAATGAAGTTAATTTTCTATCTTCTTTTCTTGGAAACTCTTTTACACTTAATTTTGAGCAGATAAGTGACATAAAAGACCAAGCCACTTGAAGATAATGCATTTAGAAATTGCTGATTGATGAGCTTATGCTTATCTAATTTTGTTTTAAAAAGATCCTAATATATCTTTTGAGAATAGATTTTTTGAATGGAGGAACAAAAATACTCCAGGATAGGTGGATAAGATACCAGAAAAAGGAATGCTGAAAGGTTCTGACTATGTTTTTATCTGACCAAAAATCATTTTAATATTAATCCTGGAATGCATGTTTTTTTAGTCATGGCTGTCAGTGGTGAAAAATATTACTTAGCTTAATAGTTTTAATTAAAATAAATGTTTGTGTTTTAAAGCAAAACAGTTTATGTTGTAATAGGATAATAGCAACATTTTTATGCATCTCTTTCTTTGTTGGATTTTCTTTTGTAGATAATGATCTTTTGGGCTGTTTTCCATAAATATGCATATCATACTCCTGTTTCTCTTTAAATGCATGCATGAGTAAGAAGCACTGAATTTGATTAACTTTATTAACCATAAATAATGAAGTGTACTCTTTTATGTTAACCCTTATTTTATTGTGTATCAGCCTTTAGACATTCGGCTATCTGGACAAGCAATCATTTATATCCTTTTAAAAAATATTTATAGCTTCTTTGACTAATTGCTTCTTATACGACTTAAAGCCTTTTGCAGTGGTACCATTTGTAAAAACACAGCCAGAAGCAGGCAGAGCAGTGTCATTTTTCAAAAATTTAGTGTCATTTTTATAGACAAATAACACTTGTAAATGATGGATAATAGCTAGCAGGATGCTGCATGGTATAAAACGTGCGTGAATTATATTTTCTGGGAGTTAGAAGGTTAACTTGCCTATGAACTAATTGAAGAGCTTTATGGTAAATGCAAAACGCTGTATGCACATTATTGCCAAGACTTAAACCAGCTGAAAAAGGGATTTCCTTCCCTTGGGTATTATTCATTATCTCATCCCCTTTTTCTGGCTAGCTAGTGTGTAAGGAGAGCAGCTAATCATCATGCATCTATAGAATTTATAAAAGAGAGGACAGCATAGATGCTTTTCACGATTGGCAGATTAATACTTTGCACATTAGAAATGGGAGCGGAGGTGAGTGTGGGCACTGAAATTATCACTGCATAATGATATATTTTTGTATTTACACAGACCATGTTTATCAGGCCAACTGTGGTTTCTGGCCCTGGGAAAACAAATGGTGGGAGATAGTCCCGGTCTCTGGCAGCTTGCAATATAGAAGCAATAGGAATTTATCACCTGCTTTCTGTCGAGGAAGGCTAACTCACAGTTCCCTTTTTATACTTTTTACACTGGACAGTTGTGTTAAATTGAAAACACACTGTCTCACTGTAGTAGCAGTTAGAATGCTCAATAAACTACCATATTATGTTAGGGAAAACCTCAGAAACCTCACTGGTTCAAAGGTGAGACTTTTCCTGCCCAGCTGAGGCCTGGTTGTAGACATCCATCCATCCATCCTAATTATGGGAGAAGAGGTACATTTGGTGTCTTTTTCATTTTTCACTGCATTTTAACTGCTCTTTCTCATTGCGTTTGTGTTGGGGAAAGAAGAGAAGTTGAGGGAAAGAAGGTAATTGTAAGAAATGGATGGGATTTCTTCCTTGACTGGTCTGGTCATAAGCTGGCTTTGTGTTTTCTACGCTTAGTTGCTGTTTAACATCCTTTGTCTTTGGGGCTTTTCTGTTTCTCTACAATATGTCTAGATTGGATTCCTTTTTATTTACCCTGATTAGTCTGTCTGTGGATTCATGTCCTACCACCTTTGGGAAGGTCTCAGTTCTAATAGCCTTAAAAACATTCTCTGTCCTCTATCCTTTCTGTGTTTTTTTTTTTTTTTTTAAGATTTTATTTATTTATTTGCCAGAGAGAAAAAGAGAGAGAGCATGAGAGTATAAGCAGGGACAGTGGCAGGCAGAGGGAGAAGCAGGCTCCCCGCTGAGTAGAGCTTGATGTGGGACTTGATCCCAGTGTCCTGGGATCGTGACCTGAGCTGAAGGCATACGCTTAACCGACTAAGCTACCCACGCGTCCCAACGTGATTAGACTTATTTTAGACCTTCTCATTGTATTCTCCATTTGGTTAACATGTCTTCTGTATTTTCCATCTCCTTGTCTCCCTGGATGGCCTTTTAGGCAATTTCTTCAAGGTCTTCCTTCTAGCTCATGAATTCCCTTTTCAGCTTTGACTAATAATGCTGTATAATTTTGCTAGTGCATTTTTTCCCAATAGTTATAATTTTTTTTAAGTAGGCTCCATGCCAAGCATGCGGTCCATCATGGGACTTGAACTTATGACCCTGATCAAGACCTGAGCTGAGATTAAGAGGCAGGCACTTTAGTGACTGCACCACCCAGGTGCCCCCAATAATTATAATTTTTATTTTTGAATGCTTTATTTGGTTTTTCTTGAAAATGCTGGTCATTTAAAAAAACTGTGATCTACACACAAGACTTACCTTCTTAACCATTGTTAAGTTGTATAGTTCAGTTAGCATTAAGTAAAGTCACATTGTTGTGCAATCATCTCTAGCATTTTTTCATTTTTTAAGATTCTATTTACTTATTTGAGAGACAGAGAGAGAGAGCACAAGCGGGAGGGGGGAGCAGAGGGAGACAGAGGAGCAGGCTCCCCTCTAAACAGGGAGCTCCAACATGGGGCTCGATCCTAGGACCCTGGGATCATGACCTGAGCGGAAGTCAGATACTTAACTGACAGCCACCCAGGCGCCCCTCCAACACTTTTTTCATCCTGCAAAACTGAAACTGCCTGGTCATTTTTGAAAGTCATTTATTGCATGTTTATTTTTGTGATTCTATGTTTTTGCTTCTTTAATATTTCATATATAATTATTTTATAGGCTTTTTCTGGTAATTGAAACTTCTGAAATCCATGGCGGTCTAAATGTGTTGTTTGCTATCTCTTCTGACTCTCATGCATGGTGTTTTGTTTCCGTGTGTACTTAATAAGCCTTGATTGCTAGTTCATGTTTGATTTGATTGATCTTAATCTGTAGACGAAGCCTTGGGACCTAAACCAAGGAAGCATTTCTGGGAGAGTATTTGCATTTGCTTCTGCAAGTAGTCCTGGGGTGCTGCTGTCCTGAGACCATTTCACCACATTGCAGGTGTCCCCGAGCTTTAGTTGATGGCTCCCACCCAACCACACACGTCAGGCCCTCCCTAATGCCAATTTGGAACAGCACTGTCCCTTATAGGACAGTGCTCTTTTCTTGTGCTCATCGCCTGGGGTTTTCATTTGTTCACTTTTTCCTTGGTGACTGTTGGTGATTACAATAATGATTACATTTTTATTTAGGATCTAATTGTTTTACCGGTAGACCCCAGAGTAGTTGGTCTGCCATACTTCTGGAAGCCTTAGCTTATTTTAAAGCACCTTTCCCATGGCCACTGTTTTGATTCCTCTGCTGGGGCCCTCAAAATGTAGCACCCTTGCTAGGGCAGCCTTCCCCTTCAGTTGCATCCAAGCTTCTGATTTTACAGAAGTCTGTTCTCCCCAGACCCTGTTGGGATCACCTTATCTCCTGGAAGAAGTCTCTTGGGCAGGATGACCTCTGGCCAGCATTCCCACCATAAATTCTGTATCTGGCTCCCCAGATCGAGTCATCTTTGTTCCACTTTAGGGTAATAATGGGATGCAGGTACTTCTCTGTGCAATTTTTTGCTAGCCTGGAGCCCTCTAGGTGTGTGTCAGCTGCCAGTCCAGTGTGCCTCCCAAATTCTAGGGAAATCATGTTAAATGCTCTTCTTTTCTACTTTCTTTTCTTTCTACTTTGTACTTTTTCTACTTTCTTTACTTTTTCTTTACACTCAGGTGAGAGCAGGCACTCAGCCCCACCATGCTAGCCCTGACCCCATTGGTAGTGGTGGTCATAATCACAACACAGCTTTTTGTCCTCAAAGAAATATAAAATTCTCTGCTGGCTTTCTTTCTTTTTTTTTTTTTCTACTCCAATTGGGCAAAGGGTATGCAAAATCATGAAATCATTGGATACATTAACTTTGAAAAGTTCCTTTAAAAAACCTGACACCTCACTTTGGCCATTTGTATCTGTATGGCTTGGTAAGTTCATTTGAAACTTCCAGTTTAATATCTGTCCATACAAACACGTACAGCATGTTTCATCTCCTCTATCACAGGGTATTTTTTCCCTTCCTCTGCCCTCCTATTGTTTATTAAACATCTTCTAGAATGGAATGTATTTCCTACTTTCTCTGTAAGTTGGTTGGTTCACTTTTTTATTACATTGCAGAAAGTGTATTTTACCCCCTGTGACTCTAAGACGTAAGAAGCCAGACGAGCAGTGAGCCCTCAGAACCACGACACGGTCACTACAAATAGCATGGGGCAGTACACGATCATTTGCCATGTTTTATTTTTTTAAAATGTCATGCCAGATTAACTCCCATGAAAACTAAGATTATGTAGTGTGGGCTGCATTTTGTGTGGAGTGACAAATGCTTCCTCAGCCAGGTGATCCGGGTTGACATCTATTGGGTAAGTCACGCAGATAGGAGGTACCCTTGATAAGATGTGATGACAATGACACTTCACCTCTGTGGTCTTCTCCTAAAAACCTATAATCTCAGTCTAAGTATGAGAGAAACCAGTAACACTCAAAGCAAGAGACATTCTACACAGTGCGTGACTAGCACTCTTCAAACTGTCAGGATCATCAAAAATAAGGAAAGGCTGAGAAACAGTCACAGATGAGAAGAGGCAAAGGAGCTATGACCCTGAACTGTAGATGGGATCTGGGAACAGAAGAAGGCCATCAGGGAAAAACGTGGTGAAATCCAAAGAAAGTGTGGCATTTAGTTAATAATAGTGTACTATCGTTGGTTCTTTAGTTACGGAAGATGCACAGAGTAATGGGAGATGTTAACAGTAGGGTAAACTAAGTGATGGGGTATACAGGGATTCTTCTCACTGTCTTGGCAACTTTTCTGCATGCCCAAAACTATTGTAAAGTAAAAAGGTTACTCAAATTAAAATTTTAAATAGATACCATTAAATAAAAATAGATATTTAAACACTTTTCCTAATAGTGTTGAGAAATTATGTATGTGGTGTTATCTGTACTTCAGCAGAAACTTTGTTGTCTAGAAGAGATAAGAAATTCTGGTGGAAAAGCACGTAGCATAGTTGAGCAGACAGCAGTTAGAGTGATGATGAAGGGCATTACTGGAGCCAGACTGATGGGCTTTGAAATGCAATTTCATTCCTCCTAGCTGGGTGACTTTAGGCGAGTTAGCATTTCTGTGCCTCAGTATCCCCACCTGCAATATCATTATCCCACATTGGGTGGTTGAGGAGAAATGAGGTAACACACATCAAGCTCCCTGGCATAATCCACATCCCTACTGTAGTGCCAAGACTTTCACTCTATACGTCCGACATCTTTACTACCTATTCAGAGGACTCCGAGACAAGTTAGTGGATAACCAGGTGCCAGGCAGGTTAACATGAAAACGTCTATTCTCAGAAGCCAGTGTTGAGCTGAACGGGGATGGAGGGCATGTTTCCCACATTGTTTAGTAATAACATCATCCCTTGTATGTCCTGGATCCTTGCGGTACTCTTTACATGTTAATGAATGGATCAGATTAATACATCTAGTCATAGGCGTTTGTGTTTGTGGTTTTGCAGAACTTAATTTATTTATAATTTTGAGGAAACCCATCATATGGCTGGGATCATAAAGCTTGTTCTGTGGACACTGCTGTTTCATGCCAGATAAGCTTTTGTTGTCCTCTTTCAAAAGCACTTTGCAAGGCATCTGTGCCAGATCCTTGGTCATCATCTTCTCATCCTGACATCTGGCTTCTTGGCTGACTCTTTAGCCAGATGGGAGCATTGATGTGGCCTTTAGATCAGAATTAGCCCTCTTTTTCTCATTGTCCTTTTGTTAACTTGCATTGGATTAGAAGAAATGAAGACATACGATTTTCTTTAAAAAAAAATAGCTGTATTGAGATATAATTCACACACTGTACAACTCATAGAATGTACAATTCAGTGGCTTCAGTGTATTTGCAGGGTTGTGCAACCCTCCCCACACTCAATTTTGGGACACCTTCATGACCTCCAAAGAAATCCCATATCCTTTAGCCGTCATCCCCCATCTCCCCACCACTTTCAACCCTAGAAAACTACTCATCTACTTTCTATCTCTGTAGATTTTCCTGTTCTGGACCTTTCATATAAGTAGGATCCTATAATATGTGGCCTCTGTATCTGGCTTAATTTGCTTAGCATAACATTTTTAGGTTTTATCTGTATTGTAACACATATCAGTACTTTGTTCCTTTTTATTGCTGAATCATATTTCATTGAATATATAGACCATGTTTTATGTATTTGCTCATCAGTTGATGAACATTTGAGTTTTTTTTACTTTTTGGGTAGTACAGTAATGCTGCTTTGAACATTTGTATACAGGTTGTTGTGTGGATGAGTATTTTCAGTTTTCTTGGGCATATACCTAGGAGTAGAATTGCTGGTTCGTATGTTGTTTATGTTATGTTATGTTTATATGGTTATATAACATATAAACCGTATGTTTAGATGGTTGAAGAACCACCAGACTGTTTTCCAAGATGGCTGCATCATTTTATATTTTCACTAGTAGCTTATTAGGGTTCTAATTTTTTACATTCTTGTCAATACTTGTTATCTTTTTTATTATAGACATCCTAATGCTTGTGCAGTGGTATCTCATTGTGATTTTGATTGGCATTTCCCTAATGACTAAGGATGATGATGGCCTTTTCATGTGCTTATTGGCCATTTGTGTATCTTCTTTGGAGAAATATCTATTCATATTCTTTCCTCACTTTTAAAGAAGTTATTTTCTTTTTATTTTTGAGTTGTAGAGTTCTTTGTATATTCTAGATCTAACTCCCTTATCAGAAATGTGATTTGAAAATATTTTCTACCATTTTGTGTGTCTTTTATTTTTTTGATGATAGTCTTTGAAACACAAAAGGTTGTGATGTTGATGCAATCCACTCTTTTTTGTTGTTGTTACTTGTACTTTGGTGTCGTATCTAAGAAAGGTTTGCTGAACAAGGTCATGCAGATTTACTACTGTATTTTCTAAGATTTTTATAGTTTTAGATCTTACACTTACGTCTATCTATTTCACGTTAATTTTTGTGTATGGTATGAAGAAGGGATCTCTTGCTTTTTTCCCCCAGAGGGTCTTTAATTTTGGTGTGGGCTAGGAAGAAGGTGCCTCCATAACCAGCTTTCCATAAAACTCTTAGATGCCTCTTCTCTAATGGGCTTTCTTGGGTAGAAGCATCGTACACGTGTTGTTACATTTTTGTTGCTGAGAGAAAAGGGTGCTCTGTGTGACCCCCTCACGGGAGGGAGAGAGCATAGGAAGTCTGCACATGGGTTCCTTCAGATTCCCTTGTGTCTTTTCCTCTTATGATCTAGCTTTGTATTTTTACTACGTAGCTGTAACAAATCTTAGTAATGAGTGTAACTATACACTGAGTCTCTGTCCTTCTAGCAAATATCTGAACATGGTGGTGGTCTTAGGGCTAACACAGGGTCCCACTTCATTCTTTTGTATTTGGATCTCTCGTTGTCCTAACATTATTTATTGGAAGAGGATGTATATTTTTCAAAGAGAAATATAAATCCCAAGAGCCCAGGAATACTACATGTCTTATACAAGGTCAAACATGTAGCAAGTATATGGACTAGGATAGGAGCCTACCTTAATTCAGGCTCCTATAACAAAAGTATCCATAGACTGGGTAGTTTAAACCACAGACATCTGTTCCTCACAGTTCTGAGGTCTGGGAAGTCTGAGATAAGGTGACAGGCAGCTGATTCCATTCCTGAGGAAGCCTCTCTTTCTAGTTTGTGGACACATGCCTTCTTGCTGTATCCTCACACAGTGGAGAGAGGGAGGGGCTATGGACTCTTCTATTTCTTATTGGGGCATTAATCTCATCATGGACGGGGAGCAGTCCTACCACATGACCTCATCTAAACTTTATTACTTCTCAAAGGCCCTGTCTTAAAATACATAATATTGGAGACTAGGACTTCCACATTTAAATATTCAGTTCATAACAAAACCCCATATTCTAACCAACCCTGGGCCATTTTGTGATGTTTACTCACATTCTCTTTGGTATACAGGATGAGTCAAAGTGATACCTTTCTTGAGTCTCCTGGAATTTTATTTCATTGTAGTTATCTGTGTATTATGTAAGTGTTATATAAAAAGTACCCTTGGGATACCTGACTTTCATCATCCAAAATTATTGATTAAAATTAGCTACCCATTTAATCAATAAGGGTTATATATTTCTCTAAAATGTATATAAATCTTAACAGTTTTTCTTTTTTCATGGAGGCTATTATTCAACTGTATCTAAAAACAAGTTTGAATTGTCTTCATTAAAAAAAACCCTGGTATATCTTACTTTGTGAGCAGAGGACCTAAGGTGAATGCTATTCCTGCCATTTACCAATTAGGCACTTTGGGTGAGTAAGTCCTCTGAGCCTCATTTTCCTGCAGAGTTCCTGAGAGGAATATGTATGATAACATTTATAAAATGCCTAGGATATCATATCTTGGCATATAGTAGTCACTCAATAAATGATTGTGATTTTTGTAGTTGACACTGAAACCCCAACTACCACTAACTGTTTTCTGTTTGGCCCTTTTTCTAGTGCTCTTATTTGAATATAGCTTGGGTCAGTCTTTATTCTAGAAAGTTAATATAGTCATACTATCCAGCTGGTGTGATTTACTCTAGTTATTTGAAAGTTGAAATCTACCAAGTTTTCAGGGAGTGTTCCCAAAGGAACCATGAAGGAGAGTAGATTATCTTGTTCCAGGAAATATAGATGCTGAGGGATTCATGGAATATGTGTGTGCATTCTTGCTAGAGCAGCTCTCGAATTATGTAGGTTATAGATGCAGTTTGCTTCTTTGCCAGAGGAGAAACTTCTCTGCATATTGTAGCTTTCTTTGTCTCTAGTGGAGACAAAGATTTCTTCACCAGGATTGGAGGGGCTTTCCAAGACTGTGGGGAGGTAGAATTTAAATGAATAGCAAGAGATTGGTGAAAAGAAAGAATGTTACTTATGGAAAAGGAAGGACAAACCACCAATAGAAGGTTACACATACTATGACCCTGTGGAGGGGGTTGAGGAAATTAATAATATTGGTAATGATATTCCTAGTAATAATAGGTAATATTTATTGAGTATCTGCTCCATGGTACGTGTACAGTGCTATGTGCTCTGATTATGTATTTGGTTGTATAATAAAAGGTTCCACAGAATCCAGTTGGGAGTTAAAGAGAGTACAGAACTCATTCTCAGATCACACAGCTAGTAAATGGCAGATCCAGGAAATGAATCCAGTGTGGCTAGAGACGACAGAGATGTTTTTCTCTTTTTCTTGAGTGCGCGAGAGACCTGAGAACTCACCAAGCCTGTAAAGTGCTGTCTGCCTCCATTTCCTCAGCTTTTGATATGGAGCCAGCTGTTCAAACTGGATACTTTTCTGAGTAAAGGGGGCCCTATTAACATTTACCTTGGGGCAAAAGATATATACCAGACTATCCCATGCATATGGCCACCTGTGTGTAGGGGTTTCAAAATAATTATACTAAAGCCAAAAGAAAAAAATTAAAAAGACATAGCCTTATTTAGAACAGATGATGGTATAATATAAATGGATGACATAGAAAAAGCCAAACTGCTTAACTCCTATTTTGATGGTATCATATTTATCAAGAAAAATGATTTTGAAATTGGTATGGGTAGAATGAAGATGGTTACGAGAAATTAAAGGCAAGATAGAAGAGATAATGAGAGCTGCTAAAAATGCATTTAAGGTCTCCTGGGCACTGAAAGAACTTGCAGATGTGATTGTGGAACCACTTTAGATAATATTTTGTGAATCAAGGCAAATAGGATGCCAGAAGATTGTAAATGATTTCAGTGAACATGTACCAGTTTTCAAGGGGGAGAAAGCATAGTTTAGAGACTACAGATGGGTGAGCTTAAGTCAGTGTCTGATGAAATTCTCGAAGCAATATTAAACAGATGTTTGTGAACGTATAAAAAGGCAGCAGTGATTACTGGGAGACACAAAGGATTCTCTTAAGAACAAGTTTTTTCCTGTTTGGATGGGATCATTAGTGTGATACAGGAAGAGGATGCCAGATAGTGAATATTGATTTTAACAAGACATTTGAGACTCTCTTGTGACGTGGCAAGATGGAGAAATGTGAGGTGGGTGGTAATACAGTTTGATGAATTTCTTTTTCCTGCAAGAGAGAGCAACAACCATTTTAAAACTTGTGGTGAATGGATGAATTGACAAATATGGCTTATGGGTCAGTATGGCCCACTGCTTGTTTTTGTAAATAAAGTTTTATTGGAACGCCAAGCCATTCATTTCTATGGCTGCTTTTCTGCCAAAGGGAACAATTGAGCAGTTGTGACAGAGATTATATGGCCTGCACAGCCTAAAATATTTGCTGTCTGGCTCTTTAACTGAATAAGTTTGCTGACCCCTGGCCTGGACAGAACACTGGTTTTCAGACTAGCTGCATATTAGAATCACCTAGGTTCTTATTAATGCCCTAGCTTGTGCTCCCCACCTTCCCCAGCTGAATAAGAATCTCTGAGATTGGACTGTCTTTTTGTTGTTGTTGTTTGTTTTTTAAGATTCCAAGGTGATTATAATGTGTAGTCAGTCAGGGCTGGAGACCTTTGACCCAAGGTAGGGTACTACTAATGGGAAGTGCTGCGGGGGGCCAGGAGCCATATCATGTTTTCTGTTAGAGCTAATGATATATAATTAATCTCTAAATGACACAGAAGGGAGAGGAAGAGATAGTTGTCTAGATGACAGGATAAGAATTATAAACTTTCTGCCCCTAGGGTAAGAAAATGATGTTGGTTATAGTAATAAATGCAAAGCCCTGCATTTATGTACTAAATGTCCCTGTGTAAGTATTGGGTGATGATTTAACCTCATTTTAATTCATGTGAAAATAAGCTAAGGGTTAACTGCCAACATTATGATATAACCAGGGAAACCAAAATGAAACAAAATCAACGATAACAACCAAGGCGGTGTCAGCCTGCGCTAACCTAATTATAATGAAAAGCAAAGATACTATACCCTGTTCAGGTCAGATCACATCTGTTAGATCTAAGCTCCTTATGGCTGAGAATGTGGCTGATTCAGCTTTGGATTCATCCCAGGGGTGGAATGAGCTGCCATAGGAGGCAAGGAGATCTTCTCCTCTCTGGGAGGTGTTCAAGGGAAGATTGTATGACCATTTGGCATGGGTTAGAATTGAAAATATTCTTGATGATTATATTAGGATTCTCCAGAGGATATATGTGTGCATGTCTGTGTGTTCATGTATTTATAAAGAGATTATTGCTCGTGCGATTATGGAAACAGGGAAGTCCCAAGGTCTGCAGGGTCAGTCAGCATACTGGAGACCCAGAAGAACCAATGATGTGAGTTCTAGTCCGAGTCCTTAAGGCCTGTGAGCCAGGAGAGCTGACGGTGTTAGTTTCAGTCAAAAGGCCAATAGGCTTAAAATCCGGGAAGAGGTGACATTTCAGTTCAAATCTGAAGGCAGGAAGAAGCCCTTGTCCCACTTTGAAGGTAGCAGGGCAGAAAGAATTCCCTCTTCCTCAGAGGAAATCTGCCTTTTTGTTCCATTCAGGCCTTCGTTAGATTGGATAAGGTTCACCCACACTAGGGAGGGCAAACTGCTTTACTCAGACTACTGATTCCAATGTTAATCCAATCTAGAAACACCTTCACAGGCATACTCCAAACAGTGTTTGACCAAATGGCCGGGCACCCCGTAGCCTAGTCAGATCGACACATCAAATTAGCTGCTATCACAGTGACCGTCTACTCGATGGCTTCATTTCGTGGAGGAGAAAGCTGTCACTGAGGATGTGACTTGCCCACGGTACTCTGAGGGCCAGAGCAGCTCTGTGATTTGGGTCTCATCAATCCACAGTCCTCTGCTTTTCTGGCTAGACCTTTCAGTAGATATAGATGGTGTGTCAGTCACCTCTGGGTCCTCTCTAATCCTCAGGATTAAACTGACCCTGTTGAAAGAAATGAAGAAGGGCCGCCTAGGGGTGAGAAACCTTAACCAGGACAAAGCACCGCAGCCACTGGCCAGCAGTGTGCAGTTCTGAGGAGCACATCCGTCAGCTAGATACAGAGGTGGCCAGTGTCCACCCAGGTGACAGCCACAGGCTTATTTACTTGGATTTCATACATAACCCCCTTCAGGCCTCTCAGGGTGCCCCAAAGGCTAGTTAATCCTTTAGTGCTCTGAAGAGGAGGAAGAAGAGGGATCTCCAGGTAGGATTTCGTGCTGGCATGCATAATTAGATAAGGGGCCATCCATCAGCTGGGGGGTGGGGGCAGCTCAGCACCTGACCTCCTTGTGGAGAATCAGCAGATGATTGGCCAGAAAGATGCCGGCCACTCAGAGCAGAGCTCTTCCTCTAGGATATTGATCTTGACAGCCATCGGAATAGGCTAAGCAGCTACCTGGCGTCAAATACTCTTCTAGGTACTTCACATACATTATTTTTCTTAGTTCAGAAACAGCTCAAGTGCCCATTATTATCCCCACCCCACAGACAAGAAGACTGAGCTCCAGGTGCATTTTTCTTCATTTTGGAAGAAGGTCATTGGAAGTGACAGCTTAGATTCAAGCTTCCGATGTAATGCCCCTGCATGTTTCCATGCTGCTGGCACTGAGCCCCTCTGATTTTAGGGAACGATAATAATGCAGTTACTCAGAAGATTGCTCTCCGAGTCAGCTCCCAGTTACTGTCAAACAGCAAAATTTGAAATTCCACGGTGACTAACGTGCTGACACCCAACACAGTTCAGGTGTTGTATAAATAAAGTCAACAGGCTGACTTTTGAGTAAAACATAATTTTTCAACTGCTGCCAAGAGGAAGATAATTGATGATAAAAGGCAAATATAAATGACTTTTTGATTACCTGTTGTTTTAGATTATCTCGTCTTCTCTTCATCATTGCTGCAGAGACTTAAAAGCTATGCAAAAAAGCCTCTTAGTATAAATTTCCCCCCTTCCATTTCCCCTCTTGTCACATTTCCCCACACCTTTTAATAGAAGCCCTACTCTTGGGGAAGTCAGGAATTAGTTGCTTAACTTTCTAATTATTGCAAGTGTGTTAAACAAATCACTGGTAAGAGGCTTGCATGTTGCAGGTGCCCATGCCCATTCAGACACTTAAGGGGGCTGCTGGAGAAAATGCTAGCAGGTGCTGCTGCCCCTATCCTGCCCTCCAGGAAACCTAATTTAGGTTGATAGTGGGTGGACTTAGAATGCTTTGGGGAGTGTTCTGTCTAGATATACAAATGCATTATCTTTAGACTCTAAACCATATGAATTGGTAAGTCAGCCCACTGTGCTGAAGGATGGTCTCTAAACCCAGCTCTTGCCCTTGAGTAGGCAGTTGGGAAGTTTGGTTGTTAGCATGGGACTCTTCTGGATCCATTCTCAGCAAGAATAATCCTAAAAGGCAGCTCTGGGTAGTCCCCAAACAAATTGAGTATGGCAGCCCAGTGCCCTTCCCCAAATTCATTCTTGGAGGGGAGATGGTATATGCGTGGGGCAGAAGAGAGATCTGGAGTTGCTTCTGCCATTTTACTTTAAAACTTCACAATTTAGGGGTGCCTGGGTGGCCCAGTCAGTTAAGGTTCAGCTTAGGTCACGATCTCAGGGTCCTGGAATTGAGCCCCACATGGGGGCTGCCTGTTTAGCGGGAAGTCAGTTTCTTCCTCTCCCTCCCCAAACCCTCACTTGTGTGTGTGCGCGCTCTCTCTCTCAAATAAATAAATAAAATCTTTTAAAAACTTTACAATTTAAGTTTTGTTGATTTCTTAAACCATAAATAGAAATCTAATTCTTTCCTCTATCAAATTAGACTCAATACTGAAATCTTAAAAAAACTGAATGGCATGGCTGCTTATCCCTGGATTAAAGCTTTATGGTAAAAATAAATTTAAATCATATGAACTACAAGGCAAACAACCGTGAACATAGCACACAAAGGAGGGGCGGAAAGGAAGACTCCATACAACAAGCTTAAAACTGGGTTTCCTTCATTCTCCCTGCCCTCTCAGTCCCCTTACCCAGTCTGTGATTGAACATCGTAAGGTCCTTTGAAAATCCATTTGTGTTTGCTGAATGCATCTTAGGTCTTGAGGACTCACAGCCTGGAGAAGTATTGATTGCATTTAAGGGTCCATTACTTAGGTAAACCAAATAATGTAACTGATCATGGCTCTAATTGATCAAATCTCTCCCACAGTGTTGGAAAGATTGTAATCTAATTACTCCAGTTTCCCGGTTTCTAAGGCGAAGGTTACATTTTGCTGAAACTTACCCTGCTTCAGCAACCTGTCCTTATCCAGGTTCCCTTTCCTGAAACACGCAGTGTATGTTGTACTTGGAGGTGCAGACACACATGAATAACCTATGCCTGTAAAGCTGCCTGGGTTTTATTTTCAACTCTCTCTGTAAATGGTAGATTAGAAATGTAAGCCATATTCATTTTTTTTCCTTTTTCCTTTTAACTTTTTACAGCTTGGTAAAGGGGAGTTGGGTCAGTCACTACTGGCCTCTCTTGTTTCTTCTAGGAAGCTTTGCTTCATCCCGATACTTTCCTTTTCTGGAGATAGAAGATGTGCTTTCAGTTTCAGAACCTGTAAGTGCAGTGTGTTTGAAGACTGTTGTTAAAAGCTGCTGAGCTGCCGATTTCTCCATGGATTGGCTCCGCCGGCCTTAACTTGTTCTTTATGATCAGCCCTCTGCACCTTCCTGAGAGGCATTACATTGGCTCAGTTTGGGTTTTCCCCGTCTTTTTATTTCCTTAGCTAGTCCTGGTTTACCCCACAGGTTAAAATCCAGGGCTGGGCTGGGAGTGGGCAGACACTTAGCCAAGCAGCTTGTTACCTACCCTCCCCAGCAGGATGACCATATTAAATGAAGACTGCCAGAATGACTGAGTTAGGAGAAAAAGGCTCTGCCAATGGGGAGAAATCAGAAATTTAATTAAAAGATAACTTCCCTGGCATTCCTAAAACTGCCGTAGGTTATTGGAAAGCTTGGTGGCAGACTCAAGGAGTAGCAGAGAGTATTGTGTAGTTCTTCTGCCCGGATGGGAGGACTGGGGACAGGGACCCTACTCCTTCAGTGGGACTGTCCCCTTACTGACTGTTAATCCACCCGAATCACAGTGCAGCAGGCAGGCCCCCAGCAGAGATCCTCAGTGTCAACTGCTGTGAGGGAACGAGTGGATGTCCAGCGCACGCGCATTGGTGGGAGCCATGGGAATACTGCCGGGACTGACTGGGGAGGAGCAGGGATGAGCTCTGACCTTTGGGGTTCTGGGGGATTTCTCTTGGCCAGGCAAGTCCTTCGTGTGCTGACGTTTGCTTTCCTTTATTAAGAAAGTGTTTCTACAAATGCAGAAACCGTGCTGGGGAACTTAGAGTAACTGTCTTAAAATTAAAGAAAACAGACTCCAAAGATACCTCTTTTCCAACAGAACTAGGTACTAGACTTGTCACCCGGACTGGTGGGAGGTATGTCTTTAGTGAGAAGTATCTCGGCTGCTCCATGTAGCATGGTTTCTTTCTGGGGTCTAAAGATGTAAGGTGACTAGAATGTGCTTCATGGGAACGTTTGAGTCCATGTATTGAGACGCAACTGTGAAGCCATTTTTTAAGTGTAACTCTGCCATTTTAATGGGTTTAATATTCCTGCTGAAAAGCTTAAATCCAGAGTCATGCGATAATGTTTCTTGCAAGTCTGTCTCTAAGAAGTTGTATAGAGAATATTCCTAGTTTGGCCTCCCATTCTGCCTGTTGGGAGTATTCATATTTTACTAATTTTTGATTTCAAGCTTATAGAAAAGTTTTTCTTTTTTTAAATTTTTAAAAAAATTTTTTTAAATTTTATTTATTTATTTGACAGAGAGAGAGATCACAAGTAGGCAGAGAGGCAGACAGAGGGAGAGGGGGAAGCAGGCTCCCTGCTGAGCAGACGGCCCGATGTGGGGCTCGATCCCAGGACCCTGAGACCATGACCTGAGCCGAAGGCAGAGGCTTTAACCCACTGGGCCACCCCGGCGCCCCTCAAGCTTATAGAAAAGTTAAAACAAGAGTGTAATGAACATGATGAACTCTACCCCCACCCTGCCCTGCAACCCCGTGTACCAGCCATTTTGCTGCCCTTGCTGCATCGCTCCCACTTCGTTCTCAAAACAGTCTAAAGATCATGACAGTTCAGCCCTGCTGACTTCAGGTGTATCTCTTAAGAATTAGATTTTCTGTTACAGAATCTATTACCATTAAAACACCAGGAAAATTTAACTTTGACATAATAATGTCATCTAGCATAAGTTCATATTTAAATTTCCCAATCATGTCAGTTATTTTCCTTATAGCTATTTTTTGAAAAACAATCCAGGATCCAGTCAAGGATCACACATTGTATTTAGTTGTCACATCTCCTTAGTCTTATTTATTTATTTGTTTGTTTATTTATTGTGAGTGCACGTACGCGTACATGTGGGGTAAGGGGTGGGGAGGGGCAGAGGGAGATATGGAGAGAGAATCTTAAGCAGACTTCATGCCTAGGGTGGAGCTCTACTCAGGGTTCTATGTCCTGACCCCGAGATCATGACCTGAACAGAAATTACGAGTTGGGCGCTTAACTGACTGAGCCACCCAGGTGCCCTGCCTTGGTCTCTTTTAAATAGTCCCTTAATTTTTTCAAAGTCTTTTGTGACATTGAAAAGTCCAGGCCTGTTCTTGTAGAATGTTCCATGATCTGTATCTGTTCAGTTGTTTCTTGTAAGATTCAAGAATGCCATCTCATTCCCATGGCGGTGCCTCAGGAAGCACAGAAAGTCCGTCTGTCCCATTGTTGATGGGGTTGGCTTTGGTCAAATGGTTAAAGTGCTGTCCACCAGATTTCTCCCCTGAAAAGGCACTTTATTTCTCCTGTGATGAAGTCGTTTGTGGGGTGATATGGAGACCAGGTGACTATCCCATTCTCCAATAATCTTTCCCAGAAGTTTTAAGATCTACTGATGGTCTTTGCCTAAATCAGTTAATGAATTGGTGGTTACCATACCGCAATTTTGAGAAAGAAAAAGTCAATTGTACTCTGCGTACCAGAGAAATGATTCTAGGGAGAAAAAATTGCATGTCCTTTTATTAAAAACAAAAAGCTTTTACCATATTTAAAATACAGTTTTAAATGAAATTTGTGAGTGTGAATATCAGTAAATAAAAGCCTACATTCATTTTGAGTGAAGATCGTAAAATTGGGAGCTTATACATTTCTAAATTTTGTACACCATATCTTAAAATTTGCATAAAAAAATTTTAGGGGTGAATTCTTCTTGTTGCAGTATTTGGAACAAAAATGGGAAAGTGTTCTGTGTGCATGAGTGAAAGATCTCCATGTAACTCTGTCCCTGTAGAAATACCATCTAAGGAATTTACGAAACTCTGAACGAATCTGTTGTATTTTTTAAGCAGCACTCATCTGAGAAATTGCTTGTGATAAATGGGTTTCACTAATTAAATCATACACTTCCATAGTACATTACATATAAAACTAGACTAGGAAATAAATATAATTAAAGTAAACATGCACTTCTAATTAGTAATTGTTTCTGCCATTTTAAGCAAATTTCAGAGTCACAGAGAGCTGCTCCACTATAAACCTAATAATGAAGCTTGTGATAACAGGTGTAAATTAACACAATGGAAAACATTTACACTGTAACATGCTAAATTAAAAATGACATTAACAAGTCTCATTTTCAAATTCTGTATAATTAACATTTGTTCAACCCGGAGATGAATAAGTAACAGTACAATGGTAGATGTCTTTATTTATAGCTTGTAATATTTGTCATAGCTTTATCTTTGTTAAATTGTAAACAACAGAGATGCATTCCTTCTTAAAATATATCATGTTTATGTAATCTGAGACAGTTCTGACAAAGGGTAAAATGTGATATTTACTGGTGTCATTACCGTGGGTAATATGCAGGTGTGCCACCAGAACGGCTTTGGTCGAGGATAGAGATAGACGTGAAATATTGAGAGTGGCTTGAATATGGAGATATGCAGGTACCACAGTAATCATATACACGGCGTGATAAAATATTAGGATTCCCTTGAGTGTTTCCCCTCAGTGCACATATGTGCTTCTAAGTGCTTTGAATCGATGTTTGTTTCTGCAAATAAATATTATCTTAAAGGCTTTCTTTTATGGCACTCGTTAATATAAGCTAGAAACCAGAGAACAGAGGAAACAGCTTTGTAGCTTAATTTGTCACAAAGGACATGATGTTTTACTCCTTACAGAGAATTTCATCAGTACACTAATGATTGAACGAAGAATTAAGTGTTATTGCATTACATTGGCTTAGATCTTATAGTTGACTTTTTTGTTTTTGTTTTTTATAGTTGACTTTTTAAAAACTCAAGATTTTAATTACTGTAACTGAATTAAAAAATTGTCAAGGACATGTACTCTAGATTATTTTTTGAGTTTTTTTTTTTCAGTTGATTTTATTTGGGTTGCTTTGGGTTTGTCCTACAGGTGTAGAAGATGGAAAGGTTTGTAAGGACAGAGTCTGTGTTGTATCCTTGTTAAGCCTGGCCCATAGCAGCCACTCAGTAATAATTGGTGAATTCCAAGACTCAGTATCTACAAGTTCTGGAACTTACTGTCTTGTGGAGGAGGTAAAAAAGTAAAACAGTGATTGCTTTACACCATTGGCTCTCTTGGCCCCTAGGTCCTCAGACTCAGACTGGAGCTACAGCATTGGCTTCCCTGGATCTCCAGCTTGCCAACTCACCCTGCAGTCTTGGGACTTGTCAGCCTTTATAATTTCATGAGCCAAGTCCTTATAATAAATCTGGTTATAACACACACACACACACACACACACACACACACACACCCCTTGTTGGTTCTATTCCTGTGGAGAAACCTGACTAATAACCAAAATAATAGGATTGTAAAGTGGGTTAGAAATTATAACCATCTATCTATCTAACACACACACACACACACACACACACACACACACACACACACACGTCAGAATAATAAATATTTATTGGTACCCTTAAAGGGAAGATTTAAGGAAGCTCTTAGCAGAATAGCTGACATACAGTGAGCACTCAATAATGGTGGCTGTTCTTCTTATTAAGAAGTAGATTTGTCTGCAGTGGCCTGGCCATTTTCTGTGCTTCTTAGAGGCAGAACAAGAACACTGGTGAAAATACGATTGCTGCTGCTGGGGAGTAGCAGCTCCATAACTCATCAATCGCTTGCTTTTCTGAGGTGATTTCACAGTCTTCTCTGGCTACCACTGGCCACCTGGTGAAAGAAAATAGCCAATTTCCCACCTCCTCCCATTTTTGCCCCCTCCTTGCCCCCACAGCCATGGCATGTTCCTTTTCCTTCCCTTTCCTCTCCTCTCAGACTGATGATTATGGCCCTGAATTTGGTGAGGATGGCTGGTTAGGCTGGGGAGGTGCTTAGGAGCGCCTGGGCTGAGGCTCTTTCTCTCAAAGGAGATCACCGTCCTATACTTGTTACCCTCCATGGGGAGGTGCTTAGGAGCAAATTACCATCCTGTACTTGTTTGTTAGCCTCCACCTACCTTGTTCCAACTCATCTCTGCAGGTCGGCTTCACTGCTAGATGTCTGACCTGCAGGACAGTGAGATGGCTATGGGATAGAAAGGGTTGACAGGCCCCTGAATGAACAGTACTGGTTTTTTTGTTCCTCTTTGGCACAACCATAGGAATCTAAACATAGCAGTCTCCCCCAGACTAAATCTCAGAGATCAATCAAAACTGAATACCATGTTGGGGTGCCTGGTTGGCTCAGTGGGTTAAAGCCTCTGCCTTTGGCTCAGGTCATGATCTCAGGGTCCTGGGATCGAGCCCCACATCGGGCTGTCTGCTCAGCAGGGAGCCTGCTTCCCCCTCTCTCTCTGCCTGTCTCTCTGCCTACTTGTGACCTCTCACTCTGTCAAATAAATAAATAAAAATTAAAAAACAAAACAAAACCTGAATACCATGTCAAACATCTATTAGTCAGTGGTCTGGCGAACAGTAGGCCAGCCCACAGAGAGAAAAATGAAATAGTATGCATTTATATTTATTGCTTAGGGAATTCTCCTTAGCTGTTGGATACTGCATTGGGCCAGGAAAGTGAACTTACACTGGGTGTTGAGAATGAAAAAAATCTTGAAAAAGGACGTTGAGGTTCATTGGACTCTCTGACTCCTACAGACAGATTTAAAGGAAGAGAGCGACAGGGGTAATTCTGATTAAATTCAGTATTCCCATCTAGAGATTTTTCTCTTTGTACCATCCCAAATATTTAGAGGACAGTGGCAAATAAATACAGAAAGAGCTATTTTGCTCAAAACATGTAACTGTCTATGAACATATAGATATTATTACTGCTGGGAAGTGAATCTTTTTCAGCTGTCTTCCACAAGAGGGGATTCTGCTAGGTGCCCAGAGAGAGCAGAAGTGGAGGATACATTCCTGCCCTCCCAGCACTCACCGTGTAATTGAGAACCTGGCCATCCTGAGGCAGAGGAGGGTGGGGAGAAAGGGCAAGACAGCAGTGCTGCCCACAGTCACGGCTCCTAAATATGTTCAGTCCTGGCCCAGTGGCCGGATGGGAAGGCAAGTGCCGCCATGAGATCTAATTACCAGAGACAGAGATGCTCAGGTGCGAGCTGCCTAATTATGAAAGCCCAGGGCACACAAGCTCTCATGAGACCGACCAGTGTTAAAGATACTGGAAAAAATAATTTTGGCAGCAAATTTAAACTTGGATGAACTCCAGTAGGAGCTGCAAATGTAGGAATGTAAGGAGCTAGGCTTTCTTAAAAACACACAAAAACCTCATCAACAACTACAAAAACCCTTTGGATGCATTATTTCAAGTCAAATCATCATCCTAGTTTCACAAGTATGTGTGAAAAACGAATGCATATGAATAGGGCCTTTTAAATACTCAGAATTAAGGCAAAAGATCACACAGTTGATAGTTTGGTAGATGGCAATACTAAAAACAATTACTCTTTGTGGTATGTAGCAGTTAAAAAGAAAAGTTGTATTTTCTAGTATCCTGCATGTGGCTGTTTTTTTTTTTTTTCTTCAACTATGTTCAGTTTCTCTGAAAATAAAACTCTCAAGTGTGGTGAAGCTATTTTGCATCTTTTCCAATATAACGTGCTCCCCATGTGATGGTGTAGAATTCATTTTGCATGGCCCCAGACCAAATCCCTCCAATTCCTGTCCTCAGATACAGCAGAGCTGTGTGTGTGGCACGTGACACCAAGCCTGGTAGTAACAGTGTTGCTGTTGGAAGGTGCTTGCTAAGGGGACAGGGATGTGCCCTGCACACCATGTCATCCCACCTGCCCTTCCTGTTTGGGGCGAAGGCCACAGATGCGTTCAGAGCCAAATTGATACTCTTTTGAAAGAAGCATCTGGCTTTTTGGCAGCTCCACAGAAGTTATCTTGGTCATTTGAGAGTTTCTTCTGCATTTATCACATATTTTAGATATTGAAAGGATTCCTGGCATTTTAATGTCCCAATTTCTGGGCATGAGAAATGTGAAAAAGCTGAAGTCTGTTTGCACTTGCAAAGGCTCTTTGAAATTTGTAGGGCTTGAAAAAGAGATCTTCACTACTTAAAGAAAAAAAAAATTCTTCCAAGTTGTATCTTACCTATATTCATGGATAGTTTTTCTATTGCCTAATTTTACTATCCACAGATCTGGTATTTATGCTGGAGAGGAGCATCGGTAGGAATTATAGAGAAGTGGTCTTTAAAAATATTCACTGAGAAAACTATAACAACTTTTTAGGTTTTCCTTAGTTTGCATATTTCAGAATTCAGTGATATTTCTTGAACAGCTATGATATTCCAGGCAGTAGGTGCTACACCAGACACTTTGTCTATTAGTCAGCTTGGACCGCTCTTACAAATGTACCATAGACCGGGAGCTTTCAGCAACAGACATTTATTTCTCACAGTTCTAGAGGCTGAAGTCCAAGATCAAGGTATCAGCAGATTTGATATCTGGTGAGGTCCCTCTTCTTGGCTATAGAAAGAGGTCTGCCTTCTGGCTGTCCTTACATGGAGAAGTGAGGAGAGTGGAGAGGTGGAGAGGGAGATGTCTGGTCTCTTTCTCTTCTTATAAGGACACTAATCCCATCACAGGGGCTTCACTCTCAGGACCTCTTCTAAACCTAATTACTTCCCAAAAGCCCCACCTACAAATACAGTCACATTGGAGATTAGGTCTTTAACATACGAATTTGGAAGAGATACAGATATTCAGTCCTTAAGATCATGTTAGAAGTTTCATCAAGTTCTTCATTATTAAATTTCAGAAAGGCCAGGCCATTTACATTTCCATGTGACCCTTCCTTTTTTTCTTTATTTTTAAAAAAAGATTTTATTTATTTATTTGAAAGAGTGCAAGAGAGAGCGTGAGCGGGGAGGGGGGCGGTGGGGGGGGTGGGAGGGTGGGGGGGTGGAGGGACAGAGGGAGAGGGACAAGCAGACTCCTTGCTGATCAGGAAGCCTGAGCAGGGCTCAGTTCCAGGACCCTGGGATCATGACCTGAGCCAAAGGCAGATGCTTAACCTACTGAGCCCTGTGACCGTTCTTTATTGTATTAAATAATGTATTCGTGTTGTTTATTTTGTTAAATAATATATTCATGTTGCATCCCTTCAGCCAACTTCAGCTAAGATAAGCTAACAAACATAATTTAGTGTCAACTACTAAATATTTTTCCATGTTTCCATTTATTTCTCAGTCATTAGATAGTTTCAGGCATGTGAATTGCCACATCTGAAACTTGCTTTATATGGCTCCTAGCCCAGGATTCATTTAGGTAACAAATACTATTGTGGACCTGTTTTGTGCCACGCATAGGTTCCAGACACTGCACTAAAAAGAAACAGCTTTCCTATTGGAACGCGTGTTTCAGTGGGCCAAGCAACAGCTTTCAGATTAAAATATATTTGTGCCATAGAGAAAATAAAATGGGTGTCAAGGGACATGGTAGAGGGTGCTTGCAGTTCGAGGACAGCAGTAATTAGGGTGGCCAGGGAAGCCCCACTGATGAGGTGACATTTGACCTGAGAGCTGAGAAGTTTACCACACAGAGGTCTTGGGGAAAAGCTTTTCAAACAAAGGAAACTGCAGGGACGGGGGCTTTTTCTAGCTCATTCATGGGACAAAGAACAAAGAAAGAAGGCCAAGGTGCCTGGCGAGGTTGGGGGGATGTGTGATATTGGGACAGGGCTGGGGGCTGGCGAGGTTGCAGGATGGGGTAGGGGTGGCATGAGTTGTGCTCAGAGAGTGAGCACTGGCTAGAGCTTGGGGGGCAAATAGTTGAGTTGGACATATATCCCAAATGCAGACGGAAGCCACGGGCGGGTTGAAAGCAGGAGAAAAATAGGATTTTATTAATGCTGTAGGTTTATTCGGTAAATACTATGATGATAGTAGTACTGATAGTTGGATTATAATTACATGTAATAATAGCATATGCACTTACTATGATGTGAAAACTCCCTCAGTCTGTGTGGTTGAAAACAAAAATAAATGAGTAAGTAAATTATATCTCTCTGTGATTCTGATGGTTTAATATTCATCATTTGGAGAAGATACATACATTTTTATCCGTGTGTAGGCATAAATTGTTCATTCGAGTAGGGCATGCCAATTTTAGCTAGGGTCTCCTCTTAATTTTGATTGTATATCCCTTGTGGCTACATGTCAAAATATGACATATCAGCATAAGCCAACCTGGATTTAATGAATAGGAAACCATGGAATTTATATGATTTGGGGGCACTTGGGTGCTTTTCTAATGCCAATTCCAAGGATAAGTGGCATGGAGGTTATTTGATTAATTGGACAAGCATAAACTCTAGGTTCGGCTGCCTGCCTGTCATCTGAACACAAAACATTGAAGATTAGTTGACTTAGCACTCCAGAATTAAAATTGTGATACTTCTTTTACTGTTAACAGAATATTTTGCTTAGCTTTACGCTGTCTTTTGGATAAGCACTGACAGTGCCCTGAATGTATAATTTTTACTTACAGGTGAGGTATTTTCCGGGATGTATTTCAAAAATACTCTGCTCCCTGAAGTTCAAGGGTAGTCAGAGCCATTCCTCTGAGATGAGACCTGGTTCCTAGTTTCTGGTTGCACCTGCGTGCTGCTTTTGAGGAACTGGAGAATGCCATATGCTCAGGAAGCTCTTCCTGAACCCCTTTGCTGACATCTTCCTGGCAGAGCCATTAATCACACACCTGACTTTTATCCTCACAGAGTTGTGCATTTGCACAGAGTTTTAGCTCTGCGTAGCCTTATTTCCGAAGACCCAGAGACCCTGATTGGCTTAACTTTCAAGGTGGTGAGGAAGGAGGCTGGAAACCTGATGGGAACCTGACTGGGCTGGTGTGATCCCGAGTGCCACCCAGATCCCTTGGGATGACGCAGCCCTTGTCCTGAAGAGCTAGTGTTGAGTCTGCCATTCCTCACCTCCAGGGACTAAGAGAAACAAAGACTCTGAGACTTACCCAGTTGGTAATCCAGACCATTTTACTATCATTAAGAAAATCCACCACTGAGACCCACCTAACGCATTCAAATTTAATTCGTATGTGTTTTTAATTTCTGAAAGTTGGTGGCTTTTTTTTTTTTTTTTTTTTTTTTTTAGTAAACTCTACCTCCAATATGGGGCTTAGCCTCATGACCCCAAGATCAAGATTTGCATGACCTACCAACTGAGCCGGCCAGGTGCTCCCATGAAAGTTGGTGACTTCTTAAGAAACACAGAGATAAAATTTAGTAGTTTAGTTTTTGTTGCCCTTGATAGAACTTATCCTACAGATTTTAATGTTTTGTTAATACTAGTTTTTCTTTCCTTGCTTAACTATATTCTGCTCTTTTATTTGAAAAATGTTTTACAGTGCAGGGGCAATTTTTTATTTTGTCTTTTCAAACATACACAAAGCATATAGAATATCAGCATTATGATGGCCACCGTAAAGATAAAAGACACTGATGGTTTTTCTGCGGCAGTTGTCCGTCCAGCAGGTTGTACAACTGGGTGCCATCCCCGATGTGTGGCCATCAAGCATTGTGCTTTTACCACTGTTCGATGCTGAATTTCAGTGCGTAGGAAGAAATTGCTAAATGCCAAAGTCAACGGAGCTTATCTCTTTCTAGTTTAGAAGGAAGCATAGGATAGTACAAGTTAATCTGTAGCATTTTAAGATTTCTTTTGCACTGCTTTACTGGGAAGTTCAGGGTGATCAAGAGTATGCAGTTCTCTTCAGGTTTAGGGACTGTTTGTATTGAGAATTAAGTTTCTCTCTTTTAGAATTCATAGACTAGAATTTGATGCGATTTGGTTCTTGCTGTATTCTGTTGAATTGAGGACGCATAGAAAGATGGTATGGCATGGGATGGTAGCGGAGGGAAGGGGTAAAGAGAAATTGAACTCTTTTTCCCTCACACATCTTTATTTTTTATTTTTTTATTTCTTACTGAGAACTTCCCACTTTTCTGTTTACTTTCTCTTTATTTATCCTAATAAAGTGGGGTGGGGTGGGGGAGACAGAGTGAAGAAACTGGCCACAGTATGGGACAGACTACAGTTGGAACACAGGTCTGACCCTGTCAGAGGTTGTGCTATGTGACCCACACAGCACATTCCCCAGCTGATTGAGGTTTTCACCCTTGTTCTTCTTGG
Source organism: Procyon lotor (assembly GCA_028646535.1). Taxonomy (NCBI): domain Eukaryota; kingdom Metazoa; phylum Chordata; class Mammalia; order Carnivora; family Procyonidae; genus Procyon; species Procyon lotor. The sequence continues at coordinate 49,241,047 of CM053610.1, forward strand.
GGGGTTTATCCAGGTGGGGCTCTCTCCTTTCAGGTTGATTTGTCCTGTCACGGCTCAGTCTGACTTCCCAGCTGGCCCAGTAGAATGACACTTCTCAAGCCCTGAAACTGTTCTTCCTAACACCACTTTCGCTTGTGATTGTCCATGAGCAAATCCCTTGAAGGAGAGGCAGGCCTATAAGTATCAGGGGAATGAGGCAGGTGCTTCAACACCCCAGCTCTGTGGGGGTCTTGCCAGGCAGGTGAGGCATCTGGCAATGCGGACAGTGACTTTAAGCACTGCCTCAACATCCTCCTCTCCTCAGGAGTTCCTGGTGGTCCTCTGGTGTGACCGATAAGGATGGAAAACTAGGACATTTTCTCCTACTGCTAGTGACTACAAAAGGGGTATGTTATATATTATTTTCCTTTCCTGGTGAGAGGGAGGTCTCCAGGAGCATTTGGAGCTTCTGCAACTCACTGATGTGTATTGGCCGAATTAGTAAAATGGTTGCATCTCAGCTAGATTGGACTCTTTCTTGGAGCAAAGGGATGCTGTGATCACTGGGGTGGAGCTCTTTCTGTGGAGTGCTGTATCAGAGACTCAGGGAAAATGGCACTCCGAGTAATTTGTCACATTTTCTTTCTTTCAGGAGATTATAGTCTGATGGGGGAGGTTGTAAGCAGCATTTGCTGGGGTACTTATTATTATTAACACTGGGCATACAGGGTCTGAATGACCACAGATTTCGAGAGGTCCAGTAGAGAACATAGGGACAGAAGAGCTTGTTGGGGTGGGGAGGGTGGGGAGGGAAGCGTTCTGTGAAGGAAATGACAAGGGTCGTGAGGAAGGGGGAAGGTTATGTGTCATGCACATAGATGGAATCCCACTTAGAAAGCGTGGCAGATATAGTTACTGGGTTTGAAATGGGCAGTAGCATTGAAGCAGATGTTAGAAATCCCCGTATTTGAGATTTCTGTGAATTAGAACAGTTGAGGTGAGGGGCGCCTGGGTGGCTCAGTGGGTTTACGCCTCTACCTTCAGCTCAGGTCATGGTCTCAGGGTCCTAGGATGGAGCCTAGAATCGGGCTATCTGCTCAGCAGGGATCCTGCTTCCCCCTCCCTCTCTGCCTGCCTCTCTGCCTACTTGTGATCTCTCTCTCTGTCAAATAAATAAATAAAATCTTTAAAAAAAAAAAAAGGAACAGTTGAGGTGAGAACTTAATTTAACAAACATTTATTCCATGCACCTTTGAGCTAGGTATTGAGGTAGATTCTGGGGAGAACAGATGAGTACGTGCCCCAGAATTCAGTCTCCTGGGGGAGAGAGAAGATGGAAAGTAATCTGGGCTGGATGTGAGCCCAAGGCACCTGGAGCAAGGAGGAGGTAGTGGATTATGTCAAGGACTGCTTCCTAGAACAGAGGGACCTTCCAGCAGAGCTGATAGTGAATGGGAGGTGGAGAGAGAGATGGAAGAAGAATTTCAAATTAAGTAAGAAGGTTGTTAGCAAAGGTGTGTATGTGAAAAGGAACACGATACCTTGGGGAACAATCCCATGTATCTGCTATATGGACTGGACGCATGTAGGAGGATAACTTCTGTAGAGCTATGGAGGGAGGTAGGTAAGTCAGCTCCGGTGGGGAGAGGCTTTTATGTCATGCTAAGTCTTCCGGACATGCTCAGGTCTGAAAGAAAATATTTGAAGCTGTGTGGATTTGATAGGATAGCTACTGGTTACGAGGACGCCATTGTAGATTTTGAGCAGGAAAGTGACATAGCGAAAGTGGTATTTCATTTAACTAATTTAAAATATAAACACTGTTATAATAGTTTTCACTCATTAAAGTACGATAGATTAATTGTAGAAAAATTCAAAAGTAGAAGAAAATAGACATGTTGCATAATCCCATGACCCATTTATAAAAATTAAGCCATTTGAATGTTTTGTTACACTGCAGTCTTTTCTAAGCATAGATGTGGCACTGGTCAAATCATGGGAAGATTTTGGACTGGTACCCAGCCTCTTTCTTGCCCCAGCCACAAGCCGCATGATGTCTTTCACTTGCTTTCTCCAGTGCTTATAAAATGCATGAGAAATAACATGAAAGCTCTCTTTGTAGTATTAATCCACAAAATGGTTGACATTGTTTACTCTTTTCTGTGTCTTTCTCTAAGACACTTTTTTTTGCAGCTCTTCTCTTTTTGATATGTACATAGTTGTACATTGTTTTTTGGGAGGTATCGATATCTCCAGATTGTTTTTCAATTTGAGGAAAATTTAAGTCAATTTGTTGGATGCTGGAAGGCTGGAATCCCAGGAGGAATGAAATAAGGGTCCACACGTTCTCTTTGGCTGAAATCTTTGGGAGTAAAACCACATGACAACCTTAGTATGGTGGGAAAGTAATCAGGGCGTAGGTACGTTCGCTCAACTGGGGTGTCCATGGGTGCCTCCACTGTGTCTTGTATCCCCTGGAGGGCCACGAAGGGGTCTGGTGGTCCTCTCTTCTTCTGTCTTGACTTCACTGCATAATTATTCCTGTATTATATTTGCCTTTCTCTCTTTCTTTTGTCTTCCCTTAAAGATTTTATGAGGATTTTTTTTTGGGAGGGGGAGTGGGAATAAATATAGCTTAGAGTTTTATAGTTTGAAATGCTGACTTTGAAAGTATTTCTTCTACCCAAGCCATTTCAGAGTCTACAGAGACCCAGATCAAACAATTACAAAACAAAACAAAAAACCCAAAACACTCCAGGTTGAAGTTGAGAATGCTGTTCTTGACTTTTATATTTATGAAATGTGTGTATTTATATTTATACCTTCCCTCCATATTTGGATTATCGCCAATATAGTTTTGAATCTTCCATTTTCACTAATATTGTGGGCATTTATCATTATATATCATTACATTTCCCTTGAAAACAGATTCCTAATAGTTACATGAATGTATCATAACTTGTTTAGCCATGCTCCTATTGGACATTTAGGATTTTTCTCTTAACATTTTAGCTGTTACACAAACATGTGCAATGGTGAACATTCATGTATAGAAGTCATTACACATATTGCCAATAATTCCTGATTGGAGGATGTGAGGTTTTATATAGTTCTTGATATATTGCCAAATTTCCCGTTAGAAAGATTTGACCTGTTTTGCTACCAGCAGGAGCATCTGAGACCACCTGCTGCCCTGTACAGTTGTCTGTACTGAGGATTATACTTTTTAGTTCTGTGCCTATTTGATAGAGAAAAATGGTATTTCTCTATTTTTTATTTTTTTCTTTTTAAAAATTACTGGTGATTTGCTATTTTTTTCATGTTTGGTTATTTTTGTTTCTCCATATCTCTCTTTTATTTTTTTTTTTATTTTTAAAAAAGATTTTATTTATTTATTGGACAGAGTGAGAGAGCACAAGAAGGCAGAGCAGCAGGCAGAGGTAGAACAAGAAGCAGGCTCCCCACTGAGGAGAGAGCCAGTTGCAGGGCTAGATCCCAGGACCCTGGGATCATGACCTGAGCCAAGGTAGACCCTTAACAACTGAGCCACCCAGGCACCCCCTCTCTCTTATTTTCATATTTTTTGTCACTTAGCGTTCATGTCCTCACTCACTTGTATCTGATTTTTTAAAAAACAATTTTCCATAAGAAATCCTTCTATATAGAATAAAACTATTACCCTTTTCTTATATGTTTTACATCTTTTCCCAGTTTACCTTTAATCTTTTGAAGATAAATTTGTGGGAATTTTATGATGTATAGAAGTGTATAATTTCTACATGATCAAATCTGTCAATTTTTTTTTCATTCTCTTTCATTCCTTTAATGACTAGGAATGCCAGCCCCTTCTTAGATCATATAAATATTTATATTTTCTTTTTGTTGTTTTGTTGCTTCATTTTATTTTTTTAAAGATTTTATTTATTTACTTGAGAGGGAGAGAAAGAGAGAGGGAGAGGGAGCTGGGGCTGGGGAGCAGAAGGAGAGGGACAAACAGACTCCGTGCTGAGGGTGGAGCATGACACAGGGCTCGATCTCATGAACCTGAGAGCACGACCTCAGCTGAAAGCAAGAGCTGGATGCCTAACTGACTGAGCTACCGAGGTGCCCCTATTGTTGCTTCATTTTAAAACAATTATTCTTCAACTGTTGCAATTTATTTTTGAATATGTTATGAGTAGGATAAAACATTTTCTTTCCCAAATACTGTACTTATTATCCTAAAATCCAAAAGTGGATCTGTAATGATATGTTAGATTTTTAGAAAGCTGATAAGATAATGATGGCCTCGGACACTATGTGGGGCAACCCTAGAATTACTAAATAGAAGAAATTGAATGTAGCAAGTGGACGGCAGGCACTTCAAACCTACAGCATTTTGAGGATGGTGGTACCATCCATCTTAATGGGGAATTCATGGTGGAGAGACCATCTGCAGGAAAGAGTTTGATAAATTTTCTTCAGCACTTTATTTTTCAGAGCCCTAGCACACATGTTCAATTTTGATTAAAACCATATCATTGCTCTTTTTCAGTGGATGGAACATCTTTGCGAGCCAAGATGTAGATTAAGTGGTTCAAGGGACAGAAGGGAAATCTGGACTTTTGAAAGCTGTGTTCCTTGAAGGTTCCTCATCACTACCACCACCCCCATTCGAAGAATGCTTCTTTACCCAAAACTTACCTTTGTAACATACTTTATAGATAACAGATAACTTTCATACCTGTTCATTCCCCCGGTTCTCACAACCCAGTGTAGAAGGCATGTGCGCATTATTATTATGTTCTTGTTTTTAGAGATTTGGAAACTTAAACCAAAAGACATTAGGTGCCTAAGGTCACACAAAGAATATGTTTTCTTGTTCTTTCATTGAATAAGTACTCCTCGAGGGCCCATGGTTTGTTGAGCATTGTCAGGTACTGAGGATACATAGAAGGGAAAGGTTCTTGTTCTTAATTGAAACAAGGAAGAATCAGACCCTTTTCCTTGATCAGATTTCACTTTTTAGAGCCAAGACTTGGTGTTTGGCAATACCCAATCACTAAAATAAAAGAAGACTCACATGAGGCAATTAATGTGGATGGCACTGAATACTTCATACGTGGTGAACTGGAGTGTTCTTGAGGGAATCGGGGAATTTGGGTGATAATACGATTAATGCATTATGTTGCTTTCTACCCTGGTATCCAATGTATACCTTCGTGAAACTCTTTTTATAGGTACAAGATCAAAAGCTAGATAATTTCTTGGTTCTTTGTTACGTTATGTTTGTTAAGTGTGTTATGTATGTTATGTTTGTTAAGTGTAATTCAGAGTCACTCAAGCTCTTCATTTAAAGAGAAATGTTTTCTTTGCTGGTATTCTAATATAAATGTGCTAACACTATCATCCCTCTAGATAGTTTAGTGTTTGCAGATAAAAAAAAGACAAGAAACATGGGATTTCTGTGGACTTTCATTGTAAGAGGAAAAGCTGGTTCTTCTAATTTTTTTTTTTTTTAATTCTGAATTGAAAAGAGATTCCTGTATTTGAAAACTAAAGATGGGAATGAGTTTGTGCAACTGATTTTTGTCAGTTTAGTTTTAACTTCTGTATTTTTTTCACATGTAAGTCTATGTATGTATATTAATCCTATTGTTACATATGTATATTAGTATGTAGTGCCACTTTATATTTCCATTTCTTCCTACATTATTACTCATTGTTCTTTTATGTGCTCCAATAAAGTCATTGTTTCTTTAGGTGTTTTCTGATTGACAGGTTGAATAAAGAAATTGATTTTCTTTGGCGTAAAACTAAGTATTGAGTCACGCAGGAAAGCCTTTGGAAAACAAATAGAGCAATCCCTTTTGTCAATGCTAATATTTCAGTTTTTCAAGCTACTTGCATGACTAGAGTGATAACCGATCTTAGAACAAGCATTTGATATTGATTTGCCAGTCTAGAGTAACAAGTTATTGCTTCACTTCTTATCAAGAATTAAATCGAAATAATCCTGTGCCCTCTATAATATGTATCTTGAGAGTTCTCTTGCATGATTTATGTGCTGCAGTGTAGCAGGGATAAATGTTGAAGAATCATATGACTTTAGATAAAGGTTGTATGTTATTGCTACATAATTTTATTATGTAGTAAATCTTAATTTGATATACACAAAAAGCTGTTGCAAAGGTTCTTAAAAAGTTGAGGGGCACATTGTATGATAAGAATTTGCATCTTTTTTTATTAATCCTGAGGAATTCTTAGCCTATAAGGCTTTTATTGTCCAATAAAAATCCCAAATGGGAAATACTGATTTCCTTGCAAAACATAGACCTTTTTGCAAATCAGAATTGATTATCATTCAAAGCTGATATCAGACATAAAAATTCTGTATTGTTTCCTCTTCTCAAAATTAAAATATGAGGTTATAATTAGGTACTCTGTTTCATACAAAAGTCAGATAGTATTTTTTGGGGGGGCATATTTTAAATTTATTTCCAAGATTTACCATCTGGTAAATGGTTTGAGTTAATTTCAGAGAGTTGCAAGTAACTCAGATGTTTCATACAGAAATAACAATTCATGTATCCCATATTTGTGTGTATGAGTCTATATGCAGTAAGCTTGTTGTAGCTCAGATATTTAAAATAAATCCAGAGTTAATACTGGATTTTTTTTCTTATAACTCCTCTTCCTACCCTAAGGCTATAGTATTTTTAGCATTTTTTTAATAATGTAGGTCTGTTTCTTGCTTATGGTACTTGTTTGTAATGTGTCAATTGGAGTGGGGGCTTTTTGTGACGGCGACCCCACTCAGGCACCGAAGTGAGGGAAAACTACATCTTTATGCTTCCATATTTGGCAAGATGTGGCTACGATATATGTGAAGATATGCATAGCTGTCCCTAAATGAACTCCTAGTAGTTGTGTGTAGAATTGGCAAGCTGGTTCTAAAATATGTATGACAAATACAAAGGGTCAAGAATACCAAGACCATCTTGAAAAAGGATAAGGTTGTAGGACTCATTCTGCTGGATATCAAGACTTTATTACAAAGCTGTAGTAATTAAGACATATAGTGTTGGCACAGGGATAGGCAAATTGACAAATGGAATTAGAAAAGGAGTCCAGGAACAGAACCATAGAGACCTGATTTATGGCAAAAGTTGGCACTGCATAGCGATGGGAAAATAATGATCTTTTCAACTAATAGAGCTGGGTCATTTGGCTCGCCATGTGGAAAAAATTGAAACTAATCACTACAGCACATCAGAATCAATTTCAGGTGGTTCCCCCTCTCCCCCCCCCCAACTGACATTGGTTTCAGGCATAGTATGAGGTAATGGTCAAGTTTAATTCATTGAGTTGATTAAATTATTGATAGAACATAGATCATTAACAAGTTTAATAGAATATTGCCAACATCTCAGAATTCTCTTCTGGGCATCTTTGCAATCATTATTTTCGTTTTTTTTCCCCCAGAGATAACCATTGTCCTGAATTCTAATACTAAAGTTTATGGTTACTTGTTTTTGTATATCATACAAATGGAATTATATAGTAGATATTCTTCTCTGTATTGCTTCTTTTACTCACTATTGTGTTTGTGAGATTTATTTATGTTATTGGATATAGTTACAGTTCTTAAGAAGTGTGGAGTTATGTTCTTCTGCCTAGAGGTAGAATATCTATATAAATTATTCAGATTTATTTATTTAGTATGGACTCATCGGTATTTCTTTTTTACTTTGGGTTATATTCCAATACTATGTTAGTTATTTTCTTGTTCCAATTGCTCCAGCTTTGGCCAATGGAAACTTTTTCAGTTGGCTTCTAGATTTCTTTGACATATGCCTGTCATTGGTGTGGTGGTTTTACTTTTTGGTGCTATAAGTTTGTTCAGACCTATCTTGTATTTTTTGTGTCAGTCCTAGAGTGAGCCATTTCCTCAAGAAGCCCTGGTTACTTTCACTGGAGAATGGTTTTGGAAACCAAGATCTGGAAACTTGCTCATTGCCACTGAGCTGTTGTTTCTAGGTCCACTGACAGAACAAGGACATATGGGGGTATATCCTAACCTGTGTATTTATACACACATCTATAAATACTTTCGTATTTATCCACCTGCATATATATTAAGCTGACCATAAGTTGAAACTGATGTCTCCACCTCTAACCCATTATCACATGGATTGCATAGACCCTTCCAGCTTCTTCCCCTTTCTTATGTGAAGAAGATTCCAAGGTTTTTCGGCCAATTGGAAGAATGGTGTTGCTAATTTACTAAGATGGAGAAGATTACATGGGAGCAAAATTGGGGTGAACTTCTAGAATACTGTTATTCTACTGTTGAGTAACATGAATTAAATAGATAATAGTTTGTTTATCATAAATATTAATAAAATATATATAATATTTATAATTGTGAAATAATTTTTTAACTCAGATTGCTACTTTCTTTAGTCTTAAATTATAGTAAAATACATGAAACATAATATTTACTGTTTTAACCATTTTTTTACTTTTGTTTGCTTTAACCATTTTTTTTTTTTTTTTTTTAAGATTTTATTTATTTGACAGAGAGAAACACAGTGAGAGAGGGAACACAAGCAGAGGGAATGGTAGCGGGAGAAGCAGGCTTCCTACTGAGCGGAGAGCCCGATGCGGGGCTCGATCCCACGACCCTGGGATCATGACCTGGGCCGAAGGCAGACACTTAACGACTGAGCCACCCAGGCGCCCCGAGCTTTAACCATTTTTAAGTGTATAGTTCAGTAGTGTTAAATGCAGCTAATCTCCAGAACTGTTGTCATCTTGCAAAACTGAAACTCTCTGTCCATTAAACAGTTTGCCATTTGTCCCTCCCCCAGCCTTTGGCAACCACCTTTTGCTCTCTCTGAATTTGACTGCTCTATGTACTTCATGCAAATGGAATCATACAGTATCTGTCTCTTTATGATTGACTCATTCACTTTGCATAAAATCCTCAAGGTCCGTCCATGTTGTATGTGTTCGTTCGCTAGGATTATAGAACAAAATACCATAGACTGGGTGGCTTAAACAGTAGAAATTTATTTTCTCACAGAGCTGGAATTCCAGGATCAAAATGTCAGCAGGTTTGGTTTGTTCTGAAGCCTCTTTCCATAGCTTGCAGATGGCTTCTGTCTTTCTGCCTCTTCACCTGGTCTTTTCTCTGCGCGCAGGCGTCCCTCTTGTCTCCCTGGTGAGTCCAAATTTCCTTTTCTTGGAAGTACACCAGTCAAACTGAACTTTGGCCCACCCTAATGACTCATCATAACTGAATCACCTCTTTAGAGACCCTGCCTCCATGTACAGTCACATTCTAAGGTACTGGGGCTTAGGGCTTCAATGTAGGAATTTAGGAGGAACAAATTTTAGCCGGTAAGATTGTAGTATATGTCAAGTGTCAGAAGTCCCTTATGAGGCTGAATAGATTCCATCATACGTGTAGACCACATTTCATTTATCCATTCGTTGGCCATTTGGGTTGCTTCCACCTCTTGGGTGTTATGAATAACGTGGCTCTGCACATGGACGTACAGGTAGCTCTTTGAGACCTTGCACATATGGAAGAAGTAGGAATCTTAAATCCTATTGTAATTCTATTTTTGTCCTTTTGAAGAACTGTCATGCTGTTTTCTTGGGTTTTTTTTAAAGATTTTATTTATTTATTTGACAGAGAGAGAGCGATGACAGGTAGGCAGGGAGGCAGGCAGAGAGAGAGAGAGGGGAAAGCAGGCTCCCTGACAAGCAGAGAGCCCGATGCGGGGCTTGATCCCAGTACCCTGAGATCATGACCTGAGCCGAAGGCAGAGCCTTTAACCCACTGAGCCACCCAGACGCCCCTGCCATACTGTTTTCTAATACAGCTGCACCATTTTACATTCCCACCAAAGCGTGCACAGGGCTCCAGTGTCTCCACATCCTTGCCAACACTTGCTATTGTCTGTGTCTTAGAGCCGCCACCTCAATGTGTACAAAGTGTGTGAAGAATCAAACACACCAAATAAAAACAAAGGAAAAACAAAGTTTTATTTATTCTATTTCTCAGCAATAACCAGCATTAATGTCTTGGTATTCTTTTAGATTTTTTTTCTATGTATATATGTGTGTGTGTGCACACACACATATACTTTTGTGTAATTTTAACAAACTTTGATCATTTGCTTATGTAATTTTTATCCTTTTTTTTCCTTTAACATTACATTATGAGTATTTCCTGTGTCATTAGGTATTATTGAAATACATGAGCTTTAATGGCTATAGTAAATAATGATTTAATTATTTTCTGATTATTGCATATCAGGTTGCTCCTAGTTTCCCCTCTTGTGTACAGTTCTCAGATTAAATTTAATCTGCATAAATCTCTGCATTTCTGACAATTTCCTTTGAACAGATTTCTAGGAGGAGATTAGTAAGGTAAAAGATTCTAAATTTTTAAAGGTTCTGCATATGAATTATAAAATGCAGAATTGTTTTCAGGAACTTGGTTCTGATCTAGGCTCCCTCCAGCCACATGGGAGACACCACTGTCATTCAACACTTAACAGGATTGAATATAAATTTTCCAGCTCACTTAAAAAATTTTTTCTAATTGGATAGGTAAAAATGGTTTCACTTTGATTTGCTTTGCATTTCTTTAATTATTAGTGAGGATGTGCAGTTGATACATATTTATTATTCTTTCTCTTGTGAATTTAATGTGTCTGATAAAATAATTTACCTGGATAGAAAATGGCACCTTGAATTTGCAGAATTACCAGTATTTTCCTAGTATAGGAATAGTATAAGAAGATGCTATTAGTCATAGCCTTTATCGTTTAAGGCTATATAATATGCCTAGTATTAAGAGATAATGTTGCATTTATTAATGGTAATTTCCTTGTTTTATGAGATGTAAATACTAGATGACTTTTTAAAATATAAATATTTGAAACAGGAAATGCGTATCATGATATGAAGAACAATTCATATTTATCTAAATTCCAGCATTATTACTTACTAACTTGAAAAGAAATAATATAGTAAATACTATTTCTCAAACAACAAACAAAATTAGACTAGACGAGAGTTAAGGAGACAGTCTGACACAAAAACCCAAGAGAGTATTGATGAAATTATAAGTGGGGAGAGATTTGGAGGGAGATGGTGCAGATGAGGGAGTAGAATGGACAATTAAACAATTTGCAGCCAGGAGCGCAGAATTCAGAGTTCCTGGAGGGCTTTGGCAATTCAGTAGACCCTTTCTGAGGTAAATTGTTATCCTCCTATAAATTGAAAGTTTCACATGCCTCTGTATCCAGGTTCATCGTATTGAGGATCTGTATCTCTCTGGATAAGCAAACAAGTTGAGCTCATAAAGAGATGTTTCCAGAGCTGGTATGATATGACCTGGTGTCTTCTGAGTTATCCCTGGGAATTATGCAGATTATTAATATGCCTGCAATTATTCATATTTGTCTGAAACCCAGATTGTATCAGTGTAGATGCAATTAGATGCTAGCAGGATGAATACAGTGATTTTTTGTTTGTTTGGCATGCTTAAGTACAGCAGAATTACTGACAGATTCAGAAAGTCTTTGATCAACATGGAATTTGGTTGGATTAAAGTCTACAGGTTAGGTTTGTGGAGAGATCTGTTCAGTTTGTCCGTGGGGAGTGAGGGGTGAGGAGAATGGAACCCAGCCTGGTAGGGAAAGCCAGGATTCTGGTAGAATGTCTCATATAAACCTGTGCTCTATTTACTAATCATTGCCTTAATTTTATGTTTTGCATGTTTATAGATAGTTCAGAAAGGAGAAACAAATTAAAACTTAACACGGTCAATATTTTTAAAATATGCTTTGTATTAAAAAGTAATGTGCTTGTAAAATGTCCAAGCTAGACAGAAGAATGTAAATTCCTTCCTACCCCCTGCTACTTGATCATTCACTTCAGAGATAAGTATTTTAAGATTTTCAAATGTCTGTAAAACATGCATTTTTTTTATTTTATTTTTTTTCAGTGTTCCAAGATTCATTGTTCATGTACTACACCCAGTGCTCCATGCAATACTTGCCCTCCTCAATACCCACCACCAGGCTCACCCAACCCCCCACTCCCCTCTTCTCCAAAACCCTCAGTTTGTTTCTGAGTCCAGAGTCTCTCATGGTTCATCTTTCCCTCCGATTTCCCCCAATTTACCCTTCCTTTCCTTCTCACAATGTCCTCCATGTTTTTCCTTACGCTCCACACATAAGTAAAGCCGTATGATAACTGACTCTCTGCTTAACTTATTTCACTCATCATAATCTCTTCCAGTCTTGTCTGTATTGATACAAAAGTTGGGTATTCATCCTTTCTGATGGAGGCATAATATTCCATTGTATAAATGGACCATATCTTCTTTATCCATTCGTTTGTTGAAGGGCATCTTGGTTCTTTCCAGTTTGGTGATTGTGGCCATTGCTGCTGTGAACATTGGGGTACATGTGGCCCTTCTTTTCACTACATCTATATCTTTGGGGTAAATACCCAGTAGTGCAATTGCAGGGTCATAGAGTAGCTCTATTTTTTCATTTATTGAGGAATCTCCACACTGTTTTCCAAAGTGGCTGCACCAACTTGCATTCCCACCAACAGTGGGAATCCTCACCTGCAGGAAAGAGGGTTCCCCTTTCTCCACATCCTCTCCAACATTTGTTGTTTACTGTCTTGTTGATTTTGGCCATTCTAATTGGTGTAAGGTAATATCTCAATGTGGTTTTGATTTCAATCTCCCCGATGGCTAATGATGATGAACATTTTTTCATGTGTCTGTTTGCCATTTGTATGCCTTCTTTGGAAAAGTATCTGTTCATGTCTTCTGCCCATTTTTTGACATGATTATCTGTTTTTTGAGTGTTGAGTTTGAGGAGTTCTTTATAGATCTTAGATATCAGACCTTTGTCTATAGTGTCATCTGTGAATATCTTCTCCCATTTTGTGGGTTGCCTGTTTGTTTTGTTGACTATTTCCTTTGCTATGCAGAAGCCTTTTATCTTGATGAAGTCTCAAAAGTTCATTTTTGCTTTTGTTTCCTTTGCCTTTGGAGACACGTCCTGAAAGAAGTTGCTGTGGCCAGTGTCGAAGAGGTTACTGTCTATGTTCTCCTGTAGGATTTTGATAGATTCCTGCCTCATGTTGAGGTCTTTTATCCATTTCGAGTTTATCTTTGTGTATGGTATAAGAGAATGGTCAAGTTTCATTCTTCTATATATAGCTGTCCAATTTTCCCAGCACCATTTATTGAAGAGACTGTCTTTTTTCCACTGGATATTTTTTCCTGCTTTGTCGAAGATTATTTGACCATAGAGTTGTGGGTCCATATCTGGGTTCTCTACTCTGTTCCACTGGTCTGTGTGTCTGTTTTTGTGCCAGTATCATGCTGATTTGGTGATCACCGCTTTGTAGTAAAGCTTAAAATCAGGCAATGTGATGCCCCCAGAAAAGCACACATTTTATGTAAAAGAGATTATATCATCTATTCCCTTCTACAGCTTATTCTTTTTGCTAGTATGCATGACTTGGATGTTTTTCCATGTCTGTACATTTAGATCCCCTCTATCCAATGGCTATATAGTCTCCCCTTGTATGAAAACCCAGAATTTGTTAACTAGTCTCCTAAGAATGATATTTAATTGACTTTAAATTTGTTTTTGTTTTACAGTTTAAATAATGCTGCAGTGACATCCTACATATGAATGGTATATACTAAATCCGAAATCCTCAGGTCAGATTCAGTATTTAATGACAGCCCGAGATGGATAGGGAGTGGTATTTCTTTCTGCATAGTGGGTATTTTAATCACCTCCTTCCAGGTGTTAATAATATTTTACCTTGGCAGTACTTTAACATTTTCAAAGAGTTTTGCTTTCATGACTTAACTTGCTTCTTATAACCAGTGACCAGCATATGGATTGGTTTTATTGATCCTGCTAAGGCACGCAGTGGCTCCTGACTTGTGTGGCCAGATGTTACCTGGGTCTCCTCATTCTTGGCCTAATATTAATATCTTTGATAGTAGTGGAGGGTCCTTGGATGTTAAAGGCAATGTTAGGAAATGTTCTTCTTGTTCAGTGGGATGCTAGGTCTTCCCTTTTATATCATTCCAAGTTGACTGAATTGTTAGCTTTTTATTCAAGAAAGCTTTAAGTTCAGTGATTTTCAGGCAGGTTTCCCACTGAGGTATTACAATATCTTCTATTAATACATGTAGACTTTAAATTCCAAAGGGACAGTATGACATTTCCATGTTTCTTTTTTTTCCCATGTTTCTTTATGCCAGTCATTTAAAGAATTATTTGATAAACCTAGCTTTAGCAAGTGCTTGAAGCTGCTGCTTTCAGAATGTATCTGAAAGGCCTTTATATATCATAGCATATGCTTTACTGTCCTGAGAAGACCAGATAAATCTACTCACTGCATTGCTTATCCTTACTAGTTATTCAGTGAAAGGAGGGGTTGAGTGAAAACAAATGGCAATTCAGCCATCCATCCCTTCATTCAACAAATGGTAACTGAGTACTTAATGTAAGCCTGGTATGGTCCTCAGCTAATTCAGAGAGGTGTGGACACTACAATCTAGTGGAGGGAGACCCCTGGGCACTCTGAAAGCGAGGCAGTCAAGATGGAAGCCCACAGAATAGAGTCATCCTGCTAACTCTGCTGAAGGCTAATTGCTTTTGAATTGCTAGAGATCAAAGATGAGTAGAGAAGTCAAATGTTTCTTCTCCTGTCTCTTCCTCTAGTATGTGCCACTAACTGCCCAATCTTGTTCTGGGCACAGCATTTTGAGAAAGAAGAACCTTCTTCCTAGACTTTCTTCACAATAAATTTAATGCCACAGAACCGCCTATATTGCCTGTGACATTGAATTTACTCTCATGTGTATGGTTGTATATTAGACACATTAAAACAGAAAGAGAAAAGAGTGAGGGAGAGGAGAAAGGAGAAGGTGAGGAGGGGTATTTTAAGATAACATGAAGCAAGGACACCTGGGTGGCTCAGTCGGTTGGATGTCTGCCTTCGGCTCGGCTTGTAATCTCCAGTCCTGGGATCAAGCCCCATCAAGCTCCCTGCTCAGCGGGGAGCCTGCTTCTCCCTATCCTTCCCACTCATGCTCTCTTTCGATATCTCTGTCTCTCTCTCTCTCTCAAATAAATAAAAATCTTAAAAAAAAAAAAAGATAACACAAAGCAGATACATTGGCAGAATATGTATGAGTGTCCTCTTTACAGCATTTCAAAAGAACTATGATAATTTTCATCATGTGCAGGCAGCCCCATGATATATAATATTCCTAATGTTCTAGGGATCTAATAAAATATTTTTATGATAGATTACATGTCTAATTAAAATTGGGAACTTGTGAATGATACATCAACCATAGGAAGACCCCCTTGATTTTCTGACATTGTGTTATACAGATATTTAGAATTAATCATCTTTACTGTCACTAGCACCTAATGAATTATAGAACTATAGAGTTCAAATAATTCATAATTTTTAACATCTTCCTCTAACTCAAGTTTAATTGACTATAGAGCTTTCAGCATGGTAAGTTAGAGAAATGTCCTCAAGAATGGGTATTTTTTCATGTCTAGCTGACAGTTTGTATATAGTAAGTGTTAATTAAATTTTTTGAATAAAAACATATTTTTAAGCACTCCAATTGTTTTTAATATCCAGAACTTCTGTGGAACTTATACTTTTAATTCCAACAGTTACTGTTTAGGCAACTCATTTAAATTTTCTAAGCCTCATTTCTCCATTGAAGACAGGCATTTATCTGTAAAATGAACAGAAGAATGTTTATGGCACACAGATTTTGTTTCATTTTTATATATGTATGTCCATTTATTAAAATTCTATGTTTTTCATAAATAAAGGCTATATAACAGTTTGTTGAGAAGGATAATAAAATAACAAAACTTTCTTTACAAACTCTGCAGCACCAAACAGTTGCTCAGTATCACTATTAATATGATTCCCGTTGTTATACTCTACAACCACAAAGAATATTCTAAGTCCCGGGCTTTGAATGGATTTTTATTCTGTTTGTTCAAATTGTGGTATGTATATGGGCTAAATTTTGAAAAGTAATGAGAAAAATCTTAAAAATCATTTACCATGTATTTTTAAAGTACTTGGAATATTATTTTCAATGCCCCCTTTGTGCCAGGCAGTGTTCTAGGTGCTGGGAATACAGTTTTACAGAAAGTAGACACAGGTCCTCTTCTGTGGAGCTAACCATTTAATGGATGATTCAGATAATTCATGTAAGAAATGTGATTGGAGGGAGAGTATAGGGTTCCATGTAGGACATAGGTCAGGACTTGGGTCTGTTGAGGGTGTCAGGGAATGTTTTCGAGAGTGAAGCATCACTAAATAGAGACTTTCAGGATCAGGAGGAGGTAGGCAGATGGAGAGCATACCCCTGGGCTCAAACTGAAGCCATAGTGTAGAGACTGAGGGAGATTTGAGCTGACATTAGAAAGATAAGCAGGGACCAGCCCCTGCAGGGTCATGGATTCTGTCCAAGGGAAGGTGGAGCATTACAGTGACATGATCAAACTGCTATTTTAGGAAATACCACTTCACTGTGGAAAAGCAAAAAGGCAGGAAGAGCAGCTGGGAGGCCCTATAGGAGGCACTAGTGAAGTGAAGGACTAGAAGAGAGCCACTGGTAGGTCTTACTGAGGAGGTAACAGGGGAGAAGGAGACAGACAGTTGGACAAATTTGAGTGATGTTGACAGGACTAGGGGATTGACTGGATGCCCTTGTTTCTGACCCAAGCAACTGGGTAGTGGTGCCATCTACTGACATAGGCAAGAGAGTGGAGGCAGACGCTGGAGTCCGGGAATGGCGATAAGCTGTGTAGAGTTGCTGGGCTCTGTGTACTGTGGGAAACATGACTTGAAAAGATCAGGTGGATAGTTTCATAATTGGATCTGGAGCCGAGAAGAGAGATTTGGGTAAGTCTTGGAGCCTTGCATATCACTAAGGTAAAAATGGCACCTAAGGCAAGGAATGAATGATATCACCAGGAAGACTGTCACATGAGAAGAGACCAGGCCTAGACAAGATCTTGCCTAGAACCCTGAGAGGTAACGAATTCTAAAGGAGTGGCATAAGAGTAGAGACAAGCATTGCACGCTCAGGAGTAGCCCAAAAGGCAGTAGGTGAATCACAAATATAGATTTCCATAGGCCTAGGGAAGAAAGCTTCTTAAAAGGCAATGGTAGCTGTGTGGGAGGTTGGAGAGTGAAAAGTATCCATTGACTGCCTCGCAGGGAAGTTGTGACCTTGCTGTGAAGAGCAGAACCAGATCCCATGTGTTTAGGAAAACCAGTAATCAGAGAGAGACAGCAAGTGTAAGTGGCTCTGTAGAAAACAGTGGTTGATGGAGAGCAACAGCCCGAAGGGGACAGAGGGTCAGGAAGGACTTGTCATTTTCTTTTTTAGAAGATAGGAGGACCTTGAATGGGTTTATTAGCTGATGAAAGAAACCCAGTGGAGACCAAGATGGTGACTAAGTAGAGGAAAGTAGCATCAGGGGGAGGGTGGGGTTGGGGGGAGTAGGCTTCAGAGTCCAAGTGGGAGAGTTAGCCTGGGGAGGAGAAAAGAAGTATATGTGTGCGGGGGTAAGGCAGGGAGAGCGGGGAAAGGATGTAAGGCTTGAAGTAGCAGGTGAGGTGAGAAGGGTTGGAGGATGGGAGGTTGAGGGAGCATCTGCCCACTGGCTTCTGTTTCCCTGTGACCAAGGAACTGAGTCCAGGTCTCATACCCCAGACTTGCATTCCTGGTGACATAGAGGCTCTGTCCCCTCAGTGGTTCTGTGTTCTCCTGCAGACACTGAGGATTTAACATCATACCTTTCTCTTCCCTCCTCCCTTTACCCACCAAGACTTCTAGCAAGGTCGATAGACTGCCCTGTACTAAAACAGGTCATTCTCATCTTCAAAACAGGATCTCTTTCCCTCTCAGATAAATTAATAGGTGTTATGTTTCCTACATGGAAGACCCTAATGGTTGGTCTGTCAGATTGCTTCAATGTCAAGAGGTATTTGAGGACATGCATATTCCTTTAATTCTCTTTCCTTAAAGGTAGCTTTCTTTGCTTTCATTCTAGCCTGGGGCTAGTTCTGTACCTCACAGGTAAATTAATTCAGTTCAACAGATGGAAGTGGCTCAAGTTAATTCTTAACTCCTTTTCAGAAGTCCCATTTCAACCAGATAGTGCATGTCATTAGTGGTACTGGGAGGAAAAGAAGTCGAACAGTTGGATGCAGGGAGAACAGGAGTCATTCTTCAATGGCTGATGTTCAGGGTCTTCGGGCTTTCTGTGTCCAGAAGCCTGACCCAGCTGATAGCAGGAAGTTAAATAAGAGGACTCTACCACCCTTCTGCCCTCTGGTGTAAGGTATCGCGTCTGTGACCCCGAGCGCCTACACAGGGTTCAAGGGCATCATAGTTAAAACATAAGCATGCTATTAAATGTGACTCCTCCTTGCATATGGCTTTACAATTCCTAGGGGTGGAAATTTAGAACTGATGCTGTAAAGTAAAAATGAAATTTAACTGAGCATTTGGTGGAGGAAAAGTACTTTATTGGCTCTAACATGAAAAGTCCTGGGAGTAAGCGTCCTTCTAATAATGGACACTGTGATTAATGCCAGCTCTGTGCTGCTGCTGGCTAGAAGTGAACTCTTTGAAATAGCATAGTAGGGGCTTTACATGTGGGTCTCATTTGGTTAGGTTACTACTGCTTTTGTGGAGCTCTGCTGCATCTTTATATTCTAACAAGGAGAAGATGGTAAATCAGAGTAATTGCTTCATCCCAAGGCACTTTTATATTGTAAAGGAAAAAGGTCCTGTTAAGAAACTCGAATTAATTTCTCCATTTATACTATGTGGAAAGCCTCTTTGAAAGCTGTTTGTCATACAACCTGGTGGTTTATTTATAATAGGACAATTCCATTAGAACCTGACACTTGTTCTCACGGCACCAAGACTTGAGATCCCTCAGGAAAAGCGTTTAACCCTTGGAAATGCAAAGCTGTCATTTATCTGTCATCTCTCTAAAAACTCATTGGAGTGTATTTACAAGAGAGAGTTGGAGCAGTCATCATTTCCACTGAGTTAGAAATGGAGTTAGGACTCACAAAATGATCAGGAAAGAACTGACGAACGTCCAGCACCATGTTGCAGAAGCATCTTGTCTTTGTTAGTGTGATTATGGTATTCCCTAATTTTTAAAGAATTCACTGTACAGAATTCTGGGACTAGAGTGTTAGTTAATTGCTAGTGCTGACTCATTTGAATTGCTGGTCCCCGTTGTTTTTTATAAGTTTTAGAAGAATTCTTAGAGTTAACACTTATCAACCAAGGAGACTGAGTGGATCTTAGAAGAAAGAACTGAAACTGTCATGATCTGAAAATTAACACCCTTCTGCCTGGCATTTACTAGCAAAAGATGAGGATACCATTTGTCAAAGCCTGTCAGTGAGCAGGTTCCCCAGGGAGCCAGTATAGCAGAGTCTAAGAATTCGGTGTCTGGTGCCAGACTGCCTGGCTTCGGACCCCAGCGTTCTCGCTCACCGGCTATGAGGCTTGTACAAGTCAGTTGACCTCAGAGCCTCTTGTTTCTTCCCTGGCAGAGGGAGTAATGTCTCTTGGGTTTGGAAAACTACTCAGTGGAATAATGCACATAAAGTGCTTCATGCAGTGGCTATGTGTAGTAGTAAAGGGTTGTTGGTATTAGAGAAATTTACTGTGGGCCCAGTGGGTTCGGGATGATGTCACAGATGATCCCAAAAGGCTGTTTTTCTTTGGAATATTTGTCGACTGAATTTGTCTGTGGTTGCTCATTCTTTTGTGACGCCCTTCTGTCCCCTACGTCACCGAAGCTGTGGTACAGGACAAGTGGTTCTGGCACGAAGCATCCTCGGTTCTTTTCCCATTCTCATGGAACAGACCGGAAGCCCTGAGGAAGAGCTCTGTAAATGCTCTCAAAGAGAGTTTCAAGATGAAATTAAGACTGACATCACCTTTGTGATCAGAGACAAACAAGGAAGGCTAGACTGACCTTTCCAAGGTGCCTGTGGTAGAAATAATATTGGGGGTCATACTTACGAAGCTGATGGCAAAGCCAGTGATAATGCTGTTGGGGGGAAATGGAGTAAAGAGGTGTGGGAAGGGAAAGTAAAGAGGAGTCCCCAAACCTGGACTCCACTGAGTGTACAAGAAAAGCCTAGTATAAATGAGCAGGCAGAGTTATGTTCTTCGGGATTTTAAGGGTTTGTTATGTGTACCGTTATATGTTCCGTTGACCATTCCTCATCCCTCAGCAGATCTTTAACTACCACCCTCACCACTGTTCTCACCAGTACCAGCACCACGCCGCCACTAGCACTCTTACCACCACTGGCACTCCCATCACCCCCATGACCGTCATTACCAACCCCCTCAACATCCCACCCCTCCCACTTCCCCCTACCCCTCTTACTGCCACCCCCCACCTCCATCCTCACC
>CM053610.1:49261682-49297274 GCA_028646535.1 Procyon lotor
AAGGAATTCACAAGTATACTTCAACAGTCTTGCTTTTCTCTGACTGAGGAAGGAATTACTGATCTTTTATCATTTGCTTTATAAATAACAAGAGATGATAATTAGTTTGACTCATTAAAGCAATTGTTATAATTTTGCAGTGTTTGATTAAGTTTCTTTAATTACACACAGTTGTTGATGTTGCTGCCCCAAAGAACAGGAAAGTTTCTGCAAAATGGCTTCTCTCTACTTAGTGCTTTTTCTCCTTCTTCTTTGCCCCTGTGGCTGTCAGTGCGCACTCCAGGGGCACGTTAGCATTTTGTTCAAGGACTGTGAGTGCCTGAAAAGATTATTTTCTCTGTGCTTAAGGTGTTGGAGGCCTGTCCTGATGCAAACTGTAAAGAGAGGGATAGGGTGTCTTTTATTCTTCCCTGTAGACACCCTTCATTTATTTACTCCAAATCAAACCTGCTCCAGGAAGGGATCAGCTAAACTTATTTAGCGTAAGGAAGCGATGAAGGGTAGTAGTGGAGCAAACCAAGCAAATGATACTTTAAATGTGGAATTCCAGCTGGTTAAAGAACTGGGCTGGCGTGGGGAGGGCAGAGGTCACCTCCTCCAACTACGCTCAAAGGCCACTTAATAGTCATTTGTGTGTCTTGTACTTTTAAGGCCTTCTTCCCTTCACTGTCCTCCACCTGCCCTTCCCCAAGACCCAGCTCAAAGGCAGTCTTTTGTAGGAAGTGCTCCAGATTCCTTGTGCTCCCTTCTACAGTGCCCCAACCACATTCTGTCAACATGCTCTTTGAGAATGGGCCCCTTCCCTCTTGCCTTGTCTCCTGAACCATAGCTTCTCAGCAGCAGGAAAGGCCGCTCGCAGCCCTCATTGTCTCCCCTGCATCTGACACCTTGGCTTTCAGGAAATTGTTTTGGACTGAAGTGAATTGTGTTTCTGCTATATGAAGGGGAGATTAGTTTTTAGCCATGGAGAAAATGGTAACTTTCTCCAAAAGATCGGTAACTTTCTTCTCCTTGAATTTGCTTGTTTTCCAGACCTCAACTCTGGAGACATGCAAGTAGGTAGTATAGTGTGTGTGTGTGTGTGTGTGTGTGTTAAAGAAGAAAATACCTTGACGATTCTAGTCAAGGGGTGCAATTAGCTATATATACCCTTGGCTGAAAGCCTCCTCCATGGGAAATGCAGTTTGTTTGCAGTTAATGTTCAGATGTGAACATTAACTGGATGGGTTCTGGAGAGAAGAAGGCAGCCCCTCTTGGCCATCCAGGACTTCTGGGTCAAACCTGGACTCCACTGAGTGTGCAACTCCACCAGCTCCAGCACCTGTCCCCCCAGTGAGGCTGTGTGGGCAGAGATGAGAGAAGGCTGAGGGATGGGGAGGATTTGATGAAAATGGTGATACTAGCAGCCCTAGCTGGCTTATTACTTCAGAGTCTATAATTTTTAAAACCACTCATCTGTGCTCTAGTCCACTCTTCTGTATTACGAGGATATCCTTTTATCTTGTGGACTGTGGAAAGAAATTGATTTTTGTCTTTTGTTTTTTGGGGACTATAAACAATTTTAACAACCCAGCCTTTATTCTAGAATTCTCCTTTTAGTTCTCTCTGAATGCAAAGTAGCTTCCCTATGTCTCATTTGTCCTGTTTTACTTTTGTGAGGCTCACATTCACTGCTTATTGATAGTGTGGGCTTGTAGACATCAGGGTTTAGGAAGTGTGCCCACCTCTCGCTCCTGGGTTGCTCCTCTTCCATGGATTGACGTTGCTGTCCCTTCTACATGATGGCTTCTTTGTGACATTGTTTTGATGATCAAAGTCTTATCATAAGTTCCTTGATCTTTAAAAAAGTTAGCCCCACAGCGATAGCCACCATCTTTGTCTTTCTTCAAGGGACATTGTAAAGATAATTAAGGGACCTATGTATGAAATGTTTTGAGCTCAGTGGAAGGGAAAAGCCATCAGACTCCAAGGTTTTACTATTATTTAGTCTCATACTGTTACCACGTGATCAAGAATACATTAATTTTGGAAGTGGTGATAATTTCATGTTTGGAATTCTATTCCTACCTAATCAGCATAATTGGCTTTGGCCTGAACTTACCTCATTTTATAGATTAAAAGCAAATAAAGGAAATGATCAGAACTGTTTTTACTACATTTTCATTGGCCATTTTTTAAAAAATCTAAAAATAAATAAGTCTTTTAAATGGAGTTGATTAAAAAGGTTCATTTCCTGGGAATGTTATGCATCTGCAATAAATAATAAATAATATTGTAGCAGTTGGCTGCCTCCACTTTCATGCAAAATAAATAAATACATTTGGTGACATACATTTGAGGAGTGTGATTCTTATAATTTTCACGGAAATAAGGAATAACTTTACAGATGATAGAGATTTTACCATCTGCTAGTAAAAACAACAACAAAAAATAACACAGCTTATAACACGAGGCTCTTACTGAGTCTAATGTATATATTGGCATGCCAGGAATCAGAATTCTCTACAACTTTAGTCAACCATCCGCAGGGAAGCTGACCTGACTTTCAGCATGTCAGGGGAAAGGTTCCTTTGTTTCTAAAGCAAATGGCACGGTCTTTACATTGCTTGAATGGCAGAGAAGGGAAGAGGACTGAGTTTTAATGGTGAGAGATCAAGAGAAAGGCACTCTCTGGAATTGTAAGTACCTGCACAGATTTCGCTGGTAATTAGTGGGATGGTGGACTCACTGTCGAGAAGATACTGTCTTTATGAGTTAAAACATTTAGTGTTGGTAGAAAAGATAAGAGTTCAGACGCTTAGAGAAAGATGGCAGGTGGCAAGTCCAGACTTTCTCTACAACGACATTTGCTTTAAGCAGATGACATTTTAGTTTCCAAGGCCTGACATGACAGGCAGGAGTTGTGGTTCTAGTGGAGGAGAGGGAGTCAGGTGGGTCACCATCAGGAAGAGCTGAGTGAAGGCAACAGAGCTGCCTTCCAAGGCAGGAGAAGAGAAACCAAAAGGAAGGCATTGACGAAGTATTGGCTTTCTTTGGGGAATGTTAAATGCATTATAAAATGCATAAAATGCATAAAAAATAAACTGCAAATGTCCACAAACAGGGCAAGACCATCGTAGCCTCTTCTTTGAACTGGAAGGCTGGTTCTGGGAATAAGAATGTCATTTTCATTTTCTGCCTCCCTTCTGCCAGTCGCCATCACTGTCGCCACCCAGAGAGTTCATAGTGATGGCGATGCTAGAGCTGTGAATTCCTTTGCTCTATTCTGGAGAAGGTGGGGATGATTGTCATTTTTGGTCTTTCTGGTTTCATTTGGTGGCATGGAGGGTACTGCAGTCACAAGCATCATGGCAGTCCCATAAAAGATGGCCAGTGCATTTCTATCAGCAGGCTATGTGTGGGTGGGCCTGGGGGTGTTTAGTCCTTCTTAGGATGAGAAGGTGTGCAGGCAGAGCCTTGTTGAGAGCTTTAGCAGCAGAGGTGTGTGTCTTGGAGTGCTTTTGATTGCCTTTAAATGGATTGGGGTATGAGGCAGGTTTAACTAAAGAAGAGCAGCTTTCCTCTCACCTCCAGCTTCCCCATATTTTGAAGTGATTCTTACTCCCTGACCCTGCAAATGTAGCAAGTCTGATAGTTGCCTAATTGATGGCTTTTAGTCTAATGCTAAACATCTAACCCACGGGGCATAGTAGGTAGAGTTTATAAATTTGTTTTCATTGCTATACTCTACATCGTCCCTCCCTTTTTTGTTATACCTCTTGTTTGGACCTTGTTTGGACCCTGATGTCCTGTGCCTTTCCCCTTGGTCTTTGGCAAAAATGCTGACAAGCTCATGCACGTTCAGATACCAAGGGCTGATCAGGTTAAAGCATTTCCCGTCTTGTGGTGTCTACATTTCTTACAGGGGTGAAGACATCTTAAACCAGAGGAATGACTCTCTAGTTGTGGAATTTCAGTCATCAGCCAGCAGATGCAGGAGGTATTATTTTGGGCATGGGGGCCTCTCAGAAGCCCTGCAATCATCCTTAATGACCACCTGCCTGCTCCATGTCACATAAGGCCACTTCATGCATCACACCAGTCTCGTGTGTGTGGTTGGTTTGACCTGCCCGAGGGCAGTGAGCATGTTTGTGGAAGTCTCGGTGCATGGAGTTCTGCACACTAGGTGCTTCCTGGATGTCTGTATGTGCCAGAGAGGGGAAGAAGGGCAGTGCATGCAATGCAAGCTTATTTTTCTGACTGCAGATGCTAGTATTGGTCCCAAAGTGAGTAAGTTCATAGTAAAACTTGAGTCCCCTACTTGATTAAAGCTCACTTCATGCCCATCCACAGCATGAGTCGTGTGTTGGTCAGAGCGGTCTCCATTTGAAATCCATGGAATGTTCAGGAAAGCTGGGGTTTCATACTGCAAATGTCCACAAACAGGGCAAGACCATCGTAGCCTCTTCTTTGAGCTGGAAGGCTGGTTCTGGGAATAAGAATGTCATTTTCATTTTCTGCCTCCCTTCTGCCAGTCGCCATCACTGTCGACACCCAGAGAGTTCATAGTGATGGCGATGCTAGAGCTGTGAGCCTCTCAGTTAGTAAGGCTGTGGCTGCAGCCTCCATTTGTGTCAAGGTCACTGGTTGGATTCCCCAGTCTAATAACTCTGGGTAACGTACTAAAGATGAATTAAAATGCTAATAGGTGACATGTTCTCGGTATTTTAACATTCCCTAATCTTAAATTTAAATGAAATGCCTTAGGTGTTCGCACAGCCCCGTTGGAAGCACATTTAGCATTGCCCCTTAGCGAATTTAAAGTATATTCTGTCCACCCGGGCAGAGCTAGAAGGATAAGCAGTATTTATTTTATGATCATTTTATTTGTGTCCTCTACAGCTACATGACCTGATATCCTCTCTTATACTCAAGATAGCAATTCAGCTAAAACAAAACCAGATGAAACAGAATCTCACTCTTTCCAAGTGTGTCTGTGAACCCACAGCTCCTTTCACTATTAACAGCATTTAAAAGCAATACATTGGAATTTGGGCACCTAAAGCTATTCCAAAGCCATTTTGTAGATTTCCTTCATGTTTAAACCTTGCAATGCCATGAAACTACTCTGTTTTATAATGAAGACACTGGGGTGCAGAGAGATGGTGTGGCTTTTCCATCATCTTGTTGCTGGTTATGGGAGAATCATAGTCAGTAGACAGCTGTCCTACCTCCCAGCTCAGGTGTCTATGCATTAGGCCAGGTGGGAGCTCGAAGCAAACCAAGGTCACTTAAACCAAATGCTTCTGCTAGGAAATGAAGACAATGCGCATTCTGAGGGACATGTCAGTTCTCCACCAAGGCCGGAGTTCTTTATATACTGAGCTCAAAAAACAAGTGTATTTCCTTCCTTCAGTAAACGGGTCACTTCCTTATTATTAGTTGAATTAGCCCTTTTATTTTCTCCTTATGAGGGGGAGGGAACATTATTTCTCCCTTAGTCCTCCCAGTTATCTGGTGTGTGGTCATTTCATAATTGTATTTTGGGAGAATAGATATTAATTTTCTTTAACAAAAAGGCTGAGATCCTTGATGACACACCATAATTCAATTTCCGTTCTCTCCCTGCATTGCCTGCACCCCTTCCTCCTGGCACATTTTTCATAGTTAGGAGGAGTGATAGTGTCAAATATATCAGAAGGAAGAATTGATTCAGTAGTAGTTTGACGACTTGACTGATTAACAGAGATCAGAAGAAGGCTCATAACTGTGAAAACCACTGCAGCATGGAGTTTTAACAGCTCTTTGGGGAGCTAGTTAATGAAAGAATCACTACAGAAACAGCCATGCAAAAGAAAAAAAAAAAGAAAGACCAGAACAGGAGCATTCCCATATAACACTCAGAGGCTTTGTCATAAGGGGAAATATGCTCATAATTTCTATTTACACATTGCTGTAATTACCATCTGCCTTCAGATTACTTTTAGTTTACTCCTGTCAAAGTTACCTAGATATTTCCTTTCTTACATATCAGGCAGAGAGGTCTAGTACTGGTTGGAACTTGCCCTAAGGATTTTTTTTTTTTGCTCCTAAAGAATATAATTATCAGACACCCAAGCTCCTACCGCTTGATTACCCTGGCTCTAATCGGACCCTTGTTCTTCCTATCACGGCCATTCATTCATGACCCAGACTTCTGTGCTCAGGTGAATGTTCCACCAGGCTTTAGCCTTTAACTTTTTCCTGTGTGGTTGTTCTCTTTTCTTTCTCCTGATGCAGTGTCTATGAACCAGACCGAAATGTGTTACGGAGGAAAGAACGAGAAAGAAGAAATCAGGAAACTCAGCAGGATGATGGCACGTTCAATTCGAGTTACTCCCTCTTCAGTGAACCCTACAAGGTAGATGGTTTTCAGTTGTTCATTTTCTCCCTCACTTGTACCTCTCCCCCTCTGGTGGCAGTCTCTCCTGGAAGAGTTGACCAACCAAACTTGAGTTGCTTTTCTGCCTGTTCAGCCCAGGAAGACAGCTTAGCCACTCAGAATGAGGTCTTCTCCCACAAATCTTGGTGTCCAGTCCAACAACACACTGTGTGTTCCGTCAGTAAAATGTAACTTTTGCTTAATAATGAGAGCTGCTTGCTGTGATTTTTATTCATAGTATAGACTTCATTTCTGCATTGATTTTCAAAGTCAACGCCACTTATAATTTTTTGTTCTAAGCTATTAGGAAATAAAAAGAGGTTGGGTAACCTATTTGCTACACATGCAAATGTGTAGTCAAGGAATAACCGCAGGATAACCTGCAGTCAGGTTATCTGATGGGGTAATGAGAAATAACTGCTGGATTGTTTCTCACTTATACCAAAGGCCAGAGATACAAGCTGTCTTCCAAAGTGAAAGGCCTTCTGAGATTTCACTAATATCTGAGGCCTGCACGGAACCATGGGTAGTTTAAGCTGGTGGCTCCTTGCCCATCGAGCCCTGTGTTCATTTTAAGCTGTACGCTGACTTCTTCTGCCTATCCTTCTGGGTTTCTGACAAGAATCATTATATATTTAGAAATTGGCAGCAGAACAATTTGAGCCAAATTTGAATTTTCAAGAAAAGCTTCCAAAGGGACTATAAAAAAGAAAAGAAACCCCAATCCTGGAAAGCCTCAATCTCAACAGTTTTGCGAAGCTACGGCAGTAGTTTTCCTGATTTCCATAGACGCATCACACCACCGAGGGTAGATTCCCTTTTGATGTAGTCTGAGGCTCTTAACGGCTTCCTGGTCCTGGTGCGATGCAGTGTGGATGCCCTTTAGAGAGGGCGACTTTTATTTCATCTCCCAGTTCTCATTCTGGATGTGACAACCCCGACTCTGTGAGCCATCGGGGCACCTCTCCGTTGTCTCCTATATTTCTCTTCTCTCTAACGACAGGGTGCTTGTTGTGTTTTTCTTTCTCCAGACAAACAAGGGGGATGAGCTCTCCAACCGGATCCAGAATACTTTAGGCAATTATGATGAAATGAAAGACTTTTTAACTGATAGATCTAATCAGAGTCATCTCGTGGGCGTTCCCAAACCTGGGGTTCCTCAGGCTCCTGTGAACAAGGTCGATGAACATTTTGTTGCAGATTCAAGAGCCCAGACCCAGCCCTCATCTGTCTGTAGCACTGCTTCTTCCACACCAGCAGCTGTCCCCGCGCAGCAGAGTAAGAGGGGCACCATGGGCTGGCAGAAGACTGGGCACCCGCCGTCAGATGGCCAACAGAGAGCAAGTAAGCACGGACACAGATTGCTTGATTTGAACAGATCCGCTAACCCAAAGAACCATAATAAAAAACCTAACCAGTCTGTGTCGAGCCCCTCATCCTCATCTTCCTCTTCTTCTTCCTCTTCTTCTTCTTCCTCTTCTTCTTCTTCCAACTCAGCACAACAAGGCTCTCTCAGGACCTTGCTTGGAGATGGTGTTGGCAGACAGCAGCCACGAGCCAAACAAGTGTGCAATGTAGAGGTGGGTCTTCAGACCCAGGAAAGGCCACCTGCTATGGCAGCCAAGCACAGCAGCGGCGGACACTGTGTTCAGAACTTTCCTCCATCCCTGGCTTCAAAACCCAGCCTGGTCCAGCAGAAACCCACCGCGTACGTGCGGCCGATGGATGGCCAAGATCAGGCTCCTGATGAGTCTCCAAAGCTTAAGTCATCCACAGAAACCAGTGTGCACTGCACGACGTACAGGGGAGTCCCAGCCACCAAGCCGGAGTCCGCCAGAGCCAAGACCAAGCTTTCCAAGTTCAGCCTCCCCAAACAAGGAGAGGTAAGTCTTTTCTCAATGCCACCTACATACTTCTGAGTAGTTCTCAGTGACGACTTGACAGTTAAAAATCCAGTGCCCATGTTTCTTTATTTTCAGTGTTCGAACGACTTCGTGTGGTAGGATTGTAGCCATTGCTAAAGGAGGACATACATATAAATAATGATTTCTTAAAATCTCAAACTGATTATCACCATTTTTTTTTTAAGTTCCAGCATATGGGGTTATGTATCTATGTTCATCCCGGAAGGAATTTCCTTCAATATAGTTTAAGGGATTTTTTTGTGTGTGTGTGTGTGTGTGTGTGTGTGTGAATGAGTCAGTGTCAACATGGATATTATATACTAAAAGTAGAAGTATTGTAAGGGCCATATAAAAAGAGGTTGATTTTTATGTAAAAGAGTTCAGAAGTTCAACTTTTTGTTAGTTTTGAAATGTTCCAATACACAAAGGATTATAATGATTTTTAAAGTAATTATTATGTGACTCAATATTGAATATGGTGCATATTCAGATATATCAGCTGTCCCATCCATATTATAATACTTAAAATCCAGGTTAGTTGATGTTAATCAAGTAAGGACTCTCCTTGTCCTGTGAAAATGGTCTTAGGTTGTATGAAGAGAGTGAAATCTTTTTGTTCAGATTCTTTGGGTTTGGATCTTACATTTAATCTGAAGTATTTATTTATTGCATTACAAACTGTGTGGACTAGATGTGTGGAATATGAGAACTCAAAAAGGCAAGTCACATAATCACAGAGGAAGCAAAGAATCTAGTCTACTTGAACAGTAAATCCGGATGGAAAATAAAGTCTTGTTTTAGAGAAGCACATTTCATCCTATATTCCAAATTGATGACACTTGTCAAGAGCATATGAAAAAGTATGCATGCACATTTTTTTGTTTTGCTGTGATGTGGTATACTAACTAACATAAAATGTGAATTCTAGACCATTGGACTTAGGAACCATTCAGTTTCTTTTTCCTTTTAGACATACTCAGTTTTAAAGATGGAATAACACTGTGGCTAGCATATTCTTTGTATCTTTATTTGGTTTAATGACCAAATAAAAACACAAATGACTTGATGTTTCTTGTTGGAGTCTGACGAGGCTGAACTTAATGATTTATGAGCTGAGCTCTCACCTCAGAAAGCACCATGCACCAATTGGGAGATCAACATATTGCCCTTAGAGAAGATAAATTTTTTTAATTCCCAGATGTTTACACAGGTTCTAATGAGGAAGTTAAGTGACATGTACACCAGTAACTCCTTTTGATCATTCATTTATGATGGATCCCATTAAGTATTCCTAGGAATTAATAGAAGCAGCATATAACTTCTGCAAGCATTCATGGTTTGAAAAGTTTGTAGGAAACACGTATTAATATCACCTTATAAAACTGAATTTATCAAGCCTTTTGATTTGTGTTATCATCATCAAATGACCTGGCAAATAAGACATGGCTTATTCTTGAACAGAGGTGACTGTAACTGTCAGGAATCCGTTATAATTTTAATCTCAGTTGATTCCTTGTTAATATGATTTTTATGTGCCAGAGAAACTTCAAATATATTAGGTACTAATTTCTTTATTTACTTTGTAACCCAATGAGTTGATAAAGCCCCGGTTAAAAGCCAGTTTTTGATAGCCAGTACAGCCTTATGCAGATAACTGTACAGTTTTCATTAGGCTTTTGGGTATGTCATTAATAACGTGGACACTTTCAGGACGCCCTTCCAAGACCCCAGATTGGGAATGACACATTGTACTATGGTTCGGTGATCACAGAAAGAGGGAAATGCCTGAGATAGAAAGTCATACCAAGAAAAATTAGAGCCTTTATACAGGAAGTGTTTCATTTCCCCCATAAAATGACATTGAGCCTGTCCACTTGCTCCTTTCTTAACATTCTATACTGAATACCTTAGAGAGGCCAATCATGTGTTGACAGAAAAGAAGTAAAAAGTGTTGTTCGCAGAACAAAGTTCTAATTGGTGGGTCTGGTTTTTTGTTTTTGTTTTTGTGGAATCGTTTTGTAGGGGAGATAGTACAGTCCTTATTTTAGCAAAAACTGCATATTATGGAAAATATGGTAATGTGAATTGTGTGGCACTTATGCATTGTTGTCTAGTCTATTATAAGAAGAAAATGACTCTTTCCCAGTTAGCAACAGGGTAGTTAGTATCCACAAGTTACATTTCCTATCCTTCAGACTTGGAGAGTTTTTTGTTTGCTTGTTTGTTTTACAGTACTCCAAGAGATTAAAAAATACCTTTTGCAGGTTTATCACTCAGTGTTTATAGGGCATCCCTATAAAATCCACAATCATAGCAGAGAAACTGAAGAATTTTATTGGCTAATCAGGTTTTACTTTTTGAGGGAACATTTGCTTTTATTTTTTGGCGAGAATAAAACAAACGTGGCAAACAGGAAATATTAATGCCTTTTTTTTTGTTTAACACAGATAGTACCTAGATGAAAATATCTTCTTGATAGTAATGACATTAATTTCCAGTGAAGGTAGGGAATGCATTTTTTTAGGGAAATTTATAGAGGCTATGAATGAAAGGGAACTTTTTCATGATTTGATTATAGTTTCCCAGGACGTTAGCTATAGAGCAAGACTTATGCTAGTGTGAAGGATTTGGAAACTAAAAGGAAGTGTTAGGTAAAAATGATGTAAAGACAAGGGAGATGCAAATACATCTAAGAATGTATTTGGCATTCTTGGGTACAGTCCTCATAAGAAATCAAATCAATGACTAGGTGTAATGGGATAGGAGAAATTTAAAAAAAAAAAGTCTAAGATGTGATCCCGGCCTGCAAGAAATTTACATGAATTGAATAAATTAGACTCCAGCACTTAGCTTTTAACATGCAGTTTCTCTCACGTATAGTCCAAACTAAATTTAAAATTGGCCTTCTAGTCCTAGAAAATTTCCTCACCTTCGTAATCCTTGTAGTAGAAAAATCTTCTGTGTTATTTTAAAAAATTGAGACTTTGTGAATCTCTTTTGCCTGATTTTTATACTTCATAAGTTCTTCATTCTTTTTCTTACAACATCTGTACTCTATCTGCTGCCATGGTGAATTATTTGTTATAATTTTTTAGTCTTCAATAATAGGTAATTAGTGTGGAAAAATTCAGTGCAATTTGATGTGGAAGTTAAAGACCTCAAGGGAGTTCTTTAACTGATACACCTGTCTCTTGGCTGGTTTTTCCCAGCTCAGTTTTGTGTTTAATGAAAAAC
Organism: Procyon lotor; assembly: GCA_028646535.1. Classification (NCBI taxonomy): domain Eukaryota; kingdom Metazoa; phylum Chordata; class Mammalia; order Carnivora; family Procyonidae; genus Procyon; species Procyon lotor. The sequence continues at coordinate 49,273,221 of CM053610.1, forward strand.
ATATTTTTCTTGTTATAGCTGAGTTTTTTATTCTTGATGCCATCCCTCATTAAGTGAACCTTCCCTGGAGTGCCACTTGGAAGGGTGACTAGTGTTAGGTGTGAGACAGGAACTTAAGAAATGACTGCAGATGCATTCTAGAACATTCTAGGGTAGGGCACACTAAGTCCTATTTCCAGTTGAAGCAAATTGTTTTTTGTTTCACATATACACACAAAATAATGTTTTACTCTTAACATGTAATTCAAGATCCAGGCACTGGGGGCCATTAAACTAGTGGGGGAGATAGAAGTTTTGTGGGACCTAAAATGTATACCATCTTGGGGGTTTTCTTCAGGATAAAAGGAGTAGAAAATTATCTTATATTTGAAATTTTTACAAAAACAAGTATTAACTCATTGCTAGAGCCCCTCCTGCGACCTTAGAGGAATCTTCACTTAAGAGGCCCTGGAGCTTATGCATCATTAACTTCATGGCATATCTATCTTTGGCTTATGGAATAATAAATTGTTATTAAAATGATACTTTTAGATTTGAACAGAGTGCTTTATATTGGCCTCAAGCTTGGTAGAACTTAAAAATACGTATGTATATGCTAGGTGATATAGGAAGGCAGAAATGGGACAATCCTATAAAAAAGGCCTAATATGCAGTGCTGTTGAGACAAAATATGGGAATATGGGTCTCATGGGCCATGAAGTCCAGTTTGTTTGGTAAGTTTTAGCGTCAGTGGTACTCCCAAACATACACATTTTATTTTCTGTTTGTTATTAATTTAATAAGTAGCAGTGATTTAAGACTGCTCTTGCAGAGGGGCTCTGATGGCTGATAATAGAACAGATCTGAAAAGCCAGGGAAGGAAGGAAGGAAGGAAGGAAGGAAGGAAGGAAGGAAGGGAGGGAGGGAGGGAGGGAGGGAGGGAGGGAGGAAGGAAAGCAGGCCCTCCTGCTCTTAGCTTAGTCAGTGATAAGGAAAGAGATATCTGAATTTGAATATCAATTAATAGACCATATGTATATTAGGAGTTTTCATAGTGGTTGATGATTCATCCACAAGAACAGAGAAACTGTTTTTTGGTTGATCAGAATTTTATTTGTTGAAATAAGTAATTAAATAGTTTAAGGTGTACTGATTAATCAGCATATTCACGTCGGGCATTTTAAAATCACCATTTATACCATGAATACAAGCAGAAAGATAAAGCACTGCGATTCCACAAAATAGCTTCCTAGAAAAGCAATTAACTGATTTTTTCCCCTAAGTTCACAGAAGATAAATGATGTAGGCTTCCTATTTCCTGTCACTCTTGGTTACCTTTGTATGAAAATGGATTTCTTCCAAATTAAAGTCGGCACCAGCCTGTCGGATGGGAAAGGCATCTGCAGAGCAATGTGTACATTACATATTCATGCCAGTCTAAATTTCTTAATTACATTTGAGATGTATAATGTTTTCAAATGGAAGTATGCTATCTGATTTCTCATTGATGAAATGAGGGTGTGTGGCCAGGCTGGAGACTCGGTTTCCCTGTCTGTTGTGGTTTCGTCCTCCCCATAATCATCATCTCCATCCCTCTTCACCCAGTGCAGACTGAGGCCTCGTCCTGTGGGACAGCAGGGCTGAGTAACAGCACAGATGGTTACGCTCCGTGCTTCCTCCTCTCCCTGTAATGAGTGCCGTACGGTCTCTTAGTGAGGACGTGCTCAGCCTGTACCCCTTAGACTTAGAAGAGTGAAGACCCGCAACTTTGATCTCAGATACTGGATGAAAGCACTCATTTTCCATCTTACAGATGGGTCACTCTGAAGGTCATAATGAAGGCTGGCAAGTGGAAATATTTCCATATTTTTTTTGGTACTTTTATGTTCAGCTAGTGAGACCCTAAAGGTAAAGCACTTAGCCACTTAAAAATAACTTCCGTTTCTATAACCCTTTATTGAAAACTCTGAAGAAAGCATATTAAAATGTGTCTTGTGTAAAGGTGCCGGTGTTCTTTTCCATCCCCTTTCCTCTCTGGGCTCCTTTAGGTTCATATTATAAAACCACATTTTCTAGCCATGAGGTAGGAAACTACTTCCCAGGGATGTAGGTGTTGAGAGTGAGACCCAGAGGGAGGCCATTAGAAAGCCCCACTTTACTTTCCCTGTATATTTTCTCAATTCTCATAAAGTTTCCTTCCCGGAAAGCATCTGGCCAGATTACGGGGCTATTTGCCCTTAAACTGCAACCTTATGTGTGTTGACTCCAAACCTGGGGCTAATCAAGAGCCTAAGCCCTCTGTGTTTGGAGTCACTTGGAGAGATGGTATGTGATCCAAGAATCTCTCCCACCCTAGAAAAAACATCACTGTACAGTCCAATGACAAAAGCCTCTTGTTTTGTATTTCATCCCTTCTTGGTTGGAAATCCTGTGCAAGCTTTCAGATACAGAGGGATGCACAGTGGAATGATGATGGCTCTGCCAGGTGCAGGTTCAAATCCTGGCTCCGCCACTCGTTAGCCATGTGGTGGGGAGCGAGGAATTTGACTTCTTGGGCCTAAGTTTTCTTATGTGTGAAGAAAGCGATATCTACGTGGCAGAGTTACAGGAAAGAGGAGTCAGTCGATGAGTTGAATGTCATGTGCTTAGCACAGTGACACTATAGTAAGCATTCAGTAAATATTGACTGTGTTACTCTTATTAGAAATACCTCTGAGGGGCGACTGGGTGGCTCAGTCGTTAAGCATCTGCCTTCGGCTCAGGTTATGATCCTGGGGTCCTGGGATCGAGCCCCGCATCGGGCTCCCTGCTCAGCAGGAAGCCTGCTTCTCCCCCTACCATTCCCTCTGCTTGTGTTTCCTCCTTTGCTGTGTTTCTCTCTGTCAAATAAATTAAAAAATCTTAAAAAAAAAAAAAAAAAAGAAATACCTCTGAAACGACAAAAGCAAACGAGGTAAAGAAGTGAGGATACTCTTGGAAGTGGTTGTGTGTGTGCGTGTAACCTAGAGAGAGAGAGAAGCAGAGAGAGGAGATGGGAAGAAAAAGAAAAATGAAATTCTGAAAATTCTTTTGTGTTTATTTGTTGGAAATAATGGAAATCTTGAAGACCGAGATTATCCTGGATTAATACAGCAAAGCCTGAGTGACATGATTCTCTCTTATTTAATGCTTAGCCCCCTCCTGAGATTTTATTGCCAAGCCTGAGATCAAATTTTCTCTCTTCGTGATTTTGCTTTCCTGAGCTATTATTACCTATAGTAGAACATATCGCACTTGAGCTTTATTTCTGGTTAAGTGAAATATAAAGTCAACAAGATAATGGGCTGAGGAAAAGTGTTAAAATTTTCAGGAAGTAAGTTTTTAGAATGACTCATTGAAACCGATCTCTTTGAAGCCACACAGTATTAAATAGCCTGTTTAATTGGGCTGAGCAGGAGAATCACTTACCCACCTGATTAACCAGCATTAGCAGTGCCTTTATAGTAGAGGAGAGTGCAGGGTCCCTGCTGCTAGTCACACATTCCATCCTGTAGCTGCACGTGTGACAAGCCGCCTGCAGCCACCCCTGAACAGAGCAGTTTTCTATTTTGGCCAAAGGTCAGGCTTTAGGATCAACAGACGCTTTCATGAGAGACACTGACTGGGACCCATCTCTGCAGTAACTGGCCTGATTTTAGAACAGAATGAGGAGTGTGGTTTCTGGAGCTAGATTGTCTGACTTGGACTCTCCGTTGGCTCGCCAGATGACCCTGTGTGTCTCAGTGGAATCATGATCGTACCTTTATTAGTGTGCCAGGACTGCCATGACAAAGTATCACAAATCGGTTGGCTTAGCACAATGGAAATTGTCTCACAGTTCTGGAGGCCAGAGCCCTGAAATCAAGGTGTTGATAGGGTTGGTCTCTTCAGAGGCCTGTGAGGGAGAATCGGTCCTGGCCCTCCTTCTCCGTCTTCAAGATGGCTGTCTTCTCCCTGCATCGTTCCGTTGTTTTGCCTCTATGTGTGTGTCTGCCTACTTTCCTCTTTTTTGTAAGGACATCAGTCATACTGGATTAGGGCCCACCCTAATAACCTCATTGTTAACTTGATTACCTCTCTAAGGACCGTATCTGTATCTAAAATTTTAAATTGTGAGGGACACAATTCAATATAACAGTACCTGATAGCGTTTGATAGCATTTTTTATGACTGCTTAATAAATTAATAGTTGTACAGTGCTTAGAATAGTGTGCCTGACACATAGTTAGCACTTACAAATACATAATAATAATAACTTGTGATTCTTATTATAATTATTTATAGTAGCTCTGTTTACTTCACATTTACTTTCTAACGTGTGCAGCCCTAGATGGTTTTAGGGCTCAGAATCTGGAAATTGAGATGAGGTGATGAATTTCACTAGACTACGAATACCATAAAAATAAGGATTTTGTTTTGTTTTTTACTGCTTTGTTTACCAAAGCATCCCTAACTGTACCTGGCACATAGTTGTGTTCAATAGGTATTTGTTGAATTAGTTAATTAACTTAAGGCCGTGGGGTGAAGGAAGTCACTCCCCTCCAACCACTGACCTCCTCTCCTTGGGGCCTCAGTAATTCCTGCCAAACCTTTTATGGGAAGAGAAAAGCCAAACACTTCCAACATATAATTTATAGCTGCTGTTACAAAGAGAAATGGGAACCATATTTACTGATGTATGTAAACACAGCCCATGTAAAATAAACCAGAGAGCTATATGCTGGCCTCAGAAGCAAAAGCCGAAGCAGGCAGTGGCTCTGCTGGGGATGTTATGTGCTCTGCCTCTTTTTCCTTGTTCTCCTTTGTTTGGTTGCTGTGAGCAGGAGCCCTGGCCTGGGGGCTGTGTGTATGGTGCTCTCTATGTGCTGCGGGCAGATGCTTCTCTTCTCTGGCCACATGATGTGAGCTGTAGCAAAGGGATGTGGGAATGAGGAGGGTGGTGAGGAGGACAGGGGACAGTGGCGGGGGGAGACCACATTTTCAGACTTTCTGCCGTGTGAATTAGGTTTTGATGGATTTAAAATAGCCTGATGTACATGGAGCTCTTAGAGGTACTCTGTGATGACGGTGGGTACTGATTCCCAGAATGGCCCTTTATCTCTACATGTCATCTTGTGCTTCATGGATCTTGTTTCTGTCATGATTCCTATTTCACTTATTCATGGTAATGTTTTATTTCATAACCTATACAAACATAATCTACCCATTTATCCAGAGCTCTGTTTATTTGTTGTCTGGGAGACATATCCTTCAGAAACATTGCTGGTTACATAGCATTTGGGTCCACATAGCCAGAGGCATGCCTTTAATACACAGTAAATGTTTGAGTCCTTTTCTGTGTGACAGAAGGCTAAGGAGTAGAAAATAGAAAAATGTGTGCATTCCGTTTTTGATCTGCATAAGCCCTGGGAACAAATATGGATCAGCTGCTCTCCTTCCCCTCCCCCCCAATTCTTGGATGTTTTGACAGTCTCACAGAGACAGCATGGGTGATGGAAGGTCTCCTCCAGACCTCCTGTGGGGTGTTTGACTCCCCTCTGTGACATCCCTATTGAGGCTTTTCCTGTCTGTGTTCAGCCCCCACAGCTACGAGGGAACTTCCTACCTCCTTTGGGCAGCTCTCACCCTTCCTTATGTTGACCTATAAATCATCCTTCTAGTAACTTACACTTCTTAGCTGCCAGTGTGCCCACTGGAATTTCACATTGCTGACTATTTCATTTGTGTTGTAATGTATTGTATGTATTATGTGCTGTAATAAAACACATACTATTAACTCCTGTAGGTTTGGTCCTCCGGACAGTCCCTCCCTCAGGGTCACCCCACCCTTTTCCAATGGCACCATAGTAATTTAAACACGAGGTTTCAGAGGGGCTTTCCTTGCTTCAGCATTGCATATCTCGATTATTCCTTTACCATTTTGATTTTTACCCTTTTATGATTTGTGATAAATATTATGAAAAAGTAAATGTGGCTTAGTTCACACCTGTAAAGGATGCAGACGGGTTTGGAAGATAGGAAGCAGGTTGCACTATTAAAAAGGGTAGTTAAGGGGCTCCTGGGTGGCTCAGTTGGTTAAGTGTTTGCCTTCAGCTCAGTCATGATCCTGGAGTTCCGGGATCAAGCTCCACATCAGGTTTCCTGCTCAGCAGAGAGCCTGCTTCTCCCTCTGTCCCTCACCCTGCTTGTGCTCTCGCTCTCTCTCGCTCTCTCAAATAAATAAATAAATAAAGTCTTTTTAAAAAGAGGTTAAAATAATCCTCCTAAAGAAAGTGAGATGTGAGCAAGAAGAAGGGGAGGCAAGATTAGCAGGAAGGTACCTGGAAAAAGGAGTGAGTTAGTGGATAGCTGAAGCAAAGGGCCGAGTGCGAACGCACCTCCTCACCCTGTAACACCACCAGGAAGGACAGTGCGTGGGCCCAAAGTACACGAGGGGGAAGGAGGCAGGAGAGGAGCCCACATCATGTAAGTCCTTTAGGCCACAGCAAGGATCTTGGTGTTACTGTGAGTGAGAATGGGGAGCCCTCGAGGGGTTCTGAGCGCAGAGTGTCATGCTCTGACTTGGATATTAACATGGATTGGTCTGGCTGTCAGTGTTGCGAATAAACTGAGATGGGATAGAGGTGAAAGCAGGAGATCACTTGGTTGATTATGTCCCTAATCTGGGGGAGAGATGATAGTGGTTATGGGAGTTAGGTGGTAGCAAAGATAATGAGAAGGCTGGATTCTGGCTATATTTTGGAGGAGAGTCGGTCAGAATTGACTGATTGAGTGATACATGCACGTTGGAGCCGCAAACGTGGGATTTGGTAGAGAAGGAAATACATATTGGCTGGAAGGTATAGATTTGGAAGTGGTCAGCAGACATGTGAGAATGCCTTGAGGCTGGATGCCGCCACTCAGGGAGTTGAGTGTGGCTGAAGAAGAGGGCTGAGCTCTTATGCATTTTCCTACATCAAGGGATCAATGAGAAGAGAAGGGGCCAGCGAAGGAGACAGAGAAGAGGGGATCAGTCAGTAGGAAGAAATCAGTGCTGTATCTAGGAGACACAAGGAGAGAGGATATCAAGAAGAGAAGGTAATTACTGGTTTCAATTCTGCCAATAATGGATTTAGTAACATGAAAGTTATCAGTTACTTCAAAGAGTGTTTTGGGGGCCAAAGTCTGAGTTTAAGAGAAAATCAGAAGGAGGAATTAAAGATATTACATATAGACAGCTCTTTCTAGAAGTTTGCTGCAAAGGGCAGCAAAGATTTTTGAGAGTAATACGTCTTCTTTATAAAAATTCAGATAGGATTAAGAACGTAAAGGAGAAAAAAACTCACATGTAATCCTGCAGTCTGGAAATAGTCACAATAACATTTTGGTGTAGATTCTTCTGGCCTTTTTCTATACTTAGACCTTCTTTACTGAATCGGGATGAAGCTATCATGTATGGTTATTTTCCCAATTATTCTTGGATGCCATAACCACTTCGCCATGTCACTTAACAGTCTTTGGCAACATTCACTGTATGGTCTTTGCATCTCATTTAGTTGACAGTTTGAATGGTTTTTATCCTATGCAGATAGCATAATTTATTACATAATCCTTTTGTTGGGCATTTAAGCTGTTTTCAGTTTCTCTTCACTATTGTAAATTATTCAACAATGAATATCCTTATAAGTAAATTTGTGTAGATACCATATTTTCTAAGGAAAAATTCTTAGACATCTAATTATAATTCCAAAATGAACAAAGATTATCATGTATAATCTTTTGTGATTTTCTTTTCATGTTCTTTACCCATTTTTCTGTTGAAGTGTTTGTATTCTTTCTTACCGAGTTATGAATTTTTAAAATTAAGAAAATGCACCTTTTTAAAATATATTGTAAGCAATTCTCCCAGGTTCTTGATATTAACCTTTGTTTAAAATGTAGAAATTAAATTTTCTTTCTTCGTTTTGATCTCTTCCTTTCTAATTATGGTTAAAAAGGCTATTTCCATAGATACATTAAAGAGTTAAATCTAATGTGTAAAACCGTAAAGGAACTTGATGAAAAGTTAGCCATCTGGAATTTATTTTAATATAAGGTAAGCCTTTACTTACTTGTTTATTTTTCCCCACAGTCATATTCCAGCATAAGTGATGACTCAGTCCACCTTTTCTTTATAAGTCAGTATGAAAAAAAGATGAATACTCCCATCTTTATGGAATTGTGAGGTAGCTATGGGTAGGGATCCTACAGTGTAATGTCTTGAGAGACTGGAAATCTTAAATCAAAATGCTGCAGCCTTTCTTCAAGACCCTGGCCCAAGTCACACCACTGCTACAGTCTGCTCCAACCATCAAAGAGTTTCCTTTCTTCTAAATTCCTATAGGGTCCATGTGTGTTCTATTACCATGTATTATTATTTGATATTTTGCCTGTCTGGTGTCACAAATATATTGTAAGCACCTTGAGCACAGGCTCTGCTTCTCATCTGTTTGTACCATCATTAGAAGAGGGTTCTTTTAGATCTAGTACTTAATTATCTTGTCCCTGAGGTCTGGACTTTGAGTTTTTACACCTGAAAAATAGAGACAAATATACTGTAACTGGTTTGAATGATGTTAGGTAGATCAGTGACAGAAATAAAGACTAGAATGAAATTCAAGCATAGCATATAATCTGACCCAGGCTTCACCCCTATCTACTTACCAGACCTCTTGCTGTTTCCTACGCATGCCATTTTCTTTCATAATTTCCTGGCTTTGCTTATGCCTGGAGTATTGCTCTTTCTCAGTTTGCCTACCAGATTCCTCCTTCAGGTCCAGTTCCTCTTTTAAAAAAATGATAGCAATATTTAGAAATTATAAACTCACCACCCAGAATTGATTATTGTTAATGTATTGGTGTGTTCGCTTTCCGTCTTATTCTTGGTATTTTTCTGCTTACTTACTCATTGTTTTTGTTAACATGTTACATGCTCATTCAAATTATCTAGATAATGAAGGAAAAGAAATTTAAAAATCAACTCAAATCCTACCATCCAGAAAAAAAAATTCCACAAATATAAGTTGAATTTCATTCCAGACAACATTGTCTCTCTCTCTTCACCTCTCTCTCTTTTTATATTTTCGTTTCACCAAATTTGAAGACTCTGTTGAGCTTCGTTATATATATTCTTCAAATATGCCCATCCTGTTACTTCTTGAAAATGGTTTGCTTTTTCTGTTTGAATACCTAAAGAATTATTTCTTTAAACTTCTTCAGCTTAATCAAAATATGTCTCAGTATTGAGCATTTCCTGAAACATGGATTGCTCTTTCAATCTTTCCAGATTAGTACATTCTTCCAGTTCAGGGTATGTTTTTGTTGTTGTTGTTGTTTTTTATTAAGTGTTTACACACATTGTTTGCATGCACTGTTTTTGATTTGCCTCTTAAAGGAATAACTCTTATGTTGAATCATCTTTGTCTTTCTTATCTATTAGTTTCATTCTAATTGCTTTGACCTGTATTTTTTTTTCACCTGTATTCACTGCTATTTTCCTAAGCTTTTCCTACATGTCGGTGATTAGTTTTTGATACCTATTCTATTTATTACTGTGTTGATTTTTTTTCATTAGCTCTATCACATGATTATACAATTTTGTTAACAAAAAATTGTGCCCCCCATTACTTAAGTCATTCTCTTCTAAGAATTTATACAGTTTTACTTCTCACTTCAATTTTATTATTGTAAAATTAGTTTATTGGCCTAAGTCAGGGTTTTTTCATGAGAAAGTTAGAAATCAGGCTTTTCTTCTCTTTTACTATACAATTTTGGTTCTTCCCCTTAATGGACATTTTCTAGTACCAAAACTCTCAGAAAAAAGAAGTATGATCATGGTGCTGTTTCATGTGATGGATTCCAAAAACAGCAACTTGAAAACAAGACAAAAACCTGTGTTTTGTACATTATAAATCTGAGGTGGAATAGTGGTTCTGGTCTATGACATCCTATCATGGACTTAGGGCTCTTTTCATTCTGTAGCTCTGCCACCTGTAAGAGTGCTACACTTGTCCACCTGATCCAAAATGGCCCAGGTTCCTTTTGAGCCCTCATGAAGAGGAAGGGGAAAGGGGAAGGCATATCCCGTTCTTTAAAGTTTCAACCTGGAAGGACCACAGACTATTTTCCCTCATATTCCATTGATTCCCAATTAGTCACCTGGCTGTCTGAGCTTCAAAGAAGGTTGAGAAATCCATCCAGACTTAATGCTGGGTCACCATGTATCCAGATAATTTCTTTTTTATGGACAAATGCATGAATAGATATTAGGGGAAAAAAAGCAGCCTCTGCCCTATAGTAGTTATTACTTTATATCAGTGGTTATTAAGGGTTTGTCTCATGATTTTTGTGAGACTTTCAAAAGAAGGAATCCTTTTCTCCCTCCTCATTTCCCCAGTGCCTGCATCCAACATATAATAGGTTGTTCAATAATTTTTTGTTAGATAGTTGTTTTTGAATTAAAATGATATAATCCATATACTTTTTTGAATTTCTGAATGAATGGGGTCTATAAACTCATAAAGTGTGCTTAGAACGTTATAGAAATTTTTGACAAAAGGACAGGGCTCCCTATTATATTATTCTAGTTTGATAATTGTCCCTGAAATCAATGATAGCTACAAAGTATATGAATTTGATTGAAGTAAGTATAAATATAACCAGTAATATAGGCTCTTCTTACTCAATATGAAAATGTCTTTGGATAATAAGTGGATTCCTATCTAAATTCATGAGTTCTCTTATGACATTTGGGTTAAGCCTGAAATGGATTAATCTTTTTCTGATAAAGTTTCATAAGCTGTGATTTCTCTGGTGACCACATTTAATTAGATATTAAATAAACTGCTTATCTTTATACCAACAGGTTTTGTGACAGCATTTTTTTCCTGAGCTGTATTTCACAGATTAAGTAGCTAGTAGTAGTAAAAAATAAAATAAAATAAAATAAGTTTTTTTGGTAACCATAATATCCTTAGATTAGAAATTAAAACATGTCCACTTTTTAAATGAAAAATAAATATCCAAGCTTAGATTTTAAGAATAGAAATAGTAAGATAGTTTAAATATATTCATTCAGTGTAAATAAATTCATTTTGTTTTTCTAAGTACTATTTTACCCCTAGAAATTGGCTGTGTTTTTTTTAAAGTGGAAAAAAATTCCATTTAATCTGCAAAGGCTGAAACATTTTTGTGATAAGGTTCTGAAGGTTTTAATTAAAAACTTGAATTTTCTTTCTTTTTTTTTACACTAGACATTACAGTAAGATTCTCCAATCCCAGTATACTAATGGCATTCTGACTTACCTGTTTTTCCCCCAAGTGTTGGTGTGGAGAGGAGAGACTTGCAGTTCTTGTGGATGCTAATTTAATCTGCTGTTTTAGCTACTGGAACACCACAGAGATTGATCTGGAAACACCAGATGACCTTTTGTACAGATCAGAGCAGGAGACTTTCCGAGTTGCCTTCAGTATTGAGATCCAAAAGGAAAAGAAGATCAGTTGTCAGATTGCCTAAAGGCATAAAGTCTATAACGGGTTTAATTTTTCTTAGTTCTATTCTGTTTCCCAGAGCACAGCAAAGTTTTAGAAGAGACTGTTTGACTCTCCAGAAGTTTCTTTAGTTTCATCAAATTGGAATTGAAATGATTTTTACTTTTCTTAGTCAGTCCCTTCACCTTCCTCAGTGAATTTCCAGTGAAGGAGGCACAGAGATAGTAGTGTAACCTTGCTGGGACAAAAGCTGATGGCTGGCTGACCTGATTGGTTGGGCTTCATCTGAATTCCTGGTTCAGATTTACAGGCATGTATCTCAGATATGGTATCCTCAGACCTTAGTGGTTGGTTAAAGGTTAAAGAGCATCCAGACTGTGGTGGGGTTTTTGTTTGTTTGTTTTGTTTTGTTTTACCAAAGTCTTTCTGGGTATTTTCATTTTAATGGTTTAAACTCAGGTTGACCGCAATAACATGGTCCACGTTCTTACTGGAACTTGATGTCCTGGGACCATCTTGGACTCTCTTTCTTTATCCATACCATCATATCTTGTTGATTACTTTTTTTTTTTTTTTTTTACAAATCTCTCATACCCTTCTAAATCTTAGTGCTACTTTCTTATTTAACTTCCACTTTGTTACTAGCTTTTCTAGCTTTTGAATGTTCATCTTGTCAACATCTCTTTAACAAGCCCTAAGTATCACTGTCTGGTTAATTAACCTAAAGATCCAGTTCACCTCTTTCTCACCATCTGAAAATGGTGGCCTATTCCTTGTGGGATATAGAACATTTTATGGACAAAAGGTATATTAAGGTAATTTAACTTCATAATGCCTTTAAAAATTTTTAACTGATGAAAAACACATAGCATAAAATTTGGCATTTTAACTGTTTTTTAAGTATATAGTTCAGGAGTGTGAAGTATATTCATATTGTTCTGCAACAATATTTTTGTAAGACTTATTCCAGTCAGCAGTAAAAATAACCAGAGACAAGAGGCCAGATAATAGGTCTGAGTAGGCTTTAATTGGAAGCACTCTCGGGCGAGGTTCCTTGGTCCTGGTTAGGACAGGGCCAAGGAAGTCGCGCCGAGGGGTAGGGCTGAGGGGTTTTTAATTAGGGGCCTTAGGGGGTGGAGGGTTTGCTGGGTATCAGATTGGCTGTGGTTTATGTATATGAGGGATACAAAATACACCAATCAATTGTCAGCTGATTATACAGAAAAAGGAATGCAAGGTCGACCAGATTGTTCATTGTCATTGTGGAGTGATCTGGAAAGTCTCTGAGACAGGAAGCCCAATGGTGGAAAGTCCTGAGCCACCATCTTGTGAAACTCAGTGGCCATCTTATCCACTCCCGGCATCCCTGGGCCCACCAGCCTAACAATTTTATAATCCTTGAAGGTTTTATTCCCCTCTGTACTGAAGAAAAACGGAGATTCTGTTAAATGTTACATAGATTTTAAAGGATTCTGTATTTGAATGTTTAAGAACTTCATGTCAATCAGTTGAAATCATTATGTGCAATTAAGTGGCGGCCATTGGAGTCTTCCTTGACTTCTGTTATGATTGTGCTACTCACTCTTCCTTTCTCTGGTGTCTCTTAAATGAGTAAGGATGTGCTTCACTCATGTTGGGCACTTAGTAACTTTTTTTGATTGGCTATGTGTGATGATAATATGGTCTTTTCTTGACCACCCTGCCAAGAATAAAGAATAGTTCCATGATGTTCCTCCAATGAAACACAGTTCAACTACCTCAAGAAAAAATAGCTAATATTGTTAACAGTCTTATATCATAGCAATTAAAATTAAAAAGAGAACATGTGAAAGTTAGAAAATGCTTTTCTAATATCTGTTAGTGATCTTATTTGAGTGAATTACTTGATTTCATTTGCATTCTTACATGCTGTAGAAACAAATAAAATGAAAGAGAACGTTGGATTTTGAACTAATTTTTAAATAGTGGTCTAGTTGCAAATAGGGTCAACTCACTGCGAGACTTGGGTCAATTCTCTAAATCGCTCTGGACTTCAGGTGTATTTAATTAGACTCTGTTCCAAACATATTTTGATTCCTTTACATGATGTACCAGTGACCAAAGTAATAATATAAAACAGTGTCAGGCTTAGCACTATATTCTGTTTCTGGATAATGTAAAACAGAACCTTTTACATTACAATAAAACCTTAAGATTATAATAAATTACAATAAAAAAATCCTTAAGATTATAGTATAAAAAATGTCACATAAGAGATTAATTAACTTTGTATTTTACACTTTGAATTGTTGGTATTCTGGATTCCTTACTCTTTTTGCCCTATGCATTTTCCCTGGAGTTGGGAGGGGAATGCTTTATCCATTCCAATGACTTCATAGACCATCTGTATGATTACATTATGTATCTCTGGTCCTGGCCTTCCTTCTAAGCTGAAAGTCGTATTTCTAACTGCTTTCTTTCTTTCTCTTTGTAATTTTTTTTTTTTTAATTTGAGTATAGTTGACACACATGTTGCCTTAGTTTCAGGTATACAATGTCGTAGTGATTCAACTTCTCTATACATTATGCTGTGCTCACTGTCTAACTGCTTTCTCAGTATGCCCCTATAGATGTTTTTATAGGCATCCCATACTTAAAATGACCAGTACTGATCATACTGCCTTTCTGCAGAGCAGACTTTTTTGAAATTCTATGTCTTGGCTAAAGGAACACCTTCTACTGGGTCCCTAGGCTAGAACCTTTGAAGTCATTCTCATTTGCTATGTTTCCATCATTCCACCTTTATTCCATCATGAATTACTTTGTTTTTTTTTTTTCATCATGAATTACTTTTAATCTGAGATAGCCTTTTGTGTGGAGTGGCCATCCCTGTGTTTTGTCACCTCTTGGCGTTTTGCCACTAATCTCTTTCAAATTTAGTGCAAGTCACATTACCAGACACGAACTACTAAAAAAATATTTTGCTAATGAAGAGGAAATGGAAAGGAACAAATAAATCTGATTATGTAACATTCTTGCTCCAACAGTTTCTTTGTTCCCCTAGTTTCCTAGAGCAGCCCTAAGTATCCCCCATGTATATTCTGTGGAACATTAGTTTTGAGGGATGTTAACAGTTATGTGAAAATGGTGACCAAGTTAAGATGGTTCTTACTGCCGTATTTCTCAGCCCTGTTATACCAAATGTATATTATGAATCTCTGAAAGGACACTATAGGATGCAGCATTTTCTAAACTTACTTGATCAAAAAGCATTTTGGTTTTTTGGGTTTTTTTGTTGTTGTTGTTTTGTTTTGTTTTGCAAAGCAACTGAGGGAATTAGTATTTTGAGAAACATATGCCAGAAAATACTCATTTAGAGATAAAAAACATCTAACACTTAGACCTAGCCTGCAGCCTTCACGACCTTACACCAACTTACCCCTCTAGCTTTAACCTCATGACACTGAGCAAGGTATACTACACTTTAGCTACCCTGAACTTGACGGCTGTGTTCCCACCCCCCAACACACCATGCGCTTTCCTGCCTTTATGCTTTTATCATTGGTTTTTCCATGACAGACATCTTCTGAATCCACTCACCTCCATCAAGGCAACTGTCACTGAAGCTCTTTATCATGTCCTCTGTGAAACCTCTGCTTCTTGTAGAATGACTTGCTTTCTATGTTTCTTCATAGAACTTCTTGTCTCCACCTGCCCCACCCCCTGCCATGTATTTGCCATCCATTCATCCATCCATCCATCCATCCATCCATTCATCCATCCATCTCATTATGTTTTTATATTAGGTTCACAGAGTTCTCATTCACTAGTGTGTTAGCTCCTAGTCAGGCTAGTGCCCTGTTTTCCTCATCTTTACATCCTTGGCATTGAGTACAGTGCTTAACATGCATGTGCTTCATTAATTAATGTCCAATTAAATAAAAAATGCTTTAAAAAATCACATAGCCCTTCTTTTTAACAAAGGATTCATAATGTTTTATAAGCAAGCATTATCCTAGCCTAGAGTTTGAAAAAATAGTATACTTTGCATCTTACATCCTGTCAGATTTCTGGCTGGACATTCAATTCTTAAAGAACAGAGAATACATTTTTAAAAGGCATGGGTAGTGCAGGAGTAAGCTCATGAATAAAAGCTTCATTTGATGATCAGTAGAGAAATCTCCACACTCTTAAGAGTGAAGAGGAATTTGAAATCCTAATTCCATTAAGGATACAGATCTAGTTTCCTTAAATTATGATCACAAAGGAGTGCTTTAAAAGAAGTAAATGCTCATAGTTTGGCATAAGCAAAAGTTCAGGTAACACTGAGTACTCCATAAATCAAAATTTCATGAGCCTGGTGTGGTCCTGGGTCGCAAGCTAGATCTGGGGCTGACAGTCTGAGAGGGTGTGTGGGTGAATCTAAAGGAACACTCGCTGAGCACGCCAGCTCCAAGTCCGCTGTTAGGGGAAGCACTGCACGGGGAAAGTGAAACCTGCTGTTCCTTCAGCCCTGCAGCAGAAACCCGTTTGTGGAGAGTTCCGCCTTGCCACATCTAAGTTCTGTAGGGCTCTCACTTATAAACGTGAACCCCGAATCGATTAACGCATAGACTGTGAATAATGTTTTCCATATCCCTTTCTTTTAGGTATGGTTTAACAGTAATTATTGTGTAGGATCAAGCTATCAGAAGAGAATTCAGCCTTAGCAACGGTGTTGATCTAGATGAACAAACATGCAGAAAGAGGTCAGAGAGACCCTCCTCTTAGGCTAAGAAAGTGTCTTTATGCCTTTGACCCCTGGTTCATGCACTGATGGTCACTCTTTGAGAGGTGCAGCTGTGAAGCCACTTAAAGTAAAGGGCGCGTGATTATGTTTGTAACTCAGCCGCCGTTTTGTTCAAAGCCCTAGCTGGGAGGAGAGTGCAGGAAACACCACCCTCATCATCAGCTGCCACAACTTGTTTAGTAAGTTTACTTCTCCAGATACTCTGATGCCTTAATGCTTGTTTACAGCTTAACTTGAATCTGTAAATTCTCAAATTTGCAATTCTGAATGGAAACGCCACTACTATTTAATCTACCAGTCACACATTCCTGAACTATATGCATTAGATATTTCGGTGGAGGTAATGTTTTAAGTCTAATTTTAAATATGCAGGCTCCTAGAAATATGATGTCAACTTGATTAGGCGTTATCTTGCATGTTCTACTTTCAATTAGTTTATTTACATCTGTGGATTTCTATAAGGATTATTGTTCCTTGGGTAAAGCAGTGTAATAATATGTCATTTAAAAGATGCTCTTAGAACCACTTTTTACTGAAAATTACATGGTTAGAACTGCTTCTTTGCTTTAAATTATAGTACTGGTAATGAAGCACACACAAATTTACTTAACTTCATACCTTTTGGGAGAATAATCAGTTTAACTTATTAGACAAGAGACTATCCTAGAACATTGTGCTATTAATTTAAGCCTAAATATTTGGCCAATTTAGGCATTCAAAAAGTAAAACGTATGACTTGATAAATATTGTTAGTAAGGACACTACTGTAACAGTGTCAGGAAGCTTGTGAACGCTGCGTGGATTGGGTCCTGTGGAAAGGTTGGGACTAACATTGGTGAACAGGTACTTACTGTTTACGTTGAAAATCACGAAGTTCAGTGCATGCCTTTCCTATCTCTTTTACTTTGTTTCATTCTACTTTACTTCATTTTACTTTTTTTTTATTTTACTTCTGTGGAAGTACAATTTATGTGTAGAAAAATGATCCTGAGAATACAGCTTGAGGAATTTTTACAAATTGAACACATCTGGTGTAACTGGCACCCACAATAAGAAATGGTGCGTTACCAGACCCTAGAAGCCCTCTTGTGCCCCTTCCCAGTAACAACCCTGCCTATCCAAGGGGGACCACTATCCTGACGTCTAACAGCAAAAGTACTTTTGCCTATTTTCGTACTTTATATTATTGGCTTCTTTTGTTCAGCACTTTGTATGTGAGATTTGTCAATGTTGTGTGAATTGTAGACCGCTTTCTCATTGCGGTGGAGTGGCATTCCATTAATTTGTCCTTACCTATCTGTTTTTATTATAATTTTATCATTTTATTAATTTTATTTCTCTGATTTAATGGCACACCAATCTACCTTTAAAAAGGTCAAATGCTATTCCTTTTACTGCATGTGCCATGCAATCTTTAAAACATGGATAAATGAGGCAGCAATAAATTTAGCAAATTTTACGAGTAAAAGAAACTGGTAGTGCATTTTCATTATTTGAGAGAGGTCACGTCCATGGCAGTGCATTGCAATTTTGAATATGGAAAAAGAAAGTGAATCTGGTAGAATGCCAAAATAAATTTAGTTGCAAGACGATGACAGAAATATAGTTGTATCTAAGGTTTGGACGTCGCCTTATACTTTATCATTGACTAGGTGATATTTTCAGGAGAATATCTTAAAGCAGAAAAGGTAAATTTGGTTTGGTTACCCAGTACGAAATATCCAGTATGTAAATGCCTTACATCTGTGTATTTGTTTTGCTGCAGACATAACCAGCAAGAGTTTAGTGATGAAATCTGTTCTTAATTATGAGAGCAGCTGTTGGAATGGTAGCCATTTTTTTTTTCCTCCTGATGTGAAGTTGCCTGATTTACTCATTTTTGCCTGCATTTTTCGGGGCTGCTAGTGCAGAAAAGGGCCCCTTTGTGAGAGGTTGCAATTTGTTTTCTGTATGAGAGCCAGTGCAAATGGACTAAATCTGCACAGCAGGGTGGTTTTATCTGTCCTCCTCGTGCCCTGCAAGCTGTCCTACCTCTGCTCAGCACCAGAGACCTATAAAACCACCCAACAAATGAGGGGGCTGTTAAGTGTTCTGGCAAGAATCTCAGGCAGCAAGCAGTTCAAGTGAATTAACTAGGTCCTTCTGATGGGGTGGGGGGTGGCAGAGTTGGACGATACAGAACTGGAACAGATGGTATTAACATACTATTTTCTTTTTAGTTCTGTAGATTTATTAACATACCTCTTTACGCTTCTATTCAGTTACTTTTCCATCCATAGGGCTATAGCATATTTATGATCATTCAGGTTACCAAAATAAAGCAAGAACACATTTAGATAGTCTTTCAGATTATTTCATAAACAATCTGCATGCTAAACCCAGGCCTTCACAGAAGGGGCCTATTTAATTTCTCTGGATATTCATAGCATACTAAAATAAGGGCTTTGGATGACACTGAATATGGAAGCTGAGTGAAGAGGAGCTTTCATTATTAAAATTTTCTACTCAGGTCTGAATTTAAAAGCTTCATAGATTCCTTTCATATACAGAAATCAGTGAATTGTTTAGTTGAAGTGATTGATACCTATATATCAATCTTAGTTGCACTGAACATTTGTTCACTATTCACACTATTTCAACTCTTGTCATAATCGCCTTAGCATTTGAAGCCTGACGTTTGAAATATTAGAGGGCAATTTATGCTACATTGTAAAATTAAAAAATAAAAGACAAAACAAAATTGCAAGAACAAAGCTTACCCTTGACGAACTGGGAGGAAAATACTTTTACATTTTATTTTATGTAAGAGGGGAAAGAACGTTTTTCTCTCATGCTTGAAAACCAATGTTTTTATAAGCTTTGTGAAGTGGATTTCTTCTGAAATTAGTGACATTAAAACTAATGTTGTTTAGATGAATTTTTCTGCTCTGCTGGCCCTTTCTGGAGCCATGTAGTCCTATTGCAAAACCTTTGAGTGATCAGTACTCTAAACCCTTTGGAAAGTGCTTGCCTGGCAGCATTATTTCCTTTCTTATTTTAATTAAACACAGACCAATGCAGAACAATTATCTGAGTAATTCAGTCCATTAATGCTGCTTTTACACAAAGAATTCAGGGAAAGGTGAGTTTTTCTCACCTGAATTGTCCAGGTAATTATGTTTTTGCCTTCTGGTACTTCTGAAGTCAGCGGATAAAAGGACACTAGTTCTGTTGCTCTTTCAGCAACCCCTCAGATGGCAAACAACTCCAGACCGCAGCTCAAGTCTCTGCCTCATTAGCAGGGATTTTTAGTATTTGATATTATTTCAGGATATATTAATAACAGGAACGGTAATAGTATTAACAAAGGTATTTAAGAATAATTCACAATGTGATCCACCAAAAAATGAATTATATCATCTTGGATTAAGGAAAAAACAGAAAGATAATCAAGATATATGGAGATCATTCTTTATATGAATTTTGAAAATTTGTAAACCATATTGGAGAGTAGAAGAAATGGGTCAGGTGAAGTGTAGGCCCCCTTCAGTTCTGTTTCCTCTGCCATTGGGATAGAGGGTGACTGTTGACTTGATGAGACAGTCCTGTTCGAGGAAAACTAGATTAATCTCATACTTGTACAAGGCTACTCTGATTCAGCAGAACTTAGATTTTATCTAAGTTTAGATTTCATATAAAATTAAAACACATTTTAAATCTCTTATGGTTAGGTTCTAGTCAGGCACGGACACATGAGTAATTCTTAAAGGGGCTGAAACTCTTGTCTTTATTAACAATTTGTGGGTTATCCCATGTATGTCTGGTTTGTCCTTGCGTGAATTATACATACACATTGTGACAAAGATTATGCCCTGTCCCTCAGGGAGACTACCTGTATGTTGGCAGTAACTGAGTAATTGTCAGAGAATAAACAGAGCTCAGAAAGCCCAGAATGTTCTGTTTCTTCCATTATTAAAGCCTCCCCTTCTCTTTAGTTAGGAAATACTTTTGGGTCCTTTTTGATTTTATATTATTTTTTTTTATCTTAGCTCTCTACTTGATTGCTTGGTTTTCAGTTTCAGTTTGAGTTAAATGTTCCATGTTTGATGTTTTCTGCAAATTTCTAGTAAATTTAATATCCTGGGCCCGCAGTGTGAGGGAAGTTGGAACATTATCAGACCTGGAGAGTCATAAGGAATACTGCCAGCAGTTAACATGCCAGAATGAGACTCAGAAATTCAAGTAACTTAGTGAGTGCTCAGGCTGGATTGCATTTTTCTGTTAGGTTTATGTTCCTCTGGTTAGGGCACCTTAGAACTCTAAACTGAATCACAAAGGATGGTGGTTTGGTCCTAGACTGCCTTTGCTTGCAGTCACACTCTGTGTGACTTGTGTGACTTGAGGAAGAGCATTGTAGGGCTAGTGTCTTTGAGGCATTGCTGGGTCCTGATTGTGAACTGCAAAAAAAAACAATGGAAATTACTGGCATTTTTTTGTCTTCTGACAGTTGTCAGTCAAAGGCTCTCTTTTTCAAAAAGTTTTAGTGGTTTTATATTTTAGGTGGTTGAAGGTCAGTGGACAAGCTCAGAACATTAAATACACCTGATTATTGTAAGTGGTATAGTTTTCAAGACTCTGCGGTTCAGATGAGAAGTATCACAGATATAAGTTCCTATTCATTTGAGTTTTTAAAACATGATCTCAGATTTAAAGGCAAATGACAAAATGAGGAAAATTTACAGTCTGTTAATATTTTGAAAACATAAAAGACTCTTAAATATTATTTTTTTGACCCTTAAATATTATTTAAAAAAAAACCCACAAACCTTTTCTGTAAAAGAAAAATGGGCAAAAGTCCTGAGTAGATAGCTCACAAAAAGAAGATATCCAGCTGTCAAAAAAAAAAAAAAATCATATGGAAAAATAAACATAAAGACACATGAATGAAAATATCACTGTCCTAACATGTTGCCCCTCTAATTGGCAAAAATTTAAAAGCTGTGAAGGATTGGCAGCAGTCATTCTTGTAGGTCCTTATAGAAGTCTACATTGTTGACTTTCTGAAATGCAATTTGGAGCGTGAGTGAAGAAATTTAAAATATTATCTACAGGAAAGTGTATCACAGTTTCATTTAACACATCAAGGAAGTGGAAAAAAAATCCCCCTGCCCTATGTGACATTAAAATATGATTTTGAAAAGAACTTAATGTCAGGAGAAATTTTATGATAAATATATAAAACAGTATGTAGAGAATGATCTTGATTTTATAACTACATAGTCTATTACCAGAGCTTACTTTGATTGGTGACATTATAGATTATTAAAATGTTTCTGCTCTTTTTCAATTTGTTCTTACAATGATCATGAATTACTTTTATAATCAGAAACAACTCATGCAATTAAAAAATAACCCTGTGACTTAAAGTTCCTTTAGGTTGACTATAAAAACATGTTATGCCAACAAATGTTTTGTTTAAATAAAATACAGGGACTGAAAGACACATTTTTTTTTTTACAGTATTGATCTGGATAAAAGAAAACTGATACACATAATAGTTGCTCAGGGAGTCCTAAGTGAAAAGAGAACTCCTGGCTCTGTGCTTACGGTCAGCACACCTGGTCTTAATGGAATCAGGAAAAGAAAGGCGATTGCTATAAATCGAGTCCTTTCATAGAGTGTGTCTGTCTGTTATTCCTCTGAAATCTGAAAATTGCCACGTATTGAAAAAGATAAATCATTGCCTTTCTTCGTGTCCTTCCGGTGCAGTTGTTCACGGTATGCCCCATCTCTAATTGCCACCCCGTGCACGGTCCTGCCAGAGCGTCGTTGTACCTGCAGTTAGAGGAAAGAGAACATTGACATTGTGTCTGTTAGGGCTCATCTTGTGTCTTCTGTCCTGGCACAAGGGCCAAGTGTGCTAGACAGCCCTCGAGGCTGAAATGAGACTGCGGAACAGCAGGGAAAGGCAAACAGCACAGTATTTATTTCCGTGGGTGACATTAGAGCAATGAATACAAGACTCAGAGTCCTCTATTAACTTCAGTCAAGCAATAGCTGAGGGTGAATAGCATGCTAGAGCAGTAATGGGCTATAAACCCAAGGGCATTGTCATGAGTTTTTACGTTATAAAAAAATCGGCCAGAAACTTCTATTTAATTAAGGTCTCATGATTATGGCAAGAAGTGTACTTGAAAACTGGAGATAGCAATATAGACAGTAAGATATTCAGAGCAGTGTTTGCTTATTTACATTGCTTGTATTTTATGGAATTCAAGTTCTTACTGATACTTGGAGTTCAAATAGTGGATTGGCAGCAGGAAAGAAAATGTTTTAATATCGAGACAGTAGAACTAGGGAGCAGTTTTTTTTTTTTAAGGTGAAGAATATAATATAAAGGGAACAAGGAACCTAAAAAAAAAAAAAAAGGGAGGTTTTTGGGGGTTTTTTGGGTTTTTTTTTCTCTCTGTGGACTCTTGACTGGTCCTTTTTCATGGCCTAGGAGCCTCCTCCCTGAATCTAATTATTCTCACTCAGCCTTAGATACATAGTCCTGAGCTTACCAGCCATCTTTCTCTTTTCCTACAAAGACTCCTCTAACAGAATACCTCTTACTAAAATGAGCTAGTTCTCAGGCACTGACTTTTCTCTGCAGAAAATTCAGTCTAATTCAGTTTAAATGTGTGTTGAACACCTAGTGTGTACGAGGCCCTTCGGGGGATCTGGGTGATAACAGGCCTAACTTCGTCCCAGTCCTTGTCTTTGAAGAGATGCGTAGGGAAGACAAATGTATTTATTAATAAAATATTCCCTTTTTATACCCATCCGGATTTTGAACAAACTTAAAGCCTCTTCATTCCCTCCCTGCATTCATCTTTTCTGGTTGAAGAGCTGTATTTAGTTTCATTTAGGCTTCATCCAGGAGGATGAGAATGTCCCCTTTCCCTGATGAGGTCCATCATTTCTCTTCCTCCTGTGGGCCGCAGAGCCTTGTGCTCTCAGAGAGGAAAAAATCAATAATGACTTCTCCTTTCATATTATTCTCATTGAGGCTTTGAGGCTTTTTTTTAATTAGCAAATAAGTAATTCTGACATTGGCAATGTTAATAAAACTATAATGCAAGTGTTTTCTACCCATTTTTCCCATATTGAGCTTATTAGCCTCTCCTGGTTTCTGCTGGATTTGTAGCTTTCCAGTAGGTACCCCCACAAATACACATTTTTAAACCCTATTTAGATTTTCCTGTGGATCAGAGTTCTGTGAGCCGTCTTCATTTGTAAAGTATATTCAGGCCTACTTTTCAGATTATTGTGCTTCCAGGAATTCTGTTCCTGAACCTCTGAAGGAATGTGTGCTGAAGGAATTTGAACTTTTACCACTCAGGTGAATGTCCTACATTTGGATCTTTGGGTGAAGTTTCCCAAACTAGTGTGAAGTGGACATGTAGGGAAGGCAGGTTTCGGCTGAGCTCTGTCACTCCTCCAGAGCGGGACAGCAGGACGGCTCTGGCACAGGCTGATTGCAGATAACGTGTTCCTCCCCCTGGAGGAGCTCTGGCAGGAACAGGGTGATCAGTTGGGAGCTGTGACTGAGGGACACGCATTGCAGATAAGGGTTGATCGGATGTTCCCCAGGATCCCTGAACAACTCAGCATCTCTGAGTCTGTGAGGACAGGACTGGTGGGTGGTGGGAGAAGCTGCACCTTCCAGCTCCTTAAGTGTCCCCCGGGGTTCCCCTTTAGGACCTACACAAAGACTTTTGAGGCCAACCTGAAGCTATAAGTCTGTAGACATCTCCTCC
>CM053610.1:49297774-49329489 GCA_028646535.1 Procyon lotor
GCTGCTGCCCCCCTCCCCTGTTAGAGGGATGACTGGACTGCCTGGGCTAGTGCAAAGTTCTGATGGGCCAGTTGTGCCCTTGGAGTCATAGGCTGAGAAGGAACCACTGGTGGTAAATTTCATCTTCCTGACTAGAGGCAGGGTCATCTCAGACCTTCAAGAATCTATCTGGTTCTTAAACTGTCCAGAAACATCTGTCATTCTCTCAGTTTAATGTTATGAACTCTTTATTTTAGGAAATTGAGCTTTAGAACAAACTCAGATTCTTCATACTTTAGTTCAAAGACCATTTCCTTTGGCTATCGTCCTCTTTCTGAGTACACTTCTTGTATTTGAAAACCAATATGAAATTGGCTTTCAGCTTTCTCTTCTTCCCAGGTGGAGTAATTTCAGTTCCAGTCACATGAATTCAGAAGAAAAAGCTTGCTAGGCAAATTTAAATCAAGTAAAATATAGGCCTTTTTTTTTTAGGGGTGGGAAAGAGGAGAGGGAGAAAGAGGTGGGTGGAGGGAAGAGAAAGAAATGGTTTTTATGCTGATAATATTCCATCTGAAGTTTAGGCTACCTGAAATGAAGTTTTGTATCAAGTTTGCATCATTGCCGAATTAATCAGTTGCTGTCCATTCCCCTTCCAGTGGGAGCCGGAGTTTACTTTTCTTTGTAAGTCTTAAGGATTTCCTGTGTGAATTTAAAAGGTAATTGTGTGAATTGAAGAGATTTAGGAGCTGTTGAGAGAAACAAGATTGTGGAGTAAGGATTCTTTACTTTTGCCAAAACCTCAGCCCTCTTTGGAACAGAAGTTATTGATCTTTGGGGAGAGTCTTAGACCCATTTGAAAATCTGATAAAAGCTAAAAATGCTTTCCTAGGGGAAAAAAAAACAACATTTGTATATACAGGAACTATGCCATATAATTTCATTGAGTCCCTGGACCTCAGATTCTAATCCCCAAACCTAAAATAGGCTGCATTTTAGTCAGAGGTGAAAATGAATCATTTTGCATAAAACAATTTATAAAAAGAAAGGAAAAAGTGAATTTTTCTTTTTATAAAAGGGTAAAGTAAAACAGATTCCTATTGAAGTATAGTTCTCTGTGACATAATTGGATATTTAATTTAATTTAAATTGAAAATGCTTTTTCATTTCTGAAGTATTCCCACCAGAAATCTGTAATATCTAGTAGAATTTGAATAAGAGTTGATATTAACCTCCTCCTTGCAAGGCAATGAGCTGCATAAAGAAACCCTGGCCAGGTACCAGGATAATGGATTCTTCTGTTGCTTCTGCCCTTAGCTGGTTGTAGGAACCTGTGTTCATCTGTCACCTTCCCGGGCTTTCTTATCAGTAAAAGGTGCTTTTGGAATTTGTTATTTAGCTTTGTTTTTCAGTATTTTAGTTTTCCATCTTCATGGCTGTACTTTTCTAGAATTTAGTGAGATGTTCCTTGATGTGCCACTTTTATAGTTTAGTAGGGCAGCTTGGCAAAAATGAGTGGAGGGAAGGGTGTAATGGGGTCTTGGCGCAAAGGGCTGCCACCATAATTGCTCATCGAAGCTTCTCATTCCATCTCAGCCAACTGGGTTCCAAACATTGTGGAGTAAGATGGAAACTCCAATGTCTTCTCCCTCCTAAATACTTTCATTTTTACATATGCAGGCTGGGCCTGAGGACCCGAAGGATCCCGCAGGACCAGCCAAGAGGATCCTTGGCTTCATACAGGATGGAAATCCGTCCTGAGCCAGGAGGAAGTGAGAGCAGAATTTATTGAATAGTGCAAGGGTTGAGTATAGCAGACAGAGAGTCTGGGAAACTCAGAAAGGAAAATGAGTCTCCTGATCACTTGGGTTTTAGGGGTTTATGTTGGCAAGAGGGTCAGGGTACATGTTCCTTTAGGAATCCAGGGTAGGGTCTGATCAGAGGCAAGTGTCAGGTGAATAATAGGTGTCATTTCCTAAGTCATTGAAGGTAGGGGGGTATAGATGCCAGCATCAGCCCAGGTTTTGTTCAAAGCTAATATTCTGGAACATGTTTGGAATCCAGCTGTTCTTAGATGTTATCAGGTGTTTGGGGGATTTAGGACAAAACTCAGAGACTGATGAACTTTATTGTTTTCCCCTTGGAGTGGGAACATAGCTTCTTTATTTTACTCAGATGGAAAATATAAAACATGAATAAATGGGGCCTAGCAGAAAAACAGCAGAGATCGAGCCTTTCTAAAAATGGAGTCCCTTCATTTTCCCCATCTCAATTTCAGTCCCACAAAATAAGCAAAATGCCATAGGAAGTGACTTGATTTATAGAGAACTACTTTATACATGTATTTCCATGATCAGTGTTGGCACCTATAGATTTGAAATTGGAAGACCTTCCTGCTGTCATTGCCAGTATTTCATGAGCAGGGATATGCTGTGCAGGTGAAAGTGTTTAGTCCACATAGCTGGACAAGTCAAAAGATTGTTTCATGTTTCCTGCTTTGTGTGATATTTAAGAATATCCAATTCTACGTCAATTCAGTGGGGTTGAAATGAGACATCGGTGATCGAGCGGGCCTGGGTCGATTCCAGCTTCAAGTCAGATGTGTATTGTTCACTAGCATAAGTGACTGTCAAGAGAGAAGACTCACAGAGCTTGGTGAAACAAGCTGAAGTTTACCTGAGAGTAAGTAAGAGTAGGCAAATGTGATTCCCAGATGAAGGATGCCTTCCAATTCAACAGGCTTCTTGGTTGAATAAAAATTCAATTTTTATTGAATTTTAGTATTCCCTTAGTGGTTGAAATTATATATTTCAGGCAGTACATTATTAATTATCCCCATCTTGAATTGCAATCAGATAATATGATTCCTTAGTGTCACCACCGCACAATGGGTCTGCCTCGTGATACACACCATTACTGGCCCTGGTCAAGGGTTACGTGTGTCACAGCTTGGAAAGACAGTGTGTCTCAAGTCCGCTGGTACCAAAGGGTGGATTGGGGAGAAAGTGTTCAAACAGATCTCGTTAATTAGCCTTTCATTTCTGCAGTGTGATGACAAATGTCAGCTTTTGCATTTATTTTATACTCAGTTGCCGAAGGAAATCTCCACACTCGGAAGAGATCCTTCACAGTTGCAGGCGCAGCGGTGAAAAATCATTTCCATTTTTCACTGGTCAGAGAGACAAAAGGTGGTCAGATTGGGCCAAGACAGGTTTGACATAAATGCTGAAGTGAAGGAGAGCAGGTTATCTTTGGATCCTGGCAGTGATTACTCATGCTTTTAGCGGTGTGCCTTTCATCCCTCCAATTAGCTTCTTGTCTGTGAGTGTTTGGATACAGAATCTGTGGTTGTCATGCAGTCAGTGTCAAAATCACTCAACACTGTGCTCACTTTTGTGCTTGAGTACACTTATTGATGAGCACACAGGTGTTAAATTAGATTGGTTTCAATCCATTATATGAAGTGGCCAGATACCCACTAATCCTCCTCTTGCTAAGGTTTCTGAAGTCTAGGTTACAGGAAAATGAAGAGTGATCAGATAGCTTTAATCAAATAGGAATTATAAAGATTCACTTAATTAAAAAAAATCCCATCACATTTCACCTGAGGCGGGGGGAATAAAACAACCTGTGGTAGAAAATAGGCATTTAGATAAAACTTATATATTTTACATGACAGTGCATTTGACTTTCATTTACCTCCATCGTATTAACATAATTTGTACATATTCAACATCTAAACTCCCTTACTCCCCAGCTCAGGAAATCACAGGTGAAATTGTTCTTCAGGAGTTATGTTTAAATGCAAATTAGAAAGGGAGCTTCAGAAATGCAGGAGCATTTCTGCTCCTTGGGGCATCTCCAGTGCTCTGGCTCCTGGCTCAATACAGGGCTCTTATTATTGAAATGGCTCATTACTGCTTGCATTCCAGAAGAAGAACCCTCTGCAGGCACCCCTGCCCCAGAGCAGGCCACAACAAAGGGCTGGCCTACAAGCAGGCAAACTAATTAAAACAATAGCTGCAGAGACAGAATAGAAATTGGAGACCTGTACCTGTAGCAATAATTTTCCATTAAAGGTCTCATTTCTTTAAAAAATGAAGACTACCTAGAAAGGGGAAAACATTGAGAATTAGAATTAGGCAATTAGGGCTTATACAGTGCAATTTTGAATACTCAGGTCAAAACAGAATTATTTCAGTGGACTGGAATTTGTGATTACAATTTTGTGCAGCACAGATTTGGGGGTATCAAATCTAGGAGAAATTTGGGTCCATTTTAAGTGATTCCTGCTACGCCACACCCCACCCCCCGCCCCACCCTGGCTCTGTGCATAGAGTAAAGTATAGCCATCTGTCTAAGGTGTCAGCCTGAATCTATGGGTAAAAAAATCAGGAAGTTTTCCACATGGATGTAGGTGGTGGGAAAATGGAACCAGCAGAACACTTGCTTATCTGCTTCCATTGTCTACCTTATACTTAACAGAATTTCAACAGACTAGAAGTCCTGAAGATCTATGTTTTCCCTCCTCATATCTCATCTTAACAAAGAAGTATTTTTCTAGTGAGTGGGTGGACTGCTTTTTAGCTGCATCTGTGCCCTGATAACAAAACACAGGGCCCCAGTTAGTGAGAGGTAAGTGCTATTTGTGAATGCTAAGCAGAAAACTTTATCTACAGGGAACACTCAATATAGAGCTAAAGGTCCTGTGAATTTAAGTGTTTGGAAATTATACAAGGCATACCAGGAAAAAAATTAAAGGTGTCGTGTGTTGTTTTAGGGTCCATTTCTGATCAGATCAAGTATGTCAAAAAGCATACTATTGCACTAAATAAAATCATCAAAGGAGAAAAGCTTGCCTATTTATTTACACTTGATCGTTTGTAGGTGAAGAGACATAGCTTTGTTACGATGGCGCCGGGCTGTTACAAAGGAATAAAAAGGCAATGCAGCATTTCTGTTGAGCATGATTGGCACCAGAGCTACAGCTGGAAGGACTAGCTTACACCTCTAGGAGTTGGGAGAAGGGTGGTGAGAAGGAGTTTGGAACACATCTTTGTCTCTCTGGTTTTTTATTGACTGGGTTTAAAGTCTACAATCATTCACAATGCTTTTTAACTTGTTATAAAGTCTTTATATCACTTACCACTGTTTGTAATTATCTTACTCATTTTCTGGTTTATTGCCTGCCTCCTTGATATATGAAGGGGACTGTATCTCTCTTGTTTACTACTGTATCCTGGGTACCTACAGCAGTGCCAGACATCCAGTAAAGGGCCAGAAACTATATGTCAAATGAATGAAAATACCATCCATAACAAAAAGCAGGATAATACAGATACTCTATGAAACTCTGCATAGTGTCATTGTTTGTCTTTATCAGATACCTCCTCCCCGCCACCCACCATGATTCCTATAAAATTATAGGAAAGGACGTTGCTTGAGGCTTACCTGAATCAAGAGCTAAGTAACTATAGCAGCTGTAGATATAAGTAATTTGTTTGGACTTGCTCCTGTTCAGCTCTTCTTGCCATAAGCAGGATATTCATGTGGATGACCAAGGAGTTAGCCTGTGTCTTCCGAACCTGGCATACTCCTTGTAGCCTCTGCACTGGACCCTCATTGACCCCAGCTCTAGGGCTTAGGGTATGTTCTGGGTGACACCAGTATGAGAGCCTCCTATTCTTAGTGCCCAGTAGATTCATCAGTGTCCTTAGCCTCCAACAGGTGGCCAGCAGCAGGACACTTCTGTGCCACTGGAAAGGACACTAGCTCAATGTTGAGTTGTTTCACCTGTTCTTGGATTTAGTCCTCTTCTGTCTTTACAGTGTACAGACATGTCGAATTCTTTTGGTTTCTTGCTCATGATTTAGATAGTGGAAATCAAATCATTTTTTTTCCACCATAAAATTTTGTTAACAGAGCCTCAAGATATGTTTCCAGATCAATCATACTGAACTGAAACCTCCAACTAATATATTTTTGTTGTTCATTTTTTGGTTTGGCCCTGAGCCTGACTCCCCAGCGTAGGGCTAGATGAGGAGTTATTATTTAAACCAGAATGGCCTGCTAATGATATTTTATGGTCATATTACCTTGCTTAAAGTTTTCAGTACAAGATGGATCAAAAACTACATATTCAGTCAACAGTGGACTCCATAGTGTGGATTACAAAAAATAAATTTAAGTCATGTTTTTTTAATATATATATATATATTTCAAGGAGCTTTCAGCCTCAAGAGCAGACATGACATTTACATTTAGTAGTGGGTTGTGGTTTTGGTTTAGTTGGAGATAATTTTGATTGGAGGGATTGAAAGTCAGCCAGAAGTTTGAGTCTGGATATTTTCCTGGGCAGAGTGGGAACTGTAATCAGTTTAGGAAATGGGAAAAGATGTCGTGGAAGTTAAATCTTGGGAAAATTAATTCTGGGGGTAGCATGGCGGAGTGAAGAGGGAGAAACAGGAAAATGTCAGAATTAAGGAACTGTTGCAGGAAGCAAGTACTAGTGGATGAAGGACTGGGATGAAAGAGTGGGAAAGAATGGACAAGCACAAAATAAAGGAACTGTGAGATGTCTTGAAGAAAGCGCTAGGCCCTGGAGATGCTCCGTCTGGCTCAGGGGAAGGAACAACAAACTAGGGAAGAGGTTGACCCTGTGACTTAGTAAAGGAAGGGCTGTTCTGACGAATGAGGTTGGGAGAATTGCTATGACAACATGTTAGGTATTTATAGCACTCTGTGGATGTGAAGACCATTTGATTGTTATGACTACCCTCTGGACGAGGCAGGAAAGATCTTTTGACTCTCATAGATGTAGATGCTCAGAGAACTCAGAAAATGCAAGGCACATGGTTAATAAAGTGGAGAAGCTGGCATGGAGCCTAAGTTCCCTGGGACCTGGTCAAGAATGTGATAAATTCTCATCTGAATATGTTGAATTTGAGTTGATGGTGGGAAAATCCAAATGGAATGCTGAGGAAGCATTTGGAGATACAGTGTAGGTGCTTGAGACCGAAGTCCTCATTATGGCAATTAAATCAGTAAAATAATCATTGAGTCTCTTTGGGAAGGAGATATAGAGAAAGAAGAGTAGGAGGCCAATAATTCTGCATTGAAGACCCCAGCAGGGAGTACCTACAGAAGAAAGAGAAAAAGGAATGTGTAGTATCTTAGAAGTGAAGAAAGGGGAGCATGTCAAGGAGAGGGGCCGTGTCACAATGCCCTGAGAGATTATGAAGAAGCTCATTTCCTTGGCAAAAGGAAGTCATTGTGGACATTTGTGAGAGTAGTAAAAATAGTTAGGAACCTGAGCCAGGTGGTAAAATATTTCAAAGTGAAATAGAGATTTTGACTGTAAACCAACATTAATCATGAATAATGACAGAAGGAGGGAGATGGCTTCTAGAACAGCAGTAGGACCAATCAGTGGGTTTTTCAAGCTAGGGAAGATCTCTGGTTGTTTGAAAGGGAAAGGGAAGGAAGTGTTGGTGGAAGAGAGAATCAAGATGATGAGCCAGAAAGAGAAGGGGTGGTCTTTGGGTCACAGGGGCAGGGTTACTCTTCAGAAGGTAGGAACACTTGGTTCTTCAGGACTATAAGGAGGTGATTCCAGTTTATTATCAGCTGTACAGTAAGTGACCCAAAGGAAACATGTGGAGCACATCTTTTCATGTCTCTGCCTTTTGCCATTTTTTTCCTTTTCATCCCTATCAGAAAATTTCTTTACTTCTCACAGAGATGCACCATTTGTATGCTATTATGTGCTGTTACAGTTGTTCTCAATCCAAAGAGAAGCACAAGAACTGAGACTGAGGTAGATAATACTTAAAAATGTTCAGTGGTTCTTAAGAGGAGAACATTATATGAATGTATGATACTGTTGTGATAATTCTGAGTGTTATTTTAAAAATCCTAATTATAAAAAATAACTATTCAGGCTTAGAAATACTAAAATTATTTGATTTGGTAGGTGTTTATTAATTTTAAGATATGGATCTAGATTTAATAGAAATTGTATGGATTTTCAGCTTACTAAAACATAATCTATCTCCATAGACAAGGGAGTTGGTTTTTTTTTTTTTAAGATTTTATTTGTCAGAGAGAGAGAGAGAGAGCACAAACAGGGGGAGCAGCAGGCAAAACAGGCAGAAGGAGAGGGAGAAGCAGGCTCCCCACTGAGCAGGGAGCCTGATGTGGGACTCTATCCCAGGACCCTGGGATCATGAGCTGAGCCAAAGGCAGATACTTAACCGACTGAGCCACCCAGGTATCCCTGACAAGGAAGTTTAAGCTTCGCCACCCCCCATTTACAGATGGAGCTGTCCAAACATGGGTCTTTCCACCAATTAGTACATTTATTTCTAGGTAGATTGAGGTCACTGTTCAGCAAAAGAGAAAATGCATGTCTGCATTGTCTCTGAAGGTGGTAAAGGGGGTGGAGTGATTCTGTGGCCTGCTGTCCCTGGGGTCTTGAATAAGAGATGTGGCATGCACGTGTGAAGGGTGCCTGGTGGCCATCCCTTCACCTTTTGTACCCTCACAGAGGGTAGAACATAAGTCAGAAATCTGCTCCCAGTCTATTCTTGCTCTGCATTTTAGGAAGGCAGTTCACTCTAACTCCAGGGCCTGTGTTCTTTCTACAGCCCCTCTCCCTGTGCTTCGTTTTCATCTCATCTCAGTTATGACCCTGAAGTGTCTGAATCTTTTCTTTTGCAATGGAACATTGCTAAATTTTGATACATAGTTAAGAGGATATTACTTTAGCTACCTTAGAGGTGGGGAACAAAGAATAAAGGGAAATAAAGGCTGAAAAAAAAGGGTAATGGGAAAATTGTACAAACTCGTCACTGGCCAGAGCTATCAGGGCCTCCCATAGGTATTTTATAACAATCCAAGCCTCCTCTAGGCCACTTAACCTCCTTGCTACTCACTTCATGTTTTACCCATTACTCATAAATGTTGAGGGCATTCCTGCTCCTTGGTTCTTGATGTTACTGCATGCTAAATTATTCCAGGGCAGTCTCAAATCCAAGTTGTACCAAAGCAGAAATGTCAACTGAATTATCTTTAATGAAATCATTTTCTTTTTTAATCATAGAGTCAACCAAAGGGAAAAAAAAGATTTGCTTTAATTGCAGGCACTTGGAATACCCAGCCTGAGGTTAAATATCCTTTCATCTTGCATGATTGTGACAGACAGAGTAGCATTCTTAACTCTGTAAATGCTTATGGTTTGGGAATAATTAAATTGGGTTAGGGAGTCAAAATGAAGGAAATACATGGTTGAAAGGAAAATAGAATCTCCATGAGTTAAAGGCAAAAGGAGGTTTTAAAAACTGATGGAAATGAAGTTGATTGCTTGCCAAGGTGGGTCCACATGAGACCCTGAAGAAGAGAGCTAGAAGAACGAGTAGTGATGCAAACAAAGGTGCTGTAGGCATAAAGAAAGGAAGATTTCCTTCTTACCGGGGGGATTAGGAAAGGGGCTTCTCAGCTGAGCGGGCCTCGAGAGGAGGATGAGGGCGAGGACATTTAAGGTTAAGGGAATACAAGGGAAAACCACAGATGGGAATGTGTAGGCATATATTGTTGTTCTCAGGGAACACAGAATGATCTACTGTGTTTTGAACTTCATTCCTTAGAAAATGGTGAGATATCAAAGCAGAATTGCATGTACCAGGCTGTATTTTAAAGGCTAGAATCCGGTGGCCACGTGAGATGGGTTGTGTAATCAAAGAAAGGTCAGGGAGACTAGTTAGGAAACTACTGGAATGGTCTAGGCACACACTGGTGACAGCTTGGATAAAGCAGTGTCTTTGAGTGGAATGATGAGGAATGATACAGAGAAATCCTGTTTTCTAAGGTCCCTGATGAAGATACACACACCAAAGCTGATTGCCACCTTCTGACTATGGAGCTGAGAAGAGATGCACACAGTCAGTATAAAAGCTGGTTTGAACTGGCCCCAGATAGCACAGTGTCCTATAGGTTGTATAGAAAGATGTTAGGTCCAGTTTTGAATGGTTTGAATTGATTGTATCCGTGGAACATCCATGTGGCACTCAAGAGAAAGGGCAGGGTGAGATATGGGGATTGATGTCATGGGCATTAAAGTGGGGGTGGGGAGAGGATGGAAGCTGGAGAGGGAAAGTGGCTGGAGGAAGGGAGGGAGAGAGAGAGACAGAATTTATACAAGTGGGCTTACAGTAGAACCTTGGGGAACACTTAGATAGAAGGGGTGAAATGTGAAAGAAAAACCACCCGGAACTGAAAGACTGAAGAAGGGAAAGCATGGGGTGCGAAAATGGGGAAGAAAGCAGGATAGCAGCATCTAAGATGGCAAAGAGTTCATGCAGTGGCATGATGTCATCAGGAGGATGGGATGTTTAGACTCCCAGCTTATGAACATAACATTTTAATCAGAATTGGCCCAGCATGAATTAATTTTCATGAAGCTCCTGAGGGAACATCATTAAGCCAATTTAATTCCTTCCCATAATCAATTTTCCATAGAGTGCTGTTAATCTGTTTCCAGTTTTTTCTGTTTTCATATTTATCTTAATAAAATTATTTAAATCAGGATCGGTTATTTTCCTCATAAATATCATGGTAAAGATTTGATTCATCAGTAACTTTTTAAAATCTCTATTGAATTTTACTGAAAACGTCCTTTGGTGTTCATTTTCTTTTGAGGCCATCGTCTCTGGATCCAGTTTCGCTGGGTCTTTTTTTTTTTTTTTCTTTTTTCTAACCATTAGCAACAAACAGATGATCCTTTAAGCGATATTTCATCTCTATAAATTTTAGTCTGTGGTCATTATAGCCAGGTAAGTTTTACTTTGTCTTCAAATATAAACCCATTCAGTTTTAGTTAGTTGCTTTTTCCTGACAGCTCACTAAAGCACAGGGCAATTAAAATCTAGGTGGGAACCCTAACAGAGAAAGATGACATGGTTTGGGAAGATTTTTCTCTAGTCTTCCATATCATAAACTCAACAGACTTAATAAAAGTCATAAAGTCTGGTATCGGGAGGAAGTATAACTTGCCTCTGTAGATTAGTTTCAAAATCTTGAGTTACTTTATTTGGTAGTCAAAATATAATAAAAATCTCATGTATATTTCCACTTACCGTGTGGCAATTGTGTTAATATAGTCAAAGAACGAAGCACCATATCTAATTTGAGATTGCTGGCGGAAGAATGACTAGTGGGTTTGGAAAGGTCACACTGGATCCCAAGACATAGAGAGGGAATGATCATCGCCATGAGAGTCAGCCCCGTTCCTAAAAGGCCAGTTGTGGTTGGCACCATTTCGGTAGTAAATTTGCTGGTTTTGCCACCAAACTTTTAAGACTGGACTCACCTATACTAATCTAACAAGACTGACGTGTGAAACTAGAATGTCCATTTATTCATTCAAATAGGAAGAGAACTACAAATGTAAGAAAGAATATAGAATTGAAATGTGGCTGGCTTAGAGGGGGAAAGAAAGGAAAAGCTAGATGTGTATGCAACAAAACCTTGCAACTAGTTGTCATCAGATGCAGGTTTACGATTGATTTCTAAGTGTTTTGATTTATTTACCACACACCCCAGGAAGGGGGAGTAGGACCAGAGTATGTGAAGTCTAGTAAGTATAATTCCATCGCAATTGTGTGAATGCCTGTCTACTAACGGTATTAGTAATAGATTTGGTTAAGACTGCGTCTTCCCTGGAAAGGGCTGAGATGGCTCTCTCATCTTTTTTTTCTTCTGTGCTTGGCATGGTTGCTTCAATCACCCTTTTTAACCACATGGCTTTATTTTAGATAGGTAGCTTCAGTCAGATCACAGTATAGTCTTACTGGTCTAGAATTCAGGGTAGTTTTTTAAAAATGTATTTTATATTTCATCTTTCATTCATTTTGTGTCATTCATAAAGTTGAAACCTCAGAGAACAATCTCCAGTCCTAATTTTGGGGGAGTCTAACCTCTAGGAACCAACAGTTACCACGCTCTCGGTCTTCCATAACATAAGATCAGTTAAAGATGAATGATTGAGTTGAAATTGCGTTCAGCACCCACACATGTTTTAATTACACTTTTTATTTTGAGATCATTATAGATTCACATGCAGTTGTAACAAATAATACAGGAAGATCCCATGTACTCTTTATCCATTCCTCCCCAGTGGTAACATGCAATATTATGGTATTATATCACAATCAGGATATTGACATGGGCACAGTCAAAATACAGAAGAGTTCTGTCACTGCAGAGATCCTTCATGTTGCCCTGGCACCCCCAAAATAAGTACTATTTGGTCATGGTGCATAATGCTTTTTATACATTGCTAGGTTTGGTTTGCTAATTTTTTATTGAGGACTTGTACATCTACTCCTTGAGATCTTTTTCTTTTCTAATGTAGGTATTTAGTACCATAAATTTCTCTTTCAGCACTGCTTTAGCTGGGTGCCACATGTTTTGATATGTTGTATTTTCATATTCATTCAATTCTGTGGATTTTTCATTTCCTTTGAGATTTTGTTTTTGACCCATGGCATGTTTAGAAGTGTTTTGTATAATCTCCAAGGGCTTGGAGATGGTCCTCTTGTCATTCTGTTACTGTTTTCTAGTATGATTACATTGTGGTCTACACATGATATTAATTCTTTGACATTTGTTGGAGCTTGTTTTATGACACAGGAAGTTCCCTATCTTGATGAATGGTCCATCAGCACTTGAAAGAAATGTTTATTCTGCTGTCATTGAGTATAGTTTCCATATGTGTCAAGTAGATCTTCTTAGTTGAATGTGTTGTTCAATTATTCTATATCCTTTTTGATTTTCTGTCTAGTAGATCTAACTACTGCTAAAAGTTTAAGTCCCCAGCTATAACTGGGTATTTATCTGTTTCACCTTTCAGCTTTATCAGTTTGTGTTTCATGCATTTTGAGGCATTTTGAGGTGGTTTGGTACATGCATGTGCTTTTAGGATTTTTTTGCCTTCCCAGTAGACTGATTGTTTTATAATTATGTAATAATCCTCTTC
The DNA here is from genome assembly GCA_028646535.1 of Procyon lotor. Classification (NCBI taxonomy): domain Eukaryota; kingdom Metazoa; phylum Chordata; class Mammalia; order Carnivora; family Procyonidae; genus Procyon; species Procyon lotor. The sequence continues at coordinate 49,310,784 of CM053610.1, forward strand.
ATCTCTGGTATTTTTCCTTTAAGTCTGTTTTATCAGTCTGATGATATTAATACAGCCACTTCTGCCCTTTCTTTTTTTGACTGATGTTTGCGTGGTATTTTTCCTTCCTTATATTTTGACCGACCTGTAGTGTTATACATGAAGGAAGTTTCATGTGGAAAGCATATTGTTGGCTCATGTTATTCTATATACTCTGACCATCTGTTTTAATTGGTTTATTGAGACCATTTACATTTAAGGTAATTTTTGACATGTTTGGGTTTACGTCTTCCATTTTATTATTTCTGATTTGTTTTCACTGTTTCTCATTTCTGTTTCTCTAATTTTTTGTAGGTTATGTGAAAAATTATTTAATGATTCCATGTTGACTTATAGTTTTTTTAAAAGTATATCACTTTGTATAGTTTTCATAGTGGTAGTTGTAGGTATTAACAATGTATCTATGAAAGGAACATCATAGTCTACTGGTATCAAAATTGTACCAGTTTGATTGAAATGTAGAAAACTTACTGTCATTTCAATATCTTTATACTTCCCTCTCTTTAAATAGAATTGTTTTAAGCATTTCCTCTTTATCCATTGTGTACCACATCAGATGGTGTAATAATTTTTGCTTCCACCATCAGTTTTACCCATTCTGATATTCTTTTTCTCTGAAGCTCCAGATGTTTTTCTATTTGCTTTTCTAGCCATTCTTGAAGGGTAGGTACAAATTCTCATACAAATTTTCTTAGTTTTTCTTCATCTGAGAATGTTTTTATTTTCCCCTTTCATTTCTGAAGGATATTGTTGCCAATAGAGAATTCAAAGTTGACAGTTCTTTTCTTTGAAAACTATTTGAAGACTTGTGCCATTTCCTTCTGACCACCATGGTTTAAGATGAGAAATCTGTTTTCATATGGATTTGTTATTCCCTTATAAATAATGCAATTTTTCCCTCTGGCCACTTTCAAGATTTTTTCTTTGTCTTTAGTTTTCAGAAATTTAATCATCATGTGTCTTGGCGTGAATTTATTTGATTTTTTTCTTATTTAGAATCTATCCAGTTTTTTGAGCTGTGAGTTACATGTCTTTCACCAAATTTAAGAAGTTTTTAGCCATTGTTTTGTTAATAGTCTTTCATCTGTACTCTCTTCTCCCTTTCTGGTGCTCTGATGAGAAAAAATTTAAGTCTTTTGTTATAGTCGCGTAAGTCTCTAAGGCTCTGTTTTGTTTTGTTTCAGTGCATTTTCTTTCTATTCCTGCATCTTCAATTTTGTTGATTCTATCCTCTGTTACCCCCACATCCCCACTTTACTACTTAGCCTATTTAGTGAATTTATATTCATTATTTTTTATTATACAATTTCAATTTTGTAAATTTTTATAACTTGTAATTTTTTTGCTGAGATTTTCTGTTCTTTCATTTGTTTCAAGAGATTTTATTGTTTATTAGATTGTTGAAGCATTTTCATGATAAGTGCTTTTAAGTCCTTGTCAGATAATGCTAGTGTTATCTCAGTGTTACCATTAGGTGAGTGTCTTCTCTCATTCCACTTGTGGTTTTCCTGGCTCTTGGTATTATGGGCGATTTTACAATTTTATCCTGAACATTCTGGCTATTACAGTAAATGAGTCTCTCTTTTTAGGTTTAGCACCCAGGCTACTTTTGTGGGCTGTGGTTACAATGACATTTAATGTTCAGAGCTGCTGTAGTGCTGTTTTGGTCTGTTTAGTTTATTGGGCCCTGATGTTGCTTGAGGGAAAGGAAGGAGTTTTTTGCAGGCTGGGTCTCCATGCCTTTAGGTCAAGGAAGGGAGCTCATGGGGAGGACATGGATAAAGAATGTTTCCCTGGTTAGGTGCTTCTTGTGGTGGGATCCCCCTTGCTTGGTATGTCTGGGTGAGGGAGGATAGTGTTGGGTCTGGCAGGGTAGGAGAGCGCTTCTCCTGGCTGATTTTTGTCAGTGGGGCACCTGACCTTTCCCCCTTACCGGTTCTGCCTCACCTGGCATTGTTGGTAGGAGTCTTATTCAATTCGCAGAAGGAATGAGCCTACCTGGGCTGCCTTCTGTTCCTACAGGTTGTGGGTTGGGAAACCCCAACTCTGAGACTCCTTCTTCTACTGCATGGGATGGTCCTAAGGTGCTCTGCTATTCCGTGGACTTCTAGATCTAGAGTTCCTAGCCAATTCACCTAACTCTTGTCACCTTTTAGGTATTTCCTTTGGCTACCCTTTCTGTTATTTCCAGGGTTCATTGTTTTGTTTTGTTTTGCAGAGACAGAGATATTATCCTGTCCATACTTGATGCCCACAGGTCAGTCCTCTAATATTTCTGAGACCCACTTTGTAGAGTCTGTGGAAAATGCAGAAACATATAATCTACATAATCTTTGTGTACTGCGTAGACTGGCCAGTTGGGAACAAAGAGCCTAAAGAAAATGGCAAAAGGGAAACCTCAGGTGTCTCAAAGCAAAATGTGATTGATTGCCAAGTGAATGATACGTGCAAGAAACACTGGGGACTCAGAGGAAGGAGATATCAATATATCTCCTAGCCTGACCTGAGCAATTAATAACCACAGTTTTTCAATGGTCATGACAACCATAGGATATGATCCTCAGGTTAATGAGGTTTTCTAGCTGTTAATACAGAACTACCAGCTGGAAAGCAACATCTTAAAATAAGACACCTTCCCCCAAGTCATCTAGTCCCTGCTTTACCAGGTACTGGGGGAGTGGGAAGCAGGATGGTGAGCTATCAGTGGGAGATGGGCACTGGGGAACACTTTGGTAGAATGGCTTTCAAAATGCCTACACATGGTGACTAAAACTCTGAGGGTAGTGACTGCAGTGCTAAAAAGGTGTGTGTGTGGCTGGCTCCATGTGATTTCCAGTTTTGAGAAAACAGGTAGCAGGCCCACCATGGGGAAAGGCATGTGGCTGTGGGGACGCCAGAAGCACGGGGCTGTGTGAAAGTAGGTCACAGCTTTGGCAGCTTTATCAAGACAGCTCGGAAGGAAGGAGCACAGCGTTCTAGTGACTGGCAAAAGGTGGAGGCCAGTCCTTACTTAGCCTATCAGAGTGCTGGGAAGGGGGCCTGAAAGGCCCACCTCTTTGATAAGTGCTTCTGTGGATACGCACTCCATTTTGGAACCTGCAAATGCCCCTTCCCCAACTGTTCTCAGCACCTGGTCCTATTTGGAGGGTCCCTGTACTAGGTAGTAGGCAGGCACCAGGCAGAGGAGAGGGAGGGAAGGCGAATAAAAAAAACAATACGACATAGATGGCAAGCTTGATTTTTTAATAAGAGGTCTGTGGTATGAAGCACAGCACTTGAGGGAAGGGAAAATATTTGGGGGTTATTATTAGGATAATAGCATTTAGCGTATTGTTTATAAAATGCAACATCCCAGCAGGATATCTTGGAGTTAGTCCATATGGCGCTACTGTTTTTTTTTTTTTCAGTGCACATAAAAACTAATTGTGAATAGTGATATTAAATGAAACATCAGAATGACTACTACTCTTGTAATAGCTAAGAAAGTATGAAATTATATATGACCAGCAATTTCTAGTTGAGTCTAAAAATCACAGTAGAGAAACCTGTAATACTGTTATTTAAATACAGTTAAAAATTTAAAGGTGAGCGCTGGCGGAGTGATTGCCCAATGTTAACAACTCTAGTGCCCATCAAAGAAGTAAGGGTTTACCCTTTTTAAGCATGAACTTCCACATTTCATTTAGTATAAAATCTTGATTGTGACACTCTAATAGTATTAGATAATCTTAAGAAGCAAGTAAACAAACAAACAACAAAACACCTAATTTTATTTTGGCTTATTCTGTGTAAGTTAAACATCTGTTTGCTTTATTCAACAACAAAGTATTTGTGGATCACAGACTATGTTCCACATACTGTTGTAGGCACTGGAAAATTATTCCAGGCACTGTGTTTGAACAAAACACACAAAATCCCTGTCCTCCTTCATTTCGATCTGGACACTATTCAAGTATACAGGGGCTCTGTTTGAGTGTGGGTGTGATTGGGCGTGGTAGGGGGAAGCCATAAACTATGCTACATGACAAGGGGGAAATGACACGGATTTTAAAATGGGGCTTAAATCATGCATGAGAGTTAAACACACACATTTCACAAGACTGGACTATGTTTACAAACAGAAAGAAAGAGGAGAAATAAATGATGGATTTTAGAAGGAAAATTGCTAATTATCTCATAAGTATTTATTCTATAAATTATCTTTAAAAATATAGGGGCGCCTGGGTGGCTCAGTCATTAAGCGTCTGCCTTCGGCTCAGGTCATGATCCCAGGGTCCTGGGATCGAGCCCCGCATCAGGCTCCCTGCTCGGCAGGAAGCCTGCTTCTCCCAATACCATCCCCTCTGCTTTTGTTCCCTCTCTGGCTCTGTTTCCCTCTGTCAAATAAATAAAATCTTTAAAAATATATATATATATATATTTATTTTTTCATTTGGTTCAGCAGTCCATTATTGAGTGTTTAAAAGGTGCTAGACTCAAAAGGATTGCTTAAGAACTGAGGGGCTGTGAGGAAGAATTCTTGTGCTTCATTTCTCTAACCATAAATGCTATATATGTTAGTACTACAATAAAAATCTTCTTTAAATACAGCTATTCCTTGCAAATACATGTTTCACATACCAATCCTACAGTACTTTCTTTATCATATCATATTTTCCAGGCAAAACTAGTCTTTTCCCTCCAACCTCATACATTTTATTTTCTACTTGGACCTCTTTGTTCATCCTATTCCTGATAATGTCCTTATTCCTTACCTGCTCCTCAAAAAATCTCTGGCAATCAAAACTTTATCCATCTCTCCAGAATGTCTCAGTGAAAAATGATCTTTTCCTCCCATAGGTCAGACCTGCCTTTGGTTGGTTATGTTTTTGTTTACAATTTTTCTCTGCCCAGGTTAGATTGCAAACTCCCTAAGGACAGTGACTGTTTCTTATCATTCTCTGCATATCCCTCCAGGGAGCATCTGTACAGAAGTTACTCAGTAAATATTTATTGAATTGTATAATGAACCTTCATATTTTTTGAGTACAATTATTCTGTTCCACCAAGTTTTCCAGGCTATATACATCTACAGTTCTTGAGACTCAATATCTCCAAAGCCTTCGTCTTTCCATTTGCTCGTGTGTGGACATTGTCCTTCTGACTGTGTCTCAAACTGAAAACAGTATTCTTATTGGGGCCCAATACAGCACAACCACCAATTTCCTCAGTAGGGGTGTGAAGGGGGAAGCTACCCACCACCCTGAGAGTCATCTTTTTTTAATTATCGTGGGGAAGTCAAATGGACCCAAAATTCTTTGAACACGTAATGAGCATGAGTCACACTCTCAGGCTTTGTGGCCAGGCCAGCCCCTGGGCCTGCTTCTAGGGTGCTACTCCTTTTCTACCATCAAAAGACCCCCCTGCTTCCCTCACTGTCGACCTAACATTGAGAAAACACCACACAGAACAGGTACAACTCTTTGTTTGCACATGCTGAGTGGACTTTCTCCTGAAAAAGACTGAATGTACAGACTTTTATCTTCCATGGGTCCTGAGAGTTTGCTTTTCTTTGCCCCTTACAGACTGCTTTATTTGAAAGCCCTCTCACCTGCATGATCCGTTTGCTCCCGTTAACCCTTCATACCATCTTTGGAGACAGTACTGCCTTTTGAACATCCTGTTGAGGCTGACGTTCAGAAAGTGTGCTGGTGTTTTGTGACTCTATGCTGTGTCTTGTTCTTTCTATAAAGAAATAGATGGCTCACTTCCGTTTTCTCCTCTCTCTCTCCTTCCACAACCCACACACATACATAAATGAATTTTCTATTTGACAAGCCGTCTGTGGAGATAAATTTAAGTGGATTATTATCCTTTGATTTTAATCTATTTCTGCATGCAAACCTAAGGTGTTAAGTGTTACTGCCTTTCCTGTAGAGGAGTGATAAATTAAAAACAAACAAACGAAAAAAACCCCTCTAGAACGCCCTCCCAAATTTCTAGGGGCCAACATTTAATTAAGTAAGGAGTCTAACAGGTCTGTAACTAATGGTGCAGGGACACACACACAGCTTGTGAATGTGACAGGGCCTTTGTGGTTTTTGCATAGTAGAGCCCTTTTTAGATTTCACGGGCAGTAGAATGCATATTGTCTCTTTATCCCAAGGCTCTGATGTGGTGTCTGGTGTTTATTGGGCACCACTCTCAGCTGTTTTCTGCTGAGCCTTCCGTAAGTTGTAATTTCTGTGGGTAGATGCTTATCTTATTTTTATACTTATCCTACTTTTACGCTGTGGTTCTTATGGCATGGAGCTCACGTTTCATCTTCAGTTGAAGGCAACAGGGTGAATTGGCATAGTTACATCAATGATTTCCTTATTTCCTGTCCTTCTCAGAAACTCCTTGCCATGCTCCATGATGCCAGAAAGTACTGTCATGAATAGAGACAGATGATGAACACGTGCCTCTGAAATTTCTTTAGTGTCATAATTTTGGTCAAAATCAGGCATATTGAAGGAATATTGTCAAGTCATTCCGGTTTCTTTTACTGTTAAATCAAGGCATTGCAGGGGAGGGATAACTTTCATATTCATTTAAAGTCAGGCCCTCAAACCATAACTTGCTTATAAAAACTAGATGTTGGGATTTGTGTTAGTCAGCTTAAGCTAATTGATGCTGTGGTAACAAACAACCCCTGATCTAGTGACTTCCACTGTAGTCGTTCACATTAAATGTTCCTTTTAAGTTCTGCTTCAGGAAGTATTCCTTGGACACGCAGTTTTTTTCTCATATCAGTAAGGAAGGGCCCCATGCTTGCTAGCCATGTCTTCCTCCTTCCTTTCACCTGATGCCCCTATAGTGTTGCTGGACTAACCCAATATTTTAAAGTATCATTTGTGGACAAACAAAAAAGGTATGACAACGAAAACTTATGATTGGATTTTGAAGACTGTTCTATACACACACACACACACACACACGGAATTCTCAAACTTACTGCTTCCATTTTGCCTGTAGCTGTACACACCTATTTTGACTAGGATCGTCTTCATTTTTGAGTGGTTACTAACTTTGTCAGTGTAAAAATGTGAAATCATAGCCTCTCACCATGGACCCTCTGCAGCAGTGTAGAGAAGTTTATGTTTACAGCTGCCTATATGTACAGAATTCTCTGGACTCTGAATATGCTGGGAAAAGGCCAAAATGAGAGATTTTTATGCCCTTTTAAAAACCTAATGCCTCCCATAAGGACATTGGAATGGTTTTATGGAATGGTGTCCTAGATCCTTAAATGATAAAGAGACAAACTGGTGTAAAAACTTTGGCATAATTTTTAGTAAGAATATATTCTGTCCGCATTTCTGTAGAATATTATTTTTGCATTAAAATTAAATTTTTCCTTCAGCTTAAACTGTACTCTGCATTGGCTCTAAGAGCATTGGACATTTCTAATGGGAGCAAAAGTCTATTCTATGGGCACCAGAAATGTGACAAGTGCAGTTGAGTCCTAACTGCATTAAAATTCATTTCTGTTTGTTTATAACACAGTCTTTGAGTTTATGGCAGTGTTTCCCATTAAGATGTTAAACAACCATGAGAATTTTTTGAAGGCAGTTCTCAGTCAAAATGTCTTGAGTTCACAGTAGTAAAGCGTCACAGAAGAAACTTAACAGTTTTCTATAAATTTAATTGCTGCCTTGAAGTAATTATGTCTAGAGAACAGAATACTGTATATATTTTATTATCCATCAGTTTCCTTTTTAATAGGAGTGCTGTGCTTTGTACAAGTCAATTATTTTTGATGGCTTCTGTAATTAATGTTTAATTATATTTTATTATCCTCATTTTACTACATCACCTTGGTGATAATTGAAGCATTTCTAAATACTCTACTTCCTCAGAGTGTTTTGTGTCTATATATATATATACTATTACCTTGTTAACATTTCTACAGAGTTTCAGGATATATATGTGTGTGTGCAAAATTTGTGTATACAAATACACACACACACACACACACACGTCACCGTTTACTGGAAACTATATGAAATCCATTTTCTCTATACTTGGAAGTCAAAGTAGCCCTAAAATGTGAATAGAGATAGAAAAAAAACCCAAGCATTGCCTTCTGTTTGTATTTATCAGCATGGCAGATTGCTAATTAAGTGGGGTTTTCTTTTGTACCACAGTATTTTAATATCCCCACATTTCTATTATGCTAAATGTGTGTAAAAAGACATCACTGACAGTGATGTCAGGAGAGCTTATTCTTTGAGGATTTAGGTTGGTTCGTGTGCAGGAAGGGTAGAGAATCTGTCACTCCATCATCCTCTCACACACACACAAAATTCCCTGCACTTTGTATACAGGGCAGGTTTTAAGCCATGACCTTGGCCACATAGCCAAACTCGCAAGACCCTCTGTGTTCTTTTCCTCTGAATACATTTATTTTATTTTTTCAGTGTTACAAGATTCATGGTTCATGCAGCACACCCAGTGCTCCATGCAATACGTGCCCTCCTCAATACCCAACACCAGGTTCACCCAACCCCCCACCCTCACCCCTCCAAAACCCTCAGTTTGTTGATCAGGGTCTACAGTCTCTCATGCTTTGTCTCCCCCTCTGATTTCCCCCAATTCACCTTTCCTTTCCTTCTCACAATGTCCTCTGTGTTCTTACTAAACATGTGTTAACATGTCCCAGTGACTTGCTCAGGTGTATGGGCCGGAGCTATATCTCTCCCACTGTGGACCGTTATCAGAGGGAGTGGGGGATCATGGGAGCAGGAGCTGCAGCCAGTGAGGGAACCCCAGTTCCTTACTTGGGTCCTTCCTACACCATTATCCCTCTGTCTCCATGTTTGCAGATGACTGTGTTGGTTCTACAGTTGTGGCCATCCATCACTTTGTCTCTCATTTTCATGTAATTTCCCTGTCTATTTTTGCCAGTAGTAAAATTTGTCTATATATACTATTTATAGTATATATATATATATATATATATATATATATACACACACATACCCAAAACACTCTGAGGAAGTAGAGTATTTAGAAATGCTTCAATTATCACCAAGGTGATGTAGTAAAATGAGGATAATAAAATATAATTAAACATTAATTACAGAAACCATCAAAAATAATTGACTTGCACAAACTGGCATTCTTCCTCTTCTTCTGTATAAAACAGTCCGAGAAAGGATATTATAAAACAACTTTCTCAGTTCATTGGTTAGCCACTCTGTATGTAATGAAATAATACATTTTGATGAATTTGAAAAGTTACAGCTGTTACTGATCCTTAGTATTCGAAAACTTGTAGTTTGGACACAGAAGGACTTAAAAGTAACCAGAGTGCACTTTTATTTAAATGGCTCGTCTTCTAGGTATTTGCAAATTGAATTTATGGTCATTTTCCTAAGGAAGGGAAGGGAAATGAATATTTCTCGAGTACCTCTGTGAAGTCTCTTTTTGATGCTTTCTCAAATATGTCTTGTATATAATCATTTCAAAACCTGTGTGAGTTAGGGAGTATTGTCTCCATTTTTTATAGTGGAAGAAAGAAGTCTAAAGACATTAGATACTCCTTCAAGAGTCATACAGCTGCTAAGAGGCACAGGTGGCCCTGAATGTCTGTCCCTGCTTCCCTATCCCAAATCACACAGCGTGTGAATGGGAGGAGGCCTTTGAAGGTCTTACAGTACAGACTCCTTTTCAGGTTTCAGGGTCAAGGGAATGCATATTATCTCTGTATCCCAAGACTCTAAGAAGGGGCCCAGTATTCTAAGCACTGGATGGTGCTTAAAGATCCCAATAAGGACTCACACTTAGTGCTTACTGAGTACCAGACCCTATTTTAAGCACTTTACATATATTAGCTTACTTAATCCTCTTACTATTTTGCAGAGAAGGAAACTGCAGCACAGATTAAACAACTTGCCTGAGGTCACATAGTAAGTTAGAGCCAGGATGGGCACCCAGCTGCCTGCTTTCAACACCCATACTCCTATCTGCTTCATCTGCCTTGCATCAGTCAGTCCTCTGAAGAAGGAACACAAGGGCCCTGACAAAGAAAATGTGCAGAATGAGAGGGCGTCTGCACATGTGCCCCTTTCAATCATACATAATATAGTTCAGTACCTTTTTTAATATTAGGTAGCTATGTTAAATAGAGCTTGGAAATGGTAATATACAGGATTGGAAAATCATGGAAGGAGGAAAAGAGGTGAAGATGAATGTTTTCAGAGTGAGAGCAATGGAACAGAGGGAACCAAGTGAGGGTTTGGGTGTTTAAAAAACAAAGGACTTTCCTGAAGTGGAGGAGGAGAAACTGAACTCAGCTGGTGCCTTTTGTGCTCTAAATAAGGCAGCTTAGGACCTCACTTCCCATCCTCCAGGCAGTCATTCTCAGGGAATCAAGTCAGTTTCAGGGTTGCAGAGAAAATCAAGTCATTGTGGGGCCCCTGGGTAGCTAAGTCAGTGAAGTGTCCGACTCTTGATTTCAGCTCAGGTCAGGTTATGATCTTCAGGGTCATGAGATCAAGCTCTGTAGCTTTGTGCAGAGTCTGCTTAAGATTCTCCCTCTCCTTCTGCCCCTCCTTTCCTCTCTCTAAAATAATTAAATCTTAAAAAAAAAACAAAGAAAATTAAGTCATTGTAATATGACAGTATTTACAAATGATCTGAGCGTTTGTAACATGAATTTCTACTCCTCTTTCCTAACTTTGCATCTACTTATCCTCCTAAGAAGTTGTTGTAAGTATCGGACAATAAATTGCAAATACAATACCAACTGTGGTATCCACGTCTTACCAAAATATGGGATTTCAATGATGTCAATGAAGTTGATGTTGGAGAACTGGTCAGGTCATAGGCAGAACCATTAGTAAATAACCACTTGGCAGAATTAGACAAGTTAGTAATTAAAAAGAAAATCAACCAGGATAATGTCATGGTAGTTTTTTTGTTTTGGTTTGGTTTGGTTTTTTGTTGTTGTTGTTAAAGGGAAATCCTGGTAAGAGTTATAGACTCAATTATTTTTTTGCAAAAAAAAACAACAGAAAAACAGGTTCAGAAATCAGACAGATGTCCTAGAGGGCAATCATACAAACTTTTTTAGAAAAATTATTTTGAATAATAATTATGCCTTGACTCATTCTTTGCTTAATACCAAGTGGGTAGTTACAACTAGAACATAAAAATTGTTAAACTATAATATAAATTTTCTCCTTTAGTTTTTTTTGGCTAACTAAAAGTTCATTTTGGTATTTAGCATAGTATCTTAGCCCCAGTTTTTGGTGGATTAATTTTACCTAGCCCCTTTAACACTAAGTCAGATTATTTGGGACATCTGTGCACACAGGCACAGATATTTGGATGTAGGAATATATATTCTCATTATTATCAAGTTTCCTGAACAGTAGTTTTCTACTAATGAGATTTTATTTGCTGTCTCAAAGTTCTCAAGAATTCATCACAGTATTAGTAGAGCACAGATTGTATAAATAATACACAGTTTTAAGTAACAGATTGGTGTATGAATCTGATTCTCCTGTTGTAATTATGCATAATAGGTGTTTAAGAAACATTTGCCAAATAGATGAATAAATTCTCCATCTAGGAGTTTGAAATAGTTAAACCTAATTTTTAAATCCTTTTTGTAAAATAAAATGATTGTGTGGATATGGCAGTTCATTGAGCATGCACCAAAAAAACTCACTAAATTTTTATTTGGCCATAATATTTCCATTATTAGTGGTAATAATGAATTACTGTGATCATTCATTCAAAGGACAAACATTGAATTATCTCCCATGATCCAGGTACTGAGGTACCGAATACAGTGACTTTATATCTCTTTTTACCAAACAGATTATTCAGAATTCAGCAAATATTTCCATTCTTCCTCTCCTGGAATCTGTCACATATTCACCCACACACTGGCACTCCTTAATTTGTTTCCCCCTTATTTTTTTTGACAGGTGAAAAAAACAAAACAAAACAAAACCTAGAAAACAAACCACAAATGCAGAAATACTTGGCTGAGGAAGGAGCATAGAGATAATCCATTTAATCTTACTGTTATGTTACATTTAATGTTACTGCACGATTAATCATGTAATTATTTATCCAAACTGAATTGATGCAGCTGCACATGTAATTAAGGTCTAGCTATAAAATCGCTGTTAGTAATGCTTTCTCATCTGTCTCTTATAAATCAAATTGCTAGTAGAGATTTGATTTTTAAAATTTCTTTGTAATGGCTAGGAAAAGCGTAAGAAAGTGTTTATTTAAGTACTTGGGAAGAGTCAAAAATATCATTTCATAGTTATTGTGTGAGAAGACACTTCATTCCATTTTTTGATATTTGAAACATTATTTCAGTAGCTGTAGAAGATGCGTATATCGATGACTGTGAGAGTTTTAGAACATTCATATACCAGATAGAGTTCACATGCTTGCCCCCAAAGTTCATCTTTTCTCCTGCCTTGAGGGGAACTAAAAGGAAACAAATGTTTCACTTGAGATGGAAACAGTGAAATAAATAAAACAGCTTAGATACATGACTGTTAGCAGCAATAAGATATCCTAAGTGGATGAGTTCAGTACTTTTATATGCATTACTTCATGTAATTCTTGACCACCCCTGTAGGTTGGTACTGTTATTTTTCTCACTTGCCAGAAGAGAACTCTGAAACCTGAGTAATTTGCCAAGGTCACTCGGAAAATGACCTTTATTTTTTCCAACCAAAATTTTATTTGGAGGAGTTAAATTGAGGATACAGTCAGAGGTTTTCCAGCCTTTTTTTTTTTTTTTTTTAAGTTTATGTGTTCTTTAGTGCATACCATACTATAACATTTCTTAAATGTTAAAAGCATATTAAAGATCGAAAGTGTATTAAAGCTCAAATGCTCTGTCATAATGAGTTTTTAAATTTTATTTCCAGGGTAGCTAACATACAGTGCTGTATTAGTTTCAGGTGTACAATACAGGGATCCGAGAGTCCCATATACTACTCAGTGCTCATCAAGACAACTGCACTCCTAATCCCTGTCCCCTATTTCCCCCATCCTCCACCCCCTCCCCTCTGGTAACCATCTGTTCACCATAGTTAAAGAGCTTGTTTTTCTGGTTTGTCTCTTTTTTTTCCCCCTTCATTCATTTGTTTTTTCTTAAATTCCACATATGAGTGAAATCATAGAGTATTTGCCTTTCTGTGACTGGCTTATTTCACTTAGCAGGTTTGATTGATTGATTGACTGACACAGTGGCTTTAATTCTTAGATGTTTTCCTACATGGACCGCAGGTTTAGGGTGAGGAGATACTTCTCATGCTGCTGGCTCCGCCCTGGACTTTTGGGAGCTGTCTTTAGGACTAAAGTTCTTTCACAGAATTAAGCAGGGAGGTCCATCTGGGGATAGCAGGAGAAGCTAATTTGGGGTGGGGGGTGAAGGTGTCCTTTCAACAAGGCCCTTGCCATCCACTGTTCTCATTCATCATCATTTTTCCTTTGAGGCTTTCGATTCCAAATAAAAATACAATAGACTACAGCAGCAGAGAAAAATTCCTGCTGTCTGCACACAAAGCCAAGCAAGACCCTCAGAGTGGATGGAATAGGGGGCAACATAGGGAGTTGTCTCCGGATTCATTTAGTGTAAGATTCTCCCACTCCTGCAGTTCCATAAAGGGGTGAGTTCTGTAGGACCTGGGCACTGCAGGCAGAAGACAGCCAGGCCTTCCCCCTAGAACAAGGATGCCCCAGGCAGCCATGAGCTCTGAGTACCCCCAGGCTGGTGACCTGTGCAGCACAGTTTTGTTAATGCAGACTAGTGTTGGGAAGAGAAGTCAGCCAACCTGAATGAGAGTTCCCCAAGTTGTAGAGGACTAGGAAAATAATGTGGTTTTATTGCTCTCCCATGCAACTGTCACGACTTCCCTTACTTAAAAGAGTTCTGCCACTCACTTCTTATGGCCAAAATCTAGATACTTGTTCTTGGCTGTAGGATAATCCAGGCTAAATCCCCATTCTGTCTTCCCAGCTTTATCCTCCACCAGTTTCTTCATTTATTTTGTGCATTGAAAAAACCAAATCTTTTAGTATTCCCTGTGCACTCCCATGCCATGCTTTCTGCCCCCACTGAGCTCATTTCCAATCCTCTCATCTCCACATGCCTACTTGTGTAAGTCCCCCAAGCTGGTCCTAAGTGCCTTCCTCTTGCTCTCATTGGTCAGATGCAAGTCCCAGTTCCTCTGACAGCTCTGTGCAGTTTGTCTACATATTGTATCCACCTTTTGACTTTATATCCAGGCACTTGCTTAGATGTGTTGTTTATATTTACATCCTGTTAGAATGCTTTATATAGGACTTTGCACATAATAGGTATTGAATAAATATGTAATGATCTGACTAAAGCAAATAATACATTCACTTGCAGGAGGAGAACAAAATATTACCAAATAGAAGGCCCTAAGGTGACGTATTTTAATTAGGATAATTTTATCTAGGATGTAGTGAGTGCAAGGCTCTGAGTGATACACAAACGAAATGACATAAGTCACTACCCTAAATATTTGAGATTAGTTTGTTACTTATTTGTATGTGATTGGAGATTAAAGGTGGCTGAGGTACCATAAGTTAGTTATGACCCACTCACACACCAACTCTTGGTATTGTTAGCTCTGTAAACAAAGCATTTTACACAAGTATCAAACAGTGTGAACTTTGGCCTAATTCCTATTCATCTCTTAATGGTTTCTAATTTGGGTGGCCCAAATGAATTTGCTTTCCTTTATTCTTGATGAGTGTCGCTCTGCAAGAGAAGTTCCATGTCTGAGCTTGGGGCTTGTTATGGAGAAATTCAGAAGACAGTGGTGCACCTGGAGGCCCCACCAGGAAGTCCGTCCGCGCCTCTTTCTGGACTGTCAACCATCTTTTAGGGACGGTCGCTGCATGTGGCGTCTCCCAGAATAAAAGCACCTCTTCGTGGTGGGGGCTGTGCCTGTTCCACAGAGCCTGGAGGAGGACTGCATGGGGGACCTGGTTCTTGAAGTTACTTTCTCCATGAAACATTTAGAAAATCCCTGAAATAGGTAATGGGGGAATTTCTGTTTGTCAAAAATGTGACCTGGTTTTGCACATACATCGTCACTGGTACTGATTGTTCAACAAGTATGTTTTGAATGCTGTCCAGGCTGTGCTGGGGTGTGGCAGACCCACCTCACATGCCTCACTGGTTTCCCGAGCTGCTGGTAAGATTTTTGTTGACAGCCTTTGCTTTCTAACCCCAAAATCATCTTTCCCATGTGTGGCTTACTCTCTGTGATTATATACCCAGAGTGCAGAGCTGAGCCATCTCTAAAAATACCTGTAGACCGGGTTTTAGAGACAAAAGAAGATGTTTGAAGGAATTGTTGTTGCATAACCTGGACCCCATAGAGTTTCCCCAGTGAGAGTGAGATGGATGGTGAGTTTCTCATTTCCCCTGGCTAGACGGTGGGGGACAGAAACTGGACGAATGGAAAAGCAGAAACTCGCCATTCCCAGTTGCCTTCAGGAAGAGGAGAAAGGGCCAGAACTGACCGCACCATGGTGAGGTTCACTGGGGTGCCTGGCTGGGCAGTGTGACTTCATAGGTGAGAAACTGCTCAGTGTGCTCATCGACACCAGCTCTTCACCCCATCTGCGGAAATGAGAGAAGGCCCTCTTTGCCATGAGTATTCAAGGAAAGTGTTGCAGTTTACTTTAGAGTTCCGTTAGGCTAGTGGTTTCACCTAGTCAAAGAACTGTTTTCTTGTCGTGTGTTTTGCTAATTAGACACTGGAGACTTACTCATTTGTATCTTCCGCATACATATATTCAAGTGATCCTGATATTGTCTGAACAAAGGGAGAAGGAGCCACTGTTGTTATGGAAGAGTGGAAATTACAAAGGAATTTTCACTAAAAGTATACCAGCTCTTAGAAATCGCATGTATCTTTTGAGAACCAACTAAAGGCCTTTCTTTGATCTCTGGTTCCTTCATGCTTGGTTCCTGTCTCTGCATCAGCCTGCAGGCAATAAGTGTTGCATTCGGAGCTATCTCTATATACTCACTTATTTCTGAGGACAAGGCATCTCAAGGACAGGGATCATGTCTTGCCTCTGTAATGCCAGCTCATACATAGTGGGTGGCCATTAACTGAGGAATACTTAATGGGTGAATCACATGCCAGAGTTTATGTCAGGGAATCACACAAACTCTCTGTGGACTATTTTCTCTAAGTCTGTTTTAAAAAACTCAACAGAGGGATGCCTAGGTGGCTCAGTCAGTTAAGTGTCTGCCTTTGGCTTAGGTCATGATCCTGGGGTCTTGGGATCTAGTTCCGCAGGGAGCCTGCTTCTCCCTCGGCCTGCCCTTCCTCGTGCTTCTACATTCTCTCTTTCTCTCTCTCATTTCTCTCTCTCTTCCTCTCTCTCTCCCTCTCTGACAGATAAATATTTTAAAAAATAAAAAAATTTTAAAAACCTTAACAGGTAACTTCTTAAGGTCCATTTCCTTTCTTAATTAAATGTATATTTTGTATTATGATGATTACATTTCAGAGAAAGCTCTTTCTGGACTTGGGTCGTGTGGGCCACTGACTGTCACCCTGGCTACAGGGGAGCTCTTTGGCAGCTCTGTCACTCACTGCTTTGTCTTTTCCTTCTTTGTACCTCTAGGGTGAAGCATGGTTTGTAGCACAGTAACTGCTAAAAAATTTAAAAAACAAGGAGTTGTAGAGCATGTTGACTCATCCTTAGAGTGTAACCTCCTTGACAGCCAGTGAAAGAAGGGCTGGCTCTCTCCATGTTTCCTTCCATGAACCCCTGGCAGGGGGTGTAACTTGATGAGAATGGGAAACTTTAACCAACCTCTGCACTTTGAAGAAGTGGGACTTTAGGTTCCCCGCCACTGTCTTTTCAAAGTCTGCTTTGCCTTGTGTTGGGTTTTGGTCTAGTTAATCCCACTTGACTTATTAGGACGTTTCTACACATGGATGTTATTACTGATAAGGGGACAGATAATACATTTATTTTTTTTAATTTATTTTTTATTAACATATAATGTATTATTTGTCCCAGGGTACATGACTGTGAATCGTCAGGCTTACACATTTCACAGCACTTACCATAGCACATACCCTCCCCAATGTCCACAACCCAGCCACCCTATCCCTACCCCCCACCTTCCAGCCACCCTTAGTTCGTTTTGTGAGTTTAGGAGTCTCTTATGGTTTGTCTTCTTCCCCATCCCATCTTGTTTTATTTCTCTCCCCCTACCCCCCCTTGACTTCCCACCCTGCCTCTCAGATTCTTCATATCAGAGAGATCATGTGATAATTGTTTCTCTGACTTACTTATTTCGCTTAGCATAATATCCTCCAGTTCCATTCATGTCGTTGCAAATAGCAAGATTTTGTTTCTCTTGATGGCTGCATAGTATTCCGTTGTATATATAAACCACATCTTCTTTATCCATTCATCTGTTGATGGACATCTAGGGTCTTTCCATAGTTTGGCTCTTGTGGACATTGCTGCCATAAGCAGTGGGGCACATGTGCCCCTTCAGAGTACTACACTTGTATCTTTGGGGGTAAATACCCAGTAGTGCAATTCCTGGGTCATAGGGTAGCTTTGTTGTCAACTTTTTGAGGAACCTCCATACTGTTCTCCAGAGTGGCTATACCAGTTTGCATTCCCACCAACAGTGTAGGAGGGTTCCCCTTTCTCCACATCCTCGCCAACATCTGTCGTTTCCTGACTTGCTAATTTTAGCCATTCTGACTGGTGTGAGGAGGTATCTCACTGTGGTTTTGATTTGTATTTCTCTGATGCCAAGTGATGTTGGGCACTTTTTCATGTGTCTGTTGGCCATTTGGATGTCCTCTTTGCAGAAATGTCTGTTCATATCTTCTGCCCGTTTCTTGATGGGATTATTTGTTCTTTGGGTGTTAAGTTTGAGAAGTTCTTTATAGATTTTGGATACTAGCTCTTTATCTGATATGTCATTGGCGAATATCTTCTCCCATTCTGTCAGTGGTCTTTTGGTTTTGTTGACTGTTTCCTTTGCTGTGCAAAAGCTTTTGATCTTAATGAAGTCCCAATAGTTCATTTTTGCCTTTGCTTCCCTTGTCTTTGGAGATGTTTCTAGGAAGAAGTTGCTGCGGCTTAGGTTGAAGAGGTTGCTGCCTGTGTTCTCCTCCAGGATTTCTGTCTCACATTGAGAGTCTTTGATCCATTTTGAGTTTATTTTTGTGTGCAGTGTAAAGAAATGGTCCAGTTTCATTCTTCTGCATGTGGCTGTCCAGTTTTCCCAACACCATTTGTTGAAGAGACTGTCTTTTTTCCACTGGATATTCTTTCCTGCTTTGTCGAAGATTAGTTGACCATAGAGTTGGGGATCCATTTCTGGGCTCTTCATTCTGTTGCATTGATCTATGTGTCTGTTTTTGTGCCAGTACCACACTGTCTTAATTATTATAGCTTTGTAATAGAGCTTGAAGTCTGGAATTGTGATGCCACCGACTTTGGTTTTCTTTTTCAATATTCCTCTGGCTATTTGTGGTCTTTTCTGGTTCCCTATAAATTTTAGGATTATTTGTTCCATTTCTTTGAAATAAATGGATGGTATTTTGATAGAGATTGCATTAAATGTGTAGATTGCTTT
>CM053610.1:49337882-49361205 GCA_028646535.1 Procyon lotor
GGCTGGTGTCTGAACTGGGGTCACACAACACAGGCAATAATTACTGAAAGAGGAAACTTCTTCTTGATGAAGGTCATTAGTCCTTTAAAGAGTGTTCATCTTTCCAGCAAGTGTGTTCACACTTCACTAGTCTAGTAATTTCTCACTGGGGCCAGCATCTTTAAAACAAATGAATGCACCCTAATCCTTCCTTCCTAGAGACTTCTGGGTTTGAAGTTGGACTTTGTTCCTGAATGTTATACAACTTCTCCTTAGTGTTCTAAAAAAATTAGAAGATGAAGTTACAAGCTGTAAACTGTATAAGCACACAGCCCCAAATGGCATTTCCTCCTGTCTGTGTAGGAATATATATGGATCTGACAGATAACAAGAATGCCTTTTTTCTGTAATCCTCCTGTAGCTTTGTGGACATGTCCCCGAAACTTAGCTGCCTTTCTGGTCCCTGCAGTTCCTGGGTGGTCTGATTAGGGTAAAACCCATCATCAAAGCAGGCCAGGTGCTGACACTCAGCTTATGAAGCTGTCAGGAAAAGATTTCTTGATTTCCTGGGAACTCCTGCCCGCATAGCACCACCAGGCCATAACGGCCCTGCTGCCTCAGGTGAGGGATTAGCCGAGTATCGTGTGGCTAGCTCTCGCTGATCCTTCCGTACCAGCAAACCTAGATCCTCTAATTACCGGCCAGCTAATACCCAGGTCCATTACTCTGAGGGCTGTAGTCTCTGAGGGATAGGAAGAAGAAGCCAAAGGGGGAGGAAGAAACAAAAATGAAAAACACGAGAGTGTTAAGTTATATTTACTTTTCGTTTCAAGCATCTTGGAAAATTCCCCGCCCCCCCTTCTTTCACCATGGATACCTATCTACCTACCTGCCTATGTACATGCCTACTCACCTACCTATCTAGGCTCCAAGACCAACCAATTAGTATGACTGGTTTTCCTCTTCTGATTTTAGAGTGCAAATAATGGAGGGGTTTGGGTTTGGCTTTTGTTTGAATTCATGTTCTTCCCACCTCCTTCCATTTCTTCTTTTGCTTCTGTTGACTGATTTATCATGCAGCTCCTGTGATTGAGAGTGCTTGCTGGGGTCACTTCCTAGGAAGCTTGGTTATTTGGAGCTGGACTGCGTCAAGCAGAGGTTCTCAGTTCCTCCTTGCATGTTGGTCACTTCTCCCCTAACATTCTTAAGTGGAATGGAAAATACTGAAGTGGTTTCAAATCGTGGTGTATTAAGAATAGAGAAGTGGTGTTAGAATTTTAGGACAAATCATAGGCCTTTGGATATGGGACTATTTGTAGAGTCCTAGAAATACTTATGATGGGGCTAAGGCCTCAGGAAGTTCTCCGTTGTTGTATGGAACATAAGATCGTCACACTCACCCCTGACATCTCTAGGAATATTTGAGCTTTTCGGTCTCTTTCTTTCTAAACTGTACCCTCTAGCATAGTGAGAGTATATCTTCTCAGTAAGTTTCATGGTACTTTATTATCCTCAATGCTTTGTTATTTTAAAGAGGTCCCATAAAGACAATAGCTGTTTTCTGCTTCCCCGTTTGAGTTATAAATTACTCATTAACTGTTTGTACACTGAGTGAATGAATGATGACCACAGATAACCTGTCTGGCTAAGTAGAGTAAGTTCTTCAGAAAGGAATACAGCCAGCGCCCAATATAGAACGTCTGGGATAACAGATAATTTCATGGCACAGTGGCAGTTTGTCGGTGGTGACTGTCCGTGTGAACACTGTGTCGAGAGGGAGTCCAAGGTGTCTCCATGGCTGAGGATAAAAGAAAGCCACATGTATGCGAGGTGACACTCAACATTGGCCATCCCCTTGCTAATGCTAAACAGGTGACCTCCTTTTTTCAGACATAAAGGTGCCGGAGTTTTAAGAGGCATGTAAAGAGATTCCTTTTGTCCCCTCCTGAGTCTAGAACTAATTGGGAAATAGGACACAAGTGACAGTCGCATGTATGTCAAAATCTCAGCTGGTCAAGTGGATGACGGAAGGTAGCCTTTGATCTGCCTTCTCCTCAGAATTCAACATTCCAGTCCCAGTGGTCTTGGGAAATGCTGGACACCTACAGCTTCTCCAGAGAGGCAGAACCTGCCTTGCTAAGCTTTCTGCATGGCAGGAGAGCAGAAAAAATGTAATGACATTGTATGGTGACAGAATGCTAACTAAACTTATGGGGGTGAGCACAGCCTAATGTATAGACTTGTCGAATCCATATGTTGTACACCTGAAACTAATATAATATTCCAAGAACAGTAGGTCAACTGTACTTCAATAAATTAAAAAATGCACCATTGTCATAGAAAGAGCCAAAACACCATACTGATCAAGGTACATTGATCCTTCTCCCTTAAGCAGTGATAGGAAAATGCCCTCTGGCCCAGGGAGGGAGTCTGGAGGGAGCAGACCGAATGAGGCTGGCAGCGCTCCTTCCCGACTGGCCCCTCCTCAGGATTGGAGTGCAAGCTTCTTTCCTTTGGGGGCAGATGAGAAGAGGGCTAAACGTATACTAAACAGTTATACGTAAACATCCATTCTAATACAAGTTGTCCAGAAAGTCCGCCTGGATCTGGCTTTTTGTTCTGTCTAGGTTCATTGCAGCCCTGACTGTTGGATTAGGGCCCGTGGCACCCCTTTGCCTCATCCCCAGCGCAGAAGTCTGCAGGACATCCTTCTAGGTCCTCACCCTGTGCTTCTGCTTCCCGAGAGATGATTTGCTTTGATTGTCTTTAGCTGCCTGTGCGGCACTTAAGGACACCTGTGTAGCACTTTTGTGCCCTGTGTCGCTATGTTGTTTTAGGGAATTGCTTTTGCAGTTCTTTATATGCTGGGTCACAGAGAAGTCTTCTCAGAAACTTCCGACATTCAGAACTTAATGAAAACTCACATAAAATATTCGTCTTCTAGACCTGAAAAAGCTCAGTTGATATGTCAGTGTCAAAATGTCAAATCATGGAATTAAAAGAGACCACACACTTGATCTGGACAGAACTATCTCGATCACCATTGAGGGTATGCAGGGGCTGTGGTGGAGAGAAGCTTCAGGAGCCCCAACTTTTAATGGGGAAACTTCGGGCAAGTGTTCTGTTCTTCACCCACTCCTTCTATACAGGGTCCCTTTCACTTGCTGTGCTGTTGTTCTAAACCCATCTACAGGGATTCCTGGCTACCCTAGAGATGCTGGAGCTACCTCCCCAGGCTGGGAGCGCACGGTGGGTGTTTGTGCCAAGGAAGTCACAGGACCCAGGGAAGGTCATACCGCCTAGCCAGGGTTGGCACCAGAGCTGAAGTCTGCTTCCCTTCTGGGACTGCCTTATTGTTAAATCCCTCCAAGCCATCTTTAGTTATCTGTTCCACCAGCTATCAGGTCCCCTGTTTGAGAGTCTTCCAGATGCTTAACCTAAATACTACCACCTCTAGTTTAAACTTGTTACTTTCCTGATAGGTCCTCACACTCATCTCAAGCCTTCAATATTCCGAATGTTGCAGTTTTCTGAAAAAGATCTCAGGTGAAATGCATCATTAGTTCTATAGAGCTCGGAATTTCTCTACCACCGTCTTCATTCCATTATGCTCCTTTCTGGAAAGATAAATCTCTTTTAATTATGAACATACATATATTTATTATCTGACAAGCAAATCTAGTTTGCCTTTCTGTGAAATTACTTCATTGCAATGCAACTTCTAGGAGCTTATTTAACATCAATTAGAAAACCCCACATTCTTGAAACTGTACGTTAGGATCAGGAATAGAACAAGAAGATCTATGGAGCACTGTGGAAAAGCTAATTGGAAAATATGATTAACTGAGAAGTCCACAGAGTCCTATGGAAAATGCTGACCTTGCTGCCTCTCTGTGTAGCCTCTTAAACTCTTGGAAGTACGTTCTCTGATCCTGAGAGCATGGAACTAACATCAAAGAGCATTTTGTACCCGTCAGACACAGACTAATGCAAGATGCGGTCACTGCCCACATAGTTCCTACAGGGTAGCTGGGCAGGTAGGCAGTTTGTAAGATGACACAGGGCTCGAGTACAGCACTGTCCCCAAGCAAGGAGAGTCGGCAGGGTTTGCCAGTGGGGCTGTGGGCGATGTTGTGTGAGAGAGGCCACTGACCCAGGGGACAGCTGTGGAACAGAACCATGCTCCTGGTGGTGGCTGTTACTTACCCCATGTAACGGGAAGGTGCTCTACTTCTAAATCATGGTTTTTGTGTTTTTTTAATCAGCATAAAATCTGGAATGAAGAGAAATATCTTCTGAAATGCGCTTTCTCTATGAGAAAAATAAGCAGAGTGAGCTGTTTCATCTGTACACTGATTGTAGTGCTAAATTAGGGATGATAAGTGAACCTCATCTCTGTCATCACCAAGACTGTGCTCTTCTTGCACATCTTGTTCTTTGGGGTCCCCATGGACTGAAGAGAGCACATGGCAAACATTGCAATACAAATTATTTATACTTATGTTTCTGTAAATGAAACAACAACAAAATTATCACAGTGATCTTTAACCAGTGCTTCATGACTAATGGTGTTCTGAAGTACTCACTGAAATGAAAAAGGGAAAGAACCCAGCAGTGCTCTTCTAACACCTCGTCTCCTCCTCAAAGCCGGAGTCCTTCTCAGTGTGTACCTACAAGGGTCCTCTCTGCTTCTTGGCCATGCATATCCCTGAAAAAGGAACTCTACAGGTGGCTTCTCTTGGTGGCCAGAGCCCGAGAGGTCCAGGAGGCCAGCATGCAGCTTGCTATTCTTAACATCTCAGGAAGTGCTGTGAGCTCATCAACTAGTCAATGAATATTACTCTTAGGTCCTGACTCTTCACACCCAGACATAAGCCGACCAAAAATAATGAGATGGGGAGAATGCCATTATTTCTGTTTTATCATGTTGTTGATTTTGTTATAAAGCAAACTGATCCCAGGGTCATGAAAATCTGTACTTATTCTGTGTCTTAGAACTGTGAACCTTCTATGATGTTGTGAAGTTTAAAAAAAGCCAGGACTCACTCAGTGACTTTAAACCCTCTTCCATATGAATTTCAATTCTAAATCTTAAACCTAGTGGTTGCTGGAACTTTAGTATTATAAAAGATTAGACAAGTTACTAAATCGCCCCCAGATGTGCTGTGGGAGCCATCATAAATGGACAGCTCTCAGGTCTCATTAAAGCCTCGGAAATGGAACATGTCCTCGAGAACCATAGATTGGAAAGTACCTATATTTGAGCTTGTGTTTTGGGGCTAACATCCTGGATCCCAGGGGCAAACTTAATCTGTCAACGGCTAATGCTTTAAAGAAATATAAAAGCCGTTAGGCTGGTCACCCCTGTCTCACAGATTTGCATAGCAGACACACACGTTAATCAACACTTTTAAACCCCAGTCACTTCTGCCTGTGATCAGAAGCCTGGTTTGTCCCAGAGTGCCAAACTGTAAGAGTTAAGTGAAAGAGAGAGAAAGAGGGAGCGAGGGAGGGATGGGTGTAGGAGGGAGAGTAACCTATCTATCCTACCAGACAATTTTCTTCTCCCTTCTCAAAGCAAGTTCCTGGCACATTCAGATGACCACGTGGTATTCGTGGCTGGGGTCAGGACTTAGTCTGCACTCTGAGACAGAGGGCACCAGCCTGCAGAGGCCACACTGAAGACCCAGCTGGCAGTGTAAGCTCAGGTCACCTATAACTTTGTACTCACATCCCTGCAACATTGCCAGGCTCTTGCTAAGGACCAGCTATTTGCTTAGTTCTGCTTTTCTGTCTTGTTAGATTGCAGTCTTCAGAAAAGGAAGTATGACTTTTTATTTCACTTTCCATGTATAAACCTTCTCTTATTTCTTCGTGGGAAGGCATAGGGTCTGGGTAAACCAAGTTTATCCTCTTGACCTCACCTGTGCACTGAACACTCTCTTAGCCTAGAGTCAACAGTTTCTTAAAGTTTAGAGAGATGCTAGTGTGCAGGTCTGTGTAAAACTCTATATAATCCAGAAAATACTTCATTTTTATATCCTGGGATTTTCTGCTTTCCTGAATTTGAAACAAAAAGAAGTCAGATGTTCATTTCAATAAAATAAAAATTCTAAATGCGTGATAATGAATTTACCCCTGGTTCTCCTTCACTGAACATGTCAAACTATATTTTAAAATGATGCTCATTCTCAGATGTTTGTTGGCATCCCAGCCTTTTCATTTGTTTGGAAATGCTATTTTCAAGCTATTTTGGTTGTGAAATGTTATATTCAAAACATATTTATTTTAACATTTTTTTAGTTTCTTTTTACTTTATTATAGTATGGACTTAAATCAAGTAAGAGCAATGCAATGTGATGTCAGAAAATGCTTTGTTCCAAGAGAGCATTTTTCTGTAAAAAGATATGCTTTAAGTAAGGTGATTTTTTCAGATGATTCTTATAAGTCCCAGGGAAAGAGAAACCAGATTTATTTTAAAAAAAATATAACCGAGGCCAACATAAAATTAACATGAAGCTATACTGAAGGAGGTAGGTGATGAAATGAAGGAATAGGTCCTTTTTTCTTCTTGAATGGAGTCAATCCACGGACTTAATTAATTTTATTACATAATCTAGTTGGTTGTGAGTTTTCTCTTACCTAGTAAATATTTTACTGACATTCACCCATGCCATTTCTTAAATCATAGCCTGAAATGTATTAAATTGGTCTAAAATATTCTTTGTGCTTTTGTAAAAAGTGGCTTTAATATACAGCATCTAATCCAAGTCCCACAAGTTTGGTTTCTGTGGCATGTCTATGATTTGTATGTAGACACTGCTGTACAAGGTGTTTTGTGACCAGAGTTCTTTTTTTTTTTCTTTTTTTTAAGATTTTACTTATTTATTTGACAGAGAGAGATCACAAGTAGGTAGAAAGGCAGGCAGAGAGAGAGGGAGAAGCAGGCTCCCAGGGTGCTGAGCAGAGAGCCTGACATGGGGCTTGATCCCTGAGATCATAAAGGCAGAGGCTTTAACCCACTGAGGTCTTATACTTACAGGCACCCCAGAGTTCTTATGCTTGGAAGCTACTTGAAGCTAAGGCAATTCCAAGAGAGTTGATCTGAATGGACTCCGCACTAATTTGACAGGTCCCTTAGAGCTAGGATGATGCAGTTCTTTGTTCAAATGAATTGAGATTGGGGCCATCACAAACCACAGCAGTCGTATCGCTTTACCCAGCAAATCGCCAAGGCCTGCCGGTGGAACTGTAACTCGCTTTCTGGCTTCTGTATTGTCTCCTATTGAAGACTGAGTAGGACTGGCCTTATTTACCTGAAGCGATATGGTAAAAAGAGTAACCCAACTTAGTTTATGCAGATACAGTTACTTGGCTTTTGAAGGAAGATTCTTTTTTCATTGGTAGATTTCAAGTTCCACCTGATACTGGCAAACAAAGTCCAGCTTGTTCTTGTTATATAAATATAATTAGGTGAGTATGTTCTGTGAAGATGACCTATAAATATCAGCCTTCACTTGCAAATATTTATAGGACAAAGAGCCTTTGGAAACTTATATTCAAGGAAGGATCCCTGACTTCATGTCGTGCATGTTAAAAAGACTTATATAATGCTGTTTAGCTACCATTCTGAGGTTTTCATGAAGTTATTTAGCCTTGAACTTTAATTTTCTTTCCCATATTAGTACATCTGTCCCACAATAGCTTTGTGGGCTCTGAAGCATGAAATAGCCTCCCACGTGCTCTGTGGTTTCTCAATATACATTCATGGTTCTCTGATTAGGACACTTTAATATTTTTAAGGTTTAGAGCTCTGGAGGGGCACTGGGGCTGGATTGCTTCTGGCTCATTTGGAGACCTTTGGAAAATTGTTTAATTATTCATCTCCTTCTAGCTTTTGACTTCTAAGCGAGCATTGCGTTGTACAAGTAGGGGCATGAGGTGAAGTTGAGAGATGAGAGATGCAACTTTCACTTCCTTTCCTTCAAGGGTTCCACTCTCAAGAGAATCCCAGTATTGGCTTGCACATCAGCTTATGCCCTGAGCCTATGTGAGACCACGGGAGCTGCTAGGGGACTTAGCAGAAATAACCAGGGTTAACGTATGGGCTGTGATGCTTTTATTTAGATTACCTGGAGATGTACATTTGTGGGCAAAATTCTGATTGGTTTGACTTCAGAAATTTCATTTTTAATTGTTGATTTATTTTTTTTAATTGTTGATTTATTAATATATGCAGAGGAAAGAAATCAAGTTCCTAGAAAGAGATCAGTTGGAAGCATTGTTAAGTGTGTATGGTGTTTTTGAAGCAAGTTGTTGAGTAATAAAAGCATAGATCGTTTTTGATCCCCTGCAGCCCTGGAGATTCATCAGGCTTGTCCCTTCATCCAGGTCCTGGGTGTTTGAAGCACTTTGCACATCCAGTGGAGCCATTAGATTCAAAGTTGGGGTACGAGATAAAAACTGCACTTAATCAAAACTGCCCTTGAGATGCCCTACATCTCCCACAAAGAACAGTTGATACCTGTTCTAATGTATCCAATCCTCTATCTGTTTATGTATAAATTAATAATGTGTGAAGTGGGTGGTTTGGCTTTAGGGATTTTGCTGTATGGAAACGTATGTATCTTTAAATAATAGAATGAGCTCAGAGTAGGAAAGTGAGAAGCATCCAGAACTCTGACCTGAACGTGGAGCAGTAGGTCTCCAGCTCCAGCTGCAAATGCCCTTGGGCTTATGTGCTTCTGGCAGAGAGTGGCAGGTAGACTCAGAAGTGCCCTTTTAGTTCCTTTTGTGCTCTTGTACCCGTGTACTTGCACTTTCCTGTCTTACTCTCACTAGCTGTGTTTCTTCTCCAGGCATACATATTGGGGGTCTGGTCTTGCGCTTATTGGTTGATGTTATGATTGCCTCCCCCTGGCAGGTTACTTCATGAGGCCTGAGGACTGTGAATCATTGATTCTTGTATCCTCAACTCCTCACACGGTTGAACTGGGGCTCAATAAATGTTTATTGAATGTATGAATGATGATTTCATTTTCCTCTGAGCAGCCCATGCAGATGTATTTTTTTCAGGTTGTCTTTATTTTATTTTGTTTTGTTTTGTTTTATTTTGTTTTAGTTTAGTTTAATTCCGGTGTAGTTAACATGCAGTGCTATATTAGTTTTGGGTGTACAATATAGTGATTCATTTCCATACATTATCCAGCCTTTATGGATATTAATTAAATGGCTGCATGGTTGCCTATAGCATAAAAAGGGCATAATCAGTTCCTGATCCATAGTTGTGAGACCTTGGTTTTTGGTTTATTCCCTCATAATAAAGCAGCTCACTGGGAATGGAAGCTCACTGGGCCTTGGAATAATATATGCTGTTTACTGTGTGTCTTCTGTGTGCTAAGTTGGTATCAGGGTCTGAGGCTTCCAGTCCTGTTCTGTGTGTGCCCTCCACCTTGCCCTCCTCCACCTGTACTTGACTCTGACCTGCTCGGTCTACCAGGAGAGCCTCACATGTGGCAGGGACTGGGCCCCTGGAGAAGCAGAGAAAGGAAAGCTGACTATAGTGGAAAGCTGAGGTTTCAGCATGCTGACTTTCTTCACTTTTCGTTGTCTTTTCATCTGCCCAAGACTAAATGTAGGGCATCCATCCTGTAAATTGGGATTGAGTACTGACTACGTACTGGGTACTGTGCTCTCTGTCAAGAACACAATATATTAATATGTAGTCCTTGACCTCAAGGAGATCAAAAGCAACAGACATAAATTCCTAGATCATGCTCTGGGCTAGTGAGAATCACTCCTTGGAATGCTTTGTGTTTACCAATATTAATAAACATATTTGGTAGGAAAATACTATTATTGAGCTTGAAAAAAATAGAGATTGGTCATCTGTGCCAAGCCAGAAATAAATTTGAATCGATGTGAGCACAAAAGGAAAGAAAATCTGTAATAACAATAATATTGATAATAAAAACCTTAGTCATTTGCTTTAATGGTTTAGTTCTAAAATAGAAATTCCCTTTTGGAGTCTGGACGTGGGAAAATTAAGTTGATGAAGTAGCGTTTTGGGTTTTATATGTCAGTTTAATAGTTTCTAAATCTGAAACATAGCATGTGATAGAGTGACCTCCTGATGTTGCTATTTTTGCCAGACTAATGTTGAATTTATAGCAATAAGCAAAGGTAAAGTGAAGTTTGAATTTGTTACATAATATGGCAGACCAAGGAATGGTGATAGTAATTAAAGAAGGATATTCACTCCTTCACCTTCCTGTTAATGACAGTCTTCTTACATATCCCAAACTTAAATGAAAAGGTCAGGAATTCAACTCTTATTTTGTGAGTACTAGCATCATTGGACGTAAACTATAGATCACAGCAGAATCAAATAAGAGCTATAATAGAGATGCAGGTTGTGATGTGAGTAGGAAGCTTGATTGCTTTGGGAACACCAGGGAAGCAACTCAAAGGAAATGTTACCCAAGTAGAACCTTGAAGAATATTTAAGATTTGTGCTAGTTGAAGGGGGAGGAATTGCAGTGTTGTCTGTAATGTGTTGTCTGTTGTGTGTGTGTGTGTGTGTGTGTGTGTGTGTGTGTGTGTGTTTTCTTTCCAAAAATCTTAAGTCCCTAAGGTGTGTCTTATGGGGAAAAAGAAACATCTTCAATCCCCTGTCCAATATAGGGCACAAAAGTTTGTTCAGTGGTCCTTGTTAGAGGAAGGACAGGATAGGGAAGCTCAAGGGGGAAATGTTACAATAAACCTACAGAGAATATCTTGAATTGGGTTGGTATCTGATCTTCTTTTTATGAGGGTCATATCTAGCAAGATGATTCATAGATAAGCTCACTCCCTACATTCAACTATCTGCTGTAATTCTCTCTTGCCCATTCCATAGTCCAAAAGCAGAGATGTTTCTTAAAGCAGGATTTGCTTACCCTTTATATGTAGCTGCTAATGGTTTTATTCTTTACTTTGATTTAATTATAACTGTAAGAAGCACAGCATTAAAACTGAATTCTGCGGTATGATTTTATAGAGTCAAAAAACACATTTAATATGCTTAGTACATGCATAGTGAGGTAGGTCATATCATGTTCTTTCCGTTCCCCACACTTTTCTTTTAAGCTCCACAAAATATTAAAAATGAAGGATGCAGAAATTTCCTATTTGGGGAATATTTTTCCCAAAGCAAAATTGAGTTTTTATTGCAAAAGAACTATGGACCAAGTCCTTTAAAATATCTGATTTGATAATTTAGACTGTCAACATTGTAGATATGCTCAGAACAACTATTGTCACAATGTACTTTATCTCTTTTGAATGAGTTCATTGGACCTACTTTCCACCCAACTACAATTCAGAACTTCCTAGTCATCTTTAAATGTTCCTTTTGCAAAAATACAAATTAACTTCTAAGTTTATAGAACTTGTAATCGCAGCTCTTGAGAATACTTGGGTAGAATGTGAATAAAGTACTTACTGATTCTTAAGCCCAAAGCACATTTCTTTCCAGATATAACATACGCTTTTTAGCGTTGAAAGCTTATATCTAGAAATTGACAATCTGTACTCTGGTAAGCATCACAAATGTTCAGACCAAAGTCCTTATCAACCCTTTGTGTGCACAATCCCATAACTCCCTAAGGAGCCATATAACTTTGAGCAACTTGGCATCTGGTTCGAAGAGATGGCAACTGTAAGAAGATCCTGATAGATCAAGGTTAAACAGAGCCCGTTTCATCTTATCTTTAGATTTCCCCTATACTATCCTATCAGAAATGGAGTTAAGTTACTGTCATGCTTCCTGTGGGGTGAAGAAAAGTCTGCTTAAAACATACCATATTTGGCATGATGGTCTAAAACTCTCCCAAGGGAGGGATGATGGTGGAACTCTGTTGTTTTGTTTTGTTTTTTAAACTTCATAAAACGTAAAACATTTATGACGTTGATGCTCTGGATGGGTCTGTTGGGAGTAAATAGCACGTGCATGAATATTCTATATTACATTTGAGAAGCCTTTCAGGGACACCTGGCAGAGGGGTAGCTTGCCTTAGCCGAAAGCTCCCAACAAGCTGGGCTAAAAAATACTTACCACCATTCCATGAAAAGTGGCCAAAGGACTGGAACTATGAAAAAGGCTTTTTTCTTTTTTCTTTTTCTTTTTAAGATTTTATTTATTTATTTGACAGAGATCATAAGTAGACAGAGAGGCAGGCGGGGGGGGGGGGGGAAGCAGGCTCCCCACTGAGCAGAGAGCCTGATGCGGGGCTCAATCCCAGGACCCTGAGCCAAAGGCAGAAGCTTTAACCCACTGAGCCACCCAGGCACCCCAAAAAGGCTTTTTTCATCCCGGGAGGTAGGAAAGACTCTAGGCATAAAGGAAAAAACATGTTAACTCAAGAACTTATAATGATTCTTAATTCTTAGGAACTGTATTACGTTTTTCTTAATTGAGGTATAGTTTGCATGCAGTGAAATGTTCAGTTACTAAAGGTACCTTTCAGTCAGTTACAATAAATGCAAAGGCTAAAGGCATTATCCCCATACCTGCTTCCGGTCAGTTTCCCCAGCCCCCAGAAGCAAGCCTTGAAATTATTACCCACGCTAGAATTTTGTAAAAATGGGATCTATGTACTTCTAATTTCTGGCTTTTTTTCCTCAACATAATATTTTTGAAATTCATCAATATTATTGCCAGTGATTCCTTTTTCCCCCCTAGTTGTTGGGTAGTAATCCACTATATGAATGTATCACATCGATCCTTTGATGGGAATCTAGGCTATTTGTAGGTCTGAGTTATTATGAATTAAACAGCTATTGACATTGTAGTACAGAACTTTCTGTACACCTAAGGTTTGACTTCTTTTGTATAAATATCTAGGAGTGGAATTGGTAGGTTGTAGAGTAGATTGTGTTTAACTTTAAGAAACTGCAAGAGATTTCCAAAGCAACTATACCATCTTATACTTGACCAACAATACTAAAGAATTTTGGTGTTGCATATTCCTCCTCAACAGACTTTTCGTTTTTTGATGTCCATTACAGGCTGAGGAAGTTATTTTCTATTCCTAGTTTGCTGAATGATTTTTACATAAATGGGTATTATATAAATGGGTTATATATTTAATATAAATGGTGTGTCAAATGCTTTCTCTGCATCTGCATTGGGTCTTTTTCATTTAATCATTTTAGTAGGTGACTGTTGGCATCTAATTGTGGCTTTAATTTGAATTCCCCAAATGGAAATGATGTCAAACACTTTTCCATGTGCTTATTGGCAATTTGCTTAAATGTCATTTGTGAAGTGGCTCTCTTCAAGTATTTAGCCTCTTTTATTGTGCTGTTATTGTTGTTTATTAGGTATCAGAGTGCTTGTTATGTACTGGATAGAAGTCACTTATTAGATTTCATCGCAGATTTTCTCTCTCATTCTGTGGCTTGCTTGTTTATTCTCTTGATGGTACTTTTTGATGCACATTTTTAATTGTGATGAAATCCAAGTTATCATTTATCATTTTTGTTCTTTTACATTTATTCGTTTCTAAGAAAAATTTCTCTCTGAGAAATCTTTGCCCACTTCACTTTCATGAATATATTATGCTACACTTTGTTTTGCTAGCATTTTAAAACATTTTTATTTCGAATTTTAGATTTACAGAAAAGTTGCAAAGATGGTGTATTGAGTGCCTATATACCCTTCACCCAGCTACCCCTGATGTTAACATCTTCCGTGACCATTGTACAATTCTCAAAACTAAGAAATTAACATTGGTACAGTATATGAAGAATAGACTCTGTTCAGATTTCAACAGTTTCTCCCTTAATGTCTTCGCCAAGGATCCAATTCAGGATACCACATTGCCTTTAGTTGTCATGACTCCTTATGTTCTCTGGTCTCTGATAGTTCCTCGGCCTTTATTTGTCTTTTATGACCTTGACACTTTTGAAGACTACTCCAGGGGTTTTGTAGAGTATCCCTCAATTTCTTGTGTCTGACATTTTCTTCATGATTAGACAGATTATGGATGACTGGGGAGAATGAATGGTAACAGAGGTGGTGTATTCTTTTCACCATTTCTAGTGATTTGTTTGTTGTAGCTTTTATGTTGGGTCCATGATTGTCTCCCATTTTAATTTTGTGCCTTTTCTTTTAAGAAAAGCCTGCTGAGATTTTGACTGGAATTATATTAAATCTCTTGATCAATTTGGGGAGAATTAACATCTTAACAATATTGAATTTTTCAATGTGTGCATTTGTAATATATCTTTCTACTTATTTGAGTCTTCTTTAGTTTCTTTCAGCTGTGTTTAGAATTTTTTGTATAAAGATCTTATATGATGGGGCACCTGGGTAGCTCAGTTGGTTAAGTGTCTGCCTTTGGTTCAGGTCATGATCCTGGGGTCCTGGGATTGAGTACCATGTTGGGCTCTCTGCTCAGTATAGAGTCTACTTCTTCCTCTCCCACTGTCCCTCCCCACTGCTTGTGCTCTCTCTCGTTCTCTCGCTTCTGCTGTCTCTCTCTAATAAATAAATAAAATCTTTTTTTAAAAACGATCTTACATGACTTTGGTTAAATTTATTCCCTTGTCCTTGATACTTTTGATACTTGTATAAATAGTATTTTTAGCCTTTTTATTGCTAATACATTAACTTCGTATCCTACAACATTGCTGAAGTCATTTATTAGATCTAGTAGTTCTCTTGTAGATTTATTCTGACTTTTTATATATACATAACATGTCAGCACTGAATAAGAGGGGTTTTGGTTCTTCTCTTTCAGTTTATATGCCTTTTATTTTTCTTGTTTGATTGCTCTGGCTAGGACCTTCAGTAAAATGTTGAATAGAGGGGGTAAGAGTACACATTATACATTTCTCTCTTATTCCCAACCTTAGAGAGAAAGATTGAATATTTCACTGTTGTGGTGTGTGTTGTTAGCTATAGACTTTTCGTTTTTTGATGTCCATTACAGGCTGAGGAAGTTATTTTCTATTCCTAGTTTGCTGAATGATTTTTACATAAATGGGTATTATATAAATGGGTTATATATTTAATATAAATGGTGTGTCAAATGCTTTCTCTGCATCTGCTGAAATGATCATATAAATTCCCCCCTTAATGTGTTAATATAATCAACTACATTAATTTATTTCTAACCATTAATTCCTGGAATAAGTGCTACTTGATTATGGTATATTATCCTATTTATATATTTCTAGGTGATTTAATATTTTGTTAAAGGCGTTATTTTCCTTTACATTGCTGTTTATGAGGGATTTTGGTCTGTAACTTTATTTTCTCATAATGTTTTTGGTTTTGATACCAGGATTATAATGACTTCACAGGATGAATTGGGAAGTATTCTTTCCTTTGTCTTCTAAAAGATTGTGTATGATTGATATTATCTCTTTTATTAAGAGTTTAACAAAAAGAAAAAGTTTAACGTGGATACATTTAGTTCTGGAGTTTTCTTTTAGAAAATTGTTTAATTACAAATTGAATTTCTTTAACAGTTATAGAGTTCTTTATTTTTTTTTTTTTGAAGATTTTATTTATTTATTTGACAGAGAGAGAGATTACACATAGGCAGAGAGGCAGGCAGAGAGAGAGGGGGAAGCAGGCTCCATGCAGAGGCTTGATCCCAGGACCCTGACGTGACCTGAGCCGAAGGCAGAGATTTTAACCCACTGAGCCACCCAGGCACCCCTAGAGTTCTTTATTTTTTTCTTTATTTTTTTTTCCTCAAGTTTCTTTTTTTTCCCCTTTTCTAAAAATTAACATTTAATGTATTATTTGTTTTAGGGGTACAGGTCTGTGATTCATCAGTCTTACATAATCCACAGCACTCACCATAGCACATACCCTTCCCAATGTCCATCTCCCAGTCACCCCATCCCTCCCAGCCCCCTCCACTCCAATAACCCTCAGTTTGTTTCCTTAGATTAAGAGTCTCTTATGGTTTGTCTCCCCCTCTGGTTTCATCTTGTTTCATTTTTCTCTCCCTTCCCCTAAGATCCTCTGTCTTGTTTCTCAGATTCCTTGTATCAGGGAGATCATAGGAAAATATGATCTTTCTCTGACTGACTTATTTTGCTTATTAGCATAATACCCTCTAGTTCCATCCATGTCATTGCAAATGGCAAGATTTGGGGTTTTGATGGCTGCATAATATTCCATTGGGTATATATACCACATCTTCTTTATCCATTCATCTATTGATGGACATCTAGGCTCTTTCCATGGTTTGGCTATTGTGGACATTGCTGCCATAAGCAGTGGGGCACATGTGCCCCTTCAGAGTACTACACTTGTATCTTTGGGGGTAAATACCCAGTAGTGCAGTTCCTGGGTCATAGGGTAGCTCTGTTGTCAACTTTTTGAGGAACCTCCATACTGTTTTCCAGAGTGGCTATACCAGCTTGCATTCCCACCAACAGTGTAGGAGGGTTCTCCTTTCTCTGCATCCTCACCAACATCGGTCATTTCCTGACTTGTTAATTTTAGCCATTCTGACTGGTGTGAGGGGGTATCTCACTGTGGTTTTGATTTGTATTTCCCTGGTGCTGAGTGATGTTGAGCACTTTTTCAGGTGTCTGTTGGCCATTTGCATGTCT
Source organism: Procyon lotor (assembly GCA_028646535.1). Taxonomy (NCBI): domain Eukaryota; kingdom Metazoa; phylum Chordata; class Mammalia; order Carnivora; family Procyonidae; genus Procyon; species Procyon lotor. The sequence continues at coordinate 49,354,479 of CM053610.1, forward strand.
TCTTTGTAGAAATGTCTGTTCATATCTTCTGTCCATTTCTTGATTTGATTATTTGTTCTTTGGGTGTTGAGTTAGATAAGTTCTTTATAGATTTTGGATACCAGCCTTTTATCTGATATGTCATTTGTGAATATCTTCTTCCATTTTGTTGGTTGTCTTTTGGTTTTGTCTACTGTTTCCTTTGCTATGCAAAGGCTTCTTATCTAATGAAGTCTCAATAGCTCATTTTTGCCCTTGCTTCCCTTGCCTTTAGCAATGTTTCTAGGAAGAAGTTGCTGTGGCTGAGGTTGACGAGATCGGTGCTTGTGTTCTCATCAAGGATTTTGATGGATTCCTGTCTCACATTGAGGTCTTTCATCCATTTTGAGTTTATTTTTGTGTGTGGAGTAAGGAAATGGTCCAGTTTCATTCTTCTGCATGTGGCTGTCCTATTTTCCCAACACCATTTGTTGAAGAGACTGTCTTTTTTCCATTGGACATTCTTTCTTGCTTTGTCGAAGATTAGTTGACCATAGAGTTGAGGGTCAATTTCTGGGCTCTCTATTCTGTTCCATTGATCTATATGTCTGTTTTTGTGCCAGTACCACACCATCTTGATGATCACAGCTTTGTAATAGAGCTTGAAGTCCGGAATTGTAATGCTACCAGCTTTGGTTTTCTTTTTCAGTATTCCTCTGGCTATTTGGGTTCTTTTCTGGCTCCATACAAATTTTAGGATATTTGTCCCATTTCTTTGAAAAAAGTTGATGGTATTTTGATAGGGATTGCATTAAATGTGTGGATTGCTCTAGGTAGCATTGACATTTTCACAATATTTTTGTTCTTCCAATCCATGAGCATGGAACGTTTTTCCATTTCTTTGTGTCTTCCTCAATTTCTTTCATGAGTATTCTTTAGTTTTCTGAGTACAGATTCTTTGCCTGTTTGCTTAGATCTATTCCTAGGTATCCCTATGGTTTTGGGTGTAATAGTAAATAAGATCAACTCCTTAATTTCTGTTTCTTCTGTCTTCTTGTTGGTGTATAGAAATGTAGCTGATTTCTGTACATTGATTTTATAACCTGACACTTTACTGAATTCCTGCATGAGTTCTAGCAGTTTTGGGGTAGAGTCTTTCGAGCTTTTCACCTAAGGTCAGGAACATGGCAGGGATGTCCACTATCACCACTGCTATTCAACATAGTACTAGAAGTCCTAGCCTCAGCAACCAGACAACAAAAAGAAATAAAAGACATCCAAATTGCCAAAAAAGTCAGACTCACTCTTTGCAGATCATATGATACTTTATGTGGAAAATGGTTATAGAGTTCTTTAGATTTTTTATCTCTTCTTGTGTCAGTTTTAGTAAGTTGCGTTTTTAAAGGAATGTGTCTATTTCATATACATTGTCAAATTTATTGACATACAATTATTTATAATCTCCCCTCACTATGCTTTTAATTTTTGTATAATCTGTAATATGTCCACTGTTTTATTCTTAAGTTTGATCATTTCTATTTTTTTTTCTTCAAAATCTTGATTGGTATTTCTAGGTGGTTATCAGTTTTATCAATCTTTCTAAAGAACCAATTTTTTAATTTGTTGATTTTTTTCTGTTTGTCAGTTTTCTGTTTCATTAGTTTTTATTACTTTCTGTGTTCCACTTACTTTGGGTTTAATTTGGGGAATTCTGTTACTTTTAACCTTTGCCTTAAAGGAATTATTATTAGTAAGAGGAAAAAAGATTAATCAGTATGAAATCTTTTTAAATAAGGAATAATTGTTTTACAAAATATTGTAGGTAAATTGAACATTGATATTAGTTTTTGAATATGAGTAAAGTTCACCTGTTAGATCTAAAATAATCTGAACAGGCATAGCTGCTCTGGTCTTGGTAGCAACTGTCCAAGGGATTGGCTTACTTTATAGAAGGAACCATTCCATACTATACAACCCATTCTAGAATTGGCAAAGGAATGCCTCCTGAAAGGTACGCTTAGGGAGGGCATACAACAGATCTTCTTTACACAATTAAATTCATTCAAAATGTCTAGTTTTAATTGATGTGTTCAACTATTGGCATTGAGGTGAAAAATATGGTAATTATACCTAAGAGATAAACATTAATAATTTCATGCTCTTGGATCTTCCATAAAAGAATTAGATGCCCCAAATGTTTTTCATCCATGTCCTTAATGGGGGAAAACATTACAGTGCAGGGAAATGGTTCTATACTGCTACTGGGAATTAATGATTGTTGTCTATATTCATAAAAACCGGACAGTAACCTAATGTATATCATAAAGCAATAACAATAATGATTGGGATTAATAGCACCTCTGGCTTTCCAAATCAGGTAAGGCAGGCATTTTCATGCCCTATATGAAAATCACCTTTTCTGCAGTGCCACTGGGGATTTAGTGGTTTTGTGTAAAAGTGGTTTTAGATGACAAAGAAGGACTTAAGATATCAAAGTTCAATCTTCATACTAATTTTTTTCTACTGAACTTAGTATCTTTATTGCTGCTGGGTTTTTTTTTATAATAACATTTTAAAATAAGACTTACATATATGTAAAGTTTGTCATTGGAAGCTCCTTCTATTAGGTTTTGGTTTTAAGTAATTACTTGTATTTATCCTTCATACTGCACTTAAATACCACTTTAATGAGGTAGCCTGTAGGTTAGCACTTCCTGTGGCAGTCATGTAATGCTTATCTGTGTTATGTCTGTCCATATCAACTCATAAATATTTGTTGTTAGAATGAATGAATACAATAACCAAAATTGTAAGATTGAGTTAAAGACTGGAGCAATTAATATTACCAACACTGGTTCCAGAACAGATGCTTTTATGATAGTGGCACCATTTTGGCAGAAGACAGGAGTAGAACACTTTGTATGTATGGTCAGTAATTCTGACCCCCAGGGTGTCTAAAGAATGAGGAATGGGGGTCAGGGTGATGTTCATTAGTAGACTTTTAAGGACATGAAATGTGATGTACAAGTAGTCTAACTTAAATTATTCCAGGGGCGCCTGGGTGGCTCAGTGGGTTAAAGCCTCTGCCTTTGGCTCAGGTCATGACCTCAGGGTCCTGGGATCGAGCCCTGCGTCCGGCTCTCTGCTTAGCAGGGAGTCTGCTTCCCTCTCTCTGCCTGTCTCTCTGTCTACTTGTGATCTCTCTCTCTGTCAAATAAATAAATAAAATCTTTTTAAAAAATAAATAAATTATTCCAAATTATTTTAAATGCCCAAAATATTTCCAGGATATTTCAAGCTTTAGAGTGATTGCTTTTTCCTTGTTGTCGCCAAAGCAAGATGATGGTATTTCAAAGAACTTTTCTTTATGATTTCTGAGTTATCAGTCTCATAATAAAAAAATATATAGCAATGTAACAGGCAAGCCAGAAAAAAAAGCACTCTATATTTTGTTTTGTAACTGCAATCAGAATATATTTCTCAGATAATAGGAGACAATTGCTTGGTTGAATGTGTAGTAAATATATAAATTTCTTTCCCCCTTTTTTGTATCAGGATTGATTGTGCACTAGCATTATTACTATTCAGTCCAATAAGAATTTGTTAGGATTTTTCGTTCTCCTAAGGTTTTTATTTCTGTAATATTTTCATATAATGGCCAAGTAATAAATATCCAATAGAATTTTTTTCATGCTTTTTGTGGAGCACATGATGCAGTTTTCTTGTTAACTAGTGGACTACTTTCATCATTTACTTTTCTTACTAGATTATGTTGTATCTTGTGCAGAAATGTGTATGGGTTGCTACAGAATTCTGACTTCTATTAATGAGGTAGATACTGCTATCACATAATCAGAGTATCATAATTTCTGATGCCTTTTAGGTCATTTTTAATATTAGAAAATCTGTCAGCCTGTTTAGTAATCTATCATATGATCACTGAATTATTGTGATTATATGGTATGATATATGATTATATGATAATCTCTTTAGGGCATGCAGGAAAAATAATATATGATCCCTTCTCCTGAAGAGCCTCCTGAAAGAGACAAGCTAGCACATAGGAAACAAGGATTGAAAACTTACAGAAGGGAATATAATTGTGTATCCCTTGTTACAATTGTTTATAACAGAGAAAGATAATTGTCAGTATTCGAAGTTTCTTCTGTTTGCCGTCCCAGATCCACTCTTACCTCTTCTCCCAGCTGCTTAGTGCCAGGGAAGTGCCTGTAAGAACTGCATCAAGCTTTCCTGCCCTCTGGCTTCTGGTTGAGCTTAGCTAGTAAGAGTCAGGTCCTATCCCTCCCCTCCCTGCAGTGACCCTGTTAGCACTCTCTGGGCTCTGACCTTTCAGGCCAAGGAGCAGTCATTACCCCTTCTGTGCCTAACCTTAGGCAGAGTGCTGCAGGAGTTGTGGTTCCCAGTCCCCTGCAGTGGGGTCATAAATAATCCCTGTGTTAAACTCTCATCTTCCAGGTCCTTGCTCACCCAATCTTCTAGGACCCTGACTGTAGAAAACCTGTAGAGCAGGTTTTCTGAAGGGAAGCTAAAGTTGGACTTTGGAAGTCAGGTATCTTAAGAAAGAGGATGTAGCATGAACAAGAGCAAAGACACACAGGAGTGCAGATCTTCTAGAGATTTCTACACTTAACAGAAGTGGCATTAAGTGTCAGGTCCTGAGCTTACAAGCTCTTCACCAGAAATGAAGATTTGGGATGACCAGAATTGATGACCCAGAGGCGTTGCTGTCCCTGAAGAGGTAGCTCATAATTCTGTTCAGGATTGTTGCCAGGAAATGTTTCCTAAGGGCATGATTGGAGAATGGGATCTCCAAGGACGAGGATCTGTCCCTAGCTTCCTCCAAATCCATGTTTGCACACTTAGTGCATCCTGCAGGCTCTTGGAAAATCTTACTCTGGGCTTGTTACAAAAGCTTGGACACTTTTAGGTCTCTTCCATGTCTACAAATCTTTCTCTCCTTGTCTCCATCCCTCACTCTAGGTTTATGTTTTAATGGGCATTAAATACTTGCTATGTGCCAATTCTGTTTTAGGTGGTGGAAATATGGAAGCAACAAGGAATACAGAGCTCCTTACCTCCAGGATTTATATTCTAATGAAGGAGAATATAATATGTGTAACTACACAAAGAAATGATAGGATTTCAGAGTAGTAAGTGGTGTGATAAAACAAAGTAAGGGGATAGAGTGACGGGAGGAATTGTTGGAGTGTTTAAAGAAAGCTTTTGAAGAGGTAAAGTTTCAGCAGAGAAGTAAATGCAGAAGATTTGGACAAGGGAAGAGTGCCCTATGCAAAGAACTTCTCTTTTAAACTAAATGAAACTAAACTTCAGTTGAGGGCAACCCAGCTTTGTAATCCTGAATATAGAATATAGAATATATCCAATGCTGAATATATAGAATATAGGGTTGTCATTGTTGTGTTTTTCCAGTTTTATCATCACAAGCTATATTAGTATCTTAAGATGAACTTATGAAAAGATCTCTTTTTAACTTGAAAAAATGTTGAAATACTGAGAAGTACATAGAATAACACAATAAACATCTGGGTATATGCCGTCCAGAAATAGCTAATTTTTTAAAGGTATTTTTTATGAAAGAAAGAAAGTGTTATAACAACTTAAAGGGCTACATAACTTACAAGGCTCAGTGCAAAATGAAAATGTGGGTACCCATGTTTAAAAATCAAGAATTTCACTGAATGACATAGTAATGTTTCACCTGTATGTTTTAAAGTACATAAATGATACTGTACTGTCCATGATATTGTGAACTTGCCTTTTTTCACTTAATACAGTCTCAACATCTATCCTTCCCAATACATATGGCTCTGTATTTTTTTGTTAATTGCTATTAGAGGTTAATATATAATATTTTAATTAATCTGTTCCATTATTAAACCAGTGTTTTTCATCTTTTCACATCTATGTAATTTTTTGGTTTTTTCTTTTTTTTTTTTTTAAGATAGATTTATTTGACACAGAGGGAGAGCACAAGCAGGGGGAGCAGCAGAGGGAGAGGGAGAGGCTCAGCAGGGAGCCTGATGCGGGGCTCAATCCCAGGACCCTAGGATTATGACATGAGCTGGAGGCAGACGCTTAACTGAGTGAGCCACTCAGGTGGCCTCTCAAAGTATTCCCTACACCTTTCGCTTGGATTCCCCAAATGTTAATATTTGATCATGTTACTCTGTTTTTCTCTTTTTCTTTTCTCTTCTCTTCTCTTGGTCCCTGTATATGTGTATAATATAAAATATATGGCTTTAGGATATATACATACAGTTTTTTTTTCTGAACTGTTTGAGAAAACAGTACAGACACAATGCTCATTTATTCCTAAATATTTCAATGTGTATCTTCCAAAAAAGCAAGAGCATTCTCTTACCTAATTATAGTACATCGATCAAAATTAGGAAATTAACATTAATGTGTGTAATCTACAGTCCTTATTGTAATTTCTCAAGTTGTCTTAATGATGTCTCTGTTCTTTTCCTGGTCCAGGGTCCAGTTCAAGATCATCCACTGCATTTAGTTGACATGCCTATTTAGACTCCTTCAGTATGCATTATTTCTTCTGGCTCTTTTTTTTTATGGTTTTTCACAAATTTGAATTTTTTTTTAAGATTTTAGGGGCGCCTGGGTGGCTCAGTCGTTAAGCGTCTGCCTTCGGCCCAGGTCAGATCCCAGCGTCCTGGGATCGAGCCCCGCATCGGGCTCCCTGCTCCGCGGGAAGCCTGCTTCTCCCGCTACC
>CM053610.1:49370196-49527903 GCA_028646535.1 Procyon lotor
AAAACCCAGCAAATTTAAGCAACAAATAGAAGTCATTGAAATCTTCTTGGTTTACAAAACTGCTCTCTGCTGGGAACGTCTTAAAATGATGTCAGTTGAAGAAGATAAATATAATAAAGGAAGAGTATTCATGAAATTTATTTGGGAAGAAGGTTTGTAATTGGCAGCATTAACGGGTTGTCCACAATTGTAAAATAGGACATTTCCCATTCATATTAACATGATTGCAGACATAAGCCTATGGGGTGTTTGTTCAGTCCCAGTAAGATACCCCAGACTTTGAGATAAGTCTGATATAAGTAATAAACTTGAAGTAAAACTCAAAGGAAAATCTATTATAAACCATACCAGAAAGGCATAGCGGGGCATTCATTTTAAAATCTAGTTAAAAGTAATCTCATCAAATGTATATATGATTTTGTGTATCTTAAACCTGATAGTTATCTATTTAATGGAAAATTGTAAAGAGGTTATTATTTGTATTCTAATTTTCTGAGCTGCGATTTAAAATAGGAACAATTTGGTAATAAAACAACTCCTTTTTAAAACTTTTGATCAGTGCCCACCATTTTTCTCATTTTTCTTTATGCAAGGCATTTATTTATTTCACTGTGTTTTAAATACTATTTTTTCAGCCATTCAACAAATATCTATAGAGTTTACAGTTGCCAAACACTATTCCAAATACTGAAAATAAAGCAGGAAAGAATCTGTTACTTTATATCACTGTTTTCAGGATTCACATTTTCTCATATTTTAACATCTCCAAAGTTGGAATGTGTCTCACAATCTATTATGTGTCATCGTTTAGGTTGGCAGTTTTTTTTCCCAAATAGCACACAACATCGTGGTACTTCTCACAATTGACAGCATCTTTTAATTGTTGAAGTAGAGTTTAATGATATAATTACAGTTATATGTACTGTCACCTAAATGACTCATATTTATTTATTATGAAAATCAAGATTAGTCTTCCAAGATTATTTCGTTGTTGTGGCTCTAGAAAAAAATAGCTCTATTGTCCTTGGTAGTTGTAAGTTGAGAGTGAAAAAAAATACTTATTGATAAAACAGTATTCAGAAGAAGAGAAATAACTAAGTTTTCCTTTATTTCTTCCCTCATTATGTATGAGAGAGGTCTTTAGAACAGCTTTATCATCTCAGTGTTTGTATTTTATAGGATGTTGGCAATGTGTGTGTATCTATCTTATACTTCTGTTTTTTTTTTTAATTCTGTGACTAAAATCAATTTAATTACTTTATAATATTGCTGTAAGTAAATCCAATTATGAAAGTCTGGATTACTCAAGAAAGTTAAATTAGGAGGTGATTCTTCCCTTTGAACGTGGAATTACTGTAGAATTTGCTCAAATGGGACACTTAAAATCAATTTCAATTCATAGAAATTCAGTTGGCATGTAGTTTTCAAAGGATGCCTGTCAGGTAAAATGAGGTACAGCTGCGCCAATGTGCTACACCTGCCTCGTTGAGCTGAGTCAACAACTGAATTCAGCTGAAGATGCTCCAACACATAGCGCGCTAAATATATAAACAGTCCGAAGAGTCACCCCCTGGGAATTAGAATTTATCACTCATTGATTTTAAACAAATGCTCAATTTCTCTGACCATAAAAGAGAAATATTTCTTCCATTGTACATGTATAATAAGTCAGTACTAATTGTAGCATGTGCCTTACAGATTTTAAGAATTTATAGGGCTATAAATTATTTATACTGTTTTTTAAAGTTTATACTTTTTTTAGTGCGTCAGCTTACAGTTTAAACAGTCATGAGCAAATATACATCCAAAGACATCTAAAATCTCTATTTTCATGAACAGTATTAATGACCATCACATGGGGTCCTATAGGAGAGCCAAGGAGGGACCTCTCTTTCAGATTTGAGGAGGAAATTACACCCAAGCAGAGGCTCCTGTGATGCACAGGGGCAGAGGGAAAAATATTTGCAAAACTGAGCATCGTACGTGAGAACAGAAAGTGGGTGAACAGGGGTGTCGTGAAGGAAAATAAAGGAGGTTAAGCTGAGCCAGATGTGGAAGTGTCTTCTTTAGCTGTGACAAGCAGTTGGCCTTTTCTTCTAAGGGCACAGCCATCAAAGTGTCTCAAGCAGGGGAGCAACTTGATGAGATGAGTCTAAGAAGATCCCCGTGGCCACAGGGAGAGAATGCACTGGAAACAGACTGGATGCCAGGGGACTTGTCGGGAGATAACTGCAGCAATTGGAGTGGAAGGAATGGAGCATGAGCTAGAGACTATAGGGTTGGAGAGGGGTTCTCCAGAAACCAGAGCTCTTCAGGAAGAGTTGGTAATGCACTGGATTGAGGTGAAAAGTGGGCAGAGCTGTGGCTGACTCCCAGAGCACCAACTTGGGCAGCTGGAAGGATGATGGTGCCACTCTCTGAGAGTGAACACATGAAGAAAAAAATGCAGATTGTGAGCAGGAGGTCAAGATGATGAGTTCAGTCCAAGTGGAGATGTCCCACTGGCCATGGAGAGAGAGAGCAAGAGTTTAGTAGAGCCAGTAGGGTTTTGGGGGGGATCTGTTTGGGGAGTGGGGAAAAGCTCCGTGGAGAAACACAGATTGCTGCCCAGCCCAAGCACCAGGGCAAAGGGCCTGTCTCCCAGGTTATGATGAGAGTTTTCTCCAGCTATGCTACCTAACCCACACGTAGATGATGTCCTGATAGAGGCATGGAAGCTTAAGTGTGACGTAATGCATTGGGAAGACAAGTCCAAGATCCTCAGAAAAATTGGCGGGAAGAAAAGAGAAAAGAAAACCCCCATTAAAGAAAATTTGGCTTTATTTCCTTAGTACCATGATACCAGGGAGATTTTATGCAGTAAATTCAGAACTGATGGCATGTGTGCACACACGTACGCATGCGTACACACACGTACGCATGCGTACACATTCTGTTCCTTCAGTTGATGAGGAGGGATGCTGCTGTTAGAGGGGGCATACATTTCTCCAGATCTGTGGCTAATCCTGTACTTTCAACTCTTCAGGAGGAGCAAAATGAGTAGCATTGTACACTCTGGACCCTTTCCTGTGATCTGCCATTACGGGAATGCGCCAGACCTATTTCATGGAGCTTGTCCAAGCCTGCCAGACAGCCTTTCGTCATGGGCATTTCCCCCTTTGACTGTACCCATGGCTACCGCTCTGTTCCTGCCCAGGGTGGCTTTAGCAGCTGTTAGAACCACACTGCCAACATCCTGTGACCCCCAGAGAATCCCAGGCCTGGTCTGGCCACCCAGACACTTTCAGTCAGTAAATGCCATTGTATCCAGTGCCCACTGTGTCCTACTGGGCATCGCCCCAACCCCCAGGAGATACACTCTTTTTAGCTGCCTCACCAAATGCCGAGCAGGCTTGCCTCCAACAGGACCCTGAAAAGCATCTCTCTGGGCAGGGGTCTTTGAAGGCAGCAGTGGTCTGTGTGAAGGAAAGAAGAAAAATAAGGAACCCCTGAATGGGCTCCTGGTAGTTAATGAAAAGAAAACCAGGGCGGGCTTGGATCTAAGTGCTACATATTTGGATTGGAATTTCATTTTTTTAAGTTTGAGAGCCCTTTGAGAAGTTGCCTGCGTCAAATGTAAAATCTTTAACAGTCTCTGTCTGCTGACAGCCATGTGTCTCCCTGGGGTATGGTCATTTCTGAAGTCATTATTGGGCTGAAATTACAGTGTCAACGTGGGAACTTCTATCATCGTTTCCATCACAAGATGAAAACGGTCGTGCTGCCTTCACACGACCGCGGTAACATCTTCTTGCCAGGGTAATTTCTCAGGGTAAGTCATTGCCTTTTCACAGGGTTCCTACTTCTCCTACACTTCAATTAAAATTCTGTAGGAGACTTAATATCTTACCAGAGCCCTGATGTTGTGGGTTCTCCATGGGCTTGCATTGAAATCTTTACGGGATTGTCGTGGTGCCGTTAACTGGTTATTGGTGCAACAGGGTTTAACAATAAAGCCCTAAAAAGCCACTTCAGAGCATGCCCCATTCTGATAAATTTTCCACAGCTCTGCCATTCCCAAACATACCTTCAAAATATCCAAAGACATTTGCATACCTTAGGGACTCTAGCAGTTATTCTCTGATAAATGGGGAGGGGGGGAATCTTTGTTTTCCTCGCATTTTCTCTCATGAGGACTTGACTTGTGGCCTCGCCTCTATTTTTCTCAGCCATGTGGCTCAGAATTTTACTTGGGCCTACATGGTTTATGTAGAGTGAGTCAAAAAGGATATTTCTTTGTGGGCAGCTATTATTAAAAGTGCTAAAATCTTAAGCCAATCGTGTATCTTTCAGATAGCAAAATTGTCTGTTCTTTCTTCCTTCAGATCCTTATGTCAGCAATATTTCTTTCATAATAACATTTATTTATCAAAGTTTATGCTACTTTGACTTTTTATAAAATACCAGTGAAGATAAATGGATCGATTGACCCTAGGAGCAGTTTATTTATCCCCTTAGTCACACTTCAGTAGCAAAATCAATACCCTTCTGAAATATCTGATATTACAGCAGTTCCAGTAAATAGTGACATTCCTGAGCTATGTGCAAGGGGAACTAAAATTTATTATCAACTTAGATTTTTTAGTACCTGTATTGATTTTCCTGGAGATGCTTGTGAATTTTTATTTATCTGTAGCTGAGCAAGTGACCTTTGTTTCAGAAAACTGTAGTTTAAACTTGCCAAGATTAGCGGAGTTGGAAGGACCTGTGTGTATTTGGGAACGTGGGCTGAAAGACAGAAAAGACACTGTGGAGAGGTTTTTTCCTTCACCAGTGGGCTCTTTGAATTTTCTTACATAGTCAGCGTTTTGCACTGTGTGTGTGTGTGTGTGTGTGTGTGTGTGTGTGTGCGCGCGCGCACGTGTGTGTGTTGCCAAATCCAGACATTCCAAGTCAACACCTTGGTGCCTAGCCCTAGTCAGGCACCCTAGTCAGAAGGGTTTTGGAGGAGATGGCATTGGAACCGGTCTTGGTTCTGACGATGGGGTTAGCATGAGCAACAGGTTTCATGAAGAGAAGGCACTGAGAATAGGAAGCAGGAAGGAGGCTGGGATGCTGGTGTGGAAGGAGAAGTTAGGGAGGACAAGGGACACATGCACCCTGTTGGAGCAGGGGCAGTAATGGGAGACGAAGTTGGCCAACATGTGCTAGTCAGTGCGACCTTGGATTTTAGACCTAGAGGCAGTGGGAGCTGTTCAGAATTTTAAGCTGAGGTGAAAATGTATTACTGAAAACCTGGGATGGTCATTGGAGATATGCAGCATGGATGATGGAAAGAGGCTGTCATGAGAGAACATCAGGAGCTACATCGGGAGCCATGAAGAGCCGCTCGGGCTGGAAACAACACGCGGGCCACCAAAGCATTGGCACGAGCCAGTGTAGGACTGAGGACAGGACAAGTGATACAATGCCTGGGGGAGAAAACCACAATGGCACAAAAGAAGACATGCAAGATTTGCTTGCTCGCAGAAGTGGTCCTTCAGATTGTGAGCTTCTTAAGGTTTAACGTGACAGGTTCTCCCATGTGCGGGTCTTGGAGGGCTGCAGTCAGTGTCGAAAGCTAGGGTTTAGGAATCTGAGGATGTCCTGAGCATGCTGTGCTGGCTGTGAGCCCCCTCTCTATGCCTCAGCATCCTCATCTGAGTGCCTGATAGGCACCCTCCCCTTTCGGGCGGGAGGGAAGGTTCAGTGAGGGAGTATGGTGGAAGCACTGGGTGCCATGCTTGGTACACAGCCAATAGCCCATGTCAATACGTGTGCATTGTTGTTATTCTGAAGATTGTATAAGGGATATGTTAACTCTCAGGAAAACCAAAACAAAAGCTTGGAGGAGGACAAAAATGATAGTATCATTTTTTCCTACTAGACATTTCAGTTCAGCATTTCCTGAATTTCCCAACTAAATGCTTATCACTATACTGGGCAAATTAAAAAGTGTAATATTTGTATTTTACTCCTACAGTGTGTCTCTTCAGAAAGACAGGATTATGAAATGATAATATAAGAAAGTAAATGAATAAGAACTGGAGGGAATGATATAGACAGTAAGCACTCCAGAAATGGAGACAAATTAGAATTGTGAGCTAAAGTATTCAGAAAAAGACCTCCCAAAGGGGAATGAGCTGAGCTCTGAGGAGACAGTGAAGTGTGGGCCATGCGAAGTAAGTATGAGGAGAGATGACCATCAGAAGAGGACTTGCACGCGGTCTGAGTCTTCACAGAATGATGAGTGACCCCCACCCCCACCCCCGCTAATGAGATCCTTTGGATCAACTCAAGGGGGCCTTATTTCCATGGTCTCCTAGCACTGTTTCATTCTTAAGTTTCTCAGGAGAATCTGTTGGATTTGGGGGAGTGGTGAAGGGTGGTTTTAACAACATAAATTAATTGTCTGACTAAATGACTAAAAATGAAATTAAGTATATATGATTACAGTGCAATTTGTCTTATATTCATCGCAGGATAAAAACTTCTGAAATTCAGTTTGAAATGTTTATTCTTTATTGTCCTAAAATGGAAGTCATACCTATGGTAAATAGGTTGTATTTACTCTTCTACTGATTTTATAGTAATGTCTGTTTCATTTAACTTTGGCAGATAAGGTAACCAACTGTTACTTAGTTTTTACCTTCAGAATACAATTGAAAAAAAATTAAGAAGAAATAATAAAAAATATTTTAAAGTAAATCCTTCCTTTAAAATTATAGGGTGTGCATAATTATAAAACAGTTTATTTACTCCTGGGTGAGAGAAATATTAAATAAGAATGCATTTTTGACAAGGGAAGAAATGAACAAATGAAACATCTTGACTAGCAGTTTTAAGTACTTTGACTTAACTCTGCTTCACTTCAGATGGAAACTTCTGGCAGGTTCTTAAGTAAAGCTCCGGGCAAAAAACATCAGGTACTAACCCAGGAAAATGCTCCTAGCACCTGAGAAGCCTGCAGAGTAGCAGAAGTGGCTTCGTGGAAATAGGGTGAGCTTTTTTCAGCATTTTTGGAATTTGGGTTGATAGAATTGTGCGTCGGATGGTATTGATGGGAGGTTCCTTGACACAGAGTGTTTGGTTCATTCCATTGTACAGTTTCATACCAACTTACAATGTCATATATTCTGTGTTTGTCAGACAACCAACTCCGTCCCTAGTTGTTTATGCAGAAACTGAAGGTGAACAGAGTTTTCTGTAGCCAGATGATTTCTCAATGGAGATCTACTTTAAAAAAAAAAAGAGGAGGTTGGGGGAGGAAGAAGAAAAAGACAACGGAGAGTTAGAGGTGGAGGAGTTAGTGGAAGAGGAAAAAGAAGAGACCGCCCTTTTATACGGTAGAAGCAGCTGTTAAGGGTGTACAAATATGGTTTATTACTTTAATCAGTTCATCTTAAAGCCTTTCATCAGCATGTAGAAAGTGCACAACCCAGGCCTTTATTGCAGTTGGCACCATGGCTGTGGTAACGGGTTCTGCTTGCCACTGTCAGAGGTCATGGTTTACGGGGGTTACGAGCCCCTCTGCAGTGAGCATGGTGGCCTCTTTATGAAACCACCTTCGAAAGGTTATGTGAGTAGATGCAATTAAATAAATATAAGTGAAGGCTACGATTCTTGTGCTCCAAGAATATCTCTGTGCTCTTAGCATATCTGAATTTCAGCATGTCATCTGCTTAAAATCAAAGGCATGTTTCTATCCCGTGTTACTGAATTGCAGTTCAACTTCAGAAACGCATTTAAATTTTCAAATTGCTTTTTATATTAATTTTCTCCTGAAGTTATGGCCAAGTGTTCTGTTAGTGGGATTGTAAACTAGCATTGTCTTTTCAAAGTGCAATTTGGCAATATCTGTGAGCATTTGAGAATATGAGCCCTTCAGGCTGGAAGTTCCATTTCTAAGAACATTTCAACAGAAATACCCACATATATGCTCAAGGAACTTGTAACAGGGAAGTATCAACCACCCAAATGCCTTCCTATAGCGAAGAAGTCAAGTCATGGTGTAAAAATTCTGTGCCGGTTACACAAAATGAAAACAAATCTATATGTGCTGAACATCAAAAAATGTTAAATGGAAAGCAGTTGTAAAGCCAATACATAGTATGATTTTATTTTTATATAAAGACATAAAAGCTATTAATAATTGATTATTTTTGGAGAGAGATACAGGCTAGTGCAAAAGTAAAGCAGGGTTTACATTTTAAAATCTACATGCTTTTGCACCTTGTGAAGTTTTTTAAAGCACAGGCTTATGTTTTATGTAATTAAGCTTTTTAAAAATGTTTTCCTGAGACATTCATCAGAAAAAGCATCAATCAAGATGCCTACTAAGTACCAGACACAGTCCTTCCTTCTTCTTCCCTTCATAATTTATATTCTCAAGTTTCTGGAGGTTGGAAGACCGAGATCTGGGTACAGCGTGGCTGGGTTTTGGTGAGAGGCCTTTTCCTGGCTTGCAAACAAATGCCTTCTTGCTGTGTGGTCACATAGTGGAGAGAGGGCAATCAGGCTCTTCAGTGTCTCTTAAAAGAGCACTAATCACTTCCAACACCACCACATCATAGATTAGGGCTTCAACATGTGAACTTGGGGTGGGGGGGTGGGGGGGACACAATCATTCAGGTCATAACACCGTCTAAAAAGAGATTGTCAAACTTCCAGTCAGTCAGTAACATTTACTAAATATTTGCTTTGCGTAGCACACCGTGAAATACTTCTGATATAATCATAAGAGAAAATTTCTAGTGTGGGGGGTATTGAGAGAGTGTAACCCATCATCATCCTGAGCAGAGAGTTTGACCAGTACCAGGGGGCAGGCAGGCCCAGCTGTGGGTAACAGAGATGATTTCTTTGGATTTTTTTTAATTGGAAAAAAGAAAAAAAGAAAAATTTGGAGGGGGTGCAAAATGGGTTCATTCTATGTTTTTAGGTAGTGAGAGTGCCGTTCTTCCCGGATCACAGAGCCATCTGCGTAAGCATCAGGCTGAGGAGAATCAGGTGCCCACGATGGGGCACCTTCTCGTCATCACTCCTGTCTGCCACCACCCTGCCTCACCCCTCACAAGCCCACAACTTCCCTGTGTGCTCTTCTGGGAACACGGGGCTGCATGATGAGCCCCACAGCAGAGATTCGAGGCAAACCTGCAGTTATCTTCCATCTTACTGATCTCACCAGATTCTCTTTTATGCTCTAGATGTTGATGTGGATGTGAGAGACAGCCTTTAGGAAGAATCAGGGGAGGGGGAGGGGTCACAACAAATGCTTGTAGACTGAGCTAATGAGGGACAGACAAGATATGCTCTGTCATCTCCTTATTAAGACAGCCAGATATGATTACCTCCCCAGAGTACAGGGGTCTTTTCAAAGAGACTTACATGGACCATATAAAGTAATGCACAACTTCTTTCTTTATTCCAAAACAATTTAATTTGAGAATGTGTTTACTTTAATAATAGTACCCTAGTTCTCTAAACTAATGTACTCTGCCCTAAATTTGTATTAAATTGCCCAGATAGCCAAGGAGTTGTAGCCCTGAAAGGAGAGCTCCCAGACTTCCTTGCTCTCTGACAGACATTCCAGAAACTCCAGTGGCAATCTACCCTGTATTTGAATATTCTTTCCTCCTTCGTGATAGTTGGGATCACGTCCTACAGAGTTTAAGGTATCAACTGCTCCAGCAAGCAGTGGGGAGAGCCCTTGAACCATTCTCTATAGTAAGCGTGGTCCCTCAGGGACCTCTGAAGCCACGTTCCACATCCTCTGCGGTCAAGGTGGGAACACAAGTGGAAGGAATCTAGATTTTGGAGCAAGGCTGAATCAGACAGGGCCATTTTAAGACCTCCAAGGCATCAGGCTTACGTCCTTTTGGGGGCCCTACCCCTTTTCTGTTGAATATATTGAAATATACCCACATCCCACATTAAGTACAACAATATAATGTTTTATTTTAATGTTATAAAAAAGATTAAAAAAAATTTTTTTAATGCTAGGCATGGAGCCCAATGCAGGGCGTGAACTCATGGCCCGGAGATCAAGACCTGAGCTGATACGAAGTGTCAGATACCTAACCGACTGAGCAACCCAGACACCTGCTTTAAAATTTTTGAGGGAGTTTTACAGTCTTGCTTTTGAAATTCTTTGACTATAACTAATTCATTTAATTTACAATTGATTTCCCTGTAATAATCAGGCAAACTCAGGAATTCTTGGAAAATGAAAAAAAAATCTAAGCTATACATTATTTTCAAGTGTAATGGGGTTTTAAAACGAGTACTAATCAAAACAATTAAAAATGACTTAATATGTTTTTGGACATTATTTAGACATTATTAATTTTGACATTATAGTTTTCTCTTTTTATTTAGAGCCCCTATATTTACTTCTTCGTTTCAAATATTTGTGTAGGACCTTAAAAATCTGGTAGGCTTTAAGCCCAGTGCCTTAAAAGATGGAATGACCCAGGTCCTGGATACAAATTCTGGCTCACCCGTTTGTCACAGGGACTAGGTAGAAGGCTTGGTAACCCTCCTAGCTTGCACCTGAAGCAGGGTCAAGGGTAGTCTTTCTTCCCTAGCATCAGAATCCTGAAAGCTAAATGGGACTCTGGCTGCTTTTGCTGTTGCCAGGGACATTACCTGCCTGCGTTTCTTCCTTCCTGTATCAATCAATCATGTCTTTTTATTCTGTAATTTTGATGCTTTGACGTCTTGGGGCCTGGCTGACCCTGGAGGGACTGCCTTTCCCAGGGCTAGCGGATTCTTAGATATGTAAATGATTGGCCTATTGGGAGTGCACTTTCTTTTTTCTTATGTTAGTCACCATACAGTACATCATTCGTGTAGTTTTTGATGTAGTGCTCCTTGATTCACTGTTTTCGTGTAATACCCAGTGCTCCATGCAATCCGTGCCCTCCTTACTACCCAACACTGGGCTACCTTTTATATACCAACCAACCAATCCAGAGTCTACACCCCCAACCACCTCCTTTATCAGGCCACTATCCCTCTGCCCTAATCACCCAGGTACCAGACTACAAGGACAACACTATACCGTAGAGCCCACTAAAATTATTCAAACGAGCCAGTCCTAAACGTGCTTTGCCTGCCTCGCCCATTCCTTCCATTGTAAAGCACATTAAAGGCTCTTGGCCACACTTTCCTCTTGCTCCCTCTGCCTCCAGACCAAGCCTAGTGCTTCCCCTTGTGGCCCCCATGGTGTGGTGTGCCCCCTCCACTGGGGACCTGTGAATAACGTGTTTTCCTTTCAATGGCAGGTGTCCTCTGTCATCATTCCTGAATAATAAACCTTCATTTAAAAGACACCAGCCCTGGGGCAGGCAAATCCCACAGAGTAAGGAAACTCTCCGTTCACTTGGGTCCCCGTGACAGAGGTGAGGAAGATCCAGCTGACAGGCCTTGATCCTGCATCTGGTAGGCCAGGGGCATATGGAGGTCACTTCTACCCAGACAGAACTGAGCACCAAAGCCTATCTCCGCTGCCCCTGCTGTTTGAAGGACAAGAATGGTGGGGGAGGGGCAGCTGTGTGAGAACAACGTGATGGTGAGAAAGTGCTGAATTCTTAGAAGTCATGCGCCTCCTCCTGTTCCAGGTCTTCTCCCCACTCTCATCCAGGAACGTTCTTTGCCTGGGCAGGCATCATGGCTGTCCTAGACAGAGCTTGTTTTGTTTTTGTCTCTATTAACAATGAGGTGCCGAACCATGTGTCTTAATCATGCTAAAAGTCTTGGTATTTGTTCTGGCTTCTGCTCCCTCTCCATTCTTTGTTCTTTCTGATGAATTTTCCATTGAAAATTAATGCTAGAAATAAATGATTAGAAGCAAACATCGAAAGTGTATAAAGCCAGTTCAGGAAACTCTGAACATATACCTAATGATAATCCTGTCGGCCGCTGACATTGTGTAAAAAATCAGAAAGTATTCCTTTACCTGCTGTGACATTTCTCTCACCACTGCCTCGTTGGCTGGGAGTGGCCTCCTGCAGTTTTCCAGAATGTTCCCAGAACCCTTGGGCTGAGCTGATGTCCTACACCTTCTCTTCCAAGGCATACTCGGCCACACTAACATAGAATAGCTGGGGGAGGTCAGGGGAGGCAGCTGTGAAAAAAAGACTAAATGAAAAACACAGCTCATTTAGAACTTGCCAGTGTACAAGCAAAATGAGACTCATGTATTCAGTAGATGAGGCAGGGGTGGATTTACCGCTAAATTAACCAAGCTTTAATTTCAGGGCTCCTGGGTTGTGTGGTTCTCTTATAAGGCCCTGTACCTAATTTTGTATTCATATTTTGCATTTTTTTTTTTTTTTTGAAGGAGAGCTCGATAGCCTTTAGGGCCCACAAAATTTCGGTCTGTCCCTGGGAAAGGGATATGTGGTTATGTGTTATGATGCTTTTATACTCCTTTTCAAATAAATCTGTCACGATGAAAGCACGTGTTGAGATGACATGTGTCAACATCATTCAAAAACAGTGGCATCGATATCACTGATAATATATGTATTTCAAATAAATTGTTCATTACATCTTGACAGACTTGTATTGAAACCTTTTGTTTTTCTTTACAACATTGAGATCTGTTAGAAATCTGTTTGGACTATGAGAAAAAGAAAGAATTGACAAATCAGTGCTTTTATTTCTCAGTAATATGTCTATCCTTCTGGGTTTTAAACCTAAAAACGAATTTTTAAAGACTTAAAGCACACAGTTGCATCGTTATTTTTATGACCGTCAAATTAATTCTTTGATCTACCACTTGAAACCAATGGAGATTGACAGTCCCGTTTTCTTACTTTAATGATGTAAACCTCATTGAAAATGAAGATTCTGGAGGATAAAAAATGGTGCCGTGACTGCTATTGATTAACTGTCTTGTTGGCTTCATTGTTCAGCCCTCATTGGCCTCTTGGGCAGAGGGAGGCCCAAGAATAACATTGCTGACATTTCCTTGAAAAGATACAATGCTTTGACAAAGACAGCTGCATGCTTTAAAAAGATACAGTTTTGATGTACATGCTTTAGTCTTTTCAGAAGTACGAGTGATTGATTACAATGCATAAAGTGAGAGACTTCTGAAAGTTACGTAGGGTTAAATGTTTATCTGAAATACTTAAGAATGAAAATCGTTGTAAAATGGTGATTTGCAAAAACCACACTACTACAGTTTTTAGAAAGAAATTGATGAAGTGGGAAGAAATCAAGGAAAAATAATATACTTATCCACAAGTGCTAGAGTAATAACATTTAATTTAAATAAACATTTCTAGTCTTGTAGCTATGAAATCCTGAATGTAGTTTTTCATACAATACAGAAAATGAAATGCTATCTTAAAATGGCAATGCTTAAATATTATACAGCATGCTGAAGCTTCTACTTAATTGACAGTTTTTATTCACTTGAAATTACATATAATGTCCTCAGTATCTATGCTTTATAGGTGAGATCTGTTTAATTTATCCCAATACTTTCATCACCTACTCTCTTTATTTGTTCTCAAATTACAGTGAAGTTTTGTGCTCGCTTCGGCAGCACATATACTAAAATTACAGTGAAGTTTTACTGTATTGTATTTTTAGATACATTCCCATTCCAGTATTTTATTGGGAATATACTTTTTTCATCCCTTGCTTTGGAATTATCCAAAGTATTTGTATTAGGTTCATTACTAAAACACTCGATGCAAAGTTTTGCCTGTGTAGGACAGTGTTTGTTATGAATATACCACTTGCTGAGTTTGGTTACAGAGAATAAGGGCAGAGAGGTAACACTTAGAATCACGTGCGTTCATGGATGTTTGGTGCAGCCTGGAGTAATGTGCCTGTTTGGAGTTAGACCCAGACCAAAGTGTGTCTCTCTACTTTATGGCAGGATGATCTGGAACAAGTTACACCTCCCTTACTAAGCCTCGTTAATGTGAATGAAGGGAAGTATGACTCTCTCATAGGGATGTGATGCAGGGTCAAATCAGATAAAGCTTAGAAAAGGTTTTAGCACAGGGCCCTTTACAATAAGTACTCAGTACTTGTCATCAAGTACAACAATAACAAAGATGTGTATTTATTAAATGCTAATCGTGTTCTAGATACTGTATTATGAACTGGGATGTTTTTGAAAAAAAGAATGAGAGAATAACCCCTTACATCAAGAGCTTATATTTTCTGGTAAAAGTACATCTATTTAAGTGATAATTATAATGTAATGGGATAACCACATTACTGTGAATATACACTATGATATTTTGCAGAGATGATGTGTCGCTTAGAAAAAAACCAGTCAACTTCATAAACTAGGCAGATGCTGAATTAACAAGCACAACACCAACCCTACCCTGAATAGTCAGTTGTAAGAAAGGCTCAGAGTCCCGGAACAATTCACGGTCTTTTTTTACCTAACGATGATTCTAGTAACAATAGTTTGGGGGTTTTTTTCCCCTCTGATTTTGCATTTAAAAAAAAAAAAGAAGAAGAAGAAGTTTTACTTTTTCTGGACTCAGAGACTGGTTCTCTGGCTTAGGGATGCATTCGTAGTTGCTCTTTGCCATAGACGGCTTCCGTTCTAGAGACTGAGGCTAACTTGAACATGACAGGGAGGTTCAGGTGAACAGATCAGCTCAGCTGTCTTCCACCAGGACATCTGCTGCCCTAAGAGTCCCTACCCCACCCACTGGAGCAGGGAAGCAGCTGTGACCTGTGAGCACCAACCAGGATTTCCACCATTTCTGTTTCAAACACTGGTGATATGGATTTGGGTTCAGGAGTAGTTCAGCCATCCCATGAGGGGACGTTGAGAGATGGCAAATGATGAAATTTTTAAAAATTCAATGTCACTGGAAATTGAATTAAGGAAATTAAATTTTGGTGTTTCTTAGAGCATTGGGTACAAGTTGAAGTTGATATTTTAAAGATAGTTTTTCTAAATTGAGGTCCTAAAAATAAAAGTTTTAGGAACACTCCCAAATTATATAGTACAATGTTTTCATGAATACTATTGTTTTTTGCCATTCAAGAAATCTACAAATCAAATGTTAGAATGGAATTTCTTCCATGGCAGTCATTTTTGCATAGGTCTACCTTACTCTCATCAATTTTTTTCACAGTTTTTTTTCCTGGCTGGTGGTGTACAGACCTTTTTTTAAATGGCCTTAATCCAGTGGACTTGAAGTTAAAATAGTCCAAAAGCAATTCGAGATTTTTCTAATGACAAACGTGCATCCTTTGCAATTCCTTAACAGGGAGGGGAGACAGCCAGGGGCTACAGATGCTTTTAGCTCTACCCCCAGGCCTCACATCATGGGAATGCATCTATCCTGTGTTAAGGAGGCTGTCTGACCTTGCATGTCTCTCCTTTGTTGCTGAAAAAAAAAATGCTTAGTGACTCCAGTGTATGTTTTAATTTAATGGTGGGCATCTTGGAGTATCCATGTGTTAGCAATAGGCTAAGGCCAATCTGAAGGAAGAGTTGCCCAGCAGGAGCTGCCCAGGGATAAGATGAATGGTCTCCCAGTTGTGGGATATGGGTGGAAAGTAATAAGACCTAGCTGGCGTGAAGCTGAGCACCTATCTTCAGAGTCTTGAAAACCTTTCCAAAGTGGGAGAGAGACAGTAAATCTGAAAGGCACAATGTAAGTGAACAAGATGTGAAGAGGTTTGGATATCACACAGAGGGCACATTAAAGGTATGTTTAGAGGATATTTTTAAATGCATTTTGAGGATTTAGGAAAGAACTGTACACGTGGTTCAGCATTGTTCTGCCCTCTCCTGATCAATCACTAAGAGTAAACTGGATCAATAAGCTTTCCCTGTCTACATGTTCCCTATCCCGTCTTTAGACAGTAGATGAAATACAATTGGTTGACAACCAGTCATAGCCCCTTGCCTATAATGTAGGGTAGATGGAGAAGACTTATCACATAAGAGATTCTAAAGCTGGCCCTCTAGGTATGGTGTACCCTCCAAATGAGCTTGTTCAAATGGCCCAAGTGAGTGGTAGAGTTTCTCTCCCAAGCAGGAGTGAGACACGGTGAATGAGCAAATCCACTATAGACAAGTTAGTAGTCACCAAACACAGAAAGGGTTCTATATCTTTTACTACCACCAAAACTTAGAAGGGTTTAGTGGTGGAATTTTTGGGACTTAAAAAGCTTCTGTATTTTCCTCCCTGGAACCGGCAACCATTGGGCATAAACAAATTTAGAGGCCTGCAGCTTCTCTCTGAAACTCACGTTTCTTTAAATTGAAGGTGGGAGTAGGAAAATAATCTTAAAATGATTACGTTTTTATTTTTCTTTCTGTGGGTAAGGTACTAGGTTGTGTGTAGATTATATGCAAGGGAGCCCAGACACAATTCCTGCTATCAGAGACTTATTGGTAAGACTGAAGTGGAACATTAAAACAGCTCAGTAAGACAATAGGTCACCTGGGTAGCTCAGTCGGTTAGGTTTCCAACTCTTGATTTCAGTTCAGGTCATGATCACAAGGTTGTGAGATGGAGCCCCACATCAGGCTCCATGCTGGGCAGGGAGACTGCTTAAGATATTCTGTCTGCCTCCAACCAACCCCCTTTAAAAAAAAAAAAAGCTCAGTAAGACATAGAAGGGATTTAATATCAAGCACAAAAGGGTTGTAGACATTGAGTTTTAAGCAGGAAGATGAGGGCACCTGGTTGGCTCAGTCAGTGGAGCATGTGACTCTTGATCTCAGGGCTGTGAGTTTGAGCCCCATGTTGGGTGTAGAGATTACCTAAAAATAAAATCTTAAAAAAAAAAAAAAAGGCAGGAAGAAAGTCTTTATATTGAGAGAAAGTCTTTATGTTGTGAGGTATGGTTTGAGCAAACCTTCAGGGGAAGAATTTGAGGAGGAGGAAAAAGGAGGGGCTCTCAGCAGGAACATACAGACTGTTTAGAAGGAAATGCCCAAATGAGCGAGACAGGAACAGGAATGCTTAGTGAGGGACTGCATTTGGCTCTATGGACTTCATGGAGCATGGAGAACTGAATGGTGAGAGCTATATTTTAAGATTAACCTAATAGTAGAGGATGATGTTGTTTGGAAAGGGTGGGTGGCAGGCAACCTTTTAGGGAGTTGTTTCTGGCTGAAGAACACCAAAAATGTAGAACATGGGTTGTTCCAGTGAAAACCCTTGATAGAGGGGAGGACAGGTTCCAGGATGGTAAGAGAAGCAAATACAGTGAAGCCAGCAATCCCTAAGCAACAGTGTGTCTCCTCTGCTACCTGCCTGTGTGGTCTTCACAGTGAAGGTTGTTAGACAGGATAGACTCATCCTGCTTTAACAAAATATCTAACTTTGAACATCTAGATTAATCAATAAGCAAATAAAGGAATAATTATTTGCTTTTCAAAATGGTTCTTTGCTGAAGAAGGAATTATGGTGGCATTGCTTTATAGACCAAACACTAAAATATTTAAGCCACGATGTCTGCATCTTTAGTATCACACACATTGGGTGAAATGAGGCAACATTTATCTTTACTGCACACAGACCTCATCTCTTCATTTGGCCTGTTAAATAAATCAGTATTATTAATGTTTGGTGGTTGCTTTGTGGAATGATCAAGCTGCATTCTGTTGTCTACATAAGGCCTTTTGCAATGAAGAACAAAATCCCAACTATTTTGAATTTAGCAAAATTTTATTACCTGCAATGCTTCCTTCTTCCTGAAATTTATAATAATTCCATCCAGTCTTGTTTTTATTTTCGCATATACCTAAAACTAAATTTTTGTCCCTTCCTGATTCAGTAGATGGCCATCTGTTGATTTTAGAGTTAGGATGTTTCAGTTGAGGACAAAGAAGCCACCTTGAGGGCAAGACTGGAGAAATGATAAAAGAAAACGTATGTTATTTCTCTTCTCTCCATGAAATCATGATGTGCCAAAAGAAAAAAGACCTTTGTGAAACGCAGTGGTTCCCTTCCGTATGAAATTGAAGGGTCACTCCAAAGATTAATGATTCTGAGATGTTAATTCAGAAGAGAATTTATTTTTAAGGGCTGAGATTTATTCTGAGCCAGAGGATTCTGAGTTCAGCTGGGGGACTAATGAAGCATGTATTTTATTTTGTGGAGCTCCTAGTGGTGCTGTCAGTCATTTAACATGGGGCCTATTTGTGGGAATTTCAGATCTGGTTGAAAATCTAGGCATTCAAATGGTGAGATCCTTCTTCATTGGGAATTTTGTCAGAAAACATTTAGGGGGTAGCTTATTTCTTTTATACTTGAAAGGTTTTATGTGTGAGTCCTGTGTTTCTGCGAAGGTGTCATAGTGGTGTAAATTTATATTATTAACATATTGCAAAGGTTAAAAGGCACATTCCTCACAGTAGGGCACCTTCCAGTCCCTGGGTTGTACGTTGTTTTTCCTGCCTGGGGTCAAAAATAAAACAATTTACTGATATCCTAACCATTTATCTTCCCAGACTCCAGGTGAGGCTTAAATTTCATTTAAAAATGTCTCTGAATGTACAATGCTTTTTCTGAGTTAAAAAGTGCATGGAATAACACCTTGTTTTTCATTGTCAGAAGTAATCTTTCATTCATCTCTCAGACTGCACCCCTTCATTAGCTTCTTGTCCCCTTCTCACCAGTACTTCTCAAGGCTTCTTTGACACACGGCATTAGCTTCTCCCTCCCTGATTAATGTTGTTATTAGATCATAAACCAATCAACATGCCCATCGAAATGTGCATTATTAGGAAATTAATAGGCAGAAATAAAGTGGCCATGAGTTGGGTTCCGACTGTAGAGTTTCTTTATGAGGTCAACTATCATTTTGATAGTCTTGAGCCTTGCATTGAATTCAGCTCAGTCATGTAATAAAGAAAATTCTCCCTTAGAAATAGCCAAATAAATAAACTAAAACAGGATATTCAGTAGAATATGCTGGCTTTACTGTGACCTCCCATTTGTCACGATGCATTCTTTCATTAGCCAGACCTTCAAAGAGAGATGCCGTTCATCTAGCAATGGGCCATCATGGGCACTGCTTCCCGGAGGCAATGATGCCAATGAACTGGACAGGCTCTGAGGGTGTACCTTAAGCCAGGCCAGCAGTTGGTCACTAGTCATTGAAAAACCCAGGTTTCTATGTATTGCTGTCCACTAGCTTACCTTTTCCTAGCTGGATGGTTTCAGTCTCTGCTCTGGGATACTTCTCCAGCACTTCTCCAGCATTTTGATCTCATAAAATATAATGTCTTTAGAATACCTGGATTGGTTAATTATAGTTTATCCTGCAGAATGGGGCTATAGAAACCCCCTCGTGCAGATTAGTGGGTGTTCCCTGGGCGTTACATAAACCTCAACAGTGTAATTATTTGTATCTTCATTTTATATAGATTTGCCCACACATACACAGAACTAAGAGCTGGAGAGACACTTGGGTCAGCTGAGCTCTCACATAAGCAAGGACAGCCAAAGAATGCAAAGAATGATTTATATGTTGCAATAAGAGAGGATGGGTTGGGGAGGGGAGATATATATATAGAGAGAGAGACAGAGAGAGGCAAATGAGGACCAATCATGCCGAAATGAGACATGATTTGCTGCTATTTTCCTTTCTCAGTGTATTTTTCCTAGATGCCTCCCTAGTAGTGCTGTTCAGTTACTTCTGTTGTGTGTGTGCTGGTGCATAAATTCAGGTCAAGTACAACACCCTGATTTCTCTATTCATCATAGGAACAGGTAATATTCTTACCAATACATAACAAGAAATCGCAACTAATTTGGCTCATGACCTTATTCTTTTATCATTAATGGTTGAAATGGTGTTTGCCTAGCCATTAATGCACTCGGTTCAGTACACTAAAGCTGTTTGAAATTTTCACTAATCCTTTCCCATTGAGGGCTTCCCTGAACCAAATCACTTCTGAATAAAACAACAAAGCAAATGCATACACAGGTTTCTAAGATTTTCCGGATCAAACATAATTTACAGGGCACAGCATTTTAAAATGGGATTTCTTTTTCTTTTCTTTTCTTTTTTTTGAAATTGCAGCACCCATAGTACTGGAGAATGAATGAACTGTTTCCTGAAAATATGAATTGCATGAACTTACCCCATAAAGTGTTCAAGTGTTGAGGGCTTATTTTTTTTTTCCCAGTGAAAACATGAACCAATATATAGCATAAAAGTAGAAAAATGGTTTAACACCTAGCACAAAGATGCTTTTCGAAGGAATCCATCTTTGCTATTTAATTTACATTTTGAGGGCTCATTAGGATGATGAATGACACAACTGGAGAATAAAACATACTTCCTGAACAAAAGACGATCTCTGTAGCCTAATAACATTTTATGCCAGCACTTACATTTGTCAGAAGTGGATGCTATTTATCCCTATGATTATTTAAAAATCATTTTTATTGTCCTTTGTGCTGTGTCCTCTTCTGGGAATTTTAATTCAGAGTTTGACACCTACTTATTAACTTCGGTGAAGTATGGAGTACAAAGGCCCATACTCTATAAAGAATTCTAAACAGCCATGTTTATATTGCCTGCAGCTGTACACAAATTAGCTCGGTTTGGATTTGTTTCGATCAGAAACAGAAAGCCTGTTGAAATAGCATGTAACCTCTGCTTCCTGAGCGAAGCAAGTGCTTTCTCCGTCTGAACCAAGCAGGGCGGACAGAGTCGACAGAAGGGGCATTTTCCTAATTATGCCACAGCCCTTATGCATTACTTCCATTTCCCTGGCCTCCTCCAACTGCTCCTCCCGAACAACACACTGTCATCTGTCGCCACGTACTGATGCCCGTTCTCTCCTCTCTGATCTCCTTACCCAGCCTGCACTCCGACTCCCACAGCCTCACTATTATTCCAGATTGCTTCTTCCTAAGCCATCTGTTTCCCTCGCGGTATATTTTCACATCTCCTCAGTGGGCTAGGTTTTTTGTCTTTTTTTTTTCCCCCAGGGTGGGTAGCACTCTCTTGAAATTGAGTGGGAGTCCTCGCTGCATGAGATCCACACCAGGAATCCTAGAGGGAGGGATTCTCCATGTGGCACAGCCATAAAAACCCAGCCCACACTGCCTGGGCAGCAGCCGGCAAGATCATCCGGCTCAGCACACAGCCCCGGTGCAAACCCTGATCTCCACCCTCCACCTCAGAATGCCAGCTGATTTTACCAGTGACTCATCTTAGAAGTTTTTTTTTTATAAAGGGCAAGTGTCTGGACTTTCCCAAGAGGAAAAACAGCCCCGGCGGTGAGTCAGAGCCTCAAGATGAGCTGGGTCTAGGGAGATGCCTCAGTGGGGTTCTCCCTGGGCACGTGACCTACAACCGGACAGCATATGTTGCGCTCATATCCGCTCGTATGTGATGTACAAATGTTTCATCATAATTCCATTCCTCTAGCTAGGCTCACGCCTGCTTGCTTCAGGGGACCTTATGTTTCTTAGCGGGCTAGAAATGGAACCACTGGCCACAAAATTTCAAAGATGAAATCTTGGAAAGTAAAATCCTGGTACTAATTTTATGTGTCTCTGATCAAATGATCTTGGCTGATGGTACTTCAAATCGATATTCTGCAGGGAACCCAACTTTGAGTTATTGGTCGGGCTTCATTAGCAATTTAATGAACATATAACCATCTTACCACTTTCATTGTTATTTTAAATGATATTAATAAAGGAAACTATTTCTATTTGGTCCTTAACCACCTTAATATTTTAATGAAAGTTACAGTGATAATTGATGATAGCTCATACCTAAAAGACTGGTTACTTTAGCTGTTCCCATGGACATTAATAATAATTGAAAAG
Organism: Procyon lotor; assembly: GCA_028646535.1. Lineage (NCBI taxonomy): Eukaryota > Metazoa > Chordata > Mammalia > Carnivora > Procyonidae > Procyon > Procyon lotor. Next base: position 49,392,018 of record CM053610.1, read on the forward strand.
GCCATAAAAACTCAAGAAGAGGTGAAGACACGACGATCAGGCTTTCCGTATTTCCACAAGAACACAGAGGTGGCCCCTGGGCACGCTGGCCAGACCTGAGTGCTTGTGAACCCAGCCACATGTGAAATGATGACGAGTTTCTTTTGCTGCCTTTTACAAAATATAAGGGATTATAAAGACCAGTTATTTATGCCCACTTGACTCTGAGTAAACTATCCAGAAGCTCAGAATTACCTTCGCAGGTAACTTCTGACCATTCCCCTACCTTGAATTAATAGAGGAATTTTACAAAAGTGGCTTACTGCACCTCAAGGAAATGGAAGAAAAACTGATACACACTCTATGTAATTTTTATGTAATGCTTCATTACTCTTATTAATATTGTTGTTATATAGACATTTATGGAGCTACTAGAAAGTTGATGAGCATGGCTCAGAAGATATAAACATAGCCCCTGTTCACAATGTGAATTTAAATAAGCTTGGAGATGGATAGTATAAACATAAAAAATTCAGGTAAAGGAAATGATTTCAAGAAAGGAATTCCATGAATCTGCAGAACTCATTATGGACTGCACGGGGAAGTCGCTGACTTTTTTGAAAAGCATAAATAATAGGTATCTTTGTTAAAGAATACAATCTGGAAAACAGTTTTAGAACTGAACGCTCTGTGTTTCCATCCCCATGACCAGCTCTGGGACTTTTTTCAACCCCTGTGAGTTATTACTTCATTGCTTCTATCCAACAGATTCCTGGACTGCCCTGAGTGTTGACTTCAGGCACAAAAAGAAAACCTGACATCTCTGCCAGTGACCTAATTCTTTGGCCTTTAGTTGTCTGGTTTTCCTAACCTCTGTCCACATTTAGTTCAGATATTTGAAAGATAGTCCATAGGCTTACAGAATCAAAGGGGCAAAGAGGATTGCTACTTAAATCTGTATGAAGTGTCCTGACCAGGATGCTGGTGGACTGGAGTTATATAAAACAGGGCCTGTCAGCAGACAGCAGGAACCACCCATCTACCCACTTTTTCTTTCTTTCTTTCTTTTTTTTTTTTTTTTAAGATTTCATTTATTTATTTGACGGAGAGATCACAAGTAGACTGAGAGGCAGGCAGAGAGAGAGGGGGAAGCAGGCTTCCTGCTGAGCAGAAAGCCCGATGCGGGACTCGATCCCAAGACCCCGAGATCATGACCTGAGCTGAACGCAGAGGTTTTAACCCACTGAGCCACCCAGGAGCCCTATCTACTCTTTCATTTGCGAGATTTCATGTTGCCAAAACAAGAGTTTAGTGACACATTTCTTAAGTAATTGGTTGAATGCTTTACATGTTCTTAAATTTACTCTTATCATTGATTAATTTTAGATTTATCAATTTTAATAGAAGTACAGCCCCACAGAACATGATGAGAAGTGGAAGATATATGTCAGTGCCTACTGACAGAACAGAGTTTTATTGCCTTTGTTTTTATGAAAATTTACTCATTATAGAGTAACACATTAAAGGGAGAGATCATGAGATTTTGGATTAATTTGGAAGGCTCAGATTGTTTAAAAATCCACTATGAGGGCGTAAAAAATACTCTTAATGTGTCCCAGTAAATAGATGATTATTGAATGGAATTTTTCCTTTGTTCTGAAGTACAAAAAGGTAAATAAATAAAAATTGAGACCGAGTCTAAACACACAGGGATGAGCATTCCATGGCAAGAATAATCTCTCCCCAAAGTTGTGTTTTAGCTACTTAAAATTCAACCAGCAGTTTTTATTCCGAGATCAAATTGCCCTACCTTGATTTTTCTTCTCAGCTCAAGCTAAGCTCTTGCTGACCTGAAGAATATTAACATAGAGGTTACGCAAACTTCCTTTTCCTGCTGTTTTCTCCTACGTATTACTTCAGAGCTATGTTTTGTTGGATGTCTGTTTCAACGTAGAACTTAAGTGTGAGGTACTTTTGCAGTGTTTAATGCTAGCTAATCAACGTGGGTTCACCTATAGCATCACGTCTGTGGCATTGGAAGAAGTATTGAAGATGGGATCTAATAAGATGGGGGGATTTTATTTGGCACATTCCTTAAGCACACATTGTGTAAATATGTATCTTTCTTACCACTTTATCTCCAACACCTGGATAGTGTCTCTCACACAGTGGGACTCAGTGAGTCCTTGTTGAATGAATGAAGAATGTACTCTTCTGTGAATTACATTGTTTTTGCATGGAAGGAAATGAGCACCTAGTATCTAGATGATAGTATCAAGTCTCTGTTTAACAACATCTATACTAGGGGCAAACAGAAGTTATAGTTTGCTTCTAAGTAAACTAGTATATTATGCTTGTAAAGTAGTTTCATGTTTACTTAGTGTTTTCTCCACATTCCAAAAATAGTCATGCTGGCTTCGTGTGTTGTGTGAACATGCAATGATTATATGGCTACAGAATAAGGGTCTTCCAATAAAGTGCCAATGACAATTTCCATATAAAGGAGTTTCCCTGTCAGTGATGCCAACAACTTTAATGGCTCCCACCACCCATGGGCTCTCAGTATCTCCTTCACGTTTCTAGTCTGCTCCCTTGCTCGTTTCTCACAGTGGTGGTGCCAGGCTTCTAAGACCCCACACAGGCCCCAACACAGCAGGTGATGGACGTCTCTACCTGGTGTCTGATTGACGTGTCAAACGTATGTCCCAAGCACCCCAGGTAGGGTCGTTAAGGATTGTGTTCTATCCTGAGGGCCATAAAAAAGCCACTGAATGGTTTTAAGCATGGAATCGACATGATGTGATTCCTCTTCAACCAAGCATACTCTGGCTGCTGTGTGAAGCATGGAGGTGGGCGAGGAGGGAGGCTAAGAGGCAGATTGAAAGAGAGGTGATGAGACCTCAAGCTAAGGTGGTGGCATTGGAGATGGATTGGAGTACGCAAATGTAACGTATCTCTTGGAGGTAGAATCAACATGACATTAATGAAGTGGACGTGACAGTAAGACAGCAAGTGGGTTTACAGGGTGGATATTCCCTGAGGTGACCAGGACGGAGGAAGCTTAACAGAAAAGCCATTCTGAGATTTCTGTGAGATATCCAAGCAGATGCACCAACTAGGCAGTTGGATCAGTGAACCTGGAATTCAACAACAGATCTCGGCTAGACATGAACGTTTGGGAGTTAACATGCAAATGGTATCTGCAGCCAGAGGAGTACACCGCACGGCCTAGGGAGTGCGTGTGGTGTGAGAAGTGAAGGAGGCTCATGACTGAGTCCTTTGGAACCAGCAAGAATAGTAGATGATTGGGGAGGAGCTGGCAAAGGAAACCAAAAGTCAGGGAGAAACCAGAAGCGGCCGGAGCCCTGGAAGCAGGGAGATGAGAGGCAGTGAAGGGGAGCATCCTGAGCAACAGGTCTTGGGCAGGACAGACCTGGGACTGTTTGAGGCTCAGAGGGGGTGCCCCAGGCTACAGTGCTCTGAGCAGGACAGGAGGAGGCCGAAGAGATACGTGGAGCAAATGAGCACCATCATTAAAAAGCGCTCACAACAGAAGCAAAAAAGGTCTCCTAAAAATTCATTAAAGTTTGCATTTTGCAGGATACATCTGTGTCTGCTCTCATTTTAAAACTTTGCATTAGTACCATCAGGAATAAATGAACCCATATCAGTTTCCAACTTGTTTGCTAATGGGACAGATGTTTTGGTCCTGAGCCTGCTCTTTTTTTACAAACCATGCTAAACTACAGAGAGCTGACATTGCGCAGCACGCTCAGGGTCCAGCGATCTCTCATCTCTCTCTTGTGTCACAATATTGTGAGAACCCAGACACACATAAAAACAGAAATATAAATAAATATCAGCTTTTTTCCTCCGGTATTTTCAGTGATTCCCTGGCAACCCCTAGGAAGAGATGCTCAGAAAGCCACACAGAGTTGGGGAAGGTAAACTTCTCAGGCCACATCTGGGGCAGTTACAGTGATAAGAGTTTTCTAAAGAGTGGTGTCGTGTTTGTGGCATTTGAAGGAGTCTCTGATCAGTTCATCTTTTGCACCATCTCTGGGAAATACTTAGCTTTTTCATTGAGGATGAGAGAGAGATGTTCTTTTTGTTTTAACCACTGCGATGGTTATTTTTATCACACCTGAATGAACCAAGGCTCCTTTTAGGCAATCTTTATATGGCACCTACCATAAGCCAACTTTGTTCTTTGGTCTGTACCAGATTTGTTCTGTTTAGTCTTCAAAGAAACCCTATGGGATATATGCCATAGATTATCTCCCCTTTACAGATAAGGCAACTGAGGCATTGAGAGATGAAGGCATCTACCTGAGGCAGCAGTTCTCAAAGATGTAGTCTCTCACAGCCTGAGACCCTTAGGATGGGTACACAATACTATCTTCACAATACTACAAAAGATAGTACACAAAACTATCTTCACAATAATACAGAAATTCTATTTTGTCATTTTTCCCCCACTGTGTTGACATTCAACTAGGTGAGGAAACAATGGAGGGTAAAATTCAGATGCCTTAGTATGAATCAAAGCAGGGCCACCAAACTTTGTTAGTAGCCATTGTATTCTTCGTTGTCATGTACACATAATTAAAAAACAACAAAACCGTCAGTTTCATTTAAGAATGTCTTTGATTAAGACACATGGAATTACTAATTTTGATCTCAGTGGCTATGTACATGTCTTTCTAATACGCCATAAAAGTGGGAAATATGTGTAAGATGCTTCTACTGCCTGCCTACCTGAGTAGAGTAGTTTTCTTGAAAAAAGCCACTTACCAGCACTAAAGTAAAATGGAAAACACGGTTTTACCTTAAAGAACGGCTGAGAGACTATGGTTCTCAAACTTGGGTATTTGGCATTTTCCTTAAAGTGAAGGAAGTGAAATTGTCACTTCAAGGAAAATTGTATTTGTTGCTAATGATAAACCTTGAGCTCTCAAGCCAAAATTAAAATTTTAGAAAACTTTTATCTGCCACCAGGGGCTTGACAATTACTTAAACTTAAACACTGAAGGACTCTTTTGATGAAACTGTTGGTAATATAAACAAACATGACATTTTGATGTTCTATAATGAAATGTGTTAATATAGGAAGATCTGTGTAATTCATTGAACCAATATTTTCCAAATGATCAGTGCATAATGTCACATAATTGTGCGTATCCAAAAGATTCATCCAAAGCATCAGATAGACCAATGGATTTTAACATTAAAAAAAATATGAAGAGTTCATTGCTGTGATTTCAGAGTTCGTATTACAAGTAACCTTGGTCATTTGTTTCTAAAAATGTTTTTGTCATGTAAAATAAAAATATTCATGACACTGCCTTCACATAATCATGGACTGAGAGTCAGCCTTGAAGAAACATCTGTAAAATAAGACAATTTTATGAGCATTTCCTTAATTTCATTAAGGCAGTCAGGAATTTTATTCAGTTTTTCTGGGTTTTTAATCTGTTTTCATGATGGATCTTAGAGATCCAGTGAGGTGAGAAATAGAACGATAATGCATTGTGTCATAATATAAATACATATTTAATAATAACAATAGCTAATGTGTCTTGAGTGTGAGCGCCTCCTAATGGGCCTGGTGCTTTACTATGCTATTACTTGTAGAATCCCACTGAGGCAGGTCATCTTCTATTACTTATTTTATAGGTGAAAAAACTGAAATACAGAGAGGTTAGGTAACTATTAAGTGACAGAGTCAGCATTCAGACTCAGCAGTCTACTTCCCGAGTCCAAATTCTTGATACATTTTATGGAATTTAAACCAATTTAAGGGACAGAGTGGTTTCTTTGTGTAACTGATAATTTTTCAAACACTCCTTATGGTTGCTATTTTTTTTTTTTTTTTTTGCATAAGTTTTATTGTTTTCCTTATCCCACAGCTTGGCTGGAAGGCTCCTCATGGTTAAAAAAAACTCCCTCAAAGGCCCAAGAGGCCCCTAGTCTTTGAAGGCCAGCCTTTCTCAGGGGACATTGGTGCCCGCATGGGAGCCTGGCAGCCCTCATGGGAGCCTGCCAGCTGGCTAAAGAGGGTCAGGAGGTCACCACGCTCATCTCGAAAGTGGTTCTCTAGGAAGTCACAGGGATGGGATCTGTGTGGGCCCATCCGGGTGGGCTCATGCAGGTTCTTTGCAGGGCCAGAATGTCCAGGGAATGATCCCATTCATCCTGGCCAGCTTCCTGAGGAGATGGCAGGAGTGTCCTCCACCAGCTAGGGATAAAGGGCCCATGCTCCCCAAAGCCACATCCTTGGGGTGGAAGTCTAGGTCCAGAGGGAAGTAGAAATTGGAGGCTGATGCTGGTTGACTGGGCAGCTGGCTGTGATCTTACCCTGAAGGAGTGATTCTGTTGAATCTGGGAACCATGGCTGGTCAGCAACAAGATGCCCACCACAGATAACAGTGTTTGCTGTTGCCAGCCTGGTCAGCTCTGTTTGGCCCAAGCACTGGTGTTGGAGTAAGAGATAGACCCAGAGGATAGATAGACCAAGCTCACATTTCTAAATTCTAAATTCATTTTCTATAAAACTTACTAATGGGATCCCTGGAGATTGGCTGAGGATTCATGTGTTAACAGCCCTGGCTAATGTTTCGTCCTCTAGCCCTTTGTGCCCTGTTCACTTTGGTGTGGTGAACTCCATCATGAGGGTTCTTCGTTATCCAACCAATCTCTCACTGCACATAAAGATTCCTGTTCTTTCTGAGCTTTCAGGAAAGGTATGAAATTAGCTCACAAAGAAGAGCAGAATTTTGCATGCGTCCCCTAATAAAAAGTTCTAAAAAATATCTCATTCCCCCCTCATATCTTTCCATAAAAGAGACCTTCTGTCATTGTGCTTTGGCTTTGATTACAGCCTGGGACATCACTGTGTCCACTGAGGTGCTACTTGAGGGTAACCCAGGACGAGCTGTGTTACCCTGATGTTTCTCAAAAGGGCACAGTGATGGCTCTTCTGGCTGGAGATAAACACCTTTGAATACTTCTTGTTCAACATTTCTTATTGGTTAATTAAGTCCCATGTCAGTCTCAACACTTCTGCAGTACAGATTTAATCATTTTCAAGGTTATATTGCTGGAATTTTATGCTGTAGGCGGTCTATCCTAGTCGTATTAAATCCCCCTTCCCATCTCCTGCTTCAGCCCTACACAGGACACAAGAGCATAGGAGGTGCTGGGTTTATTGAGGGAGTACCTTCTTTTTATGGAAGGTCTTTTCTGAGATTTAAAAAGTCCTATAATTCTATCAACCAAGCCATTACAAATAAATTGGGTATTTTCTGGGAAGATTGCTAATATAATCTGTTCCAAATCCTGGGCACATGCTGAATGAATAGACAGACTACAGACCTCTCTGTATAGGCTTCCAGGGGGCCCACTTTGCTTAGGGTCAGTTTAGTGAGACCCTGAGCTGGCTGGGGCCAGGTAGGTGTGGAAGGGGCCACCTAGAAGTCCAGAACTAGGAACTTCAATTAAAAATGGGACTGTTGGATCTTCGCATAGCTCCCTTTCTTCTTTATACAAAGAGGCAGCTTCATACAAAGAGAACACAGTATCCATCCAGAGAATAGTAACTTTATCCTCCTTGCCTCTTTGATTTTGTTCAGAGGATCGTGGATGAAACTGATTAAAATGCTCAGAAAGCCATAGGGTCATCGAGGACTGACTCATGGTTCTCAGTACTCTTCCTCCATTCCTCATTATCTTGCTGTTTCCATACAAAAACTCCCAACCCCGTCTCTAGAACTTTCATAACAAAATAAAAGACCCCTCCTCCAAGTCCCTCCTGCTTCAGGATGCATCTCCCCTCAGGGCACCACCTGTCAGACACCCCTCTTGCTTGCCCTGCTGTCTCCCCTTCTGGCCCGACATTGAATTTCAGTAGGTTGTGGCTAATGTTGAATATATTTCAAATGCTGTGCCCTTTCTGTGAACTATGAAGACAAGATTAGCAGATACAATTAGCTGCTTTAGGATTAAAAAACAAATCAGAAGAATTACATTTTAATTATTGCCCTGTTGGTTATTACTACTTGGAACATCATCTTCTGTGATAGTCTATTTCTGAAGCAGGAAGAGAGTGGGAAATGGGTAGAAATTAGAATACAGGATTTTTTTTTCTTCTGAAGGAAAGAATCCTAGCACACTTTCAAAAGCTGTGAAAGCGTTCTCATGATCTGGTAGATCCCATCTGTGCATTTTTCAATGACATACTTCAAGTACACAAGCTACAGTCAAAGGACCTAAAAAAAAGAGAGAGAGAGAGAGAAAGAAAGAAAGAAAGACAGAGAAATGTGGGTGTTAATGAGAGGCCCCAGCTTGACAGCTGGGGGAAAGCTAATCTCTCTCTCCACATGCCCACCTGTCCCAGGGGCCCGATTAGCATGCTCACACTTCCTGGAGGAAGTCTGGCATTCTGAAGTGTCACCCAGAGTCCGGAATGCCCTAGTGGATGCATCACGGTGGTGTGAGGTTACCCTGGCTCTGACCCCCAGCACTGTCCTTTGGAAACTGCCATGAAATTGATGGAAGCAATGGTGAGCCCCTCCTCTCTGTTTTCCTTATGGGGGTGGGGGGGTGATATGGATGGAAAAAACATTCTCAAAGAACATTCTGACCATGAGATATACGACATCTGCAATTCTCACTTATCTAGGCAGGTTATCAAATGACCTTCCCTAGAGACTTTTAGAGAAAGGGAGCTACCAGCCATCTTTTTTGGAAGTGCAGGCCCTGGGGACACTGTGTGATGGATTTCTTGACTGCTAGAGGTTTCTTCCTGTCCTGTGATACTAGTAGGTTATTCTTGGTCACTGCTGCGGTAATTAGTTTTCTAACAGGCTAACTTAAAAACCCATCTGCCATAATACAGTGTGAAACTCCCTAGTTTCAATTGGGTTTTTCTCCATTCAAGCCCACTATGACAATTTTTAATTGTTGTTAACCATGTTTGTGAGTGACCGTGACTATCAGAATTCTTCCTAAAAAGGGATTCAGAGAAGCAAACACTCCCTATAATATTAGGGAAGTTAACTTGCCAACTTTAATTTTCTCCTCTTTTGGCCTTCTGTTTTAGTTTTTGGCTTGGTTGAATTATCATTGAGTGAAGAATTGCTATAACTTCCTTTGAGTGTTTTTACATCATTATTAGATTTTGAGGACTCTCAGCACCTGAACGCCCTCATAGACTCATAGACTCTTATGAGGCAGAGCCCACCCATCAAAGCGGAAAATGACAGATGCTTGATTCTCCAGTCCCTCTTAAAGCCAGGACTTAGGCCTGTGATCCAAGCTCTGCCTGTCCAGTTCATCCCCTCCAGATGTTAAATTAGAGGCAGGTGATGTGAGGAGGTAGGGAATGCATGGAATCTGTTCCAGTGGGGGGTGGGGGGCAGTGGTGGCAGTTTGCTGCAGTTTTCAGGCTGTGTTTCCTTGTAGCACCATCTTTCCCATTGATAGTGATGTGAGCTCATCATTCACTGCAGAGGTGTGCCCCAGACCAGCTTTGTAGCCCTCTTGGAGAGTCTATGAGACACCCAGTATCCTCTTTAATAAATGCCCTTTCTGTTAAATTCACCAGTGTTGGGTTTTTTTGTTACTTTCCACTGAAACCATGTCAAGTGAGTTAGCCTCTTCCTTATCATGCGAAGGACCGAGAAAGAGAGATGCACAGTGTAGCGCATGGATGGTCATAAGCCACTCTGAGGGAGGAAGCTTAAAATTCATGTCTTCTACTTCAAGCCGATCTAAGACTGAAATGTAGCTTCCAACATCCCCTTAATATCTTCAGCAAATATGTACTCACTGTCTTCAGAAGGCAGCCTAGTTTGTTTCTGGAAAGCTCTGAGTATTAGGGGGGGATTTCTCTTACCTTACAATTCTGCGGCCTAGCATAATGCCTGACCCATGATAGGAGCTCAACAGATATTTGTTGAATGAGTGATTAAAGTGTATTATCCATCACTGGCTCTAATTTTGTCCATCAAATCCTCATAGAGTAACTCTGATCTCTTATCTGTACCATAACCCTTTAAAAACATGAGGGCTTTCTGACGTCCTTGAGTTGTCATATCCTCTGAGTGAGCATTTTCAGTGATTTCATGTGTTCCTCTTCTTTGGGCACCTTCCTCATGGATGCATCCAGAACCCAACACAGCTCACTACATTTGGTCCATAAATAGGGTTATCCTCCTCTATTCCTGCATAATTAATCAAATTAATTTGCTGATTAACTTTGCTTCACTATTGACTCCTGACTGCAACTGTTCCAAGTCTTATCCACATAAGGCTGCTAAGCTGATGTTCGTATATTCTTGGAGTTATATCTTTGGGTCTAAATATAATTAATTCTCATGTATCTCTATTAAATTTCATTTTGGGGGCACCTGGGTGGCTCAGTCGTTAAGCGTCTGCCTTCAGCTCAGGTCATGATCCCAGGGTCCTGGGATCAAGCCCCGCATCGGGCTCCCTGCTTGGCAGAGAGCCTGCTTCTCCCGCTACCATTCCCTCTGCTTGTGTTCCCTCTCTCGCTGTGTTTCTCTCTGTCAAATAAATAAAAAATCTTTAAAAAAAAAATTTCATTTTGTTGGAACGACCCATTGAGCTCAGTGAGATCATCCTGAATTTAATTCCGTCATCAAACATGAAGTATGTGTGGCTAAAATAAGCAGTGGGACAGCCAGGACCTTCCATGCTCTTGTAAATAATTCTTTGGTTTACTCTTGAACCACTCTCTGTTTCCAGAGTCTATTGCTCATAAGCCAAAGCTGCCCACATTTTTCCTTGAAGAGTTCCAAAGAGTCTGCTCAAAAAAGCTATCCTACTTCCCCTGCCCAGGATGGTCCCCTGTTGCTGTGTCCCCCACTTGAAGGCGTGGCCACTGCAACTCGAGCTGTGCCATTGTGCCCTTGGAGCATTTTATCTGCCCACACAGCTTATGTTCACCATCTAACATGAGGATTGCTTCACTGTCTGATTTCCCTCCACCCTATTCTCAGCAGCGTGAGCTCGGCAGAAATTATTGTAGTGTTGTCAGATTGACTCTGTTTAAGAATCTTCTTTCTATTTAATCCTACAGAAAGTTCATAGGGTATACTAATTAAAATGCCTAAGAAGCAACATGTGGCATCAATATCACCGCAGTCTCCAGCTGCAAAGAAGGCATGACTCTTTGCCCTTTTGTTTGATTGGGAGTTTTGTGGGGCCTTGATGTTGCTGAACTCTTATCTCTCACACTCCCAGAGAAGAAATCAGCCCTTACTTAACACTTCATGTTCAGTGAACACATTGGATTCTGAAGCAGAATTGAAGCAAAGCGTTCAGTTCTTTCCTTGATGAAGTTTTTTGATCACTTGCAGGACTCCCTGACATCGGCTAATGCATTAACCTCAGGCTTCTCAATGCTCATTGTAGGTGCATTTGCAATAGAGCGGTCATAGTGTGTGTACAGTGGGCTGGATTCAGAATAGTTGTGAATAGGCACCCTTTGAATAACTGGTCATATGGCTGGTCATAAGGACTTTTCATGACATTTATAACCTATTAACTTGAGAGATTCCACCAGAGGACTAGATGCACAGTTAACCAGTCTACAGATCTGTGTTTGTGCTTTTAAATACAACTGTATAAAATAGATTGAACAAAATGGAAGCCATCATGGAACTCTGCTCTCCTCCAGGCACAATGGGGACCATATCTGTGGACATTTTTTTTTAAAGATTTTATTTATTTATTTGACACAGAGAGAGAGATCACAAGTAGACAGAGAGGCAGGCAGGCAGAGAGGGGGGAAGCAGGCCCCCTGCTGAGCAGAGACCCTGACGCAGGGCTCGATCCCAGGACCCTGGGATCATGACCTGAACTGAAGGCAGAGGCTTTAACCCACTGAGCCACCCAGGCGCCCCTCTGTGGACATTTTTGCCACTCTTGGCCTTGTCATCATGGAAATAACTAGATAGACTTTTAAAGACATGTGTAAACTTTTATCTGTAGACAAACTTACCGAGACCCTAGACTCCAAGTCCAGTAGTGATATCAGATGCCCTGTATCTTATCTTCTGTCTGTCTTCAGTCTGTTATGCAGCCATCATTGGGTTCCTTATATCATGAAGCAAGGAAAGCTATATAAATGAATTCTCCAAGACCACAGTGAGTCCCGTTAGGAAATAACTCATCTAGTCAGATGTTGCCAGCAGTAGCAAACTCTCTGTCAGGATCATGGCAACGACTAACTTCCTTGGCTTCCCTTGAGAAGGTGATTCTGTGGAATTGAAGTACCAAGGAGATAATTGATGTCTACCCTACTTCTATGATACTTTGACGGCTTACAGGGTCCTCAAAATAGCTTTCTTTTGTCTCTTTTTTTTTTTTTTTTTTTTGGTCATTTCTAACATGGAGTTTGTTCCGCTGGTGTGAAAGAAGCAACATCTTTGTGGCAGGTGGTTTTCAAATAGAAATTGATCATGAACCTGTCATATTCTTTCATTTGATGCTTCCATCCTAATCTGCCTCTGAGCTGCTTGGTTAGGATGCTGTCAGCTGACTTATAGGCTCCTACCACATTCATCCCAATAACTTTTGGATAACCTTGTTAAAATTGTCTGCTCTGTGGGTAAATTAAGTCTCATTAAATAACATTTTTGTGTCTTGGGACCAAAGCATAATATATACATTATTAGTTGATTTTTTAAAATGTTCTCTACAACATTGAACACAAAAAACATAAATCAGTAGAGGAATCTAAATATTTTCCAGCGTTTCTAAGTCATACTTATATTTATCTAAGATACTTTATTTGATGGCTAAAGGATTAGGGTTGAGGTTATGTGAACTCCTTTCTGAAATTTTTCTTAAAAGAGGAGACAAAATAAATAGAGCAGTCTGACTCTAATGTTTGTATGGTTTAAATCAATCATCATCTGACTTCATAGCCCATGAGAAAGTGGTATATTTACACTGAAATAGTTATCTTCAGAGCATAGAAGTGTTTTTGTACTCTGGAATAGTTATCCTTTTTTCACAAGATAAATTTTTACTTTTTTGTCTGAAACAGGCAATGCAGAAGCTTCTTTGTGAATGACAAAAACATCTACCTTTAAAAGAGCTTACTTCTTCTCAGCCTCTGTTATTACCTACAGAAATCAATGGTCATAGCAAACGAACAGTAGAGTCTTTTATTGAGCAAGGTGGATAGATTAGTTTTGAATTTCTGTGGTTCTTTTTCCTTTGCAGGAAAAACATCTGTTGAGATATTTTATTGAGTGTTTCTATTTAAAGCTATATTTATTTTAATAAAAAATCCTTGTAATATTAGTTTGCCAAAATAGCATTGTTAGGTAATAGGAAGTGGGTGGAATAGAGAATAGCATAGAGTGACCAAAGGGGTCTTTTTAATTTCAGAAGGACAGAGAAAGGAAACCTTTTGGTGTCTGGCACTAGATTTTAATTTAGAAGAGGAAACTGAGTAAGGTTCAATGACAACCTCATTCAGTTTCTTTTGCAGTGCCTTAGCCTTTGGCATACTGACACATCAAATAGGTTTCAAAGATCCCTTTTATGTTTGTAAAATATTAATTGTTTTTTACTCAGCTCTTACATAGGGTAAAGAGCATAAGGAATGAGATGAGACCGTGGAAATTTCCTGCCTCAGTCATTCAGGCCAATGTCAGGACCACACCATGGAATGTTGAACTAGATGGATGATGCTGGGCATTATCCATAAACATGGCCATGACACTGGATGATTAGGGGAGGAAGTTTTGAGGACGGTAAAGGAACCCTTTAAAAACTAAGCAGTGGAGGAAAAAAAATTGAGATCATGGGAAAAAAGACATTTTTCAAAATCTATGACAGTCTCACAGTTGAAGAGAATGGAAGAGCCTTAAAAAGGTGGCAGATGGAGAGTGTTAACAAGAAAATAGATCATAAAAGAATTCATGAACTTGCAAGCTTTCTTTAAAAATAGTAAGAAACAAATAGGTAGTAAACGTATAAAGAAGGCAAGGAAGTGACAACATTTGAGAATAGTGAAGAGAGAGTGATAAGTGAGGAGCACAATAGTTTGAAAACTTATTTTATAATTCTGTATCTTAAGTTGTTTGGGTACACAAATACATATTTTACTGTTCTTTAAAATGTGCATATACATTATGGACACTTTTTCATATGTATCATATATATGTGTGTATGTGTGTGTATACATATTCGTTTGTATGTTTGTTTTTGAGAGAGAGAGCATGCCAGCATGCAGGCTTAGGATGAGGGGAAGAAGGAGAGGAACAGAGAGAATCTTAAGCAGGCACCATGCCCAGCATGGAGCCAGAGGCAGGGCTCAGTCTCACAACCCTGAGATCATGACCCGAGCTGAAATCAAGAGTCAGACACTTAACTGACTGAGCCACCCTGGCACCCCTATATGTATGATATATTGTGAAATAAAACCTTTAAGGTACACCTGGCTGGCTCATTTGGTAGAGCATACGGGGTTCTAGAACATACGCTGGCTCTATGGTAGAGCATAGATCTCGGGTGTAGCCCGTGAGCCCCAACCTGGGTGTAGAGATGACTTAAAAATGAAACCTTAAAAAGAAACAAAAACTTTAAGAAAATGGGAAGAAGTAGTTAACTGGAAAAGAGCCCAACTAAAGATTTATAATGGTGTCAAGAAATTATTTCAAAGTAGTGATGATAACAGTTTGCACATCTTGACTTCTAATGAAGCAAGTACTATTCAAGCACTTGTAGATGCAACAATTCATGTAATCAACAGGCTTGTGTAGTATGTCATTGTCATCCCCATTTATATAGCAGAGAAACTGAGACACAGAGTGTGACCAGGATCAAATCCGGGCACTTTGGCTCTGAAGCCCATGCTCTTAGCCACTTTTCTACACACCCATATAGTATTAAAGAGACTAAATAAAATTTTGCATTGGTCCTTATACAGAAAATATCAAATTGTCTTTTGAGTCTGAAAGGTTGGAAGCCACAGATGGAAATCAGAGACAGCACCAATTCCGGAGCTATTGACCAAAACCATCATGTAACTGGAAAACTACTGAAATCTGGTTAGCTACCAGGTTGACTTCTTTCCATAAGGAACTCAATGAATTAAGATTTGTGAGTCACTTCCTTATGAGGCCAGCCAGTGAACTCCATTAAATGCAAAATGTAGGGGATATGTTTTGAGGGAGGAGTAGGGCGTGTGGTTTCTATGGGGAAAATATCTGACTAACCCAAGTACTACATCTTTGAGAGAAAATATACATTTGTTAATAGAAGCCATTGAAATAATGTATTTAAATTATTAAAAGGCCTTTGAAAATATTGGGTACAAGGTTACTAAAAAGATTGAGCTTTCATATGATTAAAAGGTGAAGGGAAGAAAAAGTAACATTTTGAAGTAGATAGAAAATGAACAGATAGAAAACAAATAAAGGATAAAGAGGTACATTTCTGGGTAATAACAGATCATCATTTCAATCCTTTAGGACTGGGTGCCTGGGTGGCTCAGGGGGTTAAAGCCTCTGCCTTTGGCTCAGGGCCCTGGGATTGAGCCCCCGTATCTCTGCTCAGCAGAGAACCTGCTTCCCCCCACCCCCCCCGCCTGCCTCTCTGCCTACTTGTGATCTTTGTCTATCTCTCTGTCAAATAAATAAATAAAATCTTTGAAAAACTAAATCCTTTAGGACTAGGTATTGGCTTGAGATCTGGTTAGTTAATATATTCACAGTATTGAAATATTTTGCAAATTTCATTGTCATGTAAGAATTTCCTAGGGACCTTGTTAAAAATGTAAATTCCTGGATCCCACCCTTCAGATTCTGACTCAGTGGGTTTGGAGCTGGCCCAGAAATTGGTAATTTTAACAAGAGTTCTAGGTGATTGTGCTGTAGATGGTTCCTGACCCCTTTCAAGAAAACTAAAATCCTTACCACAAATGATGTGATTCTAGAAGACAAGGTGCAGAGTGACATGTTTGCAGACGACCCCAACTTTTCTGAAGAACAGTGTACCAAAGTGGTAAGGATAAATCACAAAATGATCTTGAGAGACTGAGCAGAAAAGGAAAACAGCAGCTTTAATGTAAGTAAGTGTAAGATAATGCCATTAGTGGAAAACAATCCAAACTCAATTTAGCACTGTCCTTAGAACATAGGAGAAACAGATCTATGTTATTTTGGAAATCACAGACATATTCATAGAGGATGAAAACCTCACATTAATAAGTGTATCCGTCAGTGATTGCTAAGGAACAAGCCATCCTAAAACTCAGTGGCTTAAAACAAAAATCATCTATTCTTGCTCCTATAGCCAGTCTAGGCTAGAACTGGCTAGAACCAGTTCCATGTTGAAGGCTGGGTTCAGATGTGTTCTGTGAGTTAATTCTATTTCAACCGCATATTCTCTGGGGCATGTCCTTTTCATGGTGATAACAGGAGTTCAGAAGAGCAAGCCCTGATGAGCAAGCATGTTTGAAGCTTATGTCATGTCCACTGTCCCATGCACCAAAGTAAGTCATTCAGCCAACAAAATCAAAGGGTAGGGAAAAACATCCTATCCACAGTGGGAGAGAAAGTGGGGTGAATATTTTCTGGAAAATAACCTAAAATAGCACAGTAGAGATGCTTCTCTTTAGTTTATGTCAGAAAAAAAAGCTATTAATGAGATATCCATAGGTTCAAGGTCAAGGTATGGAGGAAGACTTACCCAAGTTAAAGGTAGGCTTAGGGGAAATAGGACCATGGAGGCTCAGGCAGAGTACTGGGGGAGAATGTAAAAGAGGATCATTAACTATATTTAGGACCATCCAGGGAGGTTAAATGGACTAGGGTTTGTAGGATGGATAGGATCTTCACCATCAGAAACAGAAAGTTGATTTGCTCCAAGCTGGGATTTGAGTGTTGTATGCGTTCCAATGTTACATTTCTCTTATCCTTACTGTTCATTGCACCTAAAAATCACAGCATATATTCACCACAGCTTATTTTTCTGATGAGCTGTTGACAGAATGACTTGGAAAAACCTCTAAATTCTTGGAAATAAAGCAAATACAATGAAATAAAAAGCCCTGTATTTCAACATCCAAAAATACAATGATTTTATTAAACATTTTCTAAATCTTAAAAAAAACAACAACTAAATAATACAGAACCATTTGATAATCAGCATAATTATTTTAGGATTAAAAATTATTCAGACTTATAAACAAACTGTGACAATCGATCACAATTAATGCTAATAAGTAGGTAACACAGTATTATGTTCTGATTCACTCAATTGTGCCCCTAAATGAGTGGCACAATTGTAGGAATGGTTTGTACATGAGCTCCCAAACATAGAGAACAATTACGATTGTTCATTTATGTAGAATGAAAGATCAATTTTACAGATTTTTTTCCTTTTGAGAAAATAAATATTCTTTAGGACAATCTTCTTGAAACCTATGTACCCATGCCCCTTGCTAATAGTTTAGTGATCAGTAAAGATAAAAATTAGAGCACTCTTTGTCTCTGTGGTTCTTCTAGGAAGAGACTGAAGGATTTAATGAGAGGTACTCTATAAAAGAAGAACTCACTAATTTCTAAAAGAATTTCAATGCTAACAGAGGGGAAAGAGTGTCATAGTTCCCTCCTGCATGTCCCATCTTAAGACAACAGCTGAGTCATCATTTGAGAATTTACTGAAAGACTAACCTTGCTCCAGATGTGCTATCTCCAAAATCCTTTGAGAGATTTAATAGCCTTAAGATATGGTTAGGGACAATTTGATACCCAAGTAATCAAAAGTCTCACATTCCTGGACTGAATGTATACATACAGTCAACTGTATCAGCACTCATTTTAAAACTTACTCTGGCTTTGTTCATTTTTCAAGGTCTAATTTATATATAATTAAAGCTACCAAGTATAAATGATGAACAACTCAATGAATTTTGATAATTTCAACATCTGTAACATCTCACCATTGGCCTTTTCCTATGTGAATTGAGACTTTCTTGGTTCTTCATATGCTCAGTAACTTTGGATTGTATTTCAGACATTTTGAATATTACACAGTTAAGACTGGTTCTTGTTTAAATCTTTCAGAGAAGGTTGATATTTTTGTTTTAGCAGGCAGTCATCAGCCTGGTTGGATTCAGGCTTTAGGTTCTGATATGCTTTCTGTGAATTTTATTTTTATTTTTTTATTAGGTTGTTAGTCACCATACAGTGGACCATTAGTTTTTTTTTTTTTTTTAGACCATTAGTTTTTGATGTAGTGTTCCATGATTCAGTGTTTGCGTGTCACACCCAGTGCTTCATGCAGTATGTGCCGTCCTTAATACCCATTACCAGGCTAACCCCGAATTGCCAAGGAAATGTTGAAAAAGAAAATCAAAGGTAGGGGCAAACCGTTGCCTGACTTCAAGCTATATTACAAAGCTCTGATCACCAAGACAGCGTGGTACTGGCACAAAAACACACATAAAACAATGAAACAGAGTAGAGAGCCCAGATATGGACCCTGAACTCTACGGTCAACCAATCTTTGACAAAGCAGGAAAAAATATCCAATGGAAAAAAGACAGTATCTTCAATAAATAGCGCTGGGAAAATTGGACAGCTATGTGCAGAAGAATGAAACTTGACCATTTTCTTACACTATACACAAAGATAAACTCAAAATGGATGAAAGACATCACTGTCAGACAGGAATCCATCAAAATCCTAGAAGAAAACATAGGCAGTAACCCCTTCTGTGAGTTTTAGTTTCAATGCCAATTCTGTTTTCAAATCATTGGCGTGCTATTCAGACCATTCCTGTGCATGTGCCATCAAGTGTCTGCCTGAAACCAGCCAATCCAAGAGTTCAGACCTCAAAGTCTGTGGTGTGCTATTTGGAGTCACTTACTTACTTAGTTTTACTTAGTTTTAACCTAATATCCCTTTTCTAGGCTAAGATCTCATATAGGATGCCACACATTAAGTTGTCATATTTTCTTAGTCTTCTCTAAACTGTGAGTTTCTGAGACTTGCCTTATTTTTAATAACCCTAACAGTTCTGAGAAGTACTAGCCCAGTATTTGTAGGAAACCCTCAATTTAGGTTTGTCCGATCTTTTTCTCATGATTAAATTGAGGTTAGGAGAAAAAGACCCCAGAAGTAAAGTGCCA
The DNA here is from genome assembly GCA_028646535.1 of Procyon lotor. NCBI lineage: Eukaryota > Metazoa > Chordata > Mammalia > Carnivora > Procyonidae > Procyon > Procyon lotor. The sequence continues at coordinate 49,411,174 of CM053610.1, forward strand.
GTTTCATCATATGATATATAGGGTACAAACTGTCACCATGACTTACCAGTGTTGATGTTAACCTTGATCATTTCACCGGGGAGTGGTTTTTGCCAGATTTCCCCCCTGTAAAGTTACCTTTCCTCACCCTCATCCACACTATACTTTTGGGAGAGGAGTCCCTATGTGCTGCCCACACTTAGAAGTGTAAGGTTATGCTCCATCTCCTGGAGGACTTATTAGCTACATAACTTATTTTAATTCTTGTACGTGGAAGATTTATCTGTTCTTCCCCATGATGTTCTTTTTTTTTTTTTTAAGTCATGTTTTTTATAATCAGTATGGAATCATGGCTATTTATCTCATACTTTGAGTTATAATCCAACAAAACTTTATTATGTTGTTCTAGCTCTGGCCATTAGGAACTCTTCCAGTTGGCTCCTGTGTCCCTTTGACATAGTTCCATCATTATGTTTTTGCCCATGTTTTATTGAGTTGTCTCCTCATTATTGAATTGTAAGAGTTTTTTGTATTGGCTATAAGTCTTCTATGTGATAACATGTTTTATAAATATTTTCTCCCAGACTGTGGATTCTCTTTTGCCTTTTCTCTTTCCCTCCCTCCCTACCTCCCTTCCTTCCTTTTTTCTTTCTTTATAGCTTTGAGATATAACTCATACACCATACAATTCACTCATTAAATGTTGTACAGTTTTTAGTATTTTCAGTTATGTAACTATCATCGCAGTCAAATTTTGAACATTTTCATCACCCCCAAAAGAAACCCCTTATAAAAGGTACCCTTTATCTCTTCTTTAATTTTAACAAAGTGAAATTATTTGTTTCTCTTGAAGTTTTTGCTTTTTGTGTCTTAGTTCAATATTTGCTTCATCCAAGGTCATTTAGATTTTCACTTATGTTCTAGACATTTTGTATCTTAGCACTTATATTTAGGTCTAAGAACCATTTTGAGATAATTTATGAGGTATGTGGCAAGACTCAAGGTTTATCTGTTTATATGTGGATGTGCAACTATTCTAGCACCATTTTTGCATAGACTCTTTTCCCTGAATTACCTTTCAATAGATTACCTTCTTAAAACATAAATTGACCATTTATATGCCAGTCTGTTTCTTAACTATCATTTAAAATTTTTTGTTAATATTGTAAAATGCCTAAAAATGTACAACCTACCAAGACCGAATCATGAGGAAATAGAAAGTCTAAAAAGACCAATAACAAGTAAGGAGATTGAAATAATAATCAAAAGCCTCCCAATAAAAAAGATGGCATCAATAGTAAATTTTACCAAACATTTAAGTAAGAATTAATACCAATCCTTCTCAAACTCTTCTGAAAAAAAAGAAGAGGAGGGTAGAGTTCCAAATTCATTTTACAAAGCCAGTGTTACCCTGATATCAAAGCCAGAGTACAAGGACACTACAAGAAAAGAAAATCAACAGCATGTTAAGAAGATCCTACACCGGGATCAGGGGGGATCTTATCTCTGGGATACAAGAATAGTTCAACATACATCGATAAAGGTGATATGCCACATTAACACAATGAAGGGTAAAGATCATACAATAAGCCCAATAGATGCAGAAAAAGCATTTGACAAAATTCAACATTCTGTCATGATAAAGACTCTCTCAACAAGTTAGGTGTAGAAGAAATGTATCTCAACATAATGAGAGCCATATATGACAACCCCACAGCTGACACTATACTCAAAAGCTGAAAGCTTTTCCTCTAAGATTAAGAATAGGAAAAGGATATCTACCCTTGTCATTCTATTCAACATGGTACTGAAAGTGCTAGCCAGAGCAATTAGACGAGGAGAAGAAGTTTATTTCCAATTCTGGCATCCCAAACCTTACCATTCTTATTGTAGGGACCCCCTGGTTAGTGGAGAAAAAGGGGCCAAGCTCTATCTACAGGCAACTATATTCTGGTTATATAGCTTCGACTTCTACAAAAATAAAATGCCGCTCTAGGCCAAAGATTTACCAGGTGTCCTTAATATAGGGGAAAAGGCAAAAGTGATAGAAGGTTGTGAGCTGTAACTAATGTTTATGTATTTGTGTGGATTTGGTTGTGTGGATTTTTCTGGAATAAGTTTGTAACCACAGCTATTTAACATGCTGACTTGTCTTGCCTAACTTGTTGTTTTATATTTATTCTTTTTATTCTGTTTATTACTCTGGCTACATGGGACTTAAAGGATTGCTAAAGACAGTCAAGATTGCTAATCAGTCAAGAGATAAAAATCATTCATCCAAAGCAATAGACAGATGAATATGAAAAAGTTTTACAAGACTACAGAACTTTCTCCACTGACACTAATGCCTATGGCCACGTGCATCAGGAACCCCTTTGGTGACTGATTTATAGACACAACTAAAGAGTAGTGTAGATTTGTGGATTATTGGAAATCACTGAATACAGGCAAATCTATTCCTACTGCAGTTTTTCCATTTGTTAGGGTTATGTTTATAATTTATATCATTAAATTTAGAGAACTTAAGTGTTTAGCAAATATTCCTACTGCTTGACTTCCTTTGGGTTCTTCCTAAACTATTCAACAAGTTGTTTAAATATGCTTTGTTATTTTAAAAACACTTATATGTTTCAGATACAAAACAACTTTAGCATTTAAAATGTATCCACCAGACCCTGACCATTTGAGGTAACACTGATTTTTACATATGAGTTAATACTGGTAATCCAATAATCATGCATTAGGGCCCCACTGTATGCATAAGACACTGTATGAAGCTGTTGAGTTGAATGGAGTTAGTCTTTAATTCATTTGACACCCCAGGAATTTCCATTATAAATTTGTAATTCTTTAAGTCTTTGTAGATTTGGTAATTTGACCAAACAGTGGAATCGGTTTATGAGATGAGTTATGAACTATAATACAACCAATGGGCTTCGGGTTGCTTTTCCATCTCACAGATTAAAGTATTTATCACAAGCTCTTTACCTGACCTTCTGGACACAGATCCTCAGTGCTAGTCAGCCACTGTATTCGGTGCAATTGGCCCGTCCTTGGACAAATGCGAGAAAGTGTTCTCTAACATAAACTCTGCTTCTGTGACTGAATCAACTCATTTCTCTGGTGGTAGGTGCTTTGGGTTAAGCAGTAAGGCATATTCTCTGTTGCTGACAATGTAAGCGATGGCTTTGTAAATGTCATTTTAAAAGTTAGCCTAAAATTTTAGATCTGTTACCCTATTGTGGGGCAGGCTAAGTTTTGTTGATCTTAATATTTTAACTTCTTTCTCAAAAACCACGCTTGCAGTTTTAACTCACTCAGTATCCTCCATTTGTTCAGTTTTCCCAACTCTGTGACTTTCATTGTGTCATGTGCTTCTGGAAGAGTTTGCCCTTAGACCACAAACACCTCTGTTCTTTAGTTTCAGGCACTTTTTCCAAGAATCTCTTCTTGATAAGACAAGAGATCTCTCTTTCTACCCTAAACATATATTGTTCATTTCTTAACCTTGAAAAGTCAACTCATTTGTTCCCATCTGAACAATAAAGTATTGCACATAATAGCAGTTGAGAGCTCAAACTTAGCCCACAAAATTGGATTTGGACTATGGCCCTTCCACATGCTAGTTGTATGACCTGGAAGAAGTTCCTCTTCTACAAAATGTGGATAATAATAGTATCCACTTTGTAAAATTGTGATAATTGAGTGATATGATGAATGTAAAGCACTTAGCACTGTGCCCAGAAAACTGCGATACTCAATGAAGTTAGCTTATCAGTACCGAGGATATGAGATCAGTAGGGATAAATCAATAAACCTAAAACTTGTGCTCCACAAGTTATATATAGTCACCTACATGTCCCTTTTCTTGGAAGAGTTGACTCAGTCTTCCTCACTACATTATCTCCTGCGTCAGAAAGGGTGAAATGAATATTATGGTTTTAGGCATAATTCAAGAAGCTGTAAACACCAAGGAATTTAACAGAAAAAAAAAGTACTCAAATAGGAAAAAGAAACATGTTTTGGAAACCATTGGGTTGAAGTAGAAAATGCAAGCAGGGTGATTTTTTTTTTAACCTGCTGTAGGGCCATATGGTTGCTGAATGTGTTGATGCTGGTTTTAAGATTCTTGAGTATTTTAAACTTGACATGTTATTTTTTTAATGATTTCAAACATCATTTCTTTCAGAGCCTTTTCCCAACGTTGTCGTAATATTGAACAGATGGCTCAGCAGCATCCACATTTGCATTTTGCTATACTGCCATGTTATTTGCAAAATTTCTTATCAAAAACCTGTGATTCTTTCTCTACCTTTTCAGAATGGCTGCAATGAAACTGTAAATAGGTTCTTCCCAGAGTCTTGGGGATGTAGTAGAAAGTGGGGTCGCATATTGCTTCTTCTTTGCAATTTTATGTTGTTATATTTTGAGGTTTTATACCTACCGTTATTAGCACATTCTCTCATCTTAAACCACCCCTTTCTTCCAAATGACTACAAGTCCTCATCATACCTTTGTGATAGGAGTAAGAATGAGGTGATGTTAGCACTGGAAGGAATCTTGAAGATTATACCAGCCAGCCTTTTCACGCCACCCTGTTTACCGTTACAGCAATTGCTTGTCACTGTCTGAAGCTGTCCTGTTTATTTTATTTGTTGTCCACCTCTTCCATAGAATGTAAGCGAGAACTAGATTTATATCTGGTCTGTTTACCACCTACCACCTTGTGCCCATTGCTGGCTCAGTGTTGGTGCCCAGTAATCGTCTATGAATGAATGAATGAGCTAATGAAGTTATTAATAAGTAATTATCTACATGCTGAAATTCTTCCACAAGCAGAATATGAGTTCCGTGAACATAATTGCTTTCCCTTATCTTTTTACTTTTATTTTACTTAGCTATATTTTTAAGAAGGCTTTTCCAGGAGTGTTCCCTTACTAGTCTTTACTTCCTTATTTTTTATGGTTCCTGGTTTTTGTTTGGTTTTTTTTTTAATAAAAAATGGCTACATGCATATAAACAGGTAGGAGGTTTGTGACGGTTTTTTATTTTTAGTTTTTTACTTTGGGGGCACAATGGGATTAGTGCTAACATTACGGCATTTTCTTGCTTAACAGACTGAAAACACACAGGAAGCAGGAGGAGCTGTATTGATCAGAACTGACTGTAGACCTTTCCTTTTAAAGGCATGTGATGCTGAAAAACAAGCCCACCAATATCTCTATTAAGATTCTTTGATTTTTCTCTTTTCATATGAAGACTGCTAGGGTGCATCTTTGGCTCAGAGGATGCTTAATGCAGGAGGCCATACTGTGTCTGACTGCTGGCTTCCTGGTTCACATTCATCTGGGTTTGCCTTTGACTATTGCTGTTCCCAGCCCATGACCTGCATTAAATATCTCTGTGACTTCAGACTAGGAAGTAGTCTGAGATTTGTTCAGTCTTAGCTTTGCACATAGAACAAATAGAGAACATTTTAATATGGAAGGTCTCACGATGCTGTATCTAGAAAAGGATCGTTTGCTCTAATTATTGTGAAGTGTTGACAGGTTATTTGTCAGTCAAGTAACAAATTCTGTCTGTCAGCTCAGAGGTACAGTGGGAGGTGAAGAACCACTTTCATTGGTACAACTGTGTGTCTAGAAAGCATTTTAGGCTTCATCAAGTAGGTCTTTATAGATATTAGAGTTTCTGTGAAAAGGGACAGGAGCTTCATCTCCGTTGAATGAAAACTTTGATTTTTCTAAAGCCAGAATTACAAAAGGATTTTAAAAGTGAGGGTCTTTGTACTGTGGGTTTATATTTCCCACTTCTGAGCCTAGATTTTGCCACAGGCAAGCCCATGAGAAACCTCCAACAGAGCTCGGAGTAAGAGATAAAGTACCATAGAGAACAAACTCCAGCCCAAATGCAGGAATGAAAAAAAAATTTTTTTTTAAATATTTTTTTCTGGCCTTCACAATACACCAAATGGTTTTCATAAAACATTTATGTAGGTAAGATTTGAGGAAGCAGGGAGAGAACATGAAAGTCAGCAGCTGCAGTTCAGCCCTTACCAATACGTTAGGATTAGTAAAGTCCTCTGGAAGTGTGGTGTTTCGTGGGCTCCCTGTTACTCACCGCCTCACCTTGGACAATCTCACATGTCTTAACATGAACCTTTACTTATGATGTATTTCCTCAGGCAGGGCTCTGCATTAAAGGGTTAAGTGTATAATAAGTACTGCCTAAGTGTAGTAGTTTCCTCAATGAGTTTAACCCTTTGCTTGCTGCACCCTGTGGCCTTGTAACCTTCCCGTCTGTGAAAATGAATACTAATTATCATTATAAACTGTTCTTCTCATTATGTTCCAATGGATGACATCTTTTATAGCTTGCTAATTATAAGCACACAGAACTGAAGTGCTTGAAGTTAAAGAATGTAAACAAAGTTGTAATAGATTTTCATGTTGAATGCTCTTATTTAATTGTTAATTAAAATTTCTCTGATCTCTACCCAATTAATCCATTTAATTTATTATATACTATAATAACCCTGATTCTATACTTGTAGATTGTGCTTAAGGGATATTCTTTTTATTCTCTTAAGAGGATTTCTTCATAAGTAACTCACTCATACAGACTTAAGGTACTATGCTAAACCAGAAGGTATAGAAATTAACCATTCAACATTTTATTAACCAAAAATTGGTTAGAAATGACCATAATTATAGTCTTAAAGTTGGAAAGAATCTCACACTGAGAGGTGTGAGGTAACAATTAACTTCCATTCAGAGTCATTTAAGTTCTGGTTGAACATGTAATCAATTGAGGAATCATACCCATTCTCTTTGGATGGTCCTGATTGTGAAAAAAAACTTTCAGGAAGCTAAAACGACCCCTGTCCTTGACCCCCATTGGCCCATACTCTCATGTCTGGAGTGACGCAGAATAAGTTTAACCTCTTTTCCATTACAATGTCCTTTAGATGTGTAATATGTCTAGTGTGACCCATTTAACTCTTCTTGACAGATTATTTCTACATTCTTCAACTATTCCTCAAATGTTCAGACCCTTCATCAGTCTTGTCCTTTTCTAAACTCATGGTGCTTTCACTCAGCAATGAAAGGAAACAATAAATATACAATACTAAAAGTAATGAGATTCTCTTAATGGACGGAAAAAATACTACAGGTTTATGGGTAGGAAAGGAAGTAGGGAAGGGGCTAACCTAGCCCTGTCTTAAAACCTCTCTAGGTCGACAGAGATAACATGCATACCAGATGAACAGATTATAAACATAATGCCCCATCCCACATTCCCAGTCCTTTTACCCTGTTCTTGTTTTCCTGCATACCATAACATCTTCTAGTATACTATATAATTTATTTGTTTATTATTTTACTGTCTCCTTTCATTAGAATCTAAACTCCATGAGGGCAGGAATGTTTTCTGCTACATTCAGTTATGAATCCCTAGCATCTGGATCATGCTAGACACATAGCAAGCACTCAACAAATATTTATTGAACAGTGTTTATTGCTTAGGTATGGTAGTTCAGTTAGCTGCCAGTTCATCTAACTAAACGAACAACCAACTCATATGTTTCCATCTCGCCCTCTGGGAGCTTTTGTAAGACCTTGACAGATGCCATGCAGAAATCCTGATACATTATATTTAAGATCAGAGGAAATTGTAGAGATAACATCATCTGGTCTTTGCCAACTCATGTGGGCTCCTGGTAATCATTGCTTTCTTTCCTAAGTATGAAAATACTCCCTTTGTAATTCTAATGTAAAATAATTATTCATATGTAGTGATCAGCTCTCATGTGGAAGGAAACCTGCTCAGAGACCTGTATAAATGTATGGGCTCATTTAGTCCTTACCTCGTTTAGTCCTCATATTTAGGAGGTACTAGTATCATCCCTGTTTACCAATGAGATTAGTGTAGTCAGAATAGTGAGGTAACATCACGGAGAACAAATATAAAGTGACTAAAAGCATTCTCTTAGTCTTGCCTCCTAACTGGCACTTAAATTCCCTCTTAGTTGTTTCTACTCCTTATCACTTTGAAGATCGTTCTTTTTTTTTTTTTAAGATTTTATTTATTTATTTGACAGAGAGAGAGATAGATCATAAGTAGGCAGAGAGGCAGGCAGAGAGAGAGGGAGGCAGGCTCCCTGCCGAGCAGAGAGCCCGATGTGGAGCTCCATCCCAGGACCCTGAGATCATGGCCTGAGCCGAAGGCAGAGGCTTTATACTCCAGGTGCCCCTGAAGATCATTCTTGATGTGAAAGCAGAAGCAAGACAGAAGTTGAATAATTTTTTTTTTTCTGGCATCTGTTGATGTTGAGCTGTTTCACACAACACCATCTCCCTAGGCAGTGACCATCCTTTTTTTTTTTTTTTTTTTAATAATTAAAGTATAATTGAGGAACAGTTACATTAGTTTCAGGTATATAACATATTGATTCAACAGGTCTATACATTACTGAGTGCTCACCACGATAAGTTGTAGTCACCATCTGTTACCACCTGTTCTTACTCTTTACAGTACCTTACAGGTTTTTCAAGTCCCTCTCTGATTGCATATTACCTTAAATAGTCTGTATCTTTTAGTTCTTTACAACTATTTAAGTTTCTGGGTATCCCTTTCCTACAGCCTAAAGAAAGTGGTTTCTAAATATCATCTACTTTCCCTGTGCTAGAGATCAAGTCCATAATCATGGACTTGATTATGGCACATTCTTTATTGGTATTATATTAGAAAGGAGGGCTTAACTGAATGATTTTTTCTATTTGCCTTTAAGCCATGGTATTAAATAGAAAGTAACCGTGACTGATTTTCATTCATACTTTGACTTAATTTGACTGCTCTTGTTGGTTTTTGTGACAAAATTATCATTTTTGGTTAAGTTGTTCCAACATAATCTTGGGCATATTTTTTTCCCCAAATACTTTTTATTTTTTCAGTGTTGCAAGATTAATTGTTCATGCACCACACCCAGTGCTCCATGCAATACGTGCCCTCCTCAATATCTTGGGTATATTTTAATTAGAATTTGAACCTTTTATTTTATACACACACACACACACATATACACACAGTGAAAATTTTCTTTATTGAGTAGAGAGACATTGTTGATGCAGAAATTTGCCTTATGGATCAATTCTATACTCTTAACACTACTGAGAAAAGCCGAAGAAGAAGCCAAAGGTTGTGAAATGAAAAGTGACCTAGACAGTCTTCTTCCCGATGTTTCCCAGTATCTGAGGGATCTCACACACGGTGTTAGCTAACATTGAAGAGGGAACATCTACATTCTATCCAAACAGAATCTTGCCATAATGATTGCAGCACATTTAGAATGTGGCTTTTATTCCTTATTGAAATTTCACTTTGGGGAAACTTGTTTTTCTCCCTCCGGATAACAACTCCAAGGGGTTTTGTGATAACCAGTGAGGGCATGAAGATACAGAGAGATTGTCTTTACACTGGGCTTCATGCAGAAGCTTTGGAATTGGGATAGAAAACAGCTCTGCCATCTTTATGGTAGGGTCACAGGAGCTGACATGTCTCTTCTCTTCCTGAATTCCCCAGCAAGGACCACCAGAGGAGCTTTCTCTGGTGATTTTTACATGGAAATTCAAGTGTTAACAGGCACTACAGGGACCTTCTGAATCTTGCTTTGATAGAAGAAAGGGCAGATGTATGGATTAATGTCCTAGGGTCAGCCCCAGGTACACCAAGTCCTACAGATGAACAAACTCACTCTGTCTTACACTGGGGCATACATACAGGTTTTGAAGGAACTGAGTATTTTCAAGGAGTGGAAGGGGAAAGATAAAATCCATTGCCTTTTTGACACGTCTCTTCCCAAAAGCCTGTAAATATTTTCCAAGACTAACAAAGCTACATCAGAAGAGTTCAGAATGAAAATGCTATAAATGTGCACATGAAAAAAACAAAAAAGAAGAAAATCCTTAAGAATGGCATTGTGGGTGGATTTTTTCTAAAAAATATAAAACTTTGAGTATTAAAAAAAAAATCCTCACCGGCCAATGGAAATATATACCAGTTTCTCATTCAGGCTTTTCAGAGCTGCCTGCTCCCACCTCTCAGGTCAGCCTCATTTTCAGCTGGATTTCTTCATTCAGCTTTTATTTATAGCCTATCTTCTCACTGAGCATACATAGAAAGAGTTGATGTCAGACGCAAACAGGATGAAATCTGTTCTGGGGGTCAGCCAGACCTGAGACCTTTGTGAAAAAGGTGAGATGATAATGGAGAAAGATTTATGGAGAAATATGACATATTAAGGGTTACTTGTGAATCTGTCCTTTATTTCTTTTATCCAAGTACATAAGTAAAATTAATAGAATGTGCCAGACAGAATATTGTTAAATACATCTGCTTCTGCCATTTACATCAGTCATTTCAATTCATGGCCAAAAGAGCATTGATCATCTCTCTTACTGTGGGACACAGGGTAGAGCAGCTCTAAGTATCTTTAAGTGGCTCATTTCTTCAGCCACATCAGATTACTCTCTCCATCTTGCGAGCTTTTGTGTTCAGAATTTCTTGATTGGAAAAGAAGACCATGCTCCCAACTATAAATGATACTCAGATGTGTTTTTTTCCTCTACGTTTTCCTCCATCAATTAAGTGGGGTGGAAAGGGGAGATGTTATAGGGATGTGCTGATCTGCAAATCTTCTGCTACCTACAAAAAAACGCATGATTTGTTATTAGATTATATAGATGGGGCACAGGACGAGATTCAGGAAGATGTTAAAAAGGAAGTGGTACGTTTCCTAAGTCTCACTGAAGTCTGCCTATCATTTGAGGGTTAATAACGTTAGCATTGTCATTCGCCTGAGCCTGTGTGGTCTTCCTCTCGCTCAAAGTAATGACTGCACAGTTTTAGATGAAAGAACACAGAGGTCTTGAAGTGCTCTTGTCAGTGTCAGATTACAGGTGGAAGGCACGTGTTCACTATTACTGTGATGTGGTTTCTTTGCCCAGCTTTGACAGGACAGTGGAAGATGGCTCTGATATACATGACTCAGGTACTTTATTGAGACATGACCCCATGGAAAAGCACTCAATATCAATCAGTGATCACGATGTAAAACCACTGTCTCTGGTTTTAATCTCTTTATGCCATCAGCAGATTTTTGACAAGGTCAGTGCACTGACAGACCCACTTACCTTTCTGAAAACCAAATGAACTTTTAACTACAAGCTCTGATTGAGGTCACTAATTTTCATTATAAAAATAATAACATAATTGAAAGACCTTGTCCTCGGAGAATCTGATAGAAAATCAATTATTAACTCTCTAATAATACTGCCTGTTGATAGCAAACTAATACTTGTTCTCTAATTTACAGATACCAATATGGAGATTAGGGAAGTCACATAACTTGCTAAGGGCTTTTGCAGTAATGTGCATAAGCTTAATTTTAATGAAGCAAATACACGTTGATGTTCTGAGAATTTGTCTCTAAGATAATTCTGGTGATTTATTTGGGAGGGATGGGAGAGGTAAAGCAAAGACATCCCTTTGTAATGTAGATGACCAGCCATATTATGTATAAAGTGCAAGACTTTGATATTTTAAAAAGTCTCTTTTTAAAACTATATTGGCCTCTTATTTATTCATTTAACAGACCTCAATGGGCACCTATGACACTGTGCCAAGTTCTCTGCTAGGAACTGGTCAGAAACACATAAATGAGAGATACTATTTCCAGTGTAAAATCTACTCATATAAGTAAATGATATTATCAATGGTTTTCTCATTCTTTTCAGTTCAGTAAAATATTTGCTAATACAATAAAATCATATTTAAAAAGCTAATGTGAAGGGCAGTGGGGAGAAACTGCTTAGTAGGTAAAGCATTTTACTTTGAATTAATAGAGGTGTTTTGGAATTAGACAGAGATGATTGTGATCTACAACATTTTGCCCTAAGTGTTTGTACTAAATGCCACTGAATTGTATACTTATTTAATGTGGCTGATTTCTGTTACGTGACTTTCATCTCAGTTTTTTTAAGGTAATGCAGTTTGTGGTTTATTTCTCTTGATATATATATTTGGCTTTGTAATATATATTGGAGTGGAGAAGTCTAGCTTAGTCCCTTTCAGGTATTTTTATTGTTGTTGTAGTTTTCAATAGAACTCTGAAGATTTTTCTTACAGGTCTTAAATATTTCTTGTGAAGGTTCTTATTCACTTATTACTCTTGATATTGTCAGTGGGATTTTTTCATATTTTCAAATTCTTTATTGCTGCAACATAAGAGAGCTCTGGAGCTCTGGTGCTTTAGTTTACATCCAGGATGTTTTAATCTCCCTTTCAATAAGACTCAGTAGAGTCTTGGATTTTTCTAGGTATATGACCAAACATCTCTAAGCTGAGATGATCCCAGTTTTACATATTTTCCTTAGTGATACAGTACTTTAAAAGCTCCATAATATTAAATATTAAACCATTTTGCATTTCCTAGGATGAATCCCACCAATTATTATGATATTTTATTGAATTATATTTAATAATCTGTTGAGGATTTTACATTTATCTTCATCAGGGGTATTGATTCTCTTATATTAGGTTTTTATACTAATTTAATAAAATCATTCATAGCTTTCCATTACTGTCTACTCTGGAAGACAAAATATATGGAATTAGGTTCCCTTAAAAGTTTGAAATGCTTCACTCTAAAACTATCTGACTTGAAGCCATATTTGAAGATAATTTTAAATCTAATATAATCTACACTCTCACAGTTGGGTACAGTCTCTTTATTTCTTAAGTGCATTATTTTGTTTTTTAGAAAATTGCCAATTTTATCAAAATTTTTCATTTCTTAGTATTGTGTTCTTTTTAATATTAGTATCCTCTTATGATTCCTCCCATATACTCTATCCCCTTCTTATATCAAATTATCTTTATTTGGGCTTTCTTTTTATTGAACAGATTTTTAAGTGACTTTCTATTGTTTTAGGTGATGTATTTTATTTTTAAGAAATTACATTTTGGCTTTGTAAACTCTACTGATTTTTCATGTTATAAATATTTCATTGGTTTTCTCTATGTGTTGTTTCCTCCTTTTTGTATTGCTTTCGATTTCAAATTTTTAATTGATTGCCTAGGACCTAAACTTTCTTTTAAAACATAATGAAATTTTTTGGTTTGTGAATTTTTCTATAAGAATATTTTGGGGTATCCCATAATTTTCTTTTGTGGTATTTTAATTTTACTTTTCTGGGGCCATAAAGAGTTATTTATGTTTGTGATATTTGTTTTATTCCAAGAATTCTAGATTTTCATGCCTCTACAGTGTTTAATTTATAGCTCCATCGTTTTGATAACTTATGGTTAAAGAATCTGGGCTATAAAACAACTACTTTTTTGGAATTTCTTTGAGCCCTCTTGTAGCTCATTATATGACTCCCGCAGTGACTGCCACCATGGTAACTGTCTCATGTTTGCTTGAAAAGCTGGGGTTCCTGCCTACATTCATAATGTCTAACAATTTAGGCTTCTTCATTTTATTTAATTTTTCAAATCTTTCTCCTTATACAGAGAAGGGTGCAACATCCTTCTTCTATGAACAATGTGGATAGATTAAACATTTCCAACCGTAATAATTCTCTATCTCTGCCTTTCTCCTAGCATACCTTATTTTGATGCTCTATTAATGCCTGGACTATTTTTTCCGCATTCTGTATTTTGCTCTCCAGTTCTTTTTTTTTTTTTTTTTTTGCTATGAACTGTCCTTTAGTTGATGATTAGTATTGCCACTACCTGTCATCATTTTATTTGCATATTTATGATATTATCTTTATACATCTTTCTTTTCTTATTACTTTCTTTGCTTATTTGTTCTCTCAGTGTATAAATGTCTTGACAATAGCGTCACAGTAGAGTCAGAGAGGAAGGCATGAATGTGAGCGGCAGAGCAAAATGTACCCCATTTTGCTGAGCAGATTCCAGGAATAAGAGGGGACTTGATGAGGAATGGAGCAGGTTTTCAGCTTGGGTGGTTGGAAGCAGAGCGTAGCCTCAAATGGGGATATATTAGGTTGGGTATAAGACAGACTGAATTCGAGAGAGAACTGCCGGCTTCCTCCCTGTCCGTAGGTGACACTGGCCTCAGGTGAGGCTGGGAATGCAGCCAGTGTCTGGGCGGTACGCAGAATTACGGTGACCCCTGAATTCCAGCTTAGATCCTCACCCACTGCTTTGGTGGCACTGACGGCATATCTCATTTCTTCGTAACTCAGTGTTTTTGTAACTCAAGAATAGTAAGACTTATTTAAAAATACTTCCGTAGAAGTATTGAAGAGTATGCATGTGATAAATAATATTTAAATGCTTGAGGGCCTTTTAAGTGCTTGCAGACAAACAAAGGCATTGTGACAGTGAAGTAACATTATTTTGGAATGCAAGTTCTGCCTTACGTGTGTCTGATGAAGAGTTAAACTATTTTTGAAAATAGGACATGTACAGCTTCATCTATGCAGTGAAATGCCATTTCCTACTGATTTGATCGAGCCTTTTCTCCTTAAGCCTTGCTTGCTTCTGCCAGGGCTCTGTGCTTGGCATGGTAATTAGGGACTTCTGCTCTCAGTGATAGGATGCTCCTGGCTATTTCTCCAGCTCAACTTTCCCACAGCTTAGCTCCTTACATTTCCCTGGCAGGGTGCGTGGTGTGTATTTTTAAGTGGTAGGATTTGGGGAAAGCAGTTCTATGAAGAAGGAACGTGATAGACAGGGATGTAGAGCCGGAGAATCAGCTGGGGTTGCTAGCTTTTAATTGAAGTTTAGTCGGAGGTTCAATGAGGTGAGACTGTTATGACAGATTTCAAAATGTAATGATAGGAAATGGGCTGGGTTCATCAAAGTCGGAGTAAATACGGAGCAACGGCTCAGCAACTCAGCATGAAACAACAGCTACAAACCCTCAAAAAAATATAGAGTAATTAAAATTTGCATTGTGCAGTCCTCCTTCTCAGTGGGTACCTTTCCAGGGAAAGCAGTAACTTTATTGTGAAAAATATAAACACAATTTAGAGATGTAAATTACATGCATGTTTTAATCTTGTTCATAAACACTGAAAGTTTTAAAAATGTAAATATAATCAAAGCACACAACTGCAACTAATAGCAGATTTGAGAAAGACCTGAAGAGTGAAAGGCCCTCCGGTCTCCCCCAGCCCTCACCCCCTGCCCACCCCAATGCTACCTGCCAAGCCCCCTTTGTGTATTTGGAAAGAAGAGGTGGGATTCTGTCTTCCAATTTCAGGGGACACAAATGCTTGTCTCTAATCTCTTAATGTCACAGGAGGCAGAGTGGGTTTAACCCTTTCCACTTCCTCTCCTGTCTCTTCCTCCTTTTGTCTATGCATGTGATATTGGAGGTTAGTAAGACACATAGGAGACTAAGTGTTGGATGATTTGCAATATGGAAATTTACCCAGATACTCTCCAGATTCTTTTATTTCCATACTTCAAGCATGGCAGTGACCTTAAGTTGAGCCAGTTCTAAGGGTTGACCTTAGGGAGACAGTATGACATAGCAGAAAATTCACTGAACTGGTATTGAATAAATAGATGTGCATTCTGTCTTGACTGCCTTGTGCTGCCAGAATGATTTTGGAAAAGTCTTTCACTTCTTTGGGCCACAGTTTCTCCATCTGTTAAAGTCATTGAGTTGGCCTAAAATGAGCTCTAAGATCCCTTCCAATTCAAACTTTCTATAATTTTGTGTCTTATAGACCCACTTCAATCCAAATGGGGTCCTGGAGATTCAGATTCAACATGGTACCCTTCTTAGATCCATAGGGGTGCTCAGGAATAAGAAACGTTCCAGAAAGGGCCCAAGGACTCTCCATACTATAATATAAGGCCAGGGTTTCCTGAGACTGTTATTAGAAGTCCTTTGTCTGGGCTCCATTTCTGACACTTTCTCAGCTTTATAGAGGTCTCTCCCAGTAGGGAATGACCCAATGTCTGTCCAGACCATCAGAACTCATGGTTGGAGCAGTCATTGACTTGACGCGATGTAATAATCTTACATACTCCATCTACAGTGATAAGGAAAGTACTTAAATAAACAATTATACTATGTGTCTTTCTGAGTGGATTCCCTTTTTCAGAGTAGGATAGTGGAAATTTATAGGATGATGGAGATATTCATTAGAGCAACCTGTCATTTATATAAATCCCTTCAAATGAAATTAAAGTATGGTAATCAGGGAAAATACAGCTTTAAGGAATCAAACCCAAAGTTTAATTTGAAGAATCTTTTTAGTATGTTGTGTACCTGGAATTGGACTTGGAATTACAGTAAAAGAAGTGATTATGAATTTGAAGACACTCTTTCCAATTGAGACCACTCATCTCCACCTCTGAACTCCAAAAGAGGTAATTCTAAACACCATTGAGCCCTGGCCTGACCCTGATGGAGACTCCCATAGAGCCTTTGTGATGATTGCCTCAGGTTTCCCTGGAAGGGAAGTAGGTTTGGGGCAAGTTCCAAAAGAGCTCTCTGATCCAATTTGATTAGAGTATTAGAATACTGAAGTTTCCAGGGACTCCTGGATGGTTCAGTTGTTTAAGCATCTCACTCTTGATTTTGGCTCAGGTCATGATCTCGGGATTGTGAGATAGAGCCTGTGTCCAGCTCCAAGCTGGGCATGAAGCCTGCTTAAGATTCTCTTTCTCCTTCTCCCTCTGCCCCACCCCCCACTCCTTTTGCTCTCTTTAAAAAAAAAAAAAATGATGAAGTTTCTAGAGCACTCCTGAGATAATTAGGGTTGGGAGGAGTGGCTTATGACATTGTGTCACCAAACTGGAACTTTTGGGGAAACAGGAGGGATGGATGTAGGAAAGGGTAATGAAATATTAGTAAGTCAGTCAGAGAAAGACAATTATCACATGATCTCTCTGATATGAAGAATCTGAGAGGCAGGGTGGGGGGAGGCGGGAGGGGTAGAGAAATAAAACAAGATGGGATGGGGAAGGAGAGAAACCATAAGAGACTCCTAAACTCACGAAATGAACTACGGGTGACAGGGAGGTCGGGGGTAGGGATAGGGTGGCTGGGTTGTGGACATTGGAGAGGGTATGTGCTACGGTAAGTGCTGTGAAATGTGTAAGCCTGACGATTCACAGACATGAACCCTGGGACAAATAATACATTATATGTTAATTAAAAAATAAATAAATAGTGTTCAGAGGAGAAAAAAAAAGCATTTGGTTCTCCTAATCCTGTCATACTATTTAACACTTTTTCTTGATTTTAAGGATAGACATGTATGTTGTACTGAGGCATCATAAGCAACAGTGGCTGTGCCTTCAATATTTGGTTATTAATCTTTAGTGATGGGACCAATGTGGAGTAATTTATACAAAGATAATGTTCCTGTTTTAACTAAAACTTACCAAATAATAAGGAAATATACTTCACCTAAAAATTCTCAAACTAATGGGCCTGAGACCTAAATATAAAAACTAAAACCATAAAACTCTTAAAAGAGAACATGAGCACATCTCTCAGAACCTTGGATTTAGCAGTGGCCTCGTAGAAATGATATCAAAAGCAAAGGAACAAAGAAAAAAATAAAGTGGACTTCATCAAAATTAAAAATTTTGTACATCCATGAACTACCAAGAAAGTGAGCAAACAGGCCACAGAATGCAAGAAAATATGTGCAAATCATTTATTTGGTAAGGGTCTAGGACTCAGAATATATAAAGAACTCTTAAACAATAAAGAGGACAAAATCCCAATTAAAAAGTAGGCAAAGGACATTTTTTCAAAGAAGATATGCAAATGACCAACATTCACTTGTAAAAATGCTCAACATCAATAGTTATTAGGAAATTGCATGTCAAAACCACAATGAGATACCATTTTTATACCAGTAGGATGGCTACTATCACAAATAAAACAATGCAAAACCAAAAATAACAAGTATTGTGTGTGAGGATATGGAGAAATTAGAACCTTCATACATTGCTGATGGGAATGTAAAATAGTACAGACAGGGTGGAAGACAGTTTGGCAATTCCTCAACAAAGCTAAGCATAGAATTGCCATATGACTCACTATTTCAACTCCTAATTCTATACCCAAAAGAACTGAGAGCAGGCGTTCAAACAAAAACTTGTGTATGGATGTTTGTAAAAGTACTCTCACAATAGCCAAAGTGGAAATATCAAAATGTCCATCAACTAATGAATGGTATTAAAAGTGGTATATAAAAAGTGGTATATTTAAAAGTGGTATATACATGTGGTGGAATATTATTTGGTCATAAAAAGGAATGAAACATGATACATGCTGTGATATGGAGGAACCTTGAAAACATTATCCTGAGTGAAACCAGCCAGACAGACATAAAAGGCCACATATTGTATGATTCCATTTACATAAAACATCCAGAATAGAAAGATCCATAGAGACAGAAAGTAGATTCATGGTTACTAGGAGCTTGGGAGAGAGAAGAATGGGAAGTTCCTGTTCAAAGGGCATGGGAATGTCAGTTAGGGTGATGAAAAACTTCTAGAACTAGATAGTGGCAGCATTGTAACTATATTTAATGCCAGTAAATTATATACTTTAAAATTGTTAAAATGGCAAATTTCCTGTTGTATGTATTTTACTACACACACGAGAAGTTCCTAAACCATATAAACCTTGTAGAAACCCTGGTAATGAAATACCTTTGACAAATGAGTTTAGGTTTGATAAGGGATTAGATATATTTCAAGCACTGCTTTGGGGTTGGGGGAAGCTTCTGGAAATGAAAATGTGCATGCCTGTGTTCTGGTCCAGGCATTGCTGTTATGTGGTGCAGGGTGAGTCATGTAAACTTCAGGGCCTCAGTTAGGGGACTTGGACAAATTTTCTCAACCGTGAGGGACCTTTTCAGACTTCACATAACTTTATACATCCTGGTCCCTTACCCAGTGTGAAGGTTAGAATATTTCAGACAGAATGCTCTTCCACCAGGATAAGGGGGTGCGATGATGCACACAGGGGTGGGGAGGATGCAAAGGTGTCTTCTTCTGGAGAGCCTTTGCACTATGCCAAAGTCCTGAAGCTGATAGTGGTAGTCTTCACATTCCTGAGACTGTAGGAAGAAGCTCATTCTTCATACAGTGTCCGCTAGCAGACCTTCCCAGCACACACTCGGGACTGTGTGAAGCACAGCTAAAAGACGCAGAGCCCCTAAATTTGTGGAGTGTATGTTCTAGAGGGAGGACATATCATTAAAGAGTTAAGTATTGTATATGGTGAGTACTCTGAAGACGAAGTAGATGGTACTGAAGAGGAGTAGTCCGGGCTTAGGGACGGCTGCTCTGAGGAAGTCATGAGTGACCTGTGATCTGCGGGGTGACTTGGAATTAACCAGGAAACACGGAAAGGAGCAGATTTGCTTCCCTGGTGGGAAGAGCACTGTGACGACGAGGAGAGAATGGGCTTGAAGAAGATTGTGAATACAACCTCATTCTCGAATGTCATGCTGAGTCGTGGCCAACGTCACTGAATTAAAAGGCCAGGGGAAGTATCTCCCTGAGACCACGGCAGGCACTTCTACCAGCAGCCGCCACTTTCATGTCCCCACCATACCACTTCCTGCGTTCCGAGCTATGGAACCAGCAGTGACCACACAGAATCTCTGGAACTGAAAGTGCTCCCCAGTGTCGACTGCGACCCGAAGCCACCATTCCTCAGAGCCCTTAACATCTCCACAGCACAGGGCAGTGTGGGTCACAGAACAAGTGGCTCTGGAGTGTGACACCCAGCATGCTGTGCGACTGTTGAGAGGATGTTTCTCCTTTTGGTCTTTCAGTTTTCGGCTCATCAAACCAGTAATCTGGGCTTTGAGGATGGTGGAAGTACCAGACTTTTACTTGGAAAGTGGGGACAGACTTTTGCTTAAGCCTTAGCAGCCATTGTATTCGGCCAACCCATTGCATATGTTATGGTGGGTGAACTGGTTCCACTTTTGCAGTGGAGGCCGCCTTTCCACATGTTGATGGAGCCTGGCGGGGCGGGGTGGGAACAGAGCTCACACCCTCCGCCCATTGGCTGCTGGCCTCCTAGGAGCCTGATCCACAGGTGTGTGCGGTGCTCCTGGCTCGCCTGTCTGCTGCGCCGCAGGGAGGGGAGCAGTCATAGCTGCGACTCAGGCTACCCCATTACGGAAAGGAGCTCATCACTGAGTTCCAGGCACACCCAGTCCAAACTCAAGTTTAGAAGCTTATGTGTCCTCTTTTCTTTGTAACCATAAATCTATGCTCTCAGGCTTAACTAATTTTTTTTTTCCTTTGCTTTCAGGAGAGCAGATCTGGAGACACAAACAGCTGTGTTGAAGAAATAATTCGGGTAAGGATTTTTTTTTTTTTTTTTTTTTTTTTTTACAAATCTTACCAACTGATTGGACGTAGATTCCAAATAGGCATGTAGCTACACTGTCAGAGGAGCCTATTGTCTGTTTCCTATTTGACGCTTACCTTTTCTGAGGGCAATCTTGGAAGTTGCCTAAATGCCACTTTACAAAAACATTGCTTCTTTTTGAAATCTAGGAGCTACCCATCAACCTGATGCCTTTGTACAGGCTGAGGTGACACTGTGTTAAAGTGATCGGCTGAGAGACAGAAGAACAGAGTTGAGATGAAAAATATGGTTGTGCACACATTTAGATGCCCCCATTTATCACCCTCCTGTTTAGAAGCATCCTTTAATAGTCTGTACTTTCCAGTCAGGCAAGGTTGCCTTGTTATTTTTCTCCTAAACTTAATTAGAATCAGGAGCACTCTGACAAAGAGGTAATGCTCAGTGTCTGAAAATTTATTTCCATATTGTTTTGCGTCTTATTGTGTTGCCTGTTACTCCCTGTAAGACTGTCTTTTTCCTCCTCATCATCTCTGGTAGATACCCTCCGTGAACCAGTTTCACACCCTGATTTACTTAGGTTGGGCTCTTCCACCATATTAGTATTTTCCTGAGGACTCAAACTTATAATCAGGATGTCATCTTCAACCCATATTTTTTCTTCACTCATATTTTTTCAGGGGAGTAACCTAATAATTTACATTCTCAGAGAACTGACATTATGCTGGGCAAAACACCAAGACAAATTAGACCAGATGGGATTGCAATTCCCTATAAAGAAAAAACCTTTATTTTAATATGTTTCTAACTTTTGGACATCCTACACACTTCTTGAATTGCTAGTGAATGACAGTAATATAATTATTTGGTTTAAAAATTTGCATTTATCATCAAATTGTTTTCAGAGGCAGGGTTTTTTTTTTTTCTTCCTGGAAAGCATTATTTCATAAATAAATCTTTTAACTCTCAAGTTGACCAAAATAAGGAATTGAAATTTGATCTGTTGTGTTCATAATGATTTTTGTTTTTCTGGCAAAGATTTATATAGAAAACAGTTGTCAAAATGGGTAGCTTCGTTTCTGGCATTTAATGTATGTTAAAATACATATTGTGTTTTATATCTGTGTTATCTCTAACCTGGGGCTTTGTTTCAGATTAAACAACAAATAGTGTAAAGTGCTAATATAATTTTCCTGTTTCTCTTTTGACATACTTTCATGTTTGGAGTCTAGATATTCAGTGTTTAAACCTTCTTGTTTATTGGTTATGGTGTTTATGTCAGCAAAGTAGTAATACCAGAGCACAGCAATCCCTCTTTGGTTTCCCAATTTATAAAATCCTACCCATTCTCATCCTTTTTTCCCTTTTCTGAGGATATGGTAGAAATCTATCACTTGACTTTTCTTTTCCATACTCCAAGCAGAGCTTGAAGTTTGAATAAGGGCTTGAGCAATTCACACAGCAAAAGGATATTGTTGAGGTAACCTAAAATTCACCTAAAATACAAATGAATGCTGCAGCCAAGGGTTTAAAGCATTACTTTTTTTCTCAAGAGAGCTGATGAAAGCCTTATGCCCCCTTATGTCTACTTCCCGATACTGACCCTAATATTCCATGGTGCTGCCGCTGGCATGGCCCACTTTGAATCAGGCACGGAACTAAAGGGAAAGCCTAGACCAAGCAGATAATTGATTTGGAAGGACATGCAAGGTTCAGGGCAATGGAGATGATAATTTCCTCAGAAGACAGCTGAGCCCTATCTGAGTTCCGGTATTCCCAAAACCCTGAGGAGTGATCCAGAATGGGAAATGGTATAGACTAGTATACCAATGGTATAGAAGCAGAGGTGATGGTGGTATCCAGGTGGGCCTTTTCTTTGCCCTCACCTGTCAGCCAGACACGTTAGTAGTAGTAGTTGGGACTGAGGGAACTCCTAGAAGATCACATCAGTGCTCCCAGTTTGGCCCAGAATGATTTCTTGGTTGTCCCCTGCCTCACACACACCAGTCATTTTCCAAGATTATCTTTTCTCTTGTCCTAAGCACGTCCTCTCCTCCAAACACAAGCACGGTGCTCCTTCTCCATGGTATTTATTGTCCATCTGCCACAGTCAGTCTTCCTCCCACACTGTGGCCCTAGTGTCTAGAACTGAGAATTCATGATTTTGTAGAATGAATAAATGAGTGAGTGAGTGAAAAAATGAAGGAATCCTCTAAGGGAGAATGAATGATAGCTCACAAAGAGATTCCATTTGCTCTAAATCATGGACGTGGCTTATTGGCCTTTTTAGCACTGGGTTCCCATGGATGGTCTTTATGGAGCCCAGTCTTCCTTATCACTTTCTCTCCCATTATCAGCTCAGGTAAACCTGATGTGGTCAAGCTCACCAAGGTACTCATTACTTAGAGCTATCACACTTAAGTGATGGCTCTCTTGTATTGTGGAGAATGAGCAGGTCGTGCAGGTGCCTTAAAATAATGAAAATTGCGATATTCATTTAACAAGTGTTAGCATGTCCTTTCCATATGGGGAGTACTGGGAAAATAATGGTGGGCCCAACAGACACGACCCTCTTGAAACCAACCATGTGCTAGAAGATATAGATACTAAGTTTTATTTGAAATCTTATAAATAAATGGCTAGTGTTAATTGTGATAAGTACTCAGGGTTCTATGAGAGCCCACCCTAGGGCACATGACCTCCCTGAGGAAGCAACATTTGGACTAATGGTTGGAGGATGAAAAGGAAACTGACCTAAGGAAAAGAATATTGAGGCTGCGGGCAGAGGAGCAGGAAGGGTTTGGCTAGTTAGAGACCAAGCAAGGACAGTGAGGCTGAGTGGCTAAGGAATAGGTGGCAAAAGCCAGGCAGGACAAGCCAGGTAGAGCTGTGCCTTCTCAGCCCCGTCCAAGATAAGCTTAGGGGGGCAGTGAAGGACTCTGAGCCAGAATGATATGATCAGATTGGCCGTTTAGATACTCTACTCTGACTGCTGTGCAGAATGGATTGAGGGGAGGAAGGGAAGGAGAGATAAGTGAGAGGCTGTTGCACCTGCTTGGATGAGAGATGCTTGGTGGGGCACTCACAGGCATGGGAACATCGAGCGTGATTCTAGTTTGTAGGGGGTGGGACGAAATCGTACATTAATTTTTTGACATGTTGAATTTGAAGTACTGTTGAGACAGTCCAGGAAACATGGAGAATGTAAATGAGCATATACATTGGTTTGAGGTTCAGAACAGAGGTCTAAGCAGCAGGCCAACATTTTTGACTAATTAGCACATTGGTAATAAGATCATAGAAATGAGTAAATTTGCCTGGAGAGAGACAAGAGACTGAGAAGGAATGAGAACTAAAATTCCAACCTTAAGGCCAGGGAGAGTAAGGTCCACTGACAAATGAAAGAGAGAGGGTGCGACTAGGGAAGTTGAGGGATAATGGTGGCCATGGAAGTCGGGGAAAGAGAGTTTCAAGCTCAACAGGGCATAGGACTTCTGAGAGGGCAAGAAAGATGAGGATTGAAAACCACTCTATGGACTGGACAACAAAAAGCTCATCAGTGACTTAGTGCGGTTTCTGTGCGATAGAGGGAGCAGCGTCTGGACAAGAGAAGACAGAGAATACAAAGTCATTGAGTCGAGAGACCTTTTGTGTTTCCATCCAGGTCCTCTCCATTTGCAGTCAATCCTGTAGGTAAGCACAAGTGCCAAGTGATGGAGAGCTAACATTTATGGAGTGCTTATTACAGATGAGGAACTGTTCTCTGTTTCTTGCATGTATTAGCTCCTTTAACCATCACAGATGCCCCATGAGGCAGATGCTGTTAACATCCCCATTTTACAGACACAGAAATCTAAACACAGCCTGCCCAAGGTCATACAACTAGAAAGTAGTAGAGCTGGGATTTTAACGAGCACCGTCTGGCCCCAGCATCCTTTCTATCTTCTCTACTAAGCTATCTTATTAAATGAAGAAATCCCCCTGGTGCAATAATGAAACCACTCAGGCATTTTGCCGTGAAAGGGAGGTTTCCCATTTCCACGTGTTTATGATTTGGAAGTGCCAGATCATGCATTTGTGCACTTGAACTCACAGAGGTTTTATGGCCAGTGTTATCAACCTCATCTTTAAACTTCTTTTTCCTCTCCCCTCTCTTATTTTTGCTGAGGTATCTGTTTTCAAGTCATTTGAATATTACATTATATACTAAAGTGTAATTATTTTTTACTCTTACTCAGAGAATTCTAATCCTGGGACCTAATAAATCTGTATATTATTGCAAAATTCAGTTAACCGAGGGAGAAATTACAACCGAGTTCTATGAAGATGGGCGATAAGAGCTAGGAGCCCTCATGGCTGACATATGTTTGTAACAGACAGTTTTGTAAGTCATACTATATTTCATTCTTAAAGGTTGCAGTGCTGTAATACTTAGGTGCTTTTCGTAGCATTATCCATTAACGTAGAATGGCATTAACATTTGTTCAGCAAATAAAATCCATTTACAACTTAATGGGGTTGTGCAGGGCTAGAATCTAGGATGCACAGATTTTATGCGAGACAGCTGTAGATGGCAGCAGTTGAGGGGCACTACTCATAGCATAGTGAGCCTTCCTAATAAGAGACCAGTGTTGGAGATTCTGGTTTGGACTTAAAGGATATAGTTAAAGATAATTTCAGGGTGACTTCTGAGCAGATTCTCTTCTTGGTTTTCACCTTTCGTCACTAATTTAATTCCAATTTCCTATGAAATATTTAGAGTGAATATTTACATAGAGTTGCATTTCTCTTGATAAGAAGGGGGTAACTCGTACTTGTTTAAATTCTGGGGGCCCAAGTCAGTTTCCTGACACTACAATTGAAGAGGCTTCCAGCAAATAAAGGAACTCTTCTAGATACTAAGGAGCCTGCTGGATAAGATTTTCAGTTTTGATTCTGGGAGATCAGTGAGTGAGGAGAGCGTTTAAAGCACCATCATATGGGGGCGCCTGGGTGGTTCAGTGGGTTAAAGCCTCTGCCTTCGGTTCAGGTCATGGTCTCAGGGTCCTGGGATCGAGCCCCACATCAGGCTCTCTGCTAGGCAGGGAGCCTGCTTCCTCCTCTCTCTCTCTGCCTGCCTCTCTGCCTACTTGTAATCTCTGTCAAATAAATAAATAAAATCTTTAAAAAAAAAAAAAAGGCACCATCATATGAAGTGCCCATTATTATGTTCCCCTCACCTGTTAAGACCCGCACGGTGGGCAAGACAAACCTTGTGCTTAAATGTCTACATGCTCCGTAACCCAAATGAAATTATGTTAACCAGTCTATAGAGAAAATAGAAGACAAAGAGACAACTTGTTTTAAGTGACCTGTTTGGGTCATTTGCAGAGATGGACCTCAGTCATATCTCCCCTGCTTCAGACCAGACAGGCTTTTTCGAGCTCATGCTCATTCCTTTATCAATTATTTCATTTGTTTCAAACAGGAAAGATTTTATTAGTGACAAAATGAAGCCCACGAATGACAAAATCAATCCAGGTGCGGGTGCAGTGGAGTTCCACTAATACATCCCATTACTTGTTGCAGTGAAATAAAATCAAAGCAAGAGTAAACCTGATGTAGACCTAGAGAAATTCACCATACAAAACTTATAAGCTCAAGGTGAATTATTGGCTGGTAGTGTTTTGTGTTCATTTCTCTTTCTGCATTTGGTCATCTGAATGGTTAGAAACAGAAATACCACAATGTATATCTTATTTTACAACCATAGATGCATTTTTAGGAGATGTTATTATGCTAGTCCTTTTGGCTGAAACCAAAAGCCCTACTCAGTTGACTCCATCTCTGCTTGCCAAGGGCATCCTTGTGCCTGTGAGGGGTATCCAATGGCTTGCTCCTATATGCCAGGGCCATTTGGCTACCCTCTGTAGACTTTGTGATCACTCCAGAGGTGTTCAGTTTCTAGCAGAGGTGGGGCAAGAGACCCCTCTAATTCAGGATCTGTTCTTAGCCCAGAGACTTTGGGTGTAATGGCCAAAGGAACCCCAGAGGTCTGGAAGATCCTGTTGGGCACGAATAGCTTTGCCTTTCTGTGTTTGCCTGTCTCATTCTGATGCATACCATTAGAAATTACAAAGGCATTTACAGAACCATGGGGATAGAAGACCAAAGGAATGTTAACAGCCCATGTAGTTAAAGGTCTGTGGGAATGTACTTTCTACCCCCCAGCAGTCAAGAGTGAATTCTTCTTTTTTTAATTTTTTTTTTAAGATTTTATTTATTTATTTGACACAGAGAAAAAGAGATCACAAGTAGGCAGAGAGGCAGGCAGAGAGAGAGGAGGAAGCAGGCTCCCTGCTGAGCAGAGAGCCCGATGTGGGGCTCCATCCCAGGACCCTGAGATCATGACCTGAGCTGAAGGCAGAGGCTTAACCCACTGAGCCACCCAGGTGCCCCTCAAGAGTGAATTCTGATACTCAGTTGAAATCTTTTCATGGGTGTTGGTCACTATTTTACTCAGAAGGTGCTGACTGAGAGAAAAGAGGAGATAGGCAGATGGCACGATAACAACTCCTAGATGCCCCTGGATGTCATGGAAGCTAATGATGCTGTGTGCCTCCTGCTGTAACCAGGCTAGTGAAGACTTGGAGATATGCAAGGGAAGCTTGTCAGCCAGCCAGAATGCATGAAGGCCTGGGCTTCAGGCAAGGTCAAGACCCAGTTTCATAGTTTCTCATGAGGATACTTGGTAAAGCTCAGCATTACATTAGAGGACCGAGGAGTTAAAAATACCTGATTTTGTAAGTTTTCTGTTGCTCTTGCCTTACAAAGGGTATCAACAGAACAAAGAAATAAGAGATTGAATGTAAGTCAAAAAGTAGTAGATTGATGCCATGCCTTAAAACACCTGCCAGACAGGCAAAAGGGACAGATGCTAATAGAATGAGAGAGAGAATGTGGGGAGCAAATCAAATAGAGATGCATTCCTTTCGATGTCCGTGTTCCTCTGAAAGGTGCCTTGCAGAGTCCTCCCCTAGCAACACAAGAGTGTAGGAGGGTGGGACAGAAGCAAGGACAGTCACTACCTGACAGAGCATATGTGGTCCATTGGACCCTACTTGTCACCCATGCATGCCACTCGGGTTTTCACACACCCTCACAGTATGCTTCTTTGTATATCTGTGAGTCCTCATTTTCAGAAAAGTAAGTGCTTAACCTTAGATCACCTAGAACAAAGCATGTTATCTTTATCTATGAATGAAGTTTACGATGCAGTGTGGTTTTTATTTTACTTCTAGAAAATATCAATACACATGAGAGTATAATATCTGATAGTACTTTCAAATGTGTAAATTCCCAAAGAACATACTTATGTTTAATCTTGGGTTCTCTTAAGTGCTGCTCTTCAGCAGTGAAATGCTAATAGTGCTAGCCACTCGACTTGCTTCATGTCCTTTGCTAAATTTACCTAACAGAATGAATGCAATTTTATTTTCTCTTTTTCATTTCTATACTTAAGTATAATATAAGCATATGTGCTTATTGGACTTTGAAAACCATACCAAAGATGGTAATTATTAATGGAATCATTATATTAAGTCATTTAATAAAGAATATTTTGGAGTGCTAATTAAGAAGCACAAAAACATTAGAATATCTGCTGAAGTGACATTAGTACTTAACGTGTACAGACAAATAAGATCCTCCTTGTTTGCCAAATTATTTTTAAACTGTGAATGTGAGTAGGCATGTGTGTAGCCTTTGTGTCAGAACATTTCTAGCATAAAGGGCCCTGTGACCTTCTTCATCTCTACCCCGTGTTTTTTGCTTCTCTCTCTAACCTAGAAATTCTCTCAGGCAGCTGGTCCATCCAAACAGGTCCTCGAGTACAAGTCACTGAAAACCTCTTACCACTGTTTCTGCCCCATGAAATTCTCTAAGGGCACAGCCATCTTTCCCCCAGAAAGCTGGCCAGTTTCAGCCTGTGGCCGGAACGGCCGTGTGTGAGCCTTATGTTCCTCTGAAACGGGTCCTCTCTTGATTCCCCCCACCCCATTAACAAGGCACCATTGTCCTTGGTCTCTTGTCCACCTTCAGAGTCTTCAGTCCCTCCAGGACTTCCAGGATGGAGCAGTGAAACTTTTTGACTAGCAGGCAGCTCTGGGGCCTGGATCATGGAACCCCTTGGGCATCCAGCCAGTTGTGACCTCTTGTTTATGCTGAATCCCACTTTTGGAGCAGGATCCTGGTAGCTGGCTTGTACTGTTTCCCATTATCCCCTTCCAGGGAATCCTTAGACACTCCTTCTAATTGCTGCCCCCAAGAAATTCTAATAGCACAAATATACTGTACATCTGTGTATGGTATATGTATCTGTGATTTATACAGAGAAAGACTTTTTCTTCCCCAAGAACCAGGTTAATCTGTCTTAGCCAAACCAGCCCCCTTGCTCCACACCTCTGACTCCAGACCTCCTTCTTGCCTCAGCAGGAGCTTCACTGACCCAGACGCTGAGGAGATAGACGTTATTAGCATGAGCACATTGGCCTGCCGGTTTCATTGGCCAATGTGCCAGGCTCTGTCTTAGGCACTGGGTGTACAGCAGTGAACCAAACAGGCCTAGATTCCACCTTGCCAGACCTCTTGCATTCCAACCTGCCGAAAGACCTGGAAACTTACCTGCATCTCACGCACCCCTCCTTCCCTCTTTCCTGACTTCCGGCCTGTTCAGGAGCTGGCGAGCACCCTCTCTCTCAGGTCTCCATCCTGGAGCTCTCATAGTGTCTTATCCTCAGGGTGAGCATGTACTCCTGCTTTTCATCTTCCGAAGAGAGCCTCTGCTGCTGTAATCCTTGCAGCTCTCTCCCCTTGGTTGACTCCTTCAGCCAGAGCCCCCTATGTGCCTTCACCTCCACTTTCTCATGATCCTACAGCTGTCCACTTCCTCCTCCCGTGCTCCCCTGAAACTGCTTTTACCAGCGTCCCACTCCACACTGGCTTCTTCTCGCTAAGCACAGAGACCATTCCAGTGTGGTCCCCTAGTGGGCGTCCCATGTGCTGACCACACTGTCCACCTTGAAATGCTCGAGCCTCAGCCTCTCGCACCACACCCCCCGGGGTTTATTCCCACTGGGTGGTCATTTCTTCTTGGGCTCCTCCATGCACCTGTCTTCCTGGGACTACCCCTATGTGTCAGTATGCCTTGCACTTCTGTCCCAGCTCTCTCATTTTCTAGAGGCTCCAGTCTGTCCAGCTTCTGGTGGCATTTGTGCTGTGATGGGGGGCAAGTGTGTATCTTGACCCCGGCTGTTTCCTGAGTTTCATGACCATCTATCAGCTGCCCCCGAATTGCTCCACTTTTTTAAAAAAGATTTTATATACTTATTTGAGAGACAGAGAGAGAGCACTAGCAAGGGGAGGGTCAGAGGAAGAGGGAGAAGCAGCCTCCCTACTGAGCAGAACACCTGACACGGGGCTCCATCCCAAGACCCTGAGATCATGACCTGGCTGCTCAATCCACTGCACTCCCCTCCTCACACTCGCCCCATCAGTTCCAAGCCAAGTCTGTCAGTCTGTCTTCTGAATCTCCCTCCAATAGGTCTGCTTCTTTCCATCTCCGTGCTACCCTCCTTGTTCAGTCTACCATCCTTTCTCACCTAGTAGACTATTCCAGATACATCCTCCCTGGCCACATGTGTACTGGCTGCCTCTAGCCAGCTCCCCCAGTGTAGGCGGTATCAACTTTCCAAAGCATGTGTGCTTTAAAAAACATTTCAGTGGCTCCCCTCTGGGTTCAGGACAGGGTCAGATTCCTGAATGTGGTTTGGGAGGGCCCCACGAGTCCTAGCCCTGCATTGTGTTCCAGCCTTGTCTTTCTCCACTGCCCACCTCACTCTATACTCCACTTCTACAAGAGTGATACCAAGCACTTTCCCTCGCCTCTGGGCGGTCTACAGAATATGCTATCTATTTCTCCCCCCAAATCCAGCTGTTTCCAAGCCTCCATTGAGAGGTCACTCCCTGCAGGAAGCCTTCCTGATTCCCAAGTCTGAGCTAGATGCTCCTATTCGGTATTCCCCAGGAAAGGTACCCTTTATTCTTATCACTTTACTTATTACATTGAGTCATAATGGTCTTTCATAGCCCTCATTAGGCTATTACCGTCTATCCCCAGGGGCTATCAAAATGACTGTCACATAATGAATGTTTAATAAATACTGAATAAATGGATGGAGAATAATGAATGAATGACTTTGACCTTTTGCTCTGTATCTGTTCTTCCTCTTTATCTTATTGTCCTTCCAATCCTGCAACAAAAATATTGAGCTGCTATCCCCCCTAGAACATCAGCTCTCCAAGGACAACCAAGACTGTTGTGTGACCTGGGATCATTAGGACACATCCTATGATTAGCACAAATGCAAGAGAGATGAAAATTCACCTCCTAACTCCTGGGGGCTGGAAGTGAAAGGGAATCCAGCAGCTCTTGCTGGTGTATACGTCAGGAGAGCTCAGCCCTTTCTATCTCCTGCTTGTATTCTGATTATCTTTCAGGAGATGGAGTTTTTCATTTTGATAGATAATGTGTGTAATGTACAAGTTGAAGAAATCAGGATAATAAATTTGCAGGGATAATTTGGTTAATTACCATTTTGTTGCTCATAGCATCAAGAGCTGGAAGTCAAAGTTCTTTCCACTGCTAATATGCTCTGTGGAAAGCAGTTCTTAGAACAGTTAAAACACATCCACCTAAAAGCAATCAGCTGAAGACACACATTTAAAAATTATATTTATTATCATGAAAACCACACACAGTATTTTCCTTTACTTTTTCAAATTGAAGGGTATGAAATTACAAATTTGCTACAAATTTGTATCCATATAGGAAAGTTGAAAAGAATTTCTTAAATAGAAGATGATTTGTGCATTAGAGAGATAAGGGCCTTAAAAAATTAGACCATCTATCTAGATATTAATCTACATTTTCTGTAGTCCTTATATTCATAATTATTTAGATGAGCATAACCTGAAAAAACTTAGAAACGTAATTTTCCTTACATTTCATTTATATGTTGTCTTACAAGTTCTGAAAAATGTGATTTGAAGGTGTGCAAGTCTTTTGTTTTTATATTGGTTGGATGCAATGCAGTGTAAGTATTTTTTAAATGTAGGAGTTGGAACTTGGACATTTTGCATGACTTTTAGAACATGCTCCCATACTTAGAGGCAAGCTGTCCTCACAGGCCATAATTTCAGAATAGGTAACCTAGCATCAGCCTTCTTTAGCCCCCCACACTAACTAGGTTTTGCACGTGGCGTGTTGTCCCATTTGCGCATAGCTCCGTTCCTGGTCCCACTTGGACCTCAGTAGTTCTAGAGAAGTGCTGTGCTCAGTACCACTGTTCACACTACTCTCTAGGGACCAGCCTTTTACCAAATACTGCTTTCCTCAGCAATTTCAGTTTCTCATGATAAATCAGGAAAGGTGATCCTCTTCCTGTGCCTCCAGTTATTAGCTTTGAGAATAATTGTCATATGCAAACAGTAGGGGATTTATTTTCTCTAGTATACCTTCCCTCTGTCTCTCCCCTCACTAAAAGGATGTGTCTGTTTGTGCAAATAGGTATCTTTCTCTCCCTCTTGAATTTCCCAGGACATCACAAAAGTTGTGACCTATGGGCAGTACACTGTTTGTTATTACAGATTTTCAGCATAATACAGTTTTTATTTCAGTATCTTATTTTTGCATGGTAATCCTAAATAATTAGATGCCTGTGGTTCTGTGGAATTAAGAACATTAAAGATTTTATGTTTTTTTTAAATGAAATATTTATCTATGAACATTGATTAGGCTTCTGAAATGTGATTAAAAATCTTAAGATCAGTATGCTTATTATTGATGTATTATGCCAT
This sequence comes from Procyon lotor, assembly GCA_028646535.1. Lineage (NCBI taxonomy): Eukaryota > Metazoa > Chordata > Mammalia > Carnivora > Procyonidae > Procyon > Procyon lotor. The sequence continues at coordinate 49,443,446 of CM053610.1, forward strand.
AATTTAATACTCTATCTTCAGTTACTTGTAAATATCTTTTTAATAGTCTCAAATATAGATTAATTCTGTATGTAAAGTACATATTTCTTTTTAAAATTACCCTGGGATTCTATATTAATTCATTTAACATTATTGAAATACTTGTATCTGCATATTTCCTTTATGAATCATTTTAGTCTTCCTTTCCCTGGCAATAACTTGTGACCTAACAGTATTTTGGGCCAATTTTTAAACATGTTTTTGAATTCAGTTTAATGGTGCATATCTGGGGGTGTGGTGGGGAGTAAGGAATAGGCTTTTCAAAATAGAACCTTTAAAGTTAGTTAGCTAAAAATGTTAGTAATAGCTTCTAAAAAATGACCAATCCCTGAAACCCCCAGGCTGCTCCTCTGTAACCAAATTACAGACTGAGACCCTGGTAAGTCTGAGACTCAACTTGAACTACAAAAGCTATTTGAAAATTCCATTGCAAATAACTAGAAAGAGGCGGGGAGGGGGTGAGAAAATCCACCCACTTGCAATGAGGAAGATGATATCACACAAACAATGAGGTGCAACAGGTTCTCTCCAGACAGTGACAAAAAATGTCTCCTCTAGTCTGCAAAATAAGCGTTTATCATTCTGACTTCTTAACTTCCTATTTCCTTGTTTTGTTTTGTTTTGTTTTTTCCACTGTCTCTCACCAACGACTCCACACACATCCCAACCCCAGACTCTGGAAAAACATGAGAAATGAACACGGAGTTCTTTTGGAGGCCCACTAGTTATTGTTGTATGAAATGAGGAGCCCACCGTGACAGGAATAAAGACTCCAAAGCAGATTCCTAGCATGTTTAAAACGGTGTGGATGGTGGGGGAGGAAGGGTCATCGTAGCTGGCATCATCGAGAAAGATCATCAGCAACCCTTGAATAGTTGAAATGATTAATCACTTCAGCACAAAAGAACACAAAAAGAGATTGGTGAAGAATAAGCCGAGGACGGAGTGCTAGCTCCGAGGGTGACATGCATGTCTGCTTAATAATGTATTTTTAAAGTGTGTGCCGCATCAAAAGCGAAGCACTTGCAGACGGAGGAAGGAAAGTCAAAGCAGTGAGCAAAATATTTGGCGAATTAGAACAAATGTTTAGGAAATCAGATGAGCAGTAATTTTGCTTTGAACATTTAAAAAATGCATTCCCTCTCCCTTTCTTCTCCCCACCACCCAATATCTTAGGAGCATTGGGAAAGCTTGCAGGATGTGTGCTAGACCTTTGTCACTGAAAATGAGGAAGAGCTAATCAAATCAATATTGCTTCATAGCCTTCCTGTCTTTAAGGCACAGGGATTTGAATTGGCTCCTTGGATAAGAGCAAACTACGTGACTTAAAGCATCGGAAAGCATCATAATGGCCTCGCTTAACATGTATTGATGACTAGCTTTGCCCTTCACATCTATTACCTCTTTTAATCCTCACAGTAACCCTATATGATGTCATCCCCATTTTACAGAAGAGGCAACAGAAATGTAAAGAGCACTTAAGAGATAGGGTTAGGGTTCAAACTCAGGTCTCCAGAGCCCAGCCTCATAAAAATATACAGTGCAATTTTTTTAAAAACTCTGAATATTTTCAAAACGTAAGACTGAGGGGCGCCTGAGCGGCTCAGTCATTAAGCGTCTGCCTTTGGCTCAGGTCATGATCCTAGGGTCCTGGGATCCAGCCCTGCATCGGGCTCCCTGCCCAGCGGGAAGCCTGCTTCTTTTTCCCTCTCCCACTCTTCCTGCTTATATTCCTTCTCTCTGTGTCAAATAAATAAATAAAATCTTAAAAAAAAAAAAAAGTAAGACTGAGCCAATTCTTTTTGTGAGGGTACATGGAGACTCCTACATCGTACCACCTCTTTCTTACAGCCTTGAGGAGACAAAGGGGTGCGTGATGGCTGCAGTTGTTGCCGCAATGCTAAGAAGCCGCAAGGCATCTGGAAGGAGTTAGATTGAGGATCAGTACGTGCCGAGTGGCATGAGGGATGCGCATTGAGCGTATAATGACCACTTAGGGTTCCTTATAGAGTGTACTCGAGTGCGTATTCATGTGTAAGCTAGTTACTAAATACTGTGTTGCTGAGAATATGGTTCTTTTGCTTCAGTCTGTGTTATGTGCTGCCTTGTATGGAGCTATACATAGGCAGCATATAACACTGACTGCCCTTATTACCCTTTGTATGAGCAGCAACAGTCAGGGCTGTCCTCCTCCCCAGGACAGGGGTGGGTAAAGATGGAGAGTCAAGGGACAGCAGGAGTTCCAAGGGACAGAAACCCAGGCACCCCTGACTGCACGGGCTTGAGTGGCCCTGGAACTTGAGCTCTTTCAGATACTGCTGTGTTCAACAATAGCTCTGCCACCAACTGGCCAGGTAACACCGAGCTAATGTAGGTTTCAAGACAGTGTACATTTTGCCCAGAAAAAAAAAAAAAGCTATTGTTCCCCCTCACTATTTGATATGGTTGTAACATCTCTTGCTGGGTAAATTTGTGAATACACACATCTAAGTGAGTCAGCGTCTAACAAAATATTTTCGTTCATCAAATGCAATTCTGGAGGTAAACCAATTTTGTAAATCTGTGATTGAAATAAACACTTTATTTTGGAACTGATGACTGTTAGCTGCTAGTTTTCTTGTTAGGATAATTGAGTATTTTCAAATTCATTAGAGACGAGGTTCACTTAAAGAAATTTCTATCTAGAATATCTAGCTGTAGAATGTTTGTGAGGTTATCTTTACTGCTAAGAAACAATTGCTTCGTGAAAGGATTCTTGGCTATAGAAAAAGGTAGACCTAGAATTAACAGCAAACTCCCCTAAGGAACCTAGATGTCTGTTTGCAGTTTCTTTAAAACTCAGCGTTAATAGGAAAACAAAAGTGTTGGAAATCACTGAGTTTGACTGACAAACAGTAAAGCTTGGAATAAAATCAAAAGCCAGTAGAACAGTATAAATCACTTTACGAAAATAGAGGTTTTTTATACAACCATTCAGGTGCATATACTAAGTAAAGTGGCTGCAAAGGGAATAAATGCAGACTACACCCCCTGGTGGAACATTTGTTTGATAGGTGGCTGATAGCTTTTTATCTCATTAAGTACAGTTAGGTTAAAGTGCTTTTTTAAATTTCTTTGCCTTTTTGGTTGATTATAAAACTCTGTCAACTTGTGCCTATAAGTTGCTTTTACAAGTACATGGTTTTACTAAGTATGCCTAATTTATAAATCAAATTACCCAGGCAAAGTAATGTTTATAATATGTATTCTAGTCTACTGTATTCCTAAAGATTCCTTTTGAGAGCTCACAAAGGATTAAAAATCATGCATCACTTCTAACTTAGAGCAGTATTTTCACATTGAAATACGCTTGGTACATTGCTTGGAACAGCTGGCAAATGACATAGAACCCTCCCACTTAAATATAAATCCTTTCCACATATATACTTATTCAACTGAGGAGAGCAATGTAAAACCCAGAAATCTACTTGGACTTGAAAGGACAGTGAATTAAAATAGTGGAAGTCTTCAAAGGGGAGGGTTCAGAAACTACTCAGCCTTGATACAGACCCTTAAAAGAAGACATGAGAAGGAAAGTGGGTTGGCATTTCATGTATGAAGGATTCTTTCTTTTCAATATTTTGCAGTGCTGTGCAGACTTAATTTCATTAGAATGAGATTGCCTACATTTCCATTGGATTTCGTAGCACCCAGCAGTCATCCCAATAAGTACTTGAACGGTTTATTGAAAATCTAACTTCATGAAAAAAATCGACATATTCAATTTTAAAAGGCTTCTTACATACTCTCAAGTATGGGACATATTACTTGTTAAATTGTATTCATTGCCTTGAGTTCTTACTATTAAGAAAACCAGAGAATTCTAGGGTCCAGAAATGAATAACAGCTAGAATTTTATATATAGGAATTCATGGCTTCATGGGAACTCAGAAACATCTAAAATTATAAACTTAGTGTTACCTCTGATAAGAATCTATTCTTGAATGAAGTAGGAGTTTATAATGATACCTGTCAGTACTTAAAGATGAAGAACTGGCCATCCATATTCAGCATAGTAAACGGTAAGTTTTCTATCCAATTATCTTGTCTGCCTGTGACAGCAGTAACATGTGTTTGACCCAGGTTGGTTGTGTAGCTCAAAGAAGATTAAGGATTGCATGCAACATGGTAAAGTGCTATGAAAAACAGTAATGCTTCCGCTCAAAGCTACAGAAAGAAGATAGAGAGCTGGAGGATACATTGCTTCACTCAAAACAAGAAAAAAGCTAGAGAAATGACTTCACCCATGAAAGAACTGACATTGTAGGGCAAACAATTAGCCCGAAATGTGATAAGAGCCAAGTGCCTTCAGAAAGAAATGGGACCTGAGCATTTTTTCATATGGGACACCACCCAAAGCCATATCAACCGGTAAAACGATTCAGCTGGAGACCTATAATGAATTGCTGAAGTCAAATGTGGGCTTACAGGAGAATGACACAAACACAGGGAGGGTTGCGGTCTCCTGCAGTCTTTTCCTCCACCAGGCACTCATAGGAAAGACCAGGGAGCATACTGAGAAGCTTCTCTTGTGGTGCTGGCTAGGGGAGGGGAATAGCAGTCACTGCTCAGCCTCCATCCAGACCCAACTCCTCTGTCTCTCTGACTGCCTAGAAGCCTTCATATGTGGGAAGAAGGGCACAAAACTGCAGCCCTTCTGGTGGATCCCTTGGAGGGGCAGGGGAATGGCACCCACCTCTGAAACTGAACTGAGACCCTGCTCCCTCTGATTCCTAAGAAACAAGAGCCTTAATCCCTAGGAGGAAGGACAGCCAAAATGTATCCTGAGGTCAGTAGAGGAGAGCCACTTTACCTGCAGAAGAGAAAACAAACAGCTTTACCCCTGGGGAAGGCACAGGAATATGTGCTACCTAACGTTACTTCTGGAGGAAGGCTATACCACCGAGACTCGTGTTCACAGTGCCTACCTGAAACCAAGTGTTAATCAGAACATCAGAGTCCATCTTCCCTCCCCAATTCTCCAGCCACCACACTAGGAAGCACTGAGTAAAGTAACAATAGCATACAACTGGAAGAGCCATGCAGAGGGAAGACCCAAAACCAAGTGGGGAGACTCATAGCCAAGCAGAGAGCAAATTTCATATCCAGAACAACTCCTGACTAGATGAACACAAACCTTCATGCTAAAGACCTAACAAAGGGAAAGGCATTCTCATCTGCAAGCACAGAACATGCTTACCTCAGAGTTTGCTGCCTATGCAACATGTATGACTTTCAAAGCAAACTTGGGAGACCAGTGAAATAGCTTCAGAAGAGCGCAGTCTGAAGGGACAAAGCAGTCATCAGTACCGGAATCCAGTGTGACACAGACATTAGAACTTAAACAGCTGCAATTAATACATTAATGGCTCTGAAGAAAAAGGCATCTAAAACTACGAAGTTTTTACCTCTGATAGGAATCTAAAATTATGCGTGCAGAATCATAGGTAATTTCACTGGGGAGACAGGAACTATAAGAGAGAAAGCCACATGAAAAAATTGGGGAAATGGAAAAGGCAGAGAGTTGTAAAAATGCCTTTGATGGGTTTGTCAGGAGACTGGACACAGCTGAGGGAAGAATCAAGGAGTATGAAGATAAGTCAATAGAAATTACTCAAAATGAAAACAAAGATAAAAATGTAACGGAAAAAAAGATTAAGCTCTGTAGGATTATAGTAAATGGTGAAATATCCATGTAATTGGAATCCGAGGAGGGTGAAGACAAGGCAACAAGACAAAACAAATAATGGCCAAGAATTTTCAGAATTAGTGACAGACCCCCCCCAACCCACCTATCCCAGAAGCTCAGGCTCAAAGAATGCCTAGCAGTATAAATACCAACACATGCACCCGCCCCAAGGTATATCATATTCAAACTGCTGAAGACCGAAGACAAAGAGAAAATCTTGAAGTCAGCCAGCCAGAGGAAAAAAGACACAGTACCAACAGAGGAATTCAGATGAGAATAACTGAAGACTTCTCATCAGTGGCCGGGGAAGCAATAAAACAACGGAGTGACATCTTTGAAGTGGTGAAAGAAGAAAAAAGCTGTCAGCCCAGACTTCTCAGCAAAAATATTCCTTAAAAGTTAAAGAGAAGTAAAGAGTTTCATAGACCAACAAAAAATGTAGGAATTCATTACCAGCAGACCTACTTCATGAGAAATGTTAAAGGACATCTGTAAGCAGTAGGACTATGAGGTGGTCTGAAACTCAGATCTACATACGCACAAATAAGAGCATCAGAAATGGAATAAGTGAAAGTAAAATAGCAACAAATGCATGTAGTAAATTCCAAGGCCAAGAGCCAGGTCTTATGTTGAGTTCTTTTATTTCCTCTTTAAAGTGCAACTATTACGTATTATTTAATGGAAATAGAGCTTCAGTTTGGAAAGATGAAAAGGTTTTGTGGATTGATGGTGGTTACACATGAATATGAATGTAAATGCCACTGAACAGTATACTTAAAAATGGGTTAAAATGGTGTATTTTATATTATATATATTTTACCACAGGTAAAAAAAAAAATGCATCTGTTACATCCAAGGAGTACTCAACAGGATGCAAACATAAAGCCCAAAAGGTTTTGATCACAGGATCTCTTGAAATCCTTTCCGTGGGCTACTTCTGCCCTTAAATTAAATCTTACTAGTTTCCCAAACACTATTAGATGATTCAGAAGCCCTCCAGTCACTCTTAGTGACAAAAAAAAAAAAAAAATCTCATTTCAGTAATTAAAATGCCCAGTTACAGAGTATCGTCAAAGCTCTGAACTCATTTAAAGTTAAAGATTTCCTTCCCTCAACTTGGGCTTCCTTCAAGCTGGAATCCTAGGAGGGACATGGGTATTCCTTCTTTATTTCACTGGCTTGCATTGCCCCTTCTTTCAGCTGGGCTTTCTGGCTCCCCCAGGACTAGAGCTGCGGTGTCAAGAAAGTGCTAAGGGCCCAAGAAGTCATCCTTGGCTGTCCTTAGGAGCTGGCACTGGTGCTCTGTGGAGTTGGTGGGTCTCTCTCTTTAGGAAAGAGCACTGGTTCTTTGTGGGGTGCTTTCACAGTTCCAGAAAGATTTTTCCCCACTGTGAACATCCACCTCTAGCTCCTTTGATGATGGTAGTGCCTCTTTCCGTCTTCCATATGACCTCCTCTTCTCTCCAGGTTCTTGCCCAACCCAATTTCTGCATCCAGCGTATGTCTTGTCCCTCTGTAGGTCAAAGTTCAATCCACATGTGCCAGAGCCTTCTGTGGAGCCATGTCAGCCATTGGCTGATGATTTTTTCAGCCATAATTTTCATAATTTAAGTTAGATATCCCCAAACACCCAGAGCAAATAGTAAGCCCAGAGCAAATAATAAGTCCTCTGAGGCTGTTGATGAGTACACGGGTATGTGTATAAAGGCCTTTCACTTAGGCTTGAGGTGAGGAAAAACTAGCTCCCTTCCCCGCCCCCACTTCAGGTGGGGGGAGAAAAGCATCACAGTATTACAATACCTTTCTCCGAAGAAATTCTCTTTCCGGGCCTCGGATAAGTAATACTGTCTTTGAGCCCATCTATTGCTTTGTCTTGCCTGGATGCACCTTCCTTTGATTGTATGACATTTATCATTTGTCCTGAATCAAAAAACAAAAATGAGTTCCCTTTTCCCATCCTGTTCAGTAGTACTCAGTTTTAGCATGATCAGGAGGTACATGATAAGCTAGAAGGTACACTTAATAAGAGGTTTAGCATTTTTGCTCTATGCTACTGTATGTAGTATCTACCATCTAGATTACAAAGCACAGTTTTGTTGAGAAAACCAGACATCTCACACAGACAGTGGCTTTAGCCAAGTAGAAATAAGTATGTTCTCCTCTGATTTTCTCACATTCTCAGCCTTCTTAATCCTTTCATAGTTTCCCCTTGCCTTTTTTTAAGCTTCTACAATGAATTTGGTCTCAGACAGGGTACACAGACCTCCCTGAAATCATGAGCCAACATCTGCATGAAGGCCAGAGTGCGCAGGCCTTATTAAGTAGTCCCAATCAGGATCTGGTTTTGTGACTTCAGTAGACCCAGCTAGAGGACAAAATTAATTCTTATTAAGAGCTAGTTCTCTTTCAATTTAGTAAATGTTTCTTACCTGGGCTTCCCAGCACTACTTAAAGAGCTATTTTTAAAAGATCATTTTAGCTTTGGAATAAAACTAGTACAACAATCCACTTACACAAATAGTATCTTTGTTTAAAACAAGAACATCACAGTGTGATTGAGCTATAGTTGGAACTAGTACGTTCTAATCTTTAGAGATGTCTCCGGTAAGCAGCACCACCGCCTCCCTTCCCCGATGCTTCTCCAGCCTGGGCCAACAACGGCTGTCACAGTACACAGATTAGCCCTGCTCCCTAAGATGTCCTTGAAATACTTGCTGTTTAGAGTGTCTTATCACGTGGCATGAAAATGTTGAAGAAGGGAAACACAGACTTTAAAAAATATGCCAGTATTTCCTGATTATCTTTTTTTTTTTTAGGTCAAACCCTTCATTTTGACACTTAATGAATAAAATGCCCACATGGCAAGAAATGAGATAATGAATTGTAAAAAGACATAATCAGCAATGACTAAATAATTAAGGGAATTGAAATGCAGAGTCATTTGGGAATGCATTAATAATAACACGATTTGTTCCATATGCTGAAGAATTCTGTTTTTAGAAAATCAGTCATCACACATGCTCCATAGCAAAAATTAAAAAAAAAATTAATGTTGACTAATAGGAACTGTAATTAGATGTTCTGCTTTTAAACAGCTGAATAAAAGATGAAATCATATAGAAAGTATATTTAGATACAAGTCAGAAAGTAAACTGATTATTATTCATAGTGCTGTTAATAAGAACTATAATTTATGCATCCAGTGGGAATTGTGTTAGGCAATTAAGGTAGGGAGTCACACTCGACTTCCCTTTATGCATTTACATTTATGTATTTTCCTGTATTATACCAGGGACTATCTTTCTCATCTCTCACTAGCTTAACCATTAGAGTTACATTGAGTTACTTGAGTCACATCTCAAGAAGGTAGTGCACAGTGAAAATTTGGGGTTCTGGGGCTTGGAAGGTCTGCCCTCCAGAGGGTGCTGCATCAGGATACTGCTTGGCCAGGGGGTACCACACGCCTTTATCAGGCACTTCCAGCAGGAGATTGTGACTTCCCAGCTTCTCTAAGTGTCTCACCTTCAGAGGTGTCTTCAGAGGTTACCAGGAGGGAAAAATAGTGCCCAATTTAGAAAGGCTACAGTGGGCAGCCTCTAAATAGAGAGAGTGGGAGATAATGACCCCACACCGTCACCTAGACTACCCCTAGCCCCTGTGCCTAAGCCAGTCATTGGGCAACCACATGCATCTGCCTTCACCTCAGGTTGTGATCCCGGGGTCCTGGGATCAAGGCCCCCGTGGGGTCTCCCTGTTCAATGGGGAGTCTCCTTGTCTCTCTGCCTCTCCCCCTACTCATGCTCTTTCTCTCTCTCTCAAATAAATAAATAAATTCTTTTTTTTTTAATGATGTACCTTTTTGGAGAATAAAATAGCAAACAGGCGTGCAAGATTTTAACAAAACTCCTCAACTTCTCTGGCCGTGTATATTTGTATACATAGTCGCCAGTGTGCACACAGGCTGCAGCTGTCCTCTGGGTTCATTCTTTTATTCATACAAAACAAAACAAAACAAAAAAAACCAAAAAACAGAAAACCTTGAACCATAGTGAGCAATTCCTTTTAACTGTGGATGTGATGTACACACATTGTTCTGCTGTACCTCCACGCGATGGTGACCCTGCCTTTACGAGCCGTTCCTCCTGTCCTCTCTGTCCATTATTGTGTCACTGTCCCCAGCACACATCAGGGGTCAGCTATGAACTGTTGGGGAGAGAATCTCCTCAGCCCTGTGGATGCATGCTTTGCTTTCTTCATTAAGTTTCTGGACAACCTCACATCTATTTTCCCTTCTGTAGATTAGAAGCAAGCTCTCTTACTACTTCTTTGGGCAATGTATGTTAATAGGACACATGCCATGAGGGCTTTGCAGCATAGGTAATAGAAAGAACACTGAACCAGAACTCTGCATACCTGAGTTTGAATCTGATTTTGTGGCCTTAAGGAAATCTCTCTGTGCCTCAGTTTACACATCTAGAAATCAGAGATAACACTGCTTTACTTGTCTGCCCTGCAAAGTAGTCATTTGGGTCTAATAAAAAAAAAACACATGTCAAAGTGCTTTGCAAACCATAAATCATGTTATTAATGTCAGAGTTTTTGATTGTAGGGTTAATATTCTATGTATACATTACCTTCCTTAGAACATAAAGCTCTGAAGATAATAGTCTTATACAGACCCCTGAGCTATAACCATAAAATTTATAACCCACTATTGCTCTTGATAGATAAGTAATTACTCAAAAACCCTGTGGTAGGCAGAATAATGTCCCACCCCCCAAAAAAGTCTATGTCCTAATCCCGAAAACATATGACTATATCAAGTTATATGGCAAAGGGGAATTAAGGTTACAAATGGAATTAAGGTTGCTAATCAGCTGACTTTGAGATGTGGAGATTTTCCTGTATTATCTGGGTGGGTCGAATATAATCAGTAAGGTCCTTCATGAGTAGAGGAGAGTGGCAGAAGAGATCAGAGTATGAACTGACATGGCTAGCTTGGAAGATGGAAGAAGGGGCCACAAGCCAAGGAACATGGGCAGTCTCTTAAACCCAGAGAAGACAAGGAACAGATTGTCCACCAGCGCTTTCAGAACACAACACAGCCCCACTTGATTTCAGCCCATCTAGACTTCTAAGATTCTGAACTGTGAGATCATAAATTTGTGTTAAGTCACTAAATTTGAGATGATTTGTTTATAGCAGTAATAGAAAACACACACACACACACACACACACACACACACTCTAACTATAGTCAGTAGACAAAATTATTCAGATACTAATTTAAAATGCCCCAAAGCCTCAACTGCGTAGGGACACAATAACCTGGAGGATTTCAAAACCTAATACTTCTACTTGTGCCTCGTTTGCCCAGGTATTTGAGCTAATCCTCTGCTTTGCTTTAGCTTTATTTCCTGGCTTAAATAAGCAGTAAGTTTATTGCTTTGTGCCCTGTGGGTATTCCATAAATGCTTGTTGACAGACAGTGTGTTGTAAGTATTTCCTAGATGTAAAAACAGGTGAGGTTAGAGAGGCCAGGTAACACAAGGGTCTGGTCTGGGGTTGCATAGCAACCGGGAGGATGCTCAGCTGCCTTCAAGTAGTCTTCACCTGTAATCACCTGACTTCCACTAAACAATACACTCCACTTCAGATTCGCATCCAGTGATAATGGATCGTTTTGCTCATCTCAGACTGTTTTACAGGTACCAGTATCGATTCAAGCCCCAGAGGATCCTGAGTAAAAATCACTGGTCAATCGGCCTACAAGGGAAACCATGAAATTCATGAGTTGACCTTATACATGGTTATTGAGCACTTACTATATTCCAACACAGAGAATGACTATGATAGATCCACTTCTGCAAAGATGTCCTAAAACTGAGTGTCCTTTGTCCCACAAGTTGCCCAGCAACACTTACCAAAGATCTCCTAAATGAGGTGCTCTATTCAGCAGAAAATAGTTTGTTGGGTTTTTGTCTTTGTTTTATGTATTGCATGGCCCAAAGTAAGGAGTTAATGATCCCACGTAACAGTGAATAAGAAACTTGCCCAAAACCCTGGTAGCGTGTGAGTTAACAAATGTGCACATAAATACAGAGCAGTGTGATTGGAGGCTTATCAGGAAACTTTGGTGTTTGTTTGTTTGTTTGTTTGTTCCTTTTAGGGGAATGGGTTTCCTCCTTCACTCCTTGGTACTAAGGGGCAGCAATCCCAGGACATCCCCCACGGCAGGAACTCAGTAACAGCCAAGTGGGACAAAGATGAACAGTGGCTTTGAGAGCAGATCTGGTTTTGAATCCCAGCTTTACCACTTACTAGCTGAGTGATTCTGGGTAAATCACTTAATCTCATTGAGCCTATTTTCTGCTTCTTTTAAATGAAATCATAGGAGGATGAAATGAGATAATATATGTAAAGCCCCAGCTCGGGGCAGACCTGCTCCCCTTCCCACCTGCCGGAGCAGTAGCCACATTAGGAGTGAGGATCCCCCCACATTGAGGGCTTGCCCATGTGGCCAAGGACCTACCTTGCAACCTCAAAGTCTTTCTGCCTTCCAGAAACTTCTTTCACATTCCAAAGAAAAAATTTTAAAATCACCCAGAAGCACTAATACTGTCCTTTAACTTCATTTGTCTTCTTTAACATACACACAAGACCACTCCATGCCCTGTTCTCTCCCCTTTTATACGTGAATTCCAATGTTTGGATTCATTATGTTTGCTGTCTTTTGAATTCCCCTGGCCAGGGAATGAACCTGTGTGCTTAAAATGGAAACAGAAAACTCTTCCCTTTTCTGTAGCTGCTGCTTCACTGAGAAGTCATTAAGTAAATTCAGTGTTTTAATGCACTAAAACACATGATTGTTTAACAGAGTATATTATGGAAAATGGTAGTGTTAATAGTCTCGGCGGAGTTCTAGTTGGGGAAAAGTACATTACAGCACTGCCAAGGCAGGGGGCTCTTTTTGTACGTGAAAATAAGTTACTGACATTGTACATCATTTTTATATCTTGTTGCTAGGCAACATTAAGAATGTGGTTATTGCCGATGTGTCTGCTTTTTTGTTTAAAAAAAGCCACTTCTTAATTCTGTTAAATTAGCCCTGTTATTGATTCTGTGGTCTTTCCTGAGTGTATTGATTGAGGTTCATCCATTAGCTTGGCATGGGATGGGGGAGGGGAGACAGGTTTGCGTCTGTAACTTGAACACATACATCAGTACTAATCACTGGTTCTCTTGTTCATCACTCTTTGTTTTCATACAGAGACAGGTAGAGTTTTGGTGCCCTGTGATGTGATATCCAGTGAACTAGAGTAAGATGCAGATGGAATCTGCTGGTGAATTAAATGCATAATTATACATTTTCTAGAATATACTTCTTGTCACCGATGGTCTTGAGACCCCAGGATATTTCTTTGTTTTATTTTTCCTCAATTGTGACTCATGTTTTTCCGCCTCTCTTCACTTGTTTCCTAACCTAGTGCTACATCAGCAGCCATACCCACAATCACTTAAGAAAACTCAGGAGTGGTATTTAGAGAAGATAGAATGTGTGAGGAAATGTTATTTTTAAATTCGCATGAAATTGAGTTCTTCTGGCCTCTATTCTGCCCACTCTTCCCAGGTCCATAAGGCCTCCTACTCACATACAGCTGCTTTGACTATCTCTACTTCACCTCATGGCTGAAGGAGGGATCCCCCTCCCAGAGGAATGGGGACAGCCAAACACATGACACCTGACACTGGACAGATGAGCTCGACAGTAGTTTATTAGTTTCAAGTGCTCACAGCCCAGCAGATGAGGATGTGGGTCCACCCAGGACCACACCCTGGGACAGAGTGAACCAGCAGGGACAGTGAGAAACAGGCTTCATGGTAACAAGGGAGTGCAGTGTCCCCGGACCCCCACCGGGGTGAGGTTGGCTTATTTGAATAATTCCACAGACTGACAGGGGACTAAATCCACTACTCAGGGATGAGCAGGAACTGTGCCTATTCCCCTTGATAAAGAGGGTTGCTTGGCTAGGGTACCTTAGCCACAGGGGGCAGAGTGCTTGGGGGATTTGTGGTTAGACCATGTGAGGCCTCCCTGGTTTCACCAGATGTCAAGGTAACACATAATATTGTATCTTAATTCTAGGCCTCACACCACAGCAGTGGATGATTACATTGGTTCTTCTGAAATCAGCGTGAAAAAGCAGGACCAAGGAGTAGAATTTGTAGTTTGGGGCCTATCAGGAAGGACCTGTCAACTAAGATATCAGAAAACTAAGTGTCTTTTCAGAGTATAACATTTTCCCATCCTGGGAAGAACAGAAGCTGGGTGTTTGGTAGGGATTCATGCATTAGGGTCATGGCTGGTCCAGAGTCCTGAAATTGGAAATTCTATGATCCTATGGTACTTCAGGAACCAACCAACCATGCAGTAATTCAAAAACGAAGCCATTTTCTCTAATTTCTCTAATTCCTCATTTCTAAGGTGACACCAACTAATCTGATGAACCAAATTTACATTCATGAGTGATGAGTTTTAGTTCATACACATGTCAATAGTGGCCTTCTATCAGAATTCACTGACAAATGCAAAGAGGAGGCCTAGTGATGCCCGTAAGGCCAAACAAAGCAAGGAACATTTGGGGATTAGGCTAAGATTTATGTCCCCTTTTCAGGCCTTCTCTAGTGGAGTTTTGAGGCCTTAAATATGCCTCTGATAAACCCCTGACGTCATGATCAAGTCCTCAATCTATAATAAACCAGAAGATTTCTATGTACTACCCCATTTCAGTGGTATGCCCTTCCTTCAGAAATGATGAAAAAATAGTGAAAAAAACCACTCACATGTATTATACCATGGATTATAAGTGATACCCATGTAACTTATAATGGATTCAGCATTCCGCATGGAATGCTTACTATTTGCCAGGCTGTCTGCTGGACCCCAGCCTACCAGTTTATTTCCCAGCAAAGACACATTGAGAATAATGTTTGTGAATTTCTGTCTGCAGCAATGGTGGGGTGGGTGGAGGCAGGCATATACCTGCCTCCCAGGTATATGGGAGGCAATGAGACTCCTCTGAGACTAGCAGGTCCACTCCAGGTTCTGAGACACCAAGGTTGTTCTGAGTTACTTGCTCTATCGTATGAGTTCAACTCGGATTACCCCCATTAAATCTAGAGTGGCTGTCTAGAAGAAACACATGGGGAGCTAGATCCCCAGTGCCCTGTGTTGACTCTGTCAAGGAGTACCTATCCTCCCCCAGACACCTGAGGTCCCCATACTGTCATCACAGAGCTGAACACGTGCACTGTTAGATTTGCTCCTGTGTCTGCCCCATCCCAGGAATGTGAACTCCATGAGGTTGTTTCTTGCCCCTCATTGCGTCTTCTGTACACAGCATACCACTTCACATACAGTAGACAGAAAGAAGCTCCATAAATGTTGATGGGAGTAATTAATGAATGGATGGAGCATTCATCTGATGCAGATGAACTCACAAGATGATCAGTGACAGAACAGTCTGCAGAAACTGGGCTCCTCTTGAAACCAGGCTGTGGTTGACTATAACTATCTCATTTTTTCCCTGCCATCTCTTTGAGGCATATTTTTTATTTTGTGCACGTGTTTCCTTTTTTGGTCCAAGAATAACTTATCATTTGACAGTGATCTTTATGAATATTTGCAAGCTAAACTGTTGAGTTTTGAAAGATATGCTGGTTATGTGTGTTGTCAAGAGACGCATATTCTGCTTCCATGAAAAGGGCGGGCGAATGTGCCTTTGTTGTGTGTGTGTCCATGTATGTGTAGAGAGGTTACCCTGCAGGCATTAACACATGAGAGAAAACGTTTCCTGCACAGAGCAATTTCCCTCCTGGAACTTACGTTCTAAAGAAGCAGCCGACATATACATAATTACGAGATTATAGGATAAGTGCTTTATTATGAAGTCTGTACGAAATGTCACGGGCCTGAAGAGGAGCAGAGATTTTCCTAAACAGAAAGTAATCAACTGGTGAATTGATACGGATCAGAAAAATCAAAGATCAGTTGCTGGGTTAGAGGAAGAGGATTGTTTCCTCAGGCACCAAATTATGATTTAGTAGATTAAAAAAAAAGTTTCAAAAGCTATTCCTGCCCAGCTTCTCTGTGTTTGGTTTATTGGCTTGTGTGTCTGTCTGAACAACATTAGTCCAGAGAACACATCTGATTCCTCTTGCCCATCTCTGGCATAGTTGAATTATTATTGTAATACCAATGATGTAAATGTCTCTTTTAAAAATTTTTTATTCTTTAAGTGAAAGTCATATAAATAGAGATGGATTTCTCTTATTATGAAGCATATATATAATCGACATTTATTTTATTATTTATTTACTTATTTATTTTTATTAACATTTAATGTATTATTTACCCCAGGGTACATGTCTGTGAATCATCATGCTTACACATGACATTTATTTTAAAAGTAACATTATACCTTTATATATGGTATATATATACAATGGAATATTATGCCTCCATTAGAAAGGACGAATATCCAACTTTTGTATCAACATGGATGGGACTGGAAGAGATTATGCGGAGTGAAATAAGTCAAGCAGAGAAAGCCAATTACCTTATGGTCTCACTTACCTGTGGAGCATAAGGAAAAGCAGGAGGGCATTGTGAGAAGGAACGGAGGGGAGAATGAGGGGAAATCAGAGGGGGAGATGAACCATGAGAGACTGTGGACTCTGAGCAACAAACTAAGGGTTTAGGAGGGGAGGGGGTGGGAGGTTGGGCGAGCCTGGTGGTGGGTATTGAGGAGGGCACGTATTGCATGGAGCACTGGGTGTGATGTATGAACAATAAATCTTGTAACACTGAACAAATAAAATAAACATCTTTGGGGAAAAAAAACAAAAAGGGTTAAAAATAGCTTAAAAACATAAAAAAAAAAAAAGTAACATTACACCTTTGAGACCAAGCATAGATTTTGGAGATGGTGGGGGGAAATGGAATACATGGTTTCCTAGATTTACCGAAACACCAGCTGGGTAATGACTTTCATGCGAGTCATCACTGCTTATTATTTGCAGTCAATTACATTAAGGAAACTTTTAATACATCTGTGGGAATAGGTTAATAATGCAGTCAGACCTCAGGTACACTTAATGAAAGCTGCCTTTTTTTTTTTTTTTCCTTTTTATCCTGCACTCAGATGCTGAGCTCTGGAAGGTTTTTAATATTTTAACAAAATAAAAATCCATTAAAAATTTTAAAGTATCCAGTACATCAAGTGAAATAACTGGCTACTGGATTTTAAATTCTGTTTTCAGTTAAAATGATTTTTAGAAGTCCTAAGACGTGAACTTCAACAGTTGCCTACTTGTACATGCATTATTCATTCAAAAAAATAATTTCCATAACTTTTTAAACTTGGTAATTACATGTTTTAATTATGTAATTACACATTCTAATTATGCAGTTAAATCCGATTACAGTAATTATGTAATTATATGATAATTGATACATAATACACATGTAAAAACCTGTATAAGCATGTATTTAACAAAGGAAATAGTTCTGAGGAAGAAGTTACAGGAAGAGTTGCAAAAGGATTGACTTACAGAGTTTGGCTAATTAATGACTTGAGATAATGTGGAGACCCATCCTACACTTATATAAAAGTACTCATGCTATAGCATCTGTGTTCACAACTTCCACTTTTCTTGTCACAGGCAAACATGTGAACTGAAGAGCTGGGACTTAGGGGGATGAGTGAAAATGAGAGACCCTGTAACTAGATGTTAGGAAAGGAGCATAATTGGTAAAAACTTTCTAACATAGTGGACTCTGGATGGCTCCTCTATCCAGATTGTCCTAAGGAAAGAAATACAGACCCTATGTTTCAGTGACAGGAACTTTCTGCTCCCTGCCCCCGAGTCCCCTGCTGGGTCGGTGGCTGCCTTACTGAGGGATCACCTCCACCTTTTCAGTTAGCAGTGCCAGTGGCTGCACTTTCTTGACTATAAATATCCACAATCACTAAAATCCTTGACATTGAAGACCAAGTTCATGAAAACATGAGAAAATTCCTTGTAGCATAGTTGGATGAAATTTAGAAAAAAAGGTAGACTATACAATTATAAGAAGTAATTGACATCAACATACTTTGAAATTTCTGAAAAGTTTCTCAAAATTGTTTAGCTGGTTTTGCTGAAAGAAACCCTGCTAGGAGCTTACAGAAAGGATTATATGTATAAAGTCTAAACTGTGTAGATTTGCAAGGAAATAGGAAATATTAGTTGTGCATTTCTTCATTGAGGTAAAATTGACATACAGTGAATTGTGCATATTTAGAATGGCAGCTTGATAAGTTTTCACATAAGTGTATGAAGAGAAGCTCAAGATGTGAAAACATCACCACGATCAAGAAGATAAACATAGCAATCACACCTCAAGTTTTTTTCAGACTCCTTTGTCATTCATCCCTTACCCTTGAATGCCCCCTCTGTCCCCAGGCCACTTCTCATCTGCTTTCTGTCATCATGGAGGAGTTTGTATTTTCTTATACTTTTATACAAATGGAGTCATATATGTACTCTTTCTTGCCTTCTTTCAGTCTGCATAATTATTTTGAGATTCATCCATATTTCATCCTCATTCTTTTTATGGTTAAGTAGTAGTCCACTGTATGGCTATACTACCACTTATTTATCCATTCACTTTCATCGGACATTTAATTTGTTTCCATTTCCTGGCTAGCACAAATAAGTCTGTTATAAATATTTGTGCACATGTTTAGAACGTACAAAAAGTCTTTGTGTGAGGGGCATCTGGGTGGCTCAGTGGGTTAAAGCCTCTGCTTTCAGCTCGGGTCATGATCCCAGGATTCTGGGATCAAGCCCCACATCAGGCTCTCTGCTCAGCAGGGAGCCTGCTTCCCCCTCTCTCCCTGCCTGCCTCTCTGCCTACTTGTGATCTCTCTGTCAAATAAATAAAATCTTTAAAAAAAAATAGTCTTTGTTTGAAATTATGCTTTCTTTTCTCTGGAGTAAATACCTACGAGTGGAATATTTGAATCAAATGAGAGAAGTTTGTTTAACCTTTTTAAAAAACCTACCAAACTGTTCTCCAAAGTGCTTTCACCATTTTTCTTCTCCACCAGCAGTATATAAGAATTGTGGTGCCTCTACATTCTTGCAAATACCTGGTCTTTTTAATTCTAAACATTCTAATATGTGCGATGGTATTTTATCATGGTTTTCATTTGTGTTGCCTTAATGGCTAATTATCTTGAGTTTCTCTTCACGCACTTATTTTCCATCCATACATCTTCTTTGCTGAAGTATCCAAAACTTTTGTCCTTTCTTACTGTTTTTATTATTGAGTTTTGAAATTTCTTTATATATATTTTATAAACAAATCTTTTATATACTTTGCAAACACATTCTTTGCAAATATTTTCTGTTACTGAGCTTGTCTTCACATTCTCTTTAACAGTGTCTTTCAAAGATGACACTGTTAGGTTTTTTGAAAATTAATTTTGATGAAGTCCAATTTATTAATTGTTTTCCTTTATGGATCATATTTTTAGTGTCCTAACTACAAAATCTTTCCCTAATCTAAGATCACAAAGACTTTTCCCTAATATTTTTAACTTTTGCTGTTTGAGGTCTTACATTTGGGTTTAAGATCCACTTCAAATTTTATTTTATTTTTTCAGTGTTCCAAGATTCATTGTTCATGCACCACACCCAGTGCTTCATGCAATAAATGCTCTCCTCAATACCCACCAACAGGCTCACCTAAACCTCTACCCCCCTCCAAAACCCTGTTTCTCAGAGTCCACAGTCTCTCATGTTTCGTCTCTCCCTCTGATTTCCCCCAATTCACCCTTCCTTTCCTTCTCCCAATGTCCTCCATGTTTTTCCCTGTGCTCCACACATAAGTGAAGCCATATGAAAATAGACTCTGTCTGCTTGACTTGTTTCACTCAGCATAATCTCTTCCAGTCCTGTCCATGTTGATACAAAAGTTGGGTATTCATCCTTTCTGACAGAGGCCTAATATTCCATTGTATATATGGACCATATCTTCTTTATCCATTCGTCTGTTGAAGGATGGTTTGGCTCCTTTCACAGTTTGGCGATTGTGGCCATTGCTGCTATGAACATTGGGGTACATGTGGCCCTTCTTTTCACTACATCTGTATCTTTGGGGTAAATACCCAGTAGTGCAATTGCAAGCATAGGGTGGCTCTATTTTTCATTTCTTGAGGAATCTCCACACTGTTTTCCAAAGTGGCTGCACCAACTTGCATTCCCACCAACAGTGGAAGAGGGTTCCCCTTTCTCCACGTCCTCTCCAACATTTGTTGTTTACTGTCTTGTTGATTTTGGCCATTCTAACTGGTATAAGGTGGTATCTCAGTGTGGTTTTGATTTGAATCTCCCTGATGGCTAATGATGATGAACATTTTTTTCATGTGTCTATTAGCCATTCGTATGTCTTCTTTGGAGAAGTATTTGTTCATGACTTCTGCCCATTTTTTGACATGATTATCTGTTTTTTGAGTGTTGAGTTTGAGGAGTTCTTTATAGATCTTAGATATCAGACCTTTGTAGTGTCTTTTGCGAATATCTTCTCCCATTAAGATCCACTTTAAAGTGTGGATGGATAGAAGTTCGGTTTTTGTACATGGATATCCAGTTGTTCCAGCACAGATGGTTAAAAACACTATCCTTTCTCTGTTGAATTGCCTTTGCATTTTTGCTGAAAATCAGCTCTCCATATATGTGTCATCTACCTCTGGATTCTTTATTTTGTCTCTATATATCAGTCTCTACACGAATATCACACTCTCTTGGTCACTGTGGCTCTATAACAAGATTTTCTAGCAGGCAGTGTTAGTTCTCCAATTTCATTCTTGTTTTCTCTAAGTTTTGGTTGTTTTTACACCTTTGCATTTCCATGTGAATTTTAGAATTGGCTCATCAATTTCTAAAAAAAAAAAAAAGACTACTGGGATTTTTATTGGGATTGTATTGAATCTACAGATCAATCTGGAAAGAACCGACATCTTAAGAGTATTGATTTTTCCAGGCCACAAACCCAGTATATATCTCCATTTATTTAAATCTAATCTAAGTTCTTCCTTCAATGTTTAGAATTTTTAGTGAATAGGGCATGAACATCTTTTGTCAGATTTATCCCTAAGTATTTCATATTTCTTATACTACTGTACTTGGCATTTATTTTTTAATTTCAATTTATATTTATTAGTTGCCAGCATATAGGTATACAATTGATCTCTATTGATCTTATATCCTGAAGTATTGTGAAACTAACTTATTAATTGTAGTAGCTTTTTTGTAGATCCCATTAGATTTTCTACATAAGCCATGTCGTAGTATTGCTGTTCAAAACTGCATTGTGACTGATACTCTTCCGACTTATGCTGTCAATTACTAAGGGAGGGATATTGAAATCTGAAGATAATTACAGGTTTGTCTATTTCTCCTTACTGTTGTATGGGTTTTACTTCATGAATTTTGAAACTCTGTATGGGAGGTGTAGGCATTTAGACTGTAATGTCCTACTGATGGATTGATTCCTTGAACACGATATAACCTCTTTATTCTCATTACACTGAAATACGCCTTGATATTAATATAGCCATTCTAAACTTTTTTTAATTCATGTTAGTATGTAGTTTCTATTTTTATCATTTTGTTTTAATTTGGTTTTTCATATTTTAAGTGTGGTTTTATAAGCAGCATGTAATTGGGTCTTGACTTTTTATGCAGTCTCACGATTTTTGTCTTAATTGAGATTTGAAAATGTTTGCATTTAATGTGATTATTGATACGGTTAAGATTAAGTCTGTTGTCCTGCTATTTTCTCTTCATCCTATCTTTTCTTTGTTTCTTTTCTCTCCTTTTCTGCCTTCTTTTGTATTGAGTTATATCATTATTAAACTTTATTTACTTGCTGGTTTAGTAACTATAACTCTTTGTTTTGTTCTCTCAGTGGTTACTTTAGGGTTTGCAATAGACACATTTAATTTACTACAGTCTGCTTTCCAGCAACATTATCTCATTTCCCATAGTCTGAGAACTTTGCAACAGGATGCCTTCATTTTCCCCTCCTAGCCACCTGTATGCTATTGTTGGCATATATATTTACTTCTTTATGTTATAAACTCCTCATAAACTAATATTGTTGTTTAAATAGCCAATCATATTTTAAATGTATTTAAATAATTAAATATATTTTCCTATGTTTACCTCTGTGATTACCATTTCCAGTTCTCTTTACTCCATTGAATATATCTACATTTTCATCTGCTAGCATTTTCCTTCTGCCTGAAGGACTTCCTTTAACATTTCTTATACTGCAGATCTGCTGATAATGAATTTTTCAGCATTTGTGTATTTGAAAATGTCACTATTTCACCCTAGTTTTTTACAGATATTTTTCCTGGTTATGTATCTCTGGGCTGGTGTTTTTTTTTCTTTCCATATTTTAAAGATGTTGCTCTACTGTCTTTGCATTTACATTGTTTCCAATAAGAAATTTGTTATACTCTTTATCTTCATTTCATTTTACTCTGGCTGCTTTTAATTTTTTCTCTTTATCACTAATTTTGAGCAATTTCATTATACTGTATCTTCACATGGTTGTCTTCATGGTTCTCATGCTTAGAGTTCATTGAGTTTCCTGAATCTACAGGTTTATAATTTTTATCCAGTTTGAATTTTTTTTCTTTTACTATTTCTTCAGACATTTTCCCCATTGCCCTGTTCTCCTTTAGAGACTGAAATTTCATGTACATTAGGACACACATTAAGTCATCTTACAGTTTAATGATACTCAGTTTTTTTAACTATTTTTCCCTCTGCGTTTTATTTTGTGTGGTTTCTGTTACTCTGCCTTCAAGTTCATTAGTCTTTCTTTTATAATCTCTAGTTTGCCATTAATTGCATTCAGTGTATATTTTCATCTCAAGTGGTAGTTTTCATGTCTAGAAGTTTGATTTGGGTCATCTGTGAATCTTTTATGTCTCTCATCTTTTTGGACATATAAATTACAACTAATTTGTATTAAACTAAAAATTGTTTAATTTATCCTCATATACTTATTTTAACATCTGTTTCAGTTCTGAGTTGGTTTTGATGGATTATTCTCTTCACTATGGGTTGCATCTTCTTGCTTCTTTAAGTCTGATAATATTTGGTAGGTTGTCAGGTCATGAGAATTCTGCCTTTTTGTATTTCTATAAATCTTTTTTTTTTTTTTAAGATTTTATTTATTTAATTGAAAGAAAGGAGAGAGACCACAAGAGAGGCTGGCAGAGAGAGGGGGAAGCAGGCTCCCTGCTGAGCAGAGAGCCCCATGTGGGGCTCGATCCCAGGATCCTGAGATCATGACCTGAGCTGAAGGCAGAGGCTTTAACCCATTGACCCACCCAGGCACCCCTATAAATCTTGAGCCTTGTTTTGAGGGTGCATTTAAGTTGCTTAGAAGAAACTTGATCATTTGGGGTCTTATTTTAAAAATCTGTTAGGTGAGAAAAGAACAGCATTTAGTCTGCTGCCCATTAGTAAGGCAAGGTTCTTTGAAGTTCTCTACCCCATGCCCCATCATTTATGAGTTTTTCTACTCTAGCTAGTGAAAACAATTACTGTTTCAGGCCTTGGGTAAGCACCTGATGTCTTCTTTCTAATCCTTTCAGACGATTCTTTCCCTAGCCCCAATTTGTTTCATCCTTGTGCTACTCACGACCCTGTTGAATACTCAAATGGATCATCTGCAGATCTCCAGGATTCTCTCTGTGGAGGCATCTCTGGCATTTGTTTCTGCAAACTCTAGTCAACTTGCTCTTCCAGACTCATCTCAGAGTGTCCACTGGACTCTACCTGGATTTCCTTTTCTGTACCATAGCCTGGCAACTCTAAATGCAGTAAGCTGGGGTGATTGTATAGTTTTCCTCATTAGTTTTCCATCTCCTGAGAATCAGTGTCATTTGTTGCCTAATAGGTATCTCGAAAACTTCTCTTTCATGTAGTTATCCCAAATAGGAAACTTTTTGAATTAAAATATATCTTGTTGGTTTTCGTTCCTTCTTTTTTAAAGTGTAGTTGACACACAGTGTTACCTTAGCTTCAGGTGTACAACATCGTGATTTGACAGTCTGTAAATTCTACTATGCTTACCACAAGTATAGCTACCATCTGTCACCATATGATGCTATTACAATACCATCGACTATATTCCTTATGCTGTACCTTTTATCCCTATGACACCATGACATTCATTCCATAACTAGAAGCCTACAGCTCTCTGAAAAGGAGAAAGAAATTATGACACAATATTAAGATGCAGAATTTTGAGTCAAATAATGTGATTGTGAGCACAGTGGTTTCATATATGTCAGTTGTGATGGTTACTGCAGTAGGATGTTCAATATAGTTAAGTGGGAAAATTGCGGATATTTTCCCAGCATTAAAATTCACCAAATTTTGGCAGGTTTGCTTAGATCATAAAATACAGAGAGCCTGCATACTGAGAATGTCACATTTAAAAATTCTGATTTTCTGAATATGTTTTGACTGTAGTTGAGAATCTAGCAAGAAAAAGTAGGATGATTTGATGTTAAGAGGACTTTGGGCTTCTTTAGTGTTGAAAATTGACATTAAATAAAATAATAGATATCAAACAATCCCCTAAATTGTCTCTATCATATATCCTTTATCTAATTTTTAACAAATACTGCTTATGAATTAATTTTCTAAAACATACTTCTTGATTTTGCACTTTTTCAAAAACCTAGTTTATAAGAGGCAAAACGTAAACAAATTAACAGAATTCCATGAGGTATATGCTAAATGAGGTACAGCACTATATAGACATAGAGGAAGATAATGTTTTTACTGCCTGAAGGAAGGAAGAGGAATTTTCTAGATGGATAAGAGAAAAGACATGCCATAAGTGGAGGAAAGAGAACTGTCAAACTTAAAGCAGAAGGTGTAAAAGTTGGTGGAAAATGGAGGAGGGGTTGTGTAGTGAGACCCTAGAAGCTAAGCTGAGATGTACAACAAGGACAGAGGTCCCAGGTTTCCTGTGACCATCCTGCTTTATGTCTATTATCATAGTACCCCCTTCTGATGAACATTTTAGCACTTCAAAAAATATACCATTATGGACAATAAAATATGTAGTCAGCTTTGAAAGATTTTAAGCTAGTGAGTGACATCACCAGGTTTGTATTTTTGAATGATTCATCTCACTCCTCTGATACAGTAATAAATGGCATAGAATTTCTTCATCTGCCATAAACAAATAGAAAACAGCACAAAATATATAAAAGAACTATTTTCAGACATGGGGAAATAGTCCATTCAGAATTGTGAGTTTATGAGAAGGAAAATAAATTAGGTGACTACTGCATATTCCCTTAGATTTATATGCAAAGGTACTTTCCGGATTACAGTGCAGAGAGGTAGCTTCAGGCAGAACCGACAAGTCTCACTGAGATGAGGGGAAAGAGAAACCGTGTTTGGAGAGGCCTAGGGAGCTTGATTTTGCAAGGCGGAATACAAAAGTAGAGGCATTCAGAGACAGAGTTCCAGAAATCTGCAGAGGGAGCCCCTTGAGTCTTTGGCTGAATACTAATCCTTGCATACATAATGTGAAAACTCCACAAGGCCATGCAAATAAAAATTTCCATGGAGCTATAAACTGAACAATTCCCAGAGCTCTCATAGGGCAGAGGTACATTTGAATTCTCACAAGCCATAATGGAGAAATCTCATTAAAAACCAGAGCATTAAGTAGAGTCACCAGAAAAGTCATGCCTTAGTAATAAGGCTAAAATATCCCCAGAGTAAAGGTGACTTTGGACCACCCTAACAAACTTTAAAATTAAGCCGTGGAAGGATAAACCTGATCCACAAGTAACAAATTTCATCTTTGAAGAAAGAAAAACATTAAAACAGTTACCAATACACACCTGTTAGAATGGCTGTCATCAAAGAGACAAGAAATAACAAGTGTTGACAAAGATGTGGAGAAAAGGAAACCCTTGTGCACTGTTGGTGGCAATGTGAATTAGTGCAGCCACTATGGAAAACAGTATGGAGGCTCCTCAAAAAATTAAAAATAACTACCATATGATCCAGCAATTCTACTTCTGAGTATTTATTCAAAATAAGGCACTAACTCAGAAAGATGTATGCACCCCCGTGTTCATTATAGTATTATTTATAATAGCCAAGATGTGGAAACAGCCTAAATCTCCTTTGACAGGTGATTGGATAAAGAATACACACACACACACACACACACACACACACACACACACAGAGGAATATTACTCACCCATAAATAAAGGATTAAAACTTGCCATTTGCAACAACATGGATGGACCTTGAGGGCATTATGCTAAGGGAAATAAGTCAGAGAAGGACAAATATTGTATGAGCTCACTTATATTTTAAAATTTTAAAATATTTTTTTAAATTTTAAAATATTTAAAAAAATATTTTAAAATTTAAATTTAAAATTGGAATTTTAAAAGCAAAATCAAAAAATAAGCTGATAGATACAGAGAACAACAGGCTGGTGGTTGCCAGAGCTGAGAAGGGAGTGGGTGAAATGGATGAAAGGAGTCAAATGATACACACTTCCAGTTATAAAATAATTAAGTCATATGGATGCAATGTACAGCCTGGTGACTACAGTTAATAGTGCTGTGTTGCATACTTTAGATTTACTCTCTTCACAACTTTTGAAAATTCTGATCACAAAAAAATTATTTATGGTGACTGATACTGATTGGAATATATACAAATATCAAAGCATTATGTTGTACACCTGAATCTAATATAATGTATGTTAATTATACCTCAATAAAAAATTTGAAAAACAATTACCAATGTAACATTCACATAGTTAGGCATCCAATACAAAGAAACATTAGACATAAAGATGAAACAGAAAAATGTGACTTTTCACAAAAGGAAAATAAAAAGGTCAATAAAACCATTCCCAGAAATGAAAGACATAATGGAATTATCAGACAAGAGTATTATAATAGCTAATCTAAATGGTCTTGAGGATTTAAAGGAAATTATTAATATACTAAGGAAAAGAAATTAAAAATATAGAAATGGAACTTCTAGAGCTAAAAACATACTTTTTGAAATTTAAAATTCACTGGACAGATTTAACAGTATATTGACACTTCAGAAAATAGAAATCAATGAGGCTGAGAACATTATAATGGAAACTACCCAAAATAAGGTCTGGAGAGAAAAAACTATCTTAACTGGTCTGCATTACAATATCTAGGTATTTATTATATGTGTACTTGCCATTACAAAAGGAGAGGAGAAAGAAAGGGGCAGAAAATATTTTGAAGAAAGTCTCATGCTTTTTTAAAGATTTATTTATTTGAGAGAGAGAGTGTGTGTATGTGATTGGGGGCAGGGGCAAAGGGACAAACTGAATCACCCAGGCACCCCATGAAAGTCTTTTCTAAGATCTAGGAAGTTCAACAAATCCCAAGTAGGATAAATACAAAGAACATCACATCAAAGCTGATTATATTCAAAATGCTAAAAATGAATAATAACAGCAAATTTTAAGGCAACTAGAGAGAGAAAAAAAAGGAACACTGTACACATGGGAACAAACACAAAAACATGACTACAACCTTACTGTCAGTAACAATATAAACAAAAACACAGTGGAACAGCATTTTTTAAGTATTGAAAGAAAAAACATGTCAATCTAGAAATTAATATCCAATGAAAATATCTCAAAAATGAATGCAGGGTGGAGCTTTTCAAATAAAAGATGAGATAATTCATTTCCAAATAACTGGACAAATATTAAAGAATTTTTCATGCTTAAAAAAATAATGCCAGATGGAAACTTGGAGCTACATAAAAGAATGAAAACCTCCAGGAATGGTAGATATACTAGTAAATACAAAATATTTTTCTAATTTAATCTGATTTTAAAGATAACTGACAATCTAAAACAAAAAGACGGGGGCACCTGGATGGCTCTGTCGGTTAAGCATCTGCCTTCAGCTCAGGTCATGATCTCAGGGTTCTGGGATTGAGCCCTGCAGTGGGCTCCCTGCTCTGCCCCTCACCCCCATTTGTGCACGTGCACTCTCTCACTCTCACTCTCACCCTCAAATAAATAAACTTTAAAAAAATAAAATGAAATAAAGCAAAAAGAAAACAGTTTATTGAAGTGTTCCTAACACATGTAAAAGACTAAATGACAACATTAGTACAACAGACTGAAGGGGGAGTAGAGGTTATTGCTGCAAAGCTTACATCAGAAATAGAGTGATATGTTATTTTATGACAGAACATGATAATAATATATATTGTAAACTAAAGAGCAACTGCTTAAAAATTAAATGGAGGTAAAAAAAATTAAATGGAGGTATAGCAAATAAGCCAATAATGGAGAAAAAAAATACAAGAAAGATTGAATTAATACAAAAGAAGGCGGGAAAAGAGAACAAAAGGAACAGAGAATGGACAGAGACATAGAGAACAACTATCAAGTTGGTATACTTAAACCAAAGACTAATGAAATATACTTAATATTAAATCGATGTGATTTTATAATTACATTAAATGAAATGGTCTAAACACCCTAATTAAAAGGCTAAGATTGTTAGAGTGGATATAATAAAAGCAGAAAGGAGCCATATGCTGTCTACGTGCTTTATATTTAGAGAGATAGGCAAAGTAAAAAGATGAAAAATTTATGCAAATATTAATCTATAGAAAGCTTGAGAGGCTATGTTAATATCAGCCCAAGT
Organism: Procyon lotor; assembly: GCA_028646535.1. Classification (NCBI taxonomy): domain Eukaryota; kingdom Metazoa; phylum Chordata; class Mammalia; order Carnivora; family Procyonidae; genus Procyon; species Procyon lotor. Next base: position 49,472,051 of record CM053610.1, read on the forward strand.
AGAATTCAGGATGAATAATATTGCCAGGGATGTAGGAGTATGTTTTAAAGTGATTAAAAGAAAATTGATTTTAGCAAGTGATCAGAAGTACATAACAATCTTGTATATATAAGCTAGGTAGTTCATAATAGCATCAAAATCACAAAGTACTTATTGATAAAATTGCAAAAATTATACTCTGAAAGCTATAAAAAGATTACTAAGGGAAATTAAGGAACAGCTAAATAAATGGAGAGCTAAACTGTAGCACTTCGGGAGGCAGACACTAACATGGAGATAGAAATGCAAGTGTAATAGAGTCTAGTAAAGACCCATGTATATTGTCAGTTCTCATTATTCATGGTAGTTAGGTTCTATAAAGTTGCCATGAATATGGAATTTGCAAATATTGAACCTCAGGGAAATACAGTGTTAAGTTCCTGCAAGCTTCTCCACTCACACCACTTTCATCAACCCCATCAATACATAACCTTGTTTTTGTATGTGTTTTTGTTTAAAGACATCTTATTTAATATGTATTGTTGGTTCATTAACATTGAACTCATGGCCAGCACTCTAACTCCAGACTGAATTAAGCTTATTTAACACGCATAACTTCTCTGGAAGGCACATCACAGCTTTCTTGCACCTAGGAACATTAGACAGCGCTTCAGCTCTACGCTTGGGGCTATTTAAAACAGTGAAACCACGAACAAAAAAAGCACAAAACTGCAAAAAATATGGTGTTAAATATACCACAAAAAGGATGTTTGTTTATAGTATAAGAGCTGAAAGAAGGCAAAGCATCGCCTTTATTGGACCTCAGCTGGGAACATGAACATTGAACAATTCATGGGCAAGCCCTATGATGTTCTGAATTATAATAAGGAATATTTATAGTTGGTCTTCATCCCAATTCCTGGCACAAAGCTCCTAAAATCCTTGGAATTTCCTAAGTGATCAGAGAGATACAGGTTTCTTTTGTTATTCATAATAAATCTCTTTCAGCCACATCTAGGTTTGTTAATGAGGTGATTTTTGGAAAGTCCCTAGATTACCTAAGGATGAAGGCTAGTTGCCAGGAAAATTAACCTTGTGATTAGAGGGTTGGAAGTTTCAGCCTTACCTCCTGACTACCAGGGAACGGAGAGCGGTTAAAGATTGAAGTGATCACCAGTGGTCAATGATTTAATCAATTGTGCCTATATAATGAAGCCTCCATAAAAACCCAAAGACACAGAGTTCAGAGAGCTTCCAGCTTGGTGAATTAGAACTCATCCATGTAGCTGGGAGGGTAGCACACCCCAAACATCATGGGGACAGAAGCTCCTATGCTCAAGATCTTATGAACATGAGATCTAATACATCTAATGTATCTCTTCATCTGGCTGTTCATTCACGGATGTATGTTTTCCTTTATCCTGGGTAAGTAAGAACCTAAGGGTAGAGTTGCTGGATTATGTGTTGATCATGGTTTCTGACTTGGCACTATTGACATCTTGCACCAAATAATTCTATTTTCTTGGGGGGTTGTGCATTGGAGGATAAGTTTAGCAGCACCCCTGTCCCCTACCCACTAGGGGCCTGTAACACTTTCTCAATTGTGACAACCAAAAAATGTCTCCAGACATTGCCCCTGGTTGAGAACCACTGTAAAATCTGGTAGCCACTTAGTGGGGATTGATAATAAAATTGTAAAAGCAAACAGTGCTCAGTAAAGGAAATATTTTATCCTCAGATGCATAAATATATCTCATAGTTCTTTTACCGGGGAGAGGCAAATCTTAGATCTTTCATTCATTCACAGAAGATTCTATTTAGTGTATTTCATTCAAAAATTCCAAAGCATTCGTCCCATCGTGTTTAGATACTGAAAAGCACATGGTGCTCTTATTAAATTTTCAGTAGCTTCATATGCGTGCTCCTGGTAGACCCTCTAGTTACCACAGGTGCCTGGTGCTTAGTCCTGTTGCAGGCCGTTCATGTGGCACTTCATTTACCGTCTAGACTTTTCAGACAGTTTAAGACTCTGATGTTGTCCCATTTCTTCCGTTATCTGTGCTGCATACACATTTTTGGCCAAGAAACATTAGCTTGCAGTATTTCCTAAAGCAGGTTGGTAAATGCTTGAGTAGTCACTTTGTTGGAAGAATTTATCCCAGGCCAGAGAGTTTCACATAGAAATGTATGTATTTTCTGATGAGCAATCACTTCGCACTTATTTTTGCAGGAGCTGCCACCCAGCATCTAATTTTAGGTATCGTCACCAGCGTCCATGCCTGTGTAATTTTGACTGTATCTACATTCCTTTCATTGTTGAAATTAGTTGAATGATTCCGTAATTTGCTTTAAAATGCAAAGAAGATAATTTTGTAGCTATATTTTAATTTGCAGAGCTTGTGTTTCTGCCACTGATGTTTCTTTTTCCTGACAAGACTTTAAAAAGTGTGGGAAGGACTCAGCACTGTAACTTAGCCATGGGAGCAGCCTGAGTCCATGGGCTCTCCCTCTCCAAGTTTCTCCTGCATGACCCATTCTCAGTGCTGATGGTCAGCATTAGTCAGTCTCTCCTAACATGGGAGGCAAGATGAGACATGGCTGCCATCCATTGCCTATTAATCCCGCTGATATCCAGAGAGGCCTGATGGAAGTTTTGAGAGCCAGATTGTCATTCTGGTCACATATACATGATAACAAGGGTTCCTAGAAAAGAATGCCAGTGGCCCGAGTCCTCTGCAATGATGAGAAGTATCATACCAACTCTAGGAGGCATTTTGTAGTTGAGAGAACAGACTCAGGGGATGGCTAGCTCTCAATCACAGAGCTGCTACCTAACCCAGCAAACTCAAAACCAAGCCTCTGAGTAAAATCCAGGGTTTTTTTTTGCTTTTTGTCTTTTGTTTTGTTTTCTTGTTTTTCACTCTGCCAAAACTATCTCCATCGAAATTTGAAGCTCAGCCTAATGATCTCTAATCAAAAATGTTTAGCCTTTCAGACCAGCAGCCCCCATCAGAGCCTTCCAGGATATCCATCATAGGGAACTGATCCTTCGTTGGCTAGATATTGTATTCCCAAGACAGAAATTTATGACCTGTCTGTAGCAAGGGGTGAGGGGAGGGCAGGAGATGGTTGGGGAAAGTATATTGCCTTGAAGCCCTATAAACTAAAGAGCCAAACTGTGAAGCTTTCTTAGCAAAGTACACCATTTTACAGTGCATGAGTGCAGGTGTAGTACCCAATAATAACGTGGGACCTGCAGCTATCCAGAGAATGTAGTCTCTAGAGAATACCTAGATCATCATTTCTGTGAGTTTTCTACCCTCTGTGCTTTAGCCTGGCACTCACTGGCCTCTGATTTAAAGAGTTGAGTTTGCAGGCAGTTTGCTAATTACGACCCAACGAGGCACTTCTGGCTTTGGTCAGAGTGAGTGGGTGTGAGCAAGCGTGCAGCCATGGCCTCCTATTGCCATCTGTGATTTAGAGCAAAATCTTTGAGAGAAGTATAACTGCCTGAATTACTGCTCTTTTATATGTTTTTAAATGAGAATGTAAAGGCCAAGGGCATTTTTTCCCATTTAATACTATTAAATCCATCATTAAATCTCTCACTGAACACTGGCTGATTTTAATGATGCCCTCCAGTCCCGATCCTGATGCTTGACTGTGTTAATATTGTTGTATATATAGATACAATAAATAATGCTTAGCTAAGATGGTATGAGAAGCACTGCTATGTGTATCAATAAAAATAGTCGTGCTAATGAGACCAAGTGTCAGGAACAGATGGTGTGGTGGGAATCCAGCCATTGGCGCTTAAAGTACGGTAAAGGACAGAGCTCCATGGCACATTGAATCTGTCACTAAAACCGGCCCGAATCCTCTATTTTACAGCAATTTGGCATAAAAGGATTAATTTGAAGTTATCATTTCTATTTTTACTATCTTACTTTATAGCACTATGACATAAAAACCACAAATGCTTTCGAGAGTTGGTTCTATTTACCGACTCCCACACCCCTGCCTCCTGGGCAGTCCGAGATACTTACCTGCCTGATTGCCTTACCACGTTGCTGAGTGACAGTCACCTTTTTATCGTATAAGACCAAACAACAGAAGGTGGGAGCTCTTGATTTTCGCTTTTAAACATGTCATTCTGAGGATGACACAGTATTTTTTACCTGGATATCCAATATTACATCCTTCATTTTATGACTACTTTGATCTTTGTAACCACCACTCAAATCTAAGGTCATACAAGGAACTAGTGTGCTGGTGTGGTTTGGGGGCTAACATCTCATTTGAGCCTCCCATTGACCCCATGAGTCAAGTACTATTCTCATTCCCCACTTAGAGATAAGGAAACAGGACCTGGAGTTGAAATAACCTTCCAAAGGGCACGGAACAGAAGTTGGCAGAGCTGGGGTTCAGACCTCACCAGTCAGACTGTAGAACCCAGACTCTTGGCCTCTGTGCTGTCCCTCTGCCTCACACACCAGACATTGTGGGGTGAGTATAAAGTTTCAGAGCAGGCTCATTATAGGTCCTCAACGAATATGTGTGGAGTGGAGCGCGGAGAATATGTACACGGGGCGTATTGCACTAGGTGAACTCAAGTTCTTAAATAACTCCTTAAAAGTTTATACTGACTCCAACTCCCAGAATTTCTGGAGTGTGTGGAAATAGTTAGAAGTTTTCTAAAGACTAGAAGAAGATACAGCAGAGAAACCTTTCATCTATGATATTTTTTAGAACTTTTAAGTCTCTACCTGAGACCCGAAGCGAAATAAAATGTCCCTCTTTTATTGCCTTTATAGAACTTCTGAGATTCCACTGTAAAGAGAGAAAAGGAATAAGGGGAGAGTAAAGTTTTATTCTTTTTAAGCTGGTCTTCCTATCTTTAGTAGTCGTAACCTTTACAGGTAATTGTTAAAGATTTGGATATAATTTTTGAGCTAGCGCTGTCCTTTTAAAGGCAGGGAGAATCCACCTCTGTGCTATTATTTTAGATTTAGAAATGGCCGCTTAATGTGAGTGTGGCACTAAGCTAGTGATATATAATTTCATTACTCACAGACTCCATTACTGTAATTCCCCGTTCTCTGTTTTACCCTCTTCCTGTCAATACCGGTCCACATAGATTAGGACTTGGAATGACTCAGCCAGGGTGTGATTAGGAACAGACAAACCAGTGTGGCTGACCTGCAGTAACTCTGACTCGTTCTTCTGCCTCCTACCTCCATGCCCTCTTGGCAGCCAGGACACAAGCAAGGAGGCAACTGGGGAGAAAGTGAATAAAACCTCAGAGGGTTCCAACATCACCTCTGTGCATAAACACTAAAGAAGATTCAGTTTAAGAAACCAATTAGAATTTCCTCAGCAGGTAATTTCGGAGGAGGGAGGGAACGCGCAAAAGAGCGCTGAGAACGTATTCACAGGAATATTAACACAGCCGTCTTATTGGTTATTACGAATTTTTAAACTCTAATAATGCAGAAACAGCTTCTGGAGGTAATTGAAAGGATATGGACTAAATTTTAGGGCAGTACCATTATATTTGGTATATTCGTCAGATCCTGAGATAAAAAATGGCTCAGAAAATCGAAGTACTCACATTCACTAAAAGAAAATTGTTCTCATATTTAGTGCCATGTATGTATTGCACTTGTTCCACTTGTGCCAATAGCCTAGGATTTTAAAGTTGAGAAGCAGAATATCTTAATATTGCAAAAAGCATTATATTTTTCTAGTGTGCTAATATAGAGTCTGTACTAACACACACAGCTTTGTTTGCCAGCCTGTCTGCCTTCGATCTTTCCTTTGCTCAGAGTCTGTTTCTGGCCCCTGCAGACATGTAAGTCCCAGGCCTTGTGCCTGTCATCTCTGTTCTCTGGGCCCTTGGTGTGACCTCCAGCATTCTATCAAATTTGGAGCTTGCAGAGGTTTGACAGAGTATTAGTACAACACACACACACACACACACACACACACACACACACACACACACACTGAGATCTCAGACCCTCCGGAGGGTGCTGGAGACCACAGCTCCCCCAAGACTCACTTCTAGGCAGGGAAGTAGCCAAGACGACAAAGTCCTGGAAAGTCTGGGCTGTGTGGGCCTGGTTGTGATCAATAGGTACTGCCGCCAGATTCTCAGGACTTCCTCAGTTTCCCTGGGGGACCTGGGGCTTAAATAAACCCCTTGATGGTACTCATTCAGGCCAGAGTAGCTGGTGAAATAAGTCCATGCTTCTCAGCAAGGCACCTGTGGAGGCTACCTTGAGTATCTTCTTTGAGGACTATTGGGAAGTGCTTGGGTACACCTAAAAAATAGCCTTTCAATCAAAGTTAACGTAGCTCCCAAAAGGACTTGCAATGGATAGCATGTGATTGATGAAGTACAGTATCTGTGCTTAGCACATTTTAAGTGCTCAAAAGAGTGTTGATTTGCTGCCCTGAAGACCCTCTTGAATAACTTTTCCTTTCCAGGAGGGCCCTGTCTTGTCATATCAAAGCAAGAATAAGATATCCTAGAAAAGAAGCTGCTTTTATACCTTCTTTTAACCACTCTTTCCTTTTCTGGAAACTTCTGAAAATGGCACCCTCCACATCACAAAGCGTGCCTGGGTTCTAGAAGGACAGTCAGGCTGACTGACTTATTACAGAGATTGTTGGTGGACAAAAGAACATGTATGTTGTCGGTGACCAAGTTTGACTTAGTCCTTAGTCCTTAGGACAGCGTAAGATTGCAGTGAACCCTCTGAGGCTGCTCCGTCGTGTGCTGTCACGTGGTGTCATTGGCTGGTAGATGTCAAGTGCCCTTGAGAGAGAGGCCTGACTTACACATGCTGAGATGGGGTAGGTTCTGCACATTGCAGGGCAAGAGCAGAGCTGCCGGCACAAAAATTGCAGAGTTTTTATCTCTACCCTTGCCTTGTGCGTCGTCTACCCAGAGTCCCTGGACAATGACAGCACTCAAGCACCCTCGGAGCACACAGAACCTCCTCAGTCTGCCACCGCTTTTCAGAATCTCCACGGTTAGGTTCCAGGGCAGAGGGAATTTCTATGCCTTAAGTTTGGGGGGGAGGTATTAAAGAATATTTGGAAGTTGAGAGTTGGGAATGCCTGGCAGTTCTCAAGCTTCGCGAACAAAAGCTTTATCGCCATTGTGATGTAATTGTTGGCATTTTCTCACTTAAATCTCTGCTCATTTTCTATTTTCCTTCTGAGAGGGATGGATTTTATCTTCCGCTGTCTTCTGCAAAAAAGATACTGAGAGAAGAGGTGGCCAGCCTGGGCTCAGGGTTCTAAGCAGTCAGTCACTGTTCTTATACTCTGTGTAACTCTGTCAAACACCCTAGAAACTTGTCTGAAATAACAAGGCAAATAGGCTTTTGGATGTTGAAAATGATTTGTCTAGAATATATTCAAACTTAAGAAAACAGATCCTCTATGTACTCACAGGCCAATATAAGCATTTATGGGTTTCCTCCCTCCCTCCCTCCCTTCCTTCCTTTTGCTTCTGGATATCCAATGTCATTAAAGTGTTTTCAGTCTTGTTACGGGGTTGTATAGCACCAATTTTATCTTCAGATGTCTTGTCTCTGAATTTGCCATGAGTGCTATTTGTGTGAGTGTGTGTGTGTTTAGGAGCAGGAGTATTGGTCCATAAACCTAACTACCAGATTAAATGGTCAAATGTTAGTAGAGGCCTGAGCCCTTGCTGTTACGCAAAAAGGGCACAGATGGAAATTAGCAAATGCTTTTCAAGCTGAATCTTTTGAGAACCAGTGTTGCAGGTCAAGGTTTAAAAAGTTTCGGGAGTACTTTCAAATGGATTACCATGGAAAACCTTTGTAGGGGCACCTTAGGTCCCTTGTCCTACAGCGACAACAAAGGTCACAGCTTGGGCAGTATGTCCTCTAAGTTCAGTGGGGACTTTGTACTGTCTTTTAAAATTCTAGCACTGACCTTTCCTTTTTGGGTTCTGTTCCTTCCTTTTTCTCATGCTGGCAGAATTAGCGCCTTAAAAAAATAGCATCATAAACCTGGAATCCCGTTTCTTTATTTTATAACGTTTGCTAGCATTTACAAAGATGTCTGGGCTACAGGGCCTTTGGTAACATCCATGTTAAGCCTTTCAAGTGCACTCTGTTTACAAGTCTTACGCTGTGAGGACCCTAAATCCAAAAGAAGACTGTCTTCATGCCCAAAGGGAAATGGAAAAATCAAAACATGGGCCAGAATAATTTAAAGAAGAAAAAGAGAAAAGAACCTTTTCCTTCAAGGTTTCTGAAGCCATAATTTTTGATGTGTGCATGTTCACTTATTTGGACCAAAGTCACCCAGATGATAAAGCCCTACATGGCCGTAAATGTCACACAGGCTAGCAGCATTCATCTCAGTACTTCTTTGTCACTCAGAGAAAATATGTTGTATTCCCAACATACAGAAAGCAATTCTAAACTATCTTTTGTATATATTTGGATTTTCTTAAGTTTAAATCACTGTTTGTATTTTACCGTACTTGGCTAATCTAGTAACAAAATGCAAATCCCCATTTGCTATGGGACTACTTAACCCCACTTCTTTGCTTCTTTTTCCTGTCATTCATTCATTCATTCATTCATTCATCAAACAAGTGTGTTCAGTATCTTCTACCATATGCTGGCATAGACTTCTAGGCCTCAAACCAGGAGTGAGCAAACTTTTTCCATGGAGAGCTGGGTAGTAAGTAATTTAGGCTTTGCAGGTCCTACAGCCTCCGTGGCAGCTACTTGATTGTGCCCCTAGAACACAAAAGCAGCCATAGAGCCATTGTGACTGCACGGGTTTAGTTGTGTCCCAGTAAAATGTCATTTACAAAAATAGGTGACAGGTCACTTTCATCTGGAGGTCATCGTTTACTGACACCTGCTCCATGATAGAGTGATGAACTAAAAAGAGAAGATTCTTTGTTCTTGGGAAATTTCCAAATTACTAGATGGAGGCAAGTAACAAACCAGTAAATATATAAATGTCAGGTAGGTCTTAAGTGCTGAGAAAGAGGCAGGGTGAGAGGATGGTGAGCAGTGGGGCCCATCCTTTTTAAGATAGGGCAGGCAGGAAGCCCTCTCTGTGAAAGTGACAGTGGAGCAGAGACATAACAAATGAGAGAATGGTATTGCTATTGTGGAGTAGAGTGGGCAGGCTACAATCACAGTAAGTGCAAAGGCCCTGAGACGGGAACTTATTTGGCTTGTTTGGTGAAACAAGGAAGCCACTGTAGCTAGAGTAGAATTAAGTAGGGAGACAATAATGGAAATTAAGTCACAGAGAGAACCAGAGGCCAGATCATATAGGACATTAGAGGTTATTGTAATGAACTTGGTTTTATCTCTATGAGGTAGGCGTCCATTGGAAGTTTTTCATCAGAGAAGTGACAGGATCGCTTTTGTGCTTTTTGAAGATCACTCTGATCTGTTTCCGTAGTTAAATTTTACCACGTTCACCTAAAACATCCCTCTGGCTGATGTATGGAGAAGAGACTCATCAGGGGACAAGGATGGAAGCAAAAAAACAAAAACAAAAAAAAAACTTTAGTAAAAGTGAAATAAGAAATAAAAGTGGCACATACCGGGATGGTAGCAGTGGATGGTACAAGTGGTTGGATACTGGGTACAAGCTGAAGGTTGAGCTGACAGGATGTGCTAATAGACTAAGTGTTCAGTGTGAGGGAAGAAGAATCAAAATGACTCCAAGGTTTGGTATGAGCAGCTGAAAGAATGAAGTTGCCATTAACTTGGGTTGGGAAGGCTGTGGGGGAAAAAGGCCTGTGGTGGAAATCAAGAGCTCGGCTTTTGGTTATTTTTTTTAAGATTTTATTTATTTGACAGAGAGAAACACAGCGAGAGAGGGAACACAAGCAGAGGGAATGGTAGCAGGAGAAGCAGGCTCCCTGCTGAGCAAAGAGCCCAATGCGGGGCTTGATCCCAGGACCGTGGGATCATGACCTGAGCCGAAGGCAGACGCTTAACGACTGAGCCACCCAGGCGCCCCAAGAGCTCAGTTTTAAATGTATTAAATTGAGGTGCTATTCTGATATCCAAGCGGCGGTCAGTGGAAAGCAGTTCGAGATACAAGTTTAGAATTCAGGAGAAAAATATATGTTAGCAGGATAAATGTGGCCGGGATGATATCACCTAGAACAGAAGTATACTTGGGAAAGGAAAATGGCTGTTAGGCTGAACTCTGATTCACACAATTCCTCTTGCAAAGGAAACTGGGAAAGAATGGCTGCTGAGGAAGAAAGAGAACTAAGAAGGTGATTCAATGACCAGGTGCAGAGAGATTCACGAAGAAGAGAATTCTCGACTGAAACAGAGTGCTGAGAGGTCCAGTGAGATGGAGACTGAGAATCAGCATTGAGAATGCCAGAGCAGTGCCATCTTAGTATGGCCAGAATTGGCAGATGGAGGAGAGAAATGGAGACAGAGAGTATCAATAGCTTTTCCACGGAGTTTTGCTATAAAAGGGAGCAGAAGAATAGAACAGTGGCTAGTGTGCTGAGATCAAGGAAGAGCGTTTGGAGATGGGACATACTTTTTGCTGTTTCTATAGTGATAGGAATGACCCATAGAAAAGGATTATGAACAGAAGACCATTAAATGCTTCAGTGGTGCTTCAGATGTTGGGATTCTAGTTTTGAATGAGGTGTTCCTTACCTTTTCGTATAATGATGCTGTGGCTATCCTTTCAGTAAAATTAAAGGAGATTTTACATATGTGTGGCTGAATATACAGACTGGAAATGAAAAGACTTGGAGCTTGGACCTGGCTTTGCCATTTGTCAGTGTTATCCTTGGGAAAATTTCTGAGCTTCAGTTTCTTTACTTGTAAAATGAAGATTAATAATAATAATAATGACTATGCAGTCACTTTCCCAGGATTTTTTGTTTGTGCAAATTCCATGAAAACTGTGAATCACCACACTGGTATGTGATGCTAAATGCGTTATCAATTCTCTTCCTGTTGTTTTAAGAATTATTTTTTAGGGAGTTATTCTAAGCAATTCAAAGTTGGTTCAACTTATGAAAGTCTAATAATATATATATAATAACTGAAGAATAAATGATTAAAAACCACATGATTATCTCAACAGATTAAAAACCACATGATTATCTCAACATAAAATCCAGCACCATTTTATGATAAAAATGTTCACCAAACTAGGAATAGAGGCAAACTTCTTCAACCTGTAAAAGGATATCTGTGGAAAACCCACAGTTAACATCACATGTAATGGTAAAAAACTGAAAGCTTTCCCCCCAGCCAAGAGCAGGAACGAGTCAAAGATGTCTGTTTTCATGGCTCCTATTCAACACGTGTTAGAAGTACTCTTAGGGCAGTTAGGCAAGAAAAAAGGCACTCCGACTGGGGGAGAAGAAGAAAAACTATCTCTATTCATTGATAGCATCATTTTCAATATATAAAGCCCTAAAGAACCCTCACCTCCAACTCATACACAAAGCTATTATAACTAACAAACAAGTCAACAAAATTGCAGGATACAAGATTGATATACTAAAATAAGTATTTCTTTGCACTAGCAATGAACAATCTGAAAGTGAAATTTTTAAAAATTTTAATACCATTTACAATAGCATCAAAAGAATAAGATACTTAGAAATAAAATTAAACTGCAAACTACAAAACAACATTCAAAGAAATTCAAGGCCTAAATAACTGTCAAGACATTTGGTGTTCATGGATTGGAAGAGCTAATATCGTCAAGATAGCAATACTACCCAAATTAATCTACAGATTCAGTACAATCTCTATCAAAATTCCAATCACTATTTTTGCAGAATAGGACAAGCTTATCTTAAAATTCATGTGGAAATGCAAGAGACCTCTAAAACCTAAGAAAAATCTTGAAAAGAACAAAATTGAAGTACTCACATCACACTTTCTGACTTCAAAACTGTGAAGCAACAAAGTATAGTACTGGCATAAGGATAGACATATAGATCAATAGAATAGAATTGAGAATCCAAAAATAAACCCACGATTTTATGGTCAAGTAATGTTTGGCAAGGATATCATGACCATTCAATGGGGAAAGAAGAGTCTTGTCAAGAGTTGTTGCTGGGACAACCAGATATCCACATGCAAAAAAATGAAGTCAGACTCTTACTTCACACCATACACAAAAATTAACTCAGCATGGACTAAAGACCTAAAATTTAGAGCCAAAACTATAAGAATATTAGAAGAAATCATAGGCATAAGTGATTTTTATGGCCTTGGAGTAGGCAATTTTTTTCACAAATATGACATGGAAAGCACAAACAACAAAAGGAAAAATACCTAAATCTCATCAAAATTTAAAACTTTGTGCTTCAAAGAAAATATTTGCAAATCATGTATCTAGTAAAAGTTTGGTATCCGGAATATGTTTTGTAAAACTCTCAAAAGTCAACAATAAAAAAGAAAACTCAACCCAAGAAAGGGGTAAAGGATTTAATAGACATTTCTCTAAATTTCCCTAAAGACTATATACAAATGGCCAATAAACTCATGAAAAGTTGTTTGTCATTAGCCATTAGGAAAATAGATCAAAATTATGAGCTACCACTTCCTACCTTTAGGATGGCTAAAATGAACAAAGTATTGGCATGATGTGTAGAAATCAGAACCCCCATATGTTGCTGGTATGGGGACTATGGAAAACAGTTGGCAGGTTCTTAAAAAGTTAAACATAGAATTATCATATGACCCAGCAGTTTCATTCTGAAATATATATCCAAGAGAATTAAAAACATATGTTCACACCAAAACCTGTACATGAATATTATTACCAGCATTACCTGCAATAGCCAAAAAGTTGAGACAACTCAAATATTTATCAACTGATGAGTAGATAAACAAATTGTGCTATAATGAAGCATTATTTGGCCATAAATAGGGATGAAATCCTGACACGTGCTCCAACAAGGATGAACCTTGAAAACATTATGCTAAGTGAAAGAAGCCAGACACAAAAGGCCACATATTGTATGTTTCCATTTATATGAAATGCCCAGAATAGACAAATCCATCAAGACAGCAAGTAGCTAGATAGTTGTAGCCAGGGGCGAGAGGAAAATGGAATTGGAAGGTACAAGTTTTCTTTGTGAGATCACAGAAATATTCTAGAATTAGATGTGGATAGTGGTTGCACAAAATTGTGAATAACATAAACCCACTGAATTGTGCATTTTTAATGGGTTAAAATAGTGAATTTTTATCTTGGTTTTTAAAAAGTTATTTCGTAGTTCCCAGTAAAAGTAACATAATGGGAATTTCAAACACTGAGGTAACAGAAAAATGCAACAGCAGTAGATCCTTTATTGGGAAGTGGCCCAGTTCTCCAGGGTGGGCCTCTCCTAAACACATACACACATGCATACACACAAACCATAAACATCTTTTCTTTCCTACTATTTTCTTTCTTTTGATCATGAAGGTAGACAGTTGAGACCAAAAAATAGCAAAAAAGAGCTTTCACATAGGAAATATAGTTAAGTTCTGTGGTAAGTGCCTTTTGCCCTAACCATATGTGGTCAATTATGTCTTAGAACCTCATTACCATCTTTTTCCTTCCCCCGAAGCCTATTTAAATTCCAAGTTCTGGAATCCAAGTCAGGAATCAACATGTTTTTCTGTAGCAATTAGAATTGGAAATGACTTAAGATCCTTAACACCATCCCTGCTGGACACGTGAAGTTAGCCACCAGTAGAGGCCCTAATTCATCCCACCATTTTGTCAGAGAGAGTCCAGGGAGAATTTTTCTCAGTGCCTCTTTTCTCATTGCTAAATTCAGGGTGATCCCTAAGGAGGGACTATACTATTTTCAATGTCCTTTTTTCCTCATTATTAAACGTGGCGTGTTCATTTAAAGGTGATACTGAGTGTAAAAAAAAAAAAAAAAAAAAAAAAGGAGGAGGGTCATTTCCTTGTCAAGAAATCCTAAAAGTGACAGGCTTACAAAATCCTTGCCCTGAAATGTTTGAGGGGAAACTGCTAAAATGGAGATGGCTTTCTCAGATCTGTGTGCCTGTGTGACACACACACACACACACACACACACACACACGCACGCACACATCATACTCACAGAGATGCTCTCACAGAACACTCTTGACAGATAGATACATAGATATATAGATAGACACACAGATACACAGACAGATGGGCAGCCATATGGATCCTGCTGATACTCACATAAAAGAAAAGATGGAGGTACCAGCCCTGTCCCCGCCAGTACTGTTGAGGGTTGGGGAGACTCACGGGGATATGTACATGAATACTTCTGTTGTTTTCTACATCCGCTGTTAATTCCCCCGAGCTTCCCCACACACCCCCCGTTTCCCCTCTTCCATCCCAGTCATTGCCTGTCTGGGACACCCACGGTTCCATCCCTTTCTGGTGTCCTTGGGACACTCCTTCATTCACTAAGCCAACACTGGCAGACCTTCACTCCATGCCAGGGACTGTGTAAGATGCAGGAGAAAAGCCTCGGACCTCTAGGAGGTGAGAGCCAAGGAGGAAGAGGGACAGGAGGAGGCTGGATGAAGAGGAAGGAAGGGGAAGCGTGCCCAGCAGTGGGGAGGCAGCAAAGCCCAGCAGGGGGCAGGAGGCGAGCCCAGGGGTCACCCTGGCTGTGGGGCTTCGGCTACTGGTCTGCATTTAGCCCCCTGCTCTCTGGCAAACCAACTGAACCGGGTCTTTATGACACAATCAGACCTGCGGGGCTGGGCCGTATAGACACGCAAGCTGCCCATTGGAACTGGCAGGCCCGGAACTCATTTTTCCAGGTTTTGGTTTTGGTTTTGGTTTTGGTTTTGGTTTTGGATTTGGTTTTAAAAGAACTGCCAGGGCCTGCTTTGTTAATGCTGTGCGGGCTGAGCCTGAGCTCATGGGGCCACATCGGGCAGGTCTCCAGCTGCACTGAGTCTCTGCGCAGCCGCGGGGGCTGGTGAAGGTGGCTGACTTGTCCGTGTGGGTAAGGGCCATGCCCGCAGGGAGGGTGCCTCACAGCAACCAGCTCTTCAGGGCCCTTTCAGGCTGCAGAAAAGAAAGGAACAGAGTAGAAAGCCTGCCAGATGGCTGGAGATATCAAGCTAGCAATCCTTATCTGAGGTAATATAAGAGTTCTGAAGGAGGAGCCTTGTCCTTTAGCAGAGAAGCTTACAAAGCCGGGCAGTGGGAATGCTTAACTCAACTTGACAAAGCAGAGGCACGGGTATCCAGTGCCCTGTCTTCCCACTTGCCCTAACTTCCCATTAGCTGAACTTGCTAATCCCTCTGTGAGGAAAAGCTGGCAGACCACTCCCCTGCCACTCGGCACTCAAGCCCAGGCCACAAGGTGGGCCGTCTGTGGACAGCCACAGTCCGGGGGCAGACTGTACCAAACGGCTGCTCCTCGGGGTTGCACGCATCACTCTCTTTTGTCAGCTTGTTTAAAGCCCACAGAGAAGAGACTCAGGCGTCAGACATGCAGCCAGGTAGGGCCAAGACAATGTTTTTGGAGGAATAGAAGGCTTTCTCTGTGCAGAAAGAATGGATAACTCTTGGGGCCCTTTCCTAAGGTGTTCCTGGGAAGGAGACAGGTAAATGAGATGACCCGTGTGCTGTGTAGGAACTGACATGGGGCCTCACACACATGAGGGTCTCCTCACATAAATGTTAATGTGAAAACAGGCACCAAAGCTGCAACTTACTTGAAAGCCTGATTGTGGCAGAAAATCATAGGCCCCTCCCTCTAGGCCAAAGATAACTTTATGCCCAGACTCCCCCTTACCATCACAACCCCCCTTCCCAACAGTCTCTATTGGAAAGCACCGAGTTCCCTGCAGCTAGCTATGCTTATAAAGTTGCAATTGTGGAAAGTAGATTTTCCCAGAACAGTGAAATTCTCCATGTTTCAGAGAGTGAGTGACAAAATGGGGCCTGTGTCCCCTTGGGAAGCATTCCCTGTGGAACCTGAGAGATCCCCCTGCACCCCTCTGCTCCGCAGCTACGTCCAGGGCTTGGTCAGTCACAGGAGGCATCTGTTGAGGGCAGTGGGAGCGCTGTCAGCAGACCCCTTCCCGCCCCCACTGGCAGGAGGCCCCGAGACAGGATGGCTCAGAGGCGGGTGGAGGCATTGGTCCTTCGCCTCCTGGCTCTGTGACCCCGGGCAAGTTCTTTAGCCTCTCAAATTCTCAGTTTCCTTATCTTTCACACAGCACTTACCTCAGGCTCCGAGCACGACATGAGATAAATGTAGAGCAAATGCTGGGAGTGGCTCCTGGTGCTCAGTGACCATTCAGTTCACGGTGCTTTTGAAAATGTTAGGTATCCGTGCTCTGCTCAGCGGTGGCCTAAGGAGCTGAACTTGCTAATCTCACGCTTGAGCTGGGATTTTTTTTTAGCTGTGATCACAATTGCAGTGAAAAGGTGACCAGTGATCGCACAAGCCTTTCTCTGTACTATGTCCACTCTTCGGACGGCAGTTCAGACACAGTCCCTCTTCCTCCAAGCCCAAAACTTCCTCTGTTTTAAACTCTTCAGTAAGGGGAGAACAAGAGTTCCTTAAACAAGGCTGCTGTGCTCCTTTGGGGGCTCTTTATGCTTTTCTAAATTATTTGGTCATAGATTCTGAATGACTTTGAAGTCCTAGAGCCCCTCTGATCTAAAATACATAAGGTTGCTATAAATTACATGCTGTTTTGTGAAGCTCAGTAATTGATGTGTGTTCACCCAGCCTCCAGATTTCAATGCAAATCTTCTTAGGGGAAGGACAGCGGTTTACACACGTTCTGTATGGCTGGAAGCCAGGCAAAGACTATACTAAGCCTCTAAATGCAGTTGAATAAATCAGGCAGATTGGTATCATTCTTGTTTATTGAACTCAAGTACAGACTGACCAGGTCCACTCCTATCTGCAGTAGTAACTAGAGAACTCAGGAGAGCACAGGGGAGCTCGCCCTGTCCTGGCAGTGCCGGATCTGGGACCTGGGACCAGGACCCATCCAAGCCTGGGTGTTGTGCACTCTTAAAACTGCTTTTGAAGAAATGTGCTCCAAGGTCAGAAATTGGCCCTGCAGACTCTGTGTCCTCTAAAAGCAGTTCCTGACTCTGATGCTAAAACATCTGATATTTCCTGAGCACATTACCTCCTCATTCCTCGCCTATTGTAATTCTACTTCTCAACTGTTTTTTAAAAAGCTTTTTCTTCCTAGAAGGCTTCCTTCTCTCTCACTGTCCCCCATCCAGACTGTCTGGCACAGGACTGCCGGGTTGCTCTGCCCAAAACAGCACCTGGCATGTCTGACCCTCCAGGTTCAAACCCTCCTCACCTACCACGACCTACCCACCCTCCATGATATAATCTGGCATTCAAAGCCCTATGGAGACTGTGCTCAGTACTCTCCTCAGCTCTCCACTTGAGCCCTGCTGACTTCCACGCATCCCTTCATCCCTGCTCAAGTTGCCCATCAGCCTATTTCTGGGATTACCCACATCTCACCTTCTGTTACTGGCTTGCTCGCGGCTCACCTCCTTCATGGAGCCCTGAACACGCCAGCTCACAGTGAACACTGCTCCCTTGCTGGGTTCCAAGCATCACGGCCCATCCTACACTTGGAGCTTGCTGCATATGCCCAGGGACTGTACTGTTTCTGTATACGTCTGTTTGTAGATTCCCCCATGGTTCCCACTTACCATGCCCCTTGCCATGCACCAGCCAGCTCTCCCTTGATTCTGTAGACCGTGATCATGACACTCTTGGTGCTCTGGTTTCTACCTTAGGTGAGGCCGCTATTAAATGCCTCAGAGCTGAGCCCTCTCATTTTGGCTGGAGGCTACCACAGAGCCCCGGACAAAGCTATTTGTTGTGCAGACAGGAGTAATAAAAGATGATTTTAGCAGTTGTACCAACAGCCCTTCGACTGAGAGCTGAAGCCCACTGGAGGAATGGTGGGGAAAAGTGTGCTTCCTTATGCCAGTTCCCTCTCCATTGTAATTAGGAAGCTGGCTTGTTTGGAATACAGTTTCACAGGTGCAGGATTCATCCTCGACAGGTGATTATGTTTTGATTTTTATTATCACTTATAAAACAGAATGGGGAAAGAGATTTCAGACCATAAAGCATATTCCACTGCAAATGAGATATTAGTGTTAAAAATTCGCCAGTGTTGCTAAATATTTACCCAATACAGGGTTTCTACCTTCTGCCAACCTGAAGCATTCTCTTGGCAAATGTGCGTCGTAGAACTTTGGAAGTCTTTCTGCATTACTAGTCTAACTACATAAATACAACCATCTGTCTGTACTAGGTAAACAGACTGACCTCTGTTCTTCTTTTTTTTTTAACCTTTGTTTTAATTTCTTGAAATTTGTCCAAAATAATCCTGACTCTGCTGCTGGTTCTTTGTGTGGAGCCAAAAAGATACAATTATAAAGAACTCCAGAAACATCTAGTACATTCCTTTTTTTCTCCGTGTAATTTGAAACCCCTCTGAGAAATGTAATTTAAAAGTTCCCCACACTTTCCTTCTTCCCAAGAGGTAGCTGTGCCTTTTCTTGTGTTTCCTACTGTTGGGTGGTTTTATTGTTCGACTATAGAAACTTGGAATTTTTAAAGCATCAAATTTACTTTAAAGTTCATATTTGCACAGAACCAAACTATAGCCATTAGTAAGATTAGGTTAGTGGGTGTCAATTTAGTTCCTACTATGTGCTTAGTAGCTAGGTTCATATATGGGGTATTTTTAATGCTTTCAAAGGCATCATTCACTGTCCTTCAGAAAGTCATTTGGGGAAATTAAATACTCATTCTAATGATGTCATCTCTCAGGCATTCCTAGAACTATTTCTTCTTGAGAACAAGGAGGACATCAAGGAGGATGAACAGAGAAGAACCAACATCCTTACTTGGTTTTTTTATCCAAAACAGCTCTCTTCAGTTAGTTAGTCATGAACTGATATGGGCTGGAAGGGTAGGAATGTGGATGGGGAAGTGAAGGCAGATGGGTGAACACTGGCAAAGGCCTGCAGGTGAGGTCTCCTTACTGTGAGTGGCCAGGGAAACCCAGCTTGCCCAAATGAACACCCCTAGGAAGAACATGCTGGAATGTCATAGTCAGCAAGGGCCTGAGACAAGATTGAGAAGTGGGACCTGATCTAATGGGCAGTCAGAGACCCTCTCAATTGAGGAGACTCTTAAGGAGGCAGGTGGCATGATAGAAAAGGTGTTTAGGGAAGTTTAATGTGGCATTGGGATTAATGACCTTTCCCCTCGCTGCAGTTGCCCTAACTTCCTTGTGCTCAACTACATTTCATGATAGATGGTTCTAGAATTACATGTCAGAGACTTGGTTATGAAGTTCCCCAGGGTGGGAAAGCAGTTTGAGAATTAGAGCATGATTGTTTAACTCTGGAGTAAAAATGCTGCTTGGCCTAAGCACATGCTTTGACGCTGATCAAAATAAATTGTTTTTTTAAAAAAATTGTCACTACATCATCCTGAAGAGATACAGAAGAAATAGCAAGAAGAGGGAAGAGGCAAATGCCAGAGAATTTGAGAACATTAAGACCTTGGCTGTGTATTGAAAACAGGTTTCCAGAGTAAATACTTTCCATTTCTATCACTCAGAAGAGCTGAATGTAGCTGGGCAATTTCTCTGTAAACTTCCAGCAAGAATCTTGCTATGTGTGTACACAGTTGCTCTTGAGGTAGAGTGGGGTAGGCTCCATCTAACTCCTTCCTTTTGAAAACTCTTTGATTATTGCATTTCTTCTGATAGTATTCACTGGCGAGAAACCAAAGACCCAGCAAAGTCAAGCACACATCCTGGTCAAGGGCAGAGCAAGGTGTCCTGATTCCCAGTATACTTGCCTTCACCTGCCCATTTCACTTAGTTCTGGTCTCTGCTTTCTCCTTCCCCATCCCTTTTTTCTCTCTTGTCCCACTTCTTGTTTATTTTTGGTGGAGCAAAGGTAGGAAAAGAGAGGACTAGGCTCGAGTAAGAAACATTAAGAGAACAAATAGTGCTAGAGTAGTGTATAGATTACATTTACACTTAAAAAATGCTGCTAATGAAAAGGAAGGGAAAATGAAGGCGGGGACTCAGAGAGGGAGATGAACCATGAGAGACTATGGACTTCGGGAAACAAACTGAGGGTTTCAGAGGGGAGAGGAGTCGGGGGATGGGTTAACCTGGTGATGAGTATTGAGGAGGGCATGGATTGCATAGAGCACCGGGTGTTATGTGCAAACAATGAATCATGGAACACTACATCAAAAACTAATGATGTACTGTATGGTGACTAATATAATAATAAAAGTAAAAAAATATCACCCTGGTATAACAAAAAGCCTCCTGCTGATGAGTTGCCTGGGTGGCTCAGTCACTTAAGCCACTAAGCCTTTGGCTTAGTGCCAAAGCCCAGCTTTGGGCTTCCCACTCAGTGGGGAGTCTGCTTCTCCCTCTCCCTTTGTCCCTCCCCCCCTCACTTGTGCTCTTTCTCTCTCTCAAATAAATAAATAAAATCTTAAAAAAAAAATACTGAGATTGCAACTTGTTCTATATCAAGTAGCATATTTATGAAATAACATCAAATATAGTATCTTATTTAGTTCTCATCAAACCCCAGTTGAATGATCTTATCATTTCTTTACAAACTGAAGGAAAATTGTAGGATGCAGAAGCCCTAGTTTCCCATTCTAGGTGACCACAGAATGACTTGGTAGCCTTGAGCAGATAACTTCTCTGGGCCAAGTGCTTTCATCTCCTACCTGCCCTCCTCCCCCCACCTCACCCCACCCCCAGTTCTGTGTTTCCCTATGGCTCTGTGGCCAGCCTCAGTGTCTCCTCATACTGAGTCCAGGGCTTTATCTCTCCCTCTGTACACACTGTTGTTCTCTTTGTCTCTGGGGGCTCTGAAGCATAAAGTTTGAACATAAATATGCTTTAAACAAGGTAACATTTTTAAAATGTTTAGTTGGGATTTTGCATATCTAGCAATTTCTCAATACATCCAACTAGGGCCAACCTTTCTTGTTGTCAGAACCACTCCTGTCATGACACCTGGGCTTAGATCTCCTTACTGGCTAAATTGCTCCATTATAGGCTTCCGTGATCTAGGTGCTTGTTACCTATTCCAGGTTCAGCTCTGTCTGTGCCAGAGCACTCCCTACCACCCAGCACCACCCTCCATGCTCCCCGTCAAGCCAGGTTGCTCACTCCCAGGACCATCAGGGCCATGTTTATATGGGTTCCGACCCTCCATCAGAAACCAATACTCCTCTATGGCTCCTTCCCTAAGTCAAAAAGGTCCTTATCTTCTCGGTGCTGCTATTCTACTCTAATACTGAGCACTCTCTAACTCTCCATTTTATGACTTTATTGAGGCATAATATACATATCAGAAAACGAACCCATTTCCAGTGTGCAATTCAGTGATACATAGTAAATTTAGAATTATGCCACCATCACCATTATATAGTTTTAGATTTCATCACTGTGGTGAGATCTCTCATTCCTATTGTAGAGCCAACAATCACACACAAACTTAGACACACACACACCCGCTGACTCACACACACCCTCTCACATAGACACCCACTCACACATCCATTGGTTCAGCTGGAATATTACTATCCTGTTCTATTTAGGCTTTTATTACAACAAATATTTTTGTGATCAGGTCTCAATATTTAGACAAGTTTGCTGCTATACAATAAAATTGCCACATACTTTGATGCTTGTATTGAATGCTTTTCAAAGATAAAATTTGTATTATTCACCTTTTGTTCTCAAGAGTTGTTTTTCATTCCAAGTTTTCTCATGCATTTTTCCTTCAGGAATTCTTTCCATAGAGATGTGATTGGAAAATGTATTTATGTGATAACCTGACAGATGAGACAGAGCTAATTCCTAAATACCCAAAGAGATTTTTAAACAACAATAGGAAACATATATACTCTGATATCAAAATGGGCAAGGATATAAAAAGGTATTTCAGGAATAGGAAAAGAAGATACCTAATAAATATGCTACACTAATAATCAGAGATGCAATTAAAGCAACTGTTCAAGGATTCTTTTCCTATAAAATTGGTGGTGAGGTAAAAATGATTGTTTATTGAGGTATAATTGACAAAATTGTAAGGTATATAAAGAGTCCAGCATGATGATGAGATATATATACATATATACATTATGAAAGATTTACACCATGAAGTTAATTAACACTTCCATCATCTCACATATTCACCTTTTTTTAAGTTCTGTTCTCAGCAAATTTCATTTATATACCATATTTACAGTACATTATTAGCAACTGTACATTTGTATATCAGACTTCATTTATCTTATAGTGAAAGTTGGTACCCTTTTACAAGCCTCTCCCAATTTTCCCCATACCCCAGCCCCAGACAACCACCATTCCACTCTCTGTTTCTATGAATTCAACTTTTGTTTTGTTTTGTTTCAGATTCCACATATAGTAATGCTGTATTGTATTTGTCTTTCTCTGTTTGGCATATTTTATTTCGCATAACTTCCTCAAGGTCTATCCATGTTGTCACAAAAGGCAAGATTTTCCTCTTTTTTTTTTTTTTAAGATTTTATTTATTTATTTGACAGAGAGAGAGAGATCACAAGCAGGCAGAAAGGCAGGCAGAGACAGAGAGGGGGAAGCAGACTCCCTGCTGAGCAGAGAGCCCGATGTGGGGCTCGATCCCAGGACCCTGAGATCATGACCTGAGCCCAAAGCAGAGGCTTTAACCCACTGAACCACCCAGGTGTCCCAAGATTTTCCCCTTTTTAAGGCTGAATAATATTCTGTTGTATATACAAACCACAATTTCTTTTTCCATTCATCCATCAAAGGACACTTAAGTTGTTTCCATTCTTTGGCTATTATGAATAATGCTGCAATGAACATGGGAATACAAATATTTTTTTGAGATAATGATTTTGTCTCCTTTAGATACATACTCAGATGTAGGATTATTGAATCATGTAATAGTTATAATTTAATTTCTTGAGGAACCTCCATACTGTTTTCCTTAGTAGCTGTACCAGTTTTACATTCCTACCAACAGTATACAGGGGTTCTTTCTTCTCTATATCTTTGCCAGTATTTGTCATCTCTTGTCTTTTTTTTCAATAGATATCTTCAGAGATGTGAGGTGATAGTTCATTGTGGTTTTGACTCTCATTTTTCTGACGATTAGTAATGCTGTGCTCCTTTTAATGTATTTGGTGTACCTGTTGTCCATCTGTATGTCTTCTTTATGAACTGTCTATTCAGATCTTTGGATTATTTGGATTTTTGCTTTTGGGTTGTATGAGTTCCTTGCATATTTTGGATTTTAATCAGATATGTGGTTTGGAAGTCTCCAGTGCCAGAAGTTGGTCTTTTTATTTTGTTGATGTTTCTTTTGCTGTGTAGAAGCTTTCAGTTTGATAGAGTCTCACTTGTTTATTTTTGCTTTTATTGCCTTTGCTTTTTGTGTCAAAACTGAGCTATCACTGCCAAGACCAATGTCAAGGAGCTTACTGCCTGTGTTTTCTTCTAGGAGTTTTATAGTATCAGGTCTTACATTCTCTTTTCCAGTTTACATTTTTATTATATTGTGCATTTATTAACAAATTAATGTAGTTATTTTTAATACTTTTGTCTTTTAACCTTTATACTAGAGTATACCACTACTATAATATTAGAGTTTTCTGAATTTAACTACATGTTTACCTTAACCAGTGAGTTTTATACTTTCATATATTTTTATGTTATTAATTAGCATCCCTTTAGCTTGAAGAACTCCCTTAAACATTTCTTGAAAGGCTGGTCTAGTGACTTTGTCAGGTAGAGTATTCTCAGGAGGTAGGTTGTTTTTTCTCTGTCAGCACTTTATGTCATCCCACTCCCCTCTGACCTGCAAGGTTTCTCCTGAAGAAATCTCTTGAAGTATTATGGTGTTTCCCTAGTATGTAACAAGTTTTCCTGCTACTTTTAAGTTTCTCTCTTTGTCTTTACCTTTTGACAATCAAATTATAATGTGCATCAGCATGACTTTCTTTGAATTCATCTTCTTTGGTACCTTCTGGCATTCCTGGATCTGGGTGTGTATTTCCTTTTTCAGTTTAGGGAGGTTGACAGTCATTTATTTGAGTAAGTTTTCTGCCCATTTTTTGCTTTTTCTCCTTCTGGGGCCCCCAGATGTATATTGGTACACGTAATAGTGTCGAAGAAGTCCCCTAAGCTATCTTATTCTTTTTTATTTCTTGTACCTTTTATTAGATGAATTCCACTGCCCTGTCGCCTCGTTCACTGATTTTTTTCCTCTTGATTTAATCTGTTGTTGAATCCCTCTATTAAATTTTTTTTTCCAATTCAGGTATTACATTCTTCAGCTCTGTGATTTTTTTCATACTTTTTAATATTTTCTGTCTCTTTGTTGAGATTATTTGTTCATAAACTAATTTCCTGACCTCAGTGATCATGGTTATGAACATTACTCTGAACCTTCTATTGGGTAAATCACTTCTTTCCACTTCATTAAAATTGGTTTCTGGAGATTTATCTTGTTCTTTTGTTCAGAACATATTTCCCTGTTTCTTCATTTCTGAGATATTCTGTGTTTGTTTCTGCACGTTAGTTAAAACAGCCACCTCTCCCTGGCTTGACAGACTTGTCTTGTATAGGAGATGAATCCGTCAACCAGCCGAGCTCAACCTCTTGACTACTTCTCAAACATTTGTGATTGTCCAAGCTACTATTTTTGCTCTTTGTGGCTCCCAATAGTTGAGAGTGTGCCAAGACTTCTCAGTGTCCCAAAAGGGAGGATTGTAGTTAGCACTTAGATGCATGTTGATCAGAAGCCAGCCCCTCTCACAGGGGAAGTATATATTCTTACTCCTTCCAAGGAGAAACTGGGAGATGGGCCCAGGTGTATAGATACAAATGCTCCTGCATCCTTTAATTACTGCTTCTTTGTTTTCTGTAATCCTGTGGGACTCATGAATGCAAGCCCTATGGGCTGTTGGTGCTAGGTGATTTGAGGGTACATTCCTCAGGTGGCAGCCTTCAAATTTGGGGTGCCAGGTTTGTGATCTAGACCCTGTGCTACTCAGAGAGAAGCTGGGACATGGGGGTTCCCTCCCAATTATATGCTGTGCTAGGGATGGGATTTATAGCATGAATCTCAGTCTTTTCTACCTGTCTCAATGTATGTATTTTGTCTGTCACCTGATATGTAGGATTCGCTCATCTAGTTCCTAGATTTCTCTCAGAGGAGAGTGCTCCATGTGTAGATGTATATTCAGTGTGTCCATGAAAGGATCGAAACTCAGTAGCCTCCTATGTTGCCATCTTGGTCTAGAAGCCACTGCAAATATGACTTTTAAAAAGAGTATTTAAATAAATAAATAAATAAATAAATAAATAAATAAATAAATAAATAAAGTATTAATAAAAGTGTTTAGAAACAGGGACTTTCATAAACTGTTATGGGATATGTAAATAAATAGACCCTTTTTGGAGAACAATTTGACAATATATTAGCTTTAAAAATATTTATGCCATTTGACCTAAAAATTCTGTACAAGGAATTTATACTCTGGAAGACATACACAACCATGGAAAGATTGATGTACAAGGATTTTTGCCAAAGCATGGTTTATAGTCACAGAAAAAAAAAAAAAAAAGGCAACAAATCAACTCTCCATCACCTAATTAAATAAACTATAATACTTCCAGGCAGAATAAATAAACTATGATAGTTCCAGGCAATGGATTGTCTAAGTAGCCTTTCAAAAGAAGATACATTTATATGTTGTGTTGGGAAAGAAGAAATGAAAAAGATCAAGTCACCAAACAGTATGACCTCATTAAAAATACATGTATAATTCCTATGTTACTGTGTGTGTGTGTGTGTGTGTGTGTGTGTGTGTGTGTGTGTAAATTGGATAAGTACCTGGCACTTAAAACTGTTCACTGTGGGCATTACCCATAGGTACTGGGATCCTGGGTGGCTTTCACTTTCCTGCATTTTGTATTTTTGCAACATTTAACTTTTTAACAAGAAGTATATATTATTTATTATAAGCAGAAAGATACAGTGAAGATAATTTTTCAATTAAATTAAAAATTAAAGTGAAATTATGTGTCATTAGCCTAACAGAATACATGTGCAGTTAAGAACTTCACCAAGTCACAAATAGAGACAAACAGAGAGGTCAAGTGTTGCCTCACATCTCCCTACGTGGCCCCACAAAAGTCAGAAGGAAGTAGGTATTCCAGAGACCTCTCATTACAATTTCAGATGCTTCCACAGTAAGTAGCTCACCATTTTAAGAAATTGCCAGTTGACCACTGAGTAGTTTTAATGGTTCTTACATTATATCATATTATTTTCTGCTAACTTAAACTGCATCGTGTTGTATTATAGAATGCTGTATAAAGTTGTATACATGGTTATTGTCTATCTCACTTTTGCCAGAATGTAGCATCCTTGAGAACAGGGACCATATTTGCAGCTGTGTCTCCAGCACTTAAAGCAGTGCTTAGCACAAAGTGCCTGTGGAATATTGTCAGAAATTGTTAGAAAGTTAATAAAACCCAAACTCTTCCTGGTAGCTTTAAGCAGTGGACTCTAATTGTGGCTACTTGTCTCCATCAGCCACAAGGTAGGCCCTTGGACATCTGATGCAGCAACTTAAGCTTCTTTTTTTGCCAAACTGCTTGGACACAGGAGACCAATGGAGTAACCATGAGGAATATGATTCCGTCAAGGCCTGGATGGGCATTGGTGGCTGGGGTGGCTCCATGAGAAAAAAAAACCAGAAACAAAAATACGGCAGCCACGAGGAATATGGATGCATTGTATTTACATTATTCACTGTGCATTGTTTGTCTGTCCCACTGGTACTCATCATTCCATGTCTGTTGTATTCCATGTTGTATCCTCAGGACATAGTGTTGCATTGCCTTGTACCACATAGTGGATGCTCAGAAATGAGTTCAGTTGGATGGACATCTGGATGCACTGGTAGAAAGTGAATTGATTGGTGTAACTAAGTCATAAACTATTCAGCATGACTGCAGACCCCTTCTCAAGACAGGAAACTATGCCTGGTGTTGTCAGCAAGGATCAAGGAATAGAAACATCTGTCTCAAATTTGTAGATTGGCCATTTGCTTTTGTGTATTCTGAACCTTCCTTCTCACTTTCTCCCCATGGAGACATCTGAGAGATCATCTTTGCTTCCTCGTTTCCTTAAGTTCTTTTCTTTCCCCATTTAAAGACACAGCATCTGCGTTCAGGGTCTTATCTTCCTTAGACATCGTTAATTTGGTGCCTTCCTCTTTTATCTTCATTTCTGTGTTCTCAAGAAATATCTTTTCCCAAGGGGTAAGCTCTTTACCAGGCTCTACTAACCCAGTCTTTCTTGTGCTTTTTCTCTAATAAAAGTGGTTATGCTCCTCTTTTCATTTTGGCCCTAACCTCTCTTTTCTCGCAGACCTATGAACTTCTGGGGGGAAATATTTTGATCTTTTGCTTCTCCACTTTAAGGATATTTTAACCTCATGGTTTAGAAAGAAAGCAAAAAAGATGGTTTCTCCCAGGCTCCCCAGCTTTCCTTCTCCTCTGGATTTGGCTGTCTGTATCTGGAGTACATCAGGAGACATTTCCTGTCTTCTGTAAAATCATCCTGCCTTTTACATTCATCCCTAAGACGAGGAGACATCCCTGCTAGATTAGCTCGGTGCCACTCAGTGATTTCTATAAATCACCTCTCAAACTGAGAAGAAATACTTGAGTAAAGTTCATAGAAACCTGCGTGGTGGAGGGGAACTTAGCTGGGAAAGGGCTTGAAAGGGAGGGAGAAAGACGTGCTCCGTCAGCAAGGTTGTACCAAGGGCAACACAGCTGCTGAGACCTGCCTTCCCTCTGGGGAACCAGACAGCCTGCTGTACCAGGAACTTTTTCTGTCGGCCCCAGTGGCTCTCAGGCTCTCTTCTTGTCCAGGCTGCCTGCCTTGCTCTGTACCCTGCCTCCAGACCAACTCCGCCCCCATTGCCCGGTCACTTTCCATCCCTATATTCACCTTTCCCCATTGGCTCCTTCAAGTCTTCTTAAAAGAGCTCTCAGGCCAGTGTACCAGCAGAACTGCCCTAAGTGTTGCCCAGGTGTAGTCTGTAGGCATAAAGACGAAGCTTCTAAACTCTTAAGAACCGCAAACTGGCTTTCGGAAAGAGAATGCATTGTGCTTACTAGTAATTGTCCCATTTAAGAAGAATACCAGAGGATGCGACAGCACCCCTCCCCTCTGTGCATATGGTGCCCTAGTGGCAAAGGGAGTGAGGGAAGCAAATTATTGTTTAATAAGCACACTTTCATTATGCCTTCTATTTGACTATGAATAATTAACCAGTTAAATATTAAATAATTAACAGAGAGAAATAGATTAAAAAACAAACTCATAAATGTCTTCTCCTGTAGTCATCCCCTTCTCTTTCCAAAGTCCAAGCCAAAAGCTGCCAACGCTAATTATAAAGGTAGTGACCCGGCAGTGGTCACCTTCTGAGGGGCACCTGCTTTGTGCCAGACGCTGTGCTGGGTACTTTGCTTGTTTGTCACTAACCCTTTTAGTAATCCTGCAAGATAGGGCGATTAACACCAATTTTCAGATGAGGACATCAATAATCAGCAAAGCAAACCTGCCCAGGGTTATTCTTCCGGTTCACAGCAGGGCCAAGATGACACCTGGTTTCCCAGATGTCAAACTCCAAACCTGCTCTGTTCTGCCATTCCTCTTCTCTGTAACTGAAAGACAGGTTTTGTCTAATGCACAGTTCTGATAGTCTCTCTGTGGAAGGGGATTCGGGAACATGGTAAGAAGAAAACATGGACAAGAATGCAATTATCACTCTCTTCCCCTTCTAGCTGCCATAGTTTTCCTCTCTGCCCCAAATAATACCTTCTTGACGGTTAGATACATGTGAAAGAGCCGTTTGATTGTTGCAAACCACAGCTAGTTCTGAGATTAATTACAATCTATACGTCTACTCGGAGGGCTTATTTCTGGTGTTTGTGCTATCATGGAACGGTGTTATGTAGATCAAAAGTAAGGTGACAGTGATATCACTAATAACATGACCTTTCTCATGACTGGTCAGGAATTTGGCTCAGTTCTTCAAAACCGAGACTTTATATGACTTATTCTTAGAAGCAATACAGGAAAATACCAGCCCCACATTCAGAATTTGGGGAAATCCTCTTACTGCCTCCAAATGGTTTGTTTTTTTAAAGCATCTTTTAAAGTTAGACTAATCAGTGCTTATCAACAGGAGCACAAGGCTCTTAAGAGTGCAGGAAACTGGCAGGTGTCTGTGTGTTGCAGCAGGAATTCAGGGATGAAGTTGTCACCTGGGTTTAACAAGAGTCATTAAGTTCCTGCAGCTGTACACTCAACATCAAAACCCTCTTCTTTAAATTCTAAGAACCCAAAGTAGATTTTACTACTTGTTTTTTTTTAAGACTTTGTATTTATCTGAGAGAGAGAAAGTGAGAGAGAGCAAGCACGTGCCCACACATACATGCAAGGGAGAGCAGCAGAGGGAGAGGGAGTAGCAGACTCCCCACTAAGCAGGAAGCCAGACACAGGACTGGATCCTAGGACTCTGAGATCATGACCTGAGCTGAAGGCAAATGCTTAACCGACTGAGCCACCCAGGTGTCCCAGATTTTACTACTTTTAGCATTTTAGCACAATGTTCAGCTCTTGAAGCAATCCACAGTTAAAGAAGAGGAATTATGATATTTTTAAGCCCAGGAGGAAGAATGAATATTGAAAGCCAGGTCAATCTAATAATGAATTATAGAAACATATGGTTCTTATTGTACCAAAAGGCCCCAACTTAATAGATAAAACAGAATGCACTTAACACAGAGGGACAAGAGAATAAGACAGGTCACATCCATCTTCCTGCCCCAAAAGAAAACTGGAAAACGGCGAAGCTGCATCTAGAACAAGAAACCTTCAGAAAAGTCTAAAATGAAGGGATCTAGCATGAAATAATTTTTTTTGTAATAGCAGTTGTATCTTGGCTTCTGTCTGAGCTCTTATCCTTTTGTTGGAGAGTCCAGGGTTTGCAGGGATGCTGAAGTCAGGGAGATGAGATGAGTCTATAGTGCATGGAGTGAATTTCCTTACAAGCACTCACTCTTTACATGTGAAGGAAATAAAGAAAGGCCAGACACTATGTGGCCTGGGAGAACTGAAAATCTTAAGGTCCAAGGAGGAAGTGTGATGCACAGGCTTCAGGCCCCCTTGGAATTTCCAGTTTGAAGGCTTACGTTTGTGTTTTTCATCCCCACCATAAGCCCATGGGGTCCTATTGTTATCTAAAACACGTGTTCTCTTTGTCTTGCTCAGTCTGTGAAAGCTGAATTGAACACTGTTTCTCAATTTGATTCCATTAATCTTTACCTACGTGGTGTGCCCTCCCTTTTATCCATTAATGATTAACCTCATTAACTTAACCTTAAGTTAAAAAGCACTGTCTGGTGAGTGCTGTGAATGGTATAAGACTGATAAATCACAGACTTGTACCCTTCAAACAAATAATGCATTATATGTTAATAAAAAATAATAATTTTTTAAAAAGCACTGGCTGAGATTAGTTACCAGGGAACATGTATGAGATCAGAAAGTACGTATATGGCTCCTGGGAATCTCCCTCCCAGGCCACTTTTAGTTCAAATTGGACATATTCCTGGGTTTTCAATATAAGGAAACAAGTTTTCACTATGATTTTTGGTAATGCTGCAATTAGACATTTTTATTGGTTATTTGCTTACTTGTAATTTTAGCAGACTAAGCTGTACTATTAAAAAACAGAAGGTACTTTTCTTTTCTAGCAGCCACTGTTTTTCTAAAAGCTTTCCATGAGTAGTGTTTCCATCAAAATAATGTTTGTTGTTATTTTTAATGGACATGAATACACTATATTTACTATTATTTTGCAAACTCTAAGTCCTTCTACTATAGTAACAAAATGAGGATGTTCTTGAAGTTTTGTTGATTTAGGGGGCAACTTTGACCTGCTTGTTTGGAGCATCAGTCTGCCCAGCCTTCAAGTCAGCCCCTGGAGTCTGTTTGAAGTCCAGGGATGTGGGGCGCCTCGGTGGCTCAGTCAGTTAAGCTTCTGCCTTCAGCTCAGGTCATGATCCCAGGGTCCTGGGATCAAGCCCCATGTCGGGCTTCCTTTGGCGAGGAGTATGTGTCTCTCTCTCCCTCTATCCCTCCCTGTGCTCATGCTCTCTCTCTTGCTTGCTCTTTCTCTCAAATAAATAAAATTTAAAAAACAAAACAAAACAAATAAAGCCCAGGGATGGACTGACAGTTAGAATGCACTCCCCAGCCCCAGGAGGAAAGAATGAGGGCATTCCTCCCAATTTTTCTTACTCGAGGGCTGGTACTCTGACTCCCAGGTATGGGCCTGCAGGAGCGTTTCCCTTCACCAGACACAGTGCTCTTGTTAGCTACCCGCATTTAAAGGATATGCGGTGTAATAAAAATTAAACTGTTCTGTTGTTGGCAGCACTTATCTGATAAGAGTGTCATAACATGAATAATATGTGTGAAAGAACTGAAAAGCTGAGGGATTATTCTGATATGGAAACTGAAAACAAAGTAATGCTCTGATCTGCAGCAGCCACTGCCACATATAAAAATTGACTTTGGCATTTTATATTTTTATTCCCAAGTGACAGAATTAATCCCATGTCTTATTTTGAGAAGAGTGAGTTTCTGAGCACAAAGAATTCTGGAGTTAGCTGTGGTCATTTGCCAGGCCTGTGGGGATAGACACCCCTTTTTAGCAGACCTTGAGGTTGGCAGCAGATGTTGAAACATGGCTGAAAGAGAAAGAAGAAATTCAGTCTCTCCTGATCCTGGCAACCATGATATGTATTTGGTAGGACAAGTATAGCTTATTGGTGCCATCATTTTTAAAGGAGAGAAAAGAGAATCCCAGAGGAGTTAAATGAATGCCTCTTATTTTATCCATTGTGCTAGGCCTCCAGAGAGCTACAAGACAGTTTCAAAGGCACGATCCCTTCCCTCAAAGAGGTTATAATCTAATAGAGGATTTAAAAATGTTTAGTCTGATAGTAGTAACACATGAAAGATAAACTCACAGCCCCAGGTAACATGGAAACGTGAAATAAGGGACACAGATCCTGTGTAATGCAGAGTGCTTGCTAAGGATCACACTGGTCAGGAACCTTCATAAGGAGACTAGGTATAAGAAAGAAGGAAGAGGTAAGGGGTGCCTGGGTGACTCTGTCGTTAAGCTCGATTTGGGCTCAGGTCATGATCTCAGGGTTGTGAGATCTGAGCCCCGTGTTGGGCTCCCTGCTCAGCAGGGAGTCTGCTTGAGATTCACTTTCCCTCTTCCTCTGTCCCTCGTCCCTCCACTCTCTCTCTCTCTCTCAAATAAATAAATCTTTTTTTTAAAAAAAAGAAGGGAAAGGTAAGTGAAGTTGGAATAACATGAAAGGAAAAGCAGAAAATGTTGGGACAGGGAAACATAGGGCAGGACAAGAAGTAAGCCCATCTGGCAGGGAGGAGGGGAGGACCGTATAGAAAAGTAACAAGCAGTAACACTGCAGTGTTTCTTGATGGCGCCATATGACAGAGCATCTTGAATGCTTGGACCGGAGTCCCTGGAAGCTTTTGAGCAAGTGCAGCATAGTTAGTATTTTAAATAAAACACTTCGTTGACAGTGATCAAGATAGATTGTAGTGGGGTGACAGTAGACAGGGAGAGAGACCAGGGAAATTATTTCTCTCTTCGCTGATTTTAATAGGAAAATTTAAATGTTCAGAATGTTTCTAATTTACTCTATTTCCAAACTAAATATACTTTGCAGATCTTTATACTACAACATACACATTTTGAACTTTTAAGAGTTCAGGCTGAAATTCAACTTTTGTTTCTTCTTACCTTGAATAACAAAGAGTAACACTGTGTAATGAATAGATCCCCAAACCTCTGAGCATTTGTCTTTGGGCAAGCTGATGCAGCCGATGCCAGAGTAAGTGGGTAGCTACATGGAGGGGAGAGGGTTGTGCAAAATGAGTACATGAAAGTCTGCTCGCCTTGAAATTCTGGATTCCTAGGACTCACGGTCAATCTTGCTGGACAATAGACATGAAAATGGACACTGGCCCATGTGTCCCATGGCCTTCTGAAAACTGGTACATAGAGGAGAGAGAAAAGTTGGACAGTTAATGAAATGCAGTATCCTATACTGTTATCATTTAACCATCTGTTCCTTCATTTAGCAGAAAAGTGAGTGTATTTACTATAAAGAGACTTGGCATTTGAAGCTTATCTAAGAAATAAGAAGACACCCTGAAATATGTCCCTTGGGTAACTAGACATCTGCTTTGAGAGATGGGACTTGTGAAGCTGTCTTAAGACAGATATGTCTGATTCTGAATCCTTCCAGTTGGCTAAGGAACCCAAGCTCAGAACTGGGGCCCTCTTAGTGCTGAGGAATAGGGTGTGACCTCATTCCTAAGAGACAAGAAATCAAAAAGGAACAATGGCAGGCAGATCAAATAAGTGGCAGGGGACTTGAGAAGATCAGAAGGTAGCTCCCTAAACTCTGGAGTAATTGGCCTTATATTTTCATCCTGTCTTAGATAAACTCACAGCCTGTAGTCAGGGAAGTGGCTACCGGACAGCCAAGTGGGGGAAGGAGGAACAACACAGTGATGAAGGGCTGGTTAAGACAAGGGAAGTCAGGAGCATGAGTGGGGGTGGGGAACAGTGGGCACAGTGGCATGGGATTGATCACCTGGCAATAAACAGGAATCTTTTCCTGTGAAGAGAATACTGTGAGATGAACTAAGTGAAATTTTAACAGTTATGAAAAATTTTACCTTTGTTTACATTTTAAACTATTAGAAATAAGGCACAAATTAAGCGCTTTTTAACCAAATCTTAATCTCACTGTTACTATGTCAAGGCTCTGTTTCCATGAGAAAGCTTAGGGATATTTTCTCCAGTGTAGAGTACAGAATATACTTAGGGATCATAATAATCACTTTAAATAACTCTGTTATAATACTGCATAGTTTGTATTAATAATTACTAGCTTAATTGCAGGTTACATTTGCATAATCTTCATTATTTTATAAAAACAGTTTCCTAGGGCACCTGGGTGGCTCAGTCGGTTAAGCATCTGCCTTTGGCTCACGTCGTGATCCCAGGGTCCTGGGATCAAGTCCCACATCAGACTCCCCGCTCAGTGGGGAGTCTGCTCCTTCCTCTACCCCTACCCCTGCTTGTGTTCTCTCTCTCAAAAACAAATAAAATCTTAAAAAAAAAATACTTTCCCGTATATTCTCTTACCTCAGTTTCCTAATATCTAAAGCTCAGAGAGAAACTCTGTTTCTCATTTTAGAGATAAGAATTCTGAAACTCAGTTTGATATTAATCAGTACTGTCTTTTATTGAATGGTTAAACATAAGGGAACTCATGCTGTGCTCTTTATATGTATTATCTCATTTAATCTTCATGATTAAATGTTGAGATTGTTAATATCTATATTTCCTCTGGTTCTAAAATACCACAAGCTGAGACTTGATTGATTCCTAAGTCTATGGTTTGAAATCACTACAGTTTACTGAAGATGTGATTTGCTTAAGCTCACTGAACTAGTAAGTAACAAGAGGAAGTAGAAATAATGTAAAATATATTCTTATGTTTTTGGAAATTCTAAAGATTTAGATGTTTTAAGCAAGCTTGTTGTCTTTACCATTCCTTCATATATTTGGCAGAATTCATTAGATAGAAAAGTCACGTGGAAATAGCTAGAATTAAAATAAAGGTAGTAATTTTGCATTGATATGTGAGCATTCAGTTTAATTCAGTGAGTTAATTTTGAGTGCTTAGTATATAATGTTCTTCAGTCTACACAAAGATATGTAGGCAGTATCTCTCTCTGAAGAAATTTTCAGACCTTCTTTACAGGATTATGTTTAATAGATCTGAATGTTATTCCACGAGATTATTGAGCTTCTTAAGTATGATTTCTATTCTGCTTTGGGAGAAGGATATCAGAAGAGGGAGAAATGGTTGAGTGCAGACTGAGGTGTATACTCATAAAATTTTAACACAAAAAAGAATAATAGTTACTATGAGAGAGAAAAATAAGTGCATTGGAGGAGCATGAGAAGGAAATTGTCATATCATATTGCAGTAGAAGGGGAATCAGCAAAGGCCTCAAGATATAGATGATGTTTGAGATAAGCCTTCATGAATGGATAGAAACCCAAGGAACATGTGAGAATAGGGCATTCACACACAAAGGGTAGAGTGTAAGTGAAAACAGAGATTGTGGTTTTCCTTATACATAGAGTGCGTGTAGACTAACAAAGAAGACACCTCGTAGAAGTTCTTGAATACTAGGGTGAAGTCTTTGAGAGCAAATGTAGTGGAGTGAAAGACAAATACTGGGCTGGAAGTATAAGATATATGTGCAAATTTCAGTGGTGGGTGACATTTATGAATTGATTGAACTTGGGCAAATCAGTTCATCTCTTTGAGCTTTGACTCCCTCACCTACAGGATGGGTACAGTAGTAATTAAAGGTTGAGTGTAAATTTAAAAACTTGTTGGGATGCCTGGGTGGCTCAGTCGTTAAGCATCTGCCTTTGGCTCAGGTCATGATCACCAAGTCCTTGGGTGGAGCCCTGCTCGGTGGGAAGCCTGCTTCTCCTTCTCCCACTCCCCCTGCTTGTGTTCCTTTTCTTGCTGTGTCTCTCTGTGTCAAATAAATAAATAAAATCTTAAAAAAAAAAAAAAACTTGTATGGAAGTACTCAAAACTGCAAAGCACAACAGGAGGCATCATGGCCATGGTCACCATCATATTGTTATGTATATATAATGGTATGTGAAGATTTTGGAGCAATGAAGCTTTTTGTCTGCATCTACAGTCTAGGAAAATTGAGTTGGCCAGAGTATAGTGGATTGATCAATAATAACAAAAGAAAGAAAACCAATCAGGGAGCATTAAAGTAATTCAGGTTAAAAGTAATGAAGGTGTGATTAGGATGGCAGAGATACTATTCAATTTGGTATTCATTCAAAAATATACTGAACACCCACTTTGTTCCTGCACACAAACTCAGCAGTCCTGCTTAACAGCCTCCTCCAAAGAGACAACAGGGACAGATACAGGATAGAACAAGAAGATACTTGGGGCTCGGGGAGCAGAGGTAAGAGGAGAGAGGGATAGAGAGGGTCACTGGATCTTCCTTTGCTTTCCATTGGTGAGACCTCTGTAACAGCAGAATGAAGAAGGAACATCTCAAATGCCAACGAGCTTAACCCACCTATGGCACAGGTGTCATGGTGGGCAAGAGATGATAATAGTAAATCTTTCCAGGGTGAATTTGACCTCTCCCTTTCCCTCTGCTCCCTCTCTGTGTGGCTCTGCACTATCCAAGGTACTGAAGGAGGAGAGTTACCCCCCAAAAAAACAAAAACAAAAAAAACACAACACGTGCACTCAAATGTTTATAGCAGCTAAACTATGGAAAGAGCCTAGATGTCCATCAACAGATGAATTGATAAAGATGTGGTATATATATAAAATGGAATATTATGCAGCCATCAAAAAATGAAATCTTGCCATTTGCAATGATGTGGATAGAACCAGAGGGTACTATGCTAAGTGAAATAAGTCAATCAGAGAAAGACAATTACCATATGATCTCTCAGATATGAGGAATTTGAGAGGCAGGGTGGGGGTTCGTGGGGGGAAAGGAGGGAAAAATGAAACAAGATGAGACCGACAAGGGAGACAAACCATAAGAGACTCTTAATGTCAGGAAACAAACTGAGGGCTGCTGGGAGATGAGGGGGGGATAAGGTCACTGGGTGATGGACATTGGGGAGGGTATTTGCTATGGTGAGTGCTGTGAATTGTGTAAGACTGATGATTGACAGACCTGTACCCTGGAAACATATAATACATTATATGTTAATAAAAATAAAATAAATAAATTTTAAGAAAAGGCACAAGACCATCCTCAAGAATCTCTTTGATTTGAAAAACCTGACAGAATTCCTTTTCCCCAAGGGAGATGAGAAAATGTCTTCACCTAAAAAGAATTTCTCACTTTTCCTAAAATGGATCAACTACTGCTTCTATGCTTGCTTATGTTTGAAAGTGGAAGAAAATAAAAAAAAAAAATAGTACTCAAAACCTATCTGTACACTACCAAGTAAGTTTCCTGGTAATCAGAAATTGATTGGTTCAATTTAATTGTACAGTCATTTAGTGAATGCAGGTACCTTCCAGGAGACGGAACTAAAGAAGAAAACTGCAAGTGATTAAACACTGCTCCCCCTCTCTCACAGTTTAGTGAATGTAATGTCAGAAAGCAGATGACAGATGATTGTGTGTTGAGCTAAAGTTGTATTCTTAATACCGTGTTATAAAAATGATAACTTATTTCTCTCCCTCCCTCCTTCTCTATTTCATACATGTGATTTGTTTTTTTCACTTCTCCATGAAGGAAATGAGGAATGTGTGGGGCTTATTGGAAATTCATCCTAATACTAGTTCCTACTAACATAAAGACTCCTCTCGTAAAGACCCTAAAGTCAAAAGTACTTTGTGCATTCCTACAGAAACACCCTGTAAAATTTTGTGGGACTGAGTCCAGAGAAGCAGCCCCCTTTGTACAGCATTTCCCATAGAACTTTTACTACTAGCTTGTCCCTTTACTCAGGAGCTTAAATGAAGTGAAAATAGGACAGCCTTGCAGACCTTTTTAAGATATAAAAGGAGCATGGGGATAGCCATGGAACCAAGAGTTGGTAAAATTAAGAAAAGAAATCATGAAAGCGGATCTCACATCCTTTTTTAAAAAATCCCTTTCATTCTTTATTCATCTCTTCATTCCAAACCCTTCCCACTGATATTAAGGCAGGCTCAGATAGCTACTGACTTTAAATACTCCCTGTATTACAATGCTGTTTGTTTTTTCTGACCATTTAGGAGATGACCTGGCTCCCACCACTTTCTGCGATTCCAGCACCTGGCAAAGTGGAACCAAGCAAATTTCCATTTCCAAATAAGGTGAGACCTTGTAACGCTCAGGAGCAATATGCTTTACTCACACAGAGATTTTGTAATGGATAGTGGGTTTTCCCTGATTTTTTTTCCCCTATAAATATTCCTACCAGAGACATATGGCTGATTTTCAACAGTTTGCAAGCGTGTATTTATTCATCAAAGGGAGAAAATTAAGCTTCCACTTTCCTACTTTCGGCAAAATGTGATGCATATTATAATTGTCATTTTTAAAAGATTTTATTTACTTATTTGAGAGATAGAGAATGAGAGAGAGAGAGAGAGAGCATGAGGGGGGAGTGGTCAGAGGGAGAAGCAGACTCCCTGCTGAGCAGGGAGCCTGAGGAAGGACTTGATCCTGAGACTCCAGCATCATGACCCAAGCCGAAGGCAGTTGCTTAACCAACTGAGCCACCCAGGTGCCCTATAATTGTCATTTTATCTAAAAACGTTTGTGAAGTTGAAATGCACCATACAATCATCTTATACATTCAGTGTGATTGTCTTTTTTTTCCCTGAAAAACTGTTATTAAATTAATGATGTATCTTAAAATCAGTGTCTTAGAATTGAGGACATGCAGTATATAATTCCTCTTTGGTATCTTTTATAAACCTTAAAATATTTTCTAGGACTTTAAAAAACAAATTTCCATTTTCTAAGGACAAACACACACTCAAAGAATTACCCACAATATATTTAAATTATACATGAGTCTAATAGGTTTTATTTTATGTTTTCTAACCATACAACTAATATATAACTACATGTTCATAAAGATGAAATTATGGAGACAGAAGAAGTAAAATATGAAAGTGTCCAGTACCCTCATCCAGATTTTATTTCCCTACTCAGAATTTACTCTCAGGAGTTTGGTGTATACCATTCCACTCATCTTCCCTGTGCGTGATAGACATAAATGTTCCTATGCAGTTTTAAAAATTGTTAGATGGTATAGTTCTAAAAGCATTTCTTCTAAGAGTTGATTCTTCTTGGATACCATGAATGCATATTATTGCTAAATATTAACATTGCAACCTTTTAAAGTGAATTATTAAAATAATTCATTATAATTATCACAGTGGTAAATTTCATTCTGAGCTGAATTTTATTTCTCTTAACAAATTGTATTTGGAGATCTTTCCAAGTAAATATATACAGATGTTCTTCATTCTTCTTAATTGTAGCAAAATATTTTGTGGTATAAATTTGTTGTAGTTTATTTAGTCAAGCTCCTTTCGATGGACACTGAGATTGGTTAGGGTTTGTTATCACAAACACTATTACAATCAACATTATTTCTATAAATGCCTCTTTGAATGCCTGTTATTGAAAATCTCTAGTATAGATACCTAGAAGAGGAATTGGGTACTGGTGGCAAGAGAAGCCATATTTAGCCTTGACTGTGTTTCAACAGTACTTCTTTATGCACCTTTGCCAATGTTTAATATTATCTGGTTTTATATCATTGTGTCTATAGTGTGGGTGAAAAATTGATATCCCATTGTTTTAATTTGCATCTCTCCAATTACTTCTGAGTTTGAGCATTGACTATTTTTCCTTTACAAATTGCCCATTCATATCCATTATCACTTTAAAAAAAAGCTTTGTACAAACTCCTTATATCTTATTCATTTGTCTGTTATATGTGATGCAACTATTTTCTTGCAACCTTATTTATGTACATTTTATACTAGCAAAGTGTTTAATTTTTATGTCAGAGAAAAATGATTTTTCCTGCTCCAACATTCTAACAATGTTCTCTATTTTATTATCATTTTTATAGTTAGATTTTTGGGTTTTAAAACAGTTTTTTATAGATGGTATAACATAGAATTCTAGCTTTATTCTTTTCAGTGGTTAGTAAATTATTGTAACACTATCAACTGATTAGCCCATGTTCCCCCCAGTGGTTTGAAATACCACCTAAATCAACAATTGAATTTCTCATAAATACATGAATTTCTTTCAGCACTGTCCAGCCTCTTTTTTTCAGTATATTTATCTAATTCTTTCCCAATAACTCATTTTTAAATCAGAGGTCAACAAGCTTTTTCTGTAAAGGATCAGGTTGTAAATAATTTAGGCTTTGCAGACAATACCTAAATGAATAAATGTAGCTATGTTCAGAGATAATTTCATTTACTGAAACAGGTAGTGGCACAATATATAAAGAACTCTTACAACCCAACAATATAAAGATAACTCATTTTAAGAATGGGCAAAGGATTTAAATAGACATTTCTCCCCAAGAAGATCTATAAATGCCTGATACGTATATGAAAAGACACTATCACCCCTGTAAATCATTAGAGTTTCAAATCAGAACCACAAGGAGATACTTCTTCACATCTACTTAAATAGCTAAAATCAAAGACAAACAATAACCAGTGTTGACAAGAGAACTTAGAAATTGGAAACCTGCTGTCAATTGCTGGTAGGATCCAAAATGATGCAGCCTCCTTGAAAGATACTTCAGCAGTTCCTCAAAAGGTTAAACATCTGGTCATCGTATGACCTAGCAATTCCACTCCAAGGTATATACCCAAGAGAACTGAAAAGGAATGCTGCTGGGTGTTATATATTTATTTACTGAACTCCTTTTGGTCCTGGGGGATTTTTTTTTTTTTTGATAGACTTATATTTTCCAAATGGGGGGAACAGAATGTGTAGCAATAAAATATATGACATGTTAGATCATGCTGTGTAGTGAAGAAAGATAAATCAGAAGAGGAAGATAACAAATGCTGATGGTGAATGGGGATGGATGAAGTTTAAGTAGAGAGCTTAAGAAAGACCCTGCTGGGGAGGTGACACTTGAGCTGAAGGTAGAGAAGGAGCAAGTCATGCAGACTAGGGGAGGAAGAGAGTTCTGGGAGATGGCGGTGAAAGTGCCTGGATGCTGGAGGAACAGTAGGAACGGTGGAGTCAGGGCAGAGCAAACCAGGCAAGGGGCAGTAAGTGACCCTGTGAGGTAGATGCAGTCACATTGTGCTGGGCAGTAGGACCATTGAAAGGACGTGGCCTTTATGTGAACTGAGAAGCTGTTAAGGAGTTTTGCAAATAACAAATATGTCTCATTTTACCCTTCTTATTGTGTCGACAGAAAGCTGTACGTTTTTTGCCATATTCATAACATTAACAAGGATGATTCTAATCATTGAGTTGTGATCAGTAGGTGTAAGAATTGTGTGTTGTATGTCCAGCTCAGGTAGCTCCCTTCTATTTCTCGCCTTCTGGACATTTTCATGGATTGATTTATTTTTTTAATTTTTAAAGCTTAAGGTATAATTTGCAAATGGTATCCTGCAAGTTTTGAAAAACACATATGCTCCTGAGACCAGCACACTGAAGATATAGAAGCATTCCATCACCTATGACTAGTTTCCCTGAGTATAGTGGATTGTTCATTTGATACACTTTTGGATTCAATATGCCAATATTTAATTTAGAAATTTTACTCCTGTTCGTAAGTCACCTTGGTCTAGGTATCTTTTTGTGTATGCTTGTTCAGTTTTGACACCAGGAATATAATAGCCTTCTATAATGAATATAAACAGTTAGTTTTACTTTGATCTTCCTCACCATCATCTCTCAGTTTAAGATTACAGTATTTCAAACTGTCATTATTATAACCATTTTTTAGCATTACGCCTTAACAATTATTTGTTAGTTTCTTGATTGGTCATTGTTTCTTGTGTCTCGAGTCTTCCTCTTTTTAAGACGTGCTTATTATTTTTGCTAGAGTATATTTTCAAGCAGGTTTTAGTCCAGACATGACCTAGAGTCTCTGATAGTCCTTTTTCCACACTTCCCTTTAATCCTTCCACATCTCCTGTTCACTCCTTTGGTGATTTCATCTAATTATTTCCTCTAATTATTGCTTTAAATATACTCCATGCCAAGCTTATGACTTCTAAATTTATGTCTCTGGCCTCTTCTCCGTCCCCCAAACTCCGTACTTGATTTCTGCTTACTTACTCAACATCTCCACTTGGATACCTAACAAACATCTTAAGCTTGATATATCAAACACTGAGCTTTTAATCCCCTCCACAAGCCTTTTATCCCAGTGTTTCTCAGTAAGTGATTTCTCCATTTTTGCAGCTGGCTCAGGCCAAAACCCTTGGAATCATCTGTATTTGTTTTCTAATACACCTGTAACAAAATACACAAAGTGGGCAGCTTAAAAATAAAAGAAATTTGTTCTGTCATAGTTCTGGAGGCTGGAAGTCTGAAATCAGGGTGTCAACAGGGCCATGCTCCCTCTGATGGCTAGAGGGAAGACTCGTTCCTTGTCTCTTCCTACCTTCTGATGACTTTAACCAGACCCTTCATGTCACTCTTCCAGTGGCCCTACTGCCACACAAAATAAAATGCAGAATCCTTATCATTTTTGTATGTAATCTGGCCACAATAATGACTTCACCCAAATACAACCAAATATGTATTTTATTTATATAAACATATCCATGGTGTAAGTACAATTTCTGATGCAAATGAGCACACATCCCAAGGCACACTTGGCTGTGACTTTTCCAAAAAGTTGTACAAATTTGTTTGTGCAAATTTGTTTGTGCAAAAAAATTTGTTTTGTCGAATGTATATAGTTTAAGTGATAACTTATCTCTACAGTAAAATTGAGACCTTTTCTCAATAGTGGTAAATATATATATTTCAAGGCAGAAATTAAATTATAAGAATCTTATCTTCCATCCAAAAAGATACATTATCAAATATCAGATAAGGCACATAATTTCAAATTTAAATTAAAAACTGTATGTTACTTAGGATTTTTATAGGATTTGTGTGGAGTTATATCACCCTTAGATCCTTTGGCCTTGCTCAAGAAAGAAAGAGTAAGTCATTTTACAAAGTGTAAGAACATCGCATGATTTTTTAACAATGCTATTCTTTCAAAAAGCTTGTAAGTACTATTAATTCTTCTTGTACAGAAGAAATAAGACTGGATTAGTGTGCTGTTTCTGCAATAGCAAATTACTACAAACTTAGTGACTTAAGACAACACAAACAGATTATCTTAACAACTCTGGAAGTCAGAAGTCTGAGCTAAAATCAAGGTCTTGGTGGGCTGCATTCCTCCTGAATCCTTTAGGGAAGTTTTTATTTTCTTGTTGCTCTCAGCTTCTACAAGTTCATAGCTTTCATCATTCTGACCTAGGACTTCTTGTCACATCTCCTTCTCTGACTCTCCTTCCTCCTCATCTCTGTAATGAAGGGCCTTTGTGATTATGTTGGGCCTACCTGGATAATCCAGGATAATCTCCCATCTCAAAATTATTAATTTAATCACATCTGCAAATCCCTTTTCCCATGAGCCCCAGTATACTCAGTGTCCAGGATTAGGATACAGACATCTTTGGGGGAGCCCTACTCTGTCCACTGCAAAGACTTGCTAATTTTCACACACAGTGCATCTCTTTTAACCCGTGTCTCAACTAATTAGTGTTTTGACAATTGAGGACTTGTAGTTCATTCATTAGATTATTAGTGTTTGAGATTACCAGTATTGCTAGCTTATAGGAGTTAGAATTATTTATGGAATTTGAGGGGCAAAATCTCTAAAATGACTAATAAATAACAAAACAAGGCCCTCGTTAAGATTGAAGGGACAATTTGACCTCACAAGGGAAGTCCTTTTAAGTGGGTGTTCTGAGTTACCAGTACCACTAAATTAATTAGCTAAATACTTCTGAGAATTTCCCTAATTTGTCTCAGTGTTAAAAGACTTAATATATAGTAAAATTCATTGATAATGAATTTGGTTATTTTTCTGTTCTCTGAAATCTTAATTTGAAGTCACAATTCCCTAGACAAAAACTACCAGACATGTCCACCTCATTC
Source organism: Procyon lotor (assembly GCA_028646535.1). NCBI lineage: Eukaryota > Metazoa > Chordata > Mammalia > Carnivora > Procyonidae > Procyon > Procyon lotor. The sequence goes on from CM053610.1 coordinate 49,516,073, forward strand.
TTTAAATCTCAAAAGTAATTGAATTTGGTTAAAAAAAAAAAAAAAAAAGACTGTGTGCCATTATCAGATATTTCAACCAAGAAAAAAAAAATTGAATTTGATTTGCCCTTTTCTCCTCATTTCTGTAGAAGTCTCATAAATTTTGAAATGCAAATAAAGGACTCAAAGTTGTAGAACCTTTTCCATCCTCAGAAGACATATGTGCAAACCTAATGACATTTCCCAAACATTTCATGTGGTAATGGATGCTAGCTCTGGTGGGAACAAACCTGGTCTGGAACTATTCTTACTGATCAGTGTTTTGAGCATTATACAAGAAGAATTCTAGCATCATTTTAAAAATGATAATCCTATTGCCTTTTTGTACACTAGAAGGAGAAGAAAGGCAGCAAGTGTGTAGGAAAATGCTTTAAAGATGGAAAGTTCCTTTTCTATCTCCCTCTTGGTGTTCCTCACATGCTTTAAGTTGTAGCACAAAGTATTTGGACTAAAACTTCATGTTTTAGCCTTACCTTGAAACAAACATTTGAATTAATTATAAGTTACCTTATGTCAATTCTTTTGAGCTTTATAGAAAAAAATGAGGAGAAAGTGATGGATGGGGGTGAAGGGAAACCTCCCACCCCAAGTCAGGAGGTTGGTTCCTTTTTCTGTAGTAATTAGCTTCATGCATGGATCTGAAAATAAGAAAAGATACATTTCCGTTTCTTGCCTTTTATAAGTCTAACACTGGATTGAGAGACCAGCAAGGAGAGAGCTGAGTGGAGAGAGATGATTCCAAAGAGCCATTTTTTTTTTTTTTAAGATTTTATTTATTTATTTATTTGACAGAGAGAGATCAGAAGTAGGCAGAGAGGCAGGCAGAGAGAGAGGGGGAAGCAGGTTCCCTGATGAGCAGAGAGCCCAACATGGGGCTCGATCCCAGGACCCGGAACCATGACCCGAGCCGAAGGCAGAGGCTTTAACCCACTGAGCCACCCAGGCGCCCCACCAAAGAGCCATTTTTAAGTAATAAACCTTCACAGTAAAAGGATCGTCTTTAAGCTACATGGCTTAAGAACTACTGTATTCTACTGATCTAAGGTAGATTTTTTTTTTTTACATCTTAAGTTCCCTAAAATCAGGATTTGTTTCCTAGTTAATGGCATTTTAGAGTTAGTTGGCAGTAGTGCTCTTTCATAGCAGTTCAAGAGGGAAGGTAGCCTCGGACAGTTTCAATGGCAGGTTACCCATGACAAAATACTGTAGTGCTTCATTGAAGGGACTTCTCAGATACCAGGGTGCTTGGTTATTTTCTCTTTAGCCAAAGGATGTGTACAAACTTTACTTCCCAGCTACACACCTCATTTAAAGGCTTAGGATCCCCATGTACCAAACAATAGGTGTTGGGTATTCAGGACTCGGAGGTGGAGAAGAATGAATTCTATTCCCTTTGTGCGTGTGTCAGAATGACACACACTTGATGAATGACACTGGCAAACCAGAAGCTGTTGATAAATCTCAGCAGTGTCCTGTTACGGGATGACAGGCAACTTTTTTTTTATGTATACTTTACTGCTTTTCTGAATTTTCTTTAATGTAGATATCACTGCTGTTTGTTTCTTCAAATAGTGAATGCTCTTTAACAAGACAGAGACCCCTGGGATCAAAACAATAATCATAGTAGCATTCTTTTTATGACATTTATCCAGTGGTATGCTTTAAATATGTGCGATTTATATCATGTAGTGTGTACCTTAATAAAGCTGGGTTTGTCTTTTTTTGTTAAAGAGTCATAGTTGAAAAGATAATTTCTGTAGTGGCAGTGTGACACAATGCAGTGAAAACATACAGCAGTTGCGTCCTTCTGAGATTCAGGAAGGTTTCAAAGAGCAGGTAACCCTTGAGCGTTTGTGTTCTGAGCCTTGAAGAAAGAATGAAGTGTGCCAAGCAGAAAACAGAAAATGGCAAGGACATGCATCCCAAGGACAAGAAAAGGATGCAAAGGCTTAAAGTATCCCTGCAGAGCTGCTGTGACATCCCTTTCAGCCCTGGGTTATAATATTTTGTATACACATCATCTCCACTGCTAACTCACCGGACCCCCAGGCCGTGTAGTCAGGGATTTTGTACAGTCAGTCTGCAACCCTTACAGTACCTGACAGAACCTTGCAGGCCTCGTAGAGTGCTCCCAGAGGGGGCTAAAATAAGAATGTGCAGACGGGGTTAGCAACTCCCCAAGTGTCTACTTACAGAAAGCAAGGGCTTTGGAGAGAAAGAAGAGAAGAGACAAAGAGAAAGCCCTTGAGACAGAAGCTATAGGTGTACGGGGTTCCTGGGTGGCAGGAAATACAAAATGGGAAGGACTTAAGTAAGTCCCTGGGCCCTTTAGGAGGGAGGGGCTTTGTTTCCCTGTGCTCTGAACCCAGCCTGGCCCTGGCTCAGTGAAAGATGAAGGGTCTGTACTTTCTGTGGCAGCCCCAGGGTTTCACAGCTGCCTCACAGGGCAGGACTCCTTCAAGAAGCCACAGCTACCAGCCCTGTTGTTGGCCAGCAGAGACCTAGTCAGAATGAAGACAGGGTCCAGTGGACGTAATCTTGGGAGGAGCCTCATAAGGTAACTCACGCTCTCCACCAGCCTGCTGGCTCCGTGCTGGCCAAATGTCAATGAGAATGATAATGAGATATCATTCATACCCACAGAGTGGCATGGTCTAGAAACACTGGGGTTAGAATCAATATTTTCAGGCTAGTATTTGTTGGCTCAGTGCACCACCCAGAAGACATCAGTTGCAAACACAATATTACATATTAAGACAAAGTCTTTGTTTTATTTTGCCTCTCCAGAAGTGTCTTTCTCTCTAGAAGGGCAGACTTTTATGGTAATTTTTTTCCAATTACTTTAACTGTTTTTTGCCTCTCTTCACTGCTCACACAAAATAGAAATAGTAATCACCATTAATTACGCAAATATTTTAGGTAAAATTCAAAGTCTGGTGATCTCTGAAATACATGACCTTTTGGTATGTAATTATAATTGAGGTTATCTGTAGGCTTATATTTGGTTGTCTGTGGTCATCATCTGAGCTTTAAGATGCCTAAAGTGCATCAAGAAATAAAATGAGCTCTTTCCCAAAAGTGTGAGCAAACGGTCTCACAAAAATTCCTACTTTTTCTTTTAAGAATGAACTCAATGCAAGGCACTTGGGTGGCTCAGTTGGTTAAGTGTTGGACTCTTGATTCCAGCTCAGGTCTTGATCTCAGGGTCATGAGTTCAAGCCCTGCATTTATCTCCACACTGAGCGTGGAGCCTACTTAAAAAAAAAAAAAGAATGAATGAACTTAATGCTGAAAACTATCTCAAATACCATTCTTGTCTATTTGATGGTAAGTAAATGTTTATCTGTCTAGTACAAGACACCTGCAAAATGTCAAAATCTACAGACGACTCAGAGGAGTCTACTACAGGGGGCTCCAAGTACTTTTCCCATATCAAAGCTAACACTAATTTATGTTCAAATGTAAACTCTAAATTAATTAGAAAAGACGGAAAACATACCAACCCATTTAGAGGATTTAACCATGAATGTCTTTTAATAACAACTCTCCAAAGTAGGCCCAAATTATTTATTTATGAGGATTATACTTTAGCCCATCATTTCAGGAACAATATTTGATCTTAATATACTGTTTCCAAAATTTGAATCTCAGGTTGAGAGTTGAGCTTGTTCTTTTTCTTCATATGAATAGTTCATGTTTACCAGCATTGACACTAAAAGCATCTGTGTATGACTCAGTCTGTTTAACAGAGGGGGAATCCCTTCCCTTCCCTATTTTCCTACCCAGCCCCTACCCAGCAGTCTGTCTCATTTTATACTGGTTCAGTGGAATTCCTTTTGAAAACCTCATATAGACTTGAATATGCAACAAGTCATAAAGGACATCTCCTGTCCCATGACATATTCATGGAGCAAAACTCTAGTAAAATACATTAAACTATATAATAGAAGTTAATTCCATTTCACTGGATTTTTGTCCCATGCACTAAAATTATAAAGGAGTTTCACTGGAGTTTGTGTGCTGCCCCTTATTCTTTTACATTTGTACCAACCGATTAATTCATCCTTTCATCCTTTTGTACTCTCCTTTATATGGGAATTTTGCAAATAAAAAGGGTGTGAATTCCCACAACAAAAGTGAGCATTTCACTTTAGTGCAAGTAAAATCAGGTTAAATTGCTATTTACCTAAACAGTAACTAAACTCAAAATACTATGTAGTCCTGGTTTTTTCCATTGCAGATAAGTGGAAATCTGTAATAATCTTTTCATCCACCACTGTGAGACTGACAACAGTTGTACAGTGGATTGTTCAGTGGATTGTCCCTGGTGGGATGGTTGCCAGCCTCATCCGTAGAAAGTTGAGAGTAAAGCTACATCCAAAGGAAAGTGGGTTAGATTAAAAGTCAGTAACATAGGGGCACCTGGGTGGCTCAGTCGTTGGGCGTCTGCCTTCGGCTCAGGTCATGATCCCAGGGTCCTGGGATCGAGCCCCGCATCGGGCTCCCTGCTTGGTGGGAAGCCTGCTTCTCCCGCTACCATTCCCTCTGCTTGTGTTCCCTCTCTTGCTGCGTTTCTCTCTGTCAAATAAATAAAATCTTTAAAAAAAAAAAAAGTCAGTAACATAATAAATCCTAAATATATGAACTAAAATCATAAACCTCGTGGAGAAAACATAGAGAGCCATGTCTGACTTTGGATTTGGCAGTAGATTCTCAGATATGATACCAAAAGCATGAACCATAAAAGAAAAATTAAAGTGGACTTCATTAAAATTAAAAACTTTTATGCATCTAAGGATATTATCAATAAAGTGAAAAGACAGCTGACAGAATGGGAAAATATTTGCAAATCAGATGTCTGATAAGGGTCTAGGATCCAGAATATGTGAAGAACTCTTTCAACTCAGCAACAAAAAGGCCAACAACCCACTTTAAAATGGCCAAGTCCTTAAATATAAATTAACTAGATATAAATATATATTAATAAAATAAATGTAATTAATAGAAATAAATATAATTAATAATAATAAATAAATATTTACCCAAAGAAGATATACAAGTGCCCAAAAAAACATAAAAACATGCTCATCATCATTAGTCATTAGGGCAATATAAATATAAATCAAACCACCTTGAGTAACCACCCATGCTAAGACGGCTATCATAAAATTTCTCAAAATTAAAGGAATATATATATTATATATAACAAGTGTTGGTGAGGATGTGGAGAAATTGGAACCTTCATACATGGCTGGTAAAAATGCAAAGTGATTCAGTCACTGTGCAGAACAGTTTGGCAATTCCTCTAAAAGTTTCATACAGAATTACCATATGACTCCATAATTCCATTCATGGGTATATACCTAAAAAGTTTGAAAACAGGACTGAAACAAATTCATACATGTGTGTGTGTTCATAACTGCCCTAGTCACAACAGCCAAAAGGTGGAAATAGCTGAAATATCCATTAATGGATGAATGGCTAAACAAATTGGTGTATACCCACACAATGGACTATTATTTGGCCATAAAAACGAATGAATTATTAATACATGCTATGATATGAATGAACCTCCAAAACATTATGCTAAGTGAAAGTAGGCAGACACTTTCCATGTGACACTTTCCATATGATTCCATTCCCTGAAATATCCAAAATAGATAAATTCATAGAGACAGGATGCAGATTGGTGATTTTCAGGAACTAAAGGAAGGAGGGGAATGAGGAGACACTGCCTAAAGGGTAAGGGGTTTTATTTTGGAATGATGGAAATCTTTGCAACCAAATAGAGGTAGTAGTGGTTGTACAACATTAGGAGTGTACTAAGTGCCATTGAGTTGTTCACTTTAAATATTTTTTTAAGATTTATTTATTTTTATTTTAGAGAGAGAGTGCACAGGGGTGATGAAGGGTAGAGTGAGAGGGAGAGAGGATCCCAAGCAGACTCTGCACTGAGTGTGGAGCCTGATGCAGGGCTCAGTCTCACAATTCTGAGATCATGACCTGAGCCGAAACCTTGGACACTTAACCGGCTGAGCCAACCAGGCATCCCTAGATTGCTCACCTTAAAGTGGTTAATTTTATGTTATGTGAACTCCACCTCAATAAACAAAAAGTCTACAATAGAAAATCGAAGAGATTGTGAACTACATTTCCAGAACTGCTTAGTTAGCACAATGATATGAATGTTTCTCATTATAGTCCCTGGTACAGATCACAATTAGTGAGTAGGGTCGAATGACCAATAGTATGTCTCATATTCAACTTAGATTTTGAAAGTCAAAATAAGAAAATTAACTGATATTTCTTGTTCTTTTAGGACTCTCAGCTTGTTTCCTCCGGACACAATAATCCAAGTAAGAAAGACTTCTCTCTATAGCTTCATTTTGTGGGGGGTGGAAGATTGAGGGGGTGAGAAGGGGAAGATGCATGCAGTAGACTGTAGGCTGAAAAGAATTTCACTAAGAAGCACAATCAGGTGGGGGAAAAAAAGGGCCATTTGTTCAAGTATCGCCCAAATGGATAAGATTCTGGAGTGCTCCTCTAGCTTTATTCAAAGGGAAGGAGGACCAAAACATAAAATGGTAAATTTCAAAGCAATCCTGGGAGGAAAGAACATTTTGCTTTATTACAGTTAGTCTCTGGTATATGTAGAGGGGAAAAAAAATCTTTAAAGGCAACTGGTGAGTTATCTAAATTGAAAGAAAATGAGTGGGCCAAGAGAACCAATCAGAAGACCCCGAGGTAAATGACCTTAGAATCCATGAAGAAATCATGCCCTCTTCCAGAGATAGACAGGCTGCTTCTAGGAAGCAATTTTCTTACTGAAACCAGTATCTAATAAAACACGTGAGCTTCATCATCAAAGAGAAGATGTTATCATTCCATGAAGTAGTGTTTTAATTCTCTTCTTTGGCACTAGTTACTGGTGTTAATATTTCCTTGAGCATTAAAAATGCATATGCTACCCCATTCATGTCATGAAAGCACACTCACCAAGACTGGGCATTGTTAGTCTCATGACCAGCCACTCAGCTGAGAGCACCCCTTGCCAATTACAAAGCTTCGTTTGAACATGAAAATCACTCTGAGTTAGTAAATGTGTCTTTGGAACTGAGGCTCACCCACTGAGCATCTGTGAAGCAGAAGGCTTGAGGAGAAAAGACTTCCAGACAAATATGTTAGAAAGCCCCAGACTTTTAACGCACAGCTAGAGAAAGGTCAGTGTTGGGGGCTGGAAGCATCATGATGCATAGGCAATATCACTTAATTATCCCATCCTCTTTCGGGATTTGCTGTGAGCACAGGCACTGGTGAAGAGGTGAAAGGCCAAGGGACTTGAAATCTAAAGAAAATGATAAATTCAATGGTAAGAAAAGGACTTAAGAGAAATGCCTGATTAAGTCAGTGAGATATGCAGTATCAGTATCACGTGCCTTATGATGATACTAAAGAACACACTAGAAGCTAGAGCATACTTAAGAGTTGCCATTACTTTCCTCACTATTTCTTTCCATTTGAATTTAAACAGTTCAGGGTAAAGGGAGAAGATATACATTCATTGTACTTGCTTGAGCTTAGAGTTTTTGACATAAAGAACAAAAGAAATAGCTGTTGAATCTCTTCCGTGTCCCGGTGCCTTGATATGTAATTTCACTGAATCCTAACCACAGGCACATAAGATGGGCATTACCATCCCCATTTTGCAAATAATGAAAATGAGATTTTGAGCTTAATAACTAATCCAAGTTCACATGGTGAAACAAAAAATGACTGCCAGGATTTGTATTCTGGAATCTCTACCCTAAAGACAACAGACAGTATCCCATTACCTTGACCCCTAGAAGGTTGCTTCTGTCATTTCACTGTGAGTTTGAATTCTTGGCCAAGAACTATATACTGTGATTTGTGTCTGTATCTAGTGTATTTTTATGGCCATGTCATAAATCCACGTGCTTATACTGCAATGTTGATTATGTAAACAGACCCCATCTTCTAGAATGCACGGAGGTACCTGCCTTGTGTGGCATACTCTCTGCATTTCATTGTCTATGGAAATTTGTGATTGGCTTCCTCTTTCCTAGGGACAGGGGGAAATTTTTTTTTTTCCAATAAATCTTCCCCCTGAAGTCAAGCACATCTATAAAAAGGTAATATCGCTATTTCAAAATCCGAGCTTTTTCTGTAGATTAAAGCACATTTGAAACTTTAGGAGAGCTGATGCCATCAGCATTTCTAGTGCTATTTCTTGTATTTGGTTTGGAATCATTACAGTTTGGAATATGTTTGGAATTCTGACTCCGGCAAATATGTAGAAAATAGAAAAAACTGAATTTCACAGACAACAAAGAAAAATGTGTACGTGTGGATTGATGGACTGTCACTTTTGGTCAGTGCTTTTTTTTTTCTTTTTGAAATTAGAAAAGGTATGTTATGTGCATAACTAAGGGCAAAGACCATGTAAATTGAACAGAAATTCTTTTCAATCCAAATCCTTAAAGATAGATGCTTGAGTCAATTTGTTAAATTAACGACTAATTTAATATTATAAAAGCTTATTAAGTTTAAGACAATTACATAACAAAATAGATGACATATGTCTATGTTTTTCAAAAGTTCTGAGTGCATCCTGTTCAAGAGGAAGACTATGCATAAGCACTTCTTCTCCTTTCTTCAGGATCTACATTTGAATAACCAAAAGCTATAGTAATGGAAGTAAATCCATAATAGCACTGAGAACAAGAAGGGATGCCATCAACAAACCAGAAATTCAGTTGAGTTTTTGGAAAATAGAAGCAGCAAGGACTATACTGTTTAATAATCCTGGCAGAGAAAATCATGACCCAGAGAAAGAAAGAAAGGAAAATAGTGAAACAAACCAGAACAAGTTCTAGTAGTGGTGGGAACTATCCTAGGGAGCTGCCAGAGAGACTACGTGTTTCCACTCAACCCCAAGAAAGAATACATAGGCATGGATTGTGGCCAATGACAGGTACCTGGACTATTCTTCCCCTGATTACCTCCACGCCCATCCTGAGTGGTTCTCATAGAGAGCATTCAGTCTGGTTTTTCTCCCCCCACCCCCACCCCAAAAAGAAAAAGTAATATTTACTAAGAAAATGAAAAGCAGACTAGAAGTTTTAGTTGGAGGCTGATAAGCAGAGCAGATTCTGAGATGATACCAGACCTTAAAAATAGACATTTATGGGTGGTAGAAGAAGAGTCAAGTTTTCTCCAGAAGGAAATAAAAATACTACACACTCAGAATAAAGTACTTCCTATTTTTGTTGGGGTATAGGAGAAGGGTCAGGGCTCCCAGCTTACCTTGAGGCCTCTCTTCTCCTGAACCCTAAATGAAGCCTTCCAGTCACAGTATCCTGTGCACTTACATACAGAGAGCTCTAAATCAGCCCTTCCCTACAAGGTAGAGGTCTGTTAGGAAAAGAGATCAATATACTAATATAGGAAATGCACACCAGTTACCTTCATTAATCAACCCATTATCATTCAAAAATGAGAATATGTAACAGAGCACCAAAGAGAAGGGATGGCCCTGAGGGAATCAATTTATTAATTCAAAGAAGAGAAGAAAAATTTTAAATTTTTAAACAATCTTCAGAAAAAAATGAAATTATTTGTATTAAATACAAAGAGAACAGATTGGCATGAAAAAGAAGTAGGTGCAGAATAAATGAGCACTTGAGAATTTAAAATATGGTCAATAAAATTTTAAAATATAATAGAAATGATGAGTAAAACTGAAGTCTGGAATCAAGAATATAAGGTTGAAAACATTTTTTTTTTTTTGGATATTAAGCAAAAGACAGATGGAAAATATGATAGGAAGGTAAGATACTTGGAAAATCAATCAGGACAGAAAGGTCAAAATCCAGCTAATAAGGATACCAGAAAAAGGAAAAAAAAAAAAAAAAGTAAAGAATAATAAAAATAGAATTCTAAGGGAAGTGAGCAACTCACTATCAAAAGCACTCCTATACTAAACTTAAAAAATATGGGCACCTGGCTGGCTCAGTCAGTGGAGCATACAGGTCTTGATCTTAGGGTCCTGAATTCGAGCCCAACATTGGGTATGAGATTGCTTAAGTAAATATACTTAAAGAGAACCACTCATATACAAGAAAACAAGAAACCATAAACAAGAGCAATGAAAAACAGCAGAGAATTAAACCTGCAAGGATTTGAGAGATTGAAGTTACCAAACCCATTGCTTCTCAGCCTTTTGGCTAAGATCAAATGGAATTACCGAGCCCAAGATATAAAGCAAGAGTACTTTCTTTAATTTCCAGAAATAAAAAAAGGATTGAAAATGTGGTAAAGAACAAGAAGATTTGAAAAAGTACTTATCAGAACCTCTAGAAATATAAAAATAATAATAGGAAATAAGATTTCCTTGCTCAGGTTTAACAGCAGATGATTAGACTTCACTGAAGAAAAAAAATAATGAATTGGGAAATTAGACTTAAGCAATTATCTAGAGTACAGCCTAGAGAAATGGCAAATACAAAATGGAAGTTCAGAAACATGGGGGATAAAATGAGAACGTCTAACATACACTTAACTAGAGTTCCAGAAGGAGATAAGGGAACAGAAGAAATATTAAAGGAGAAAGTAAATGACAATTTTCCAGAATTGAAACATACTACCCTACAGACTGAAGGAACTCAATGAGTACTAAGCAAAATAAATTAAAAAAAGAGGTCCACATTAGACACATTATAGTTAAACTGCAAATCACAAAAATAAGAAAAAAGTCTTAAAATAACCTTTAATACCTTCAGAGAAGCAACAATTAGATCTCCAGTTGAGTTTTCAACAGCAGCAGTGGGACAGTGGGATCCAGCAGACAGCAAATTTATAACTTCACTTGCATATATTTGGAAATTGACAAGCTGTTTCTCAAATTTATTTGAAAACAAAGGGATAAGAGTAGCTCAGACACTCCTGATGAAGAACAAGGTTGGAGCCTTGCCTTACCAGTATTAAAAATAAATACCTATTTTTAGCTAAGTAATGAAGATAGTAATAGATACATTGAGCAATGAAATAGAATAGGAGACCCAGGAACAGACCCAAAGGTGTATGAAAACTGGATTTACTACAGAGCTGATAATGTAGACCAATGGAGAAAGAATGGGCTTTTTAATAAATAGTACCAGAATAATTGGTTATCTATAGGGAGAAAAAGAAATTAACTCCTACCCTGTAGCATATACAAAAACCATTCCTCGTATTTTTATTTTTTTAAGATTTATTTATATATGTTTTTATTTTATTTTATTTTATTTTATTTTATTTTATTTTATTTTATTTTATTTTATTTTTAGAGAGAGGAAGGGAGACTCTCTTTAGAGAATGGAGAGGGAGACTCTCAGGCGGACTCCCCACTGAGTATGGAGCCTGACACAGGGCTTGATCTCACGACCCTGAGATCATGACGTGAGCCAAAATCAAGAGTTAGAGGCTTAACCGACTGAGCCACCCAGGGGCTCCTATTCCTTGTATTTTTAAAAGATATAAATGTTAATAGAAAAAATATACACTTTCAAAAGATAACATAGAACATCTTTTGAGAATTTCTTTCTTTTTTTTTCTTTTTTTTTTTTTTTAAGATTTTATTTATTTGATAGAGAGAAACACAGTGAGAGAGGGAACACAAGCAGAGGGAATGGCAGCGGGAGAAGCAGGCTTCCCGCAGAGCAGGGAGCCCGATGCGGGGCTCGATCCCAGGACCCTGGGATCTGACCTGGGCCGAAGGCAGACGCTTAACGACT